>JAPQWS010000159.1:33240000-34475625 GCA_028651295.1 Catharanthus roseus | reverse complement strand
AAATTTGAAATCAAACTTGAGATCAAATAAATTCTTGATACAACTTGCACATTCAGAAAGCATATGAATCATGAAAGTTTAGAAGTATATTTCGAAAGTCTCTGAACACCCGAAGATTTGATCTAACAACAGGCACTTGGAAGTTTTCGTTGCCAACCTTCTTCCCACGTTCAGCAATACTTCACTGAGCTTTAAGCTCTACTTGGATTAATTGATTTTTGGGATAAAGTGTAGTTTTTTTTTTTGGAGTTTGTGAATGTTAGATTTTTTTATAGCAGAGGAGCGGGGACTTTGAATTAAAAAAATGATTAAAAACCCAAAAAAAAAAAAAATTTTCCAAGAAGAGCCTAATTTAACTCTTAACTTCATTTACCTTTTTTTACCTTGAGTCCCACATTTTCTCCCATAAATATTTTAACTTTCACCAATTTCAAGGGTAAAAAAGATAAATTTTTTCTAAACTAAAAACCAATCCAAATAAAGCCTGAGAATTTACACCTCAAGAAACTAGAATACAAAAGCCTGTGACTTATCGGTAACAAGCTCATTTCCGACAAATGTGACAGGCGGCTTAAGAATTAAACCGTTAGAATAGTTCACTTCCAATGCAGTTTCAACTTCACAGCTGCCATGGCTGGAGAAGCGATAGTAGAGGAAAATTCAAATGATTGATATAGCGGAGGGGAGAAAAGAAAAAGAAAAAAAAGAACCCATTGTCTCATCGTGTTTAGCCTCATAAGTAAAATCTGAACCATACATTTTTTACAAGAAAAAAAAAAGAAAAAGAATATAGGCTGAGATGAATCCTATCTCCGACCAGATTTTTCCTTTAGTATTTAGTTGTTGACATGTTGAAGAATACATAAACAAGCACTCAAAAGATGTTCTTTGAAACCATGTTAACACTAAATCATCCTAGAACATGAGAAACTAGCATCTCCTATGAAACTTTAAGGGTCTTCTTACCATATGGGCACCCAGCCAAGCATCTTCCCTTGCTCCTGAAACCACCCCCAGAACTCCAACATACAATTTAAAGATCAACCTGTCATCCTGAAACCCTAGATAAGCAGATTAGTTTCCAAAATAGCAAAACAGAGAAAGCAAACTCACATTAGACCTTCACAAATCCAATACCAGAATGAAACCTAGAAGAGCTGGCCTCCACAATTGCAGAACAGTTTGAAAATGTTCCACAACCTCATACGAATATCAGAGCTTCAAATGATTTTATTTTGCTTCAACCAAATACCTGGAGCTCTCTCTTGTAGATATAGACACGCACCCATACATATTCCCCAGCTGCCTCAGAAATTCCAAGTTCATGATTACGTGAAGAAAAGCTTCTTCGGGCTAGAAAGATTCAGCAAATTGTACTAACTAAATATATATGGTATGCAAATATAGTGTTTTTGAGGAATTTATATATTGGTTCCAAGTATATGAGATTATCATCATATATTTTACGTGTTTGATATGTTATAAAGTTAAACACTGTCGTATGCTATAAATTCCTCAAAAACACTGAATGGAGAAACATCATCACATGTAAAAATAAAACAGATAAATAAGATATATAACAAGTTAAAACTACAGAAGATCAAGTAACAAACTCCATATTACCTGTTCAAGAGCTACATGCCAATGTAAATTAAGGTTGTTTGTGCATACAAGAAATATGACCAGATCCAACTGAAACGATGGCGAAATACTATTTGCAATTGCCCTGGAGTCGCAGTGTAAAAGCTTGCAGGGACAAGAGCACCTCCTTTAACCTCTCTTTGGCAGCAACATCCAACAGGTTGCCATTGCTGTCAAACTTGATAGGGGGTTGAAACGCATTGAGGAAAAACTCAGGTTTGTTGATGAAATGAAGGTCAAGGTAAACACCAGTCTGACGAAGATGATATTGGGATCGACCCCCACCAAATCCTCCTCCAGCACTGACGATTGCAGCAGCTTTATCAGCCCAAATATTTGGAGGTCTAGATGCCCAATCAATAGCATTCTTTAAAGGTCCTAATAAGAGAGGGAAAAATTTATAATGCAGAATTCCCAGATGAGCGGTAGAACATGTAATGCTTGCACATATGCCATTACATGAAGCCAAGTGCAGACATTTACTGTAATATCGAAATTGTCATTGGATCAATTGAATTTTTTTTTTTTTTCCTAACCACATAGAGAATATGCTTTTGTCTTCAGTGCCTTAGCTCTGAAACTTCCAAGACATTAATTATGTGGACAATCTAAAATGGTCTTCCAGTGTATGTTATGATATTCCAATAACACTTTTTACTGACGTTCAAATACTAATACTTCTCTCGGTATACCAAGCAGCAAATCCAGGTACTTATGGCTGCAAAACATAACGTAGCTCGTCTACTAAGTGTATTTTTCTTCAAATTTTGTTACAAGCTAGTTTAGAATACATGCCTAACATATCCAAATCTGCAATCTCCTACATGAGTTTTAAAAGTAAGAGGGCAACTAGCAAAAAATATAATGCTTGGAAAACCTTTTGGACATGAAATATAATAATAAAAAAATAATAATAATAATTACAATAATAATAATAATTTTGGGAGTCCGCAAGGTCTAATTCAAAACGAGAACTTTAGATATCCAGATATATTAACTTGTACCACACTCTTTTGGAACAGGCGAAATGTAAATAACTTTGCTACAGTTCATATTAAGCACATCAACCTAAAAATAAAATTTGCTGAATTAACTTAACATGTTAACTTCATATCAATCTTACTTATAGGCCCATTACTAAACCTTGAAAAGATAGGTATCTTCACATGTTTCTAGTCTTATTTATAGGCCCCTTAAATAATCCCTGTAAAGAGAGGTATCTGCACAATTTTAAGAAATACAAGCAATTAAAAGGCCACAACACATAATAAGGATGGCATAATTTACTCAACGGATAATAACCAGATAGGAACTTCTGACATAAAGCATGTTTCACTCTGCGAAATAGATGAACAAGCTCCCAATTAGAATTCTTAGCATTTATTTAATTTTTCTTCAGCCTCTCTTTAGTTTCATCAAATCCAAGTTTCAGCAAAAGTGGAGAACAAAAGTTAAAGTGGCTTTCCAGTATCATATCACCATCCTTTACATATCTTCTTTCTTTTCCTTCTCCTCATTTGATTTATATGTGAAACTCAACCATTAGGTTACACAGTTAACAGCTATTTTATAATTAGAAGTACAGCCAAATCGATATGGTTGAAGCACATCTAGTTTCAGTTAGACAATATTCATGGATAAAGTCTTAAGAAAATGAAATCGCTACCGCACAGCATATTAAATTTCGACACCATAAATATACTGCAGGAAAGCAAGAATTTGCAAGATAATTGAGTTTTTCCCCGGTCAAATTAACTTTTTCAAAAAGAGAAAACACAACATTTGATAGTTATTCACAATTAGGTGATACAACTAGAATATTAAAAGGCAAATTGAGAAATACATGGAGAAAAAAGAAACACAAATGTTTAGGTTTAATTAATACCAGTGACGGAGTAATTGTACTCTGGAGAAGCAAAGAGAATGCTGTCAGCCTTGAGAATCTTCTGGCGAAAAGCCTCCACTTCAAGGGGATAAGTTCCATTCAACTCCAGATCAGTATTCAGAAACGGCAAAGGCGATATATCAACATATTCAATATGAAGTCCCTCGATGTCCTTCGAAATCTCAATTGCTGCAAAATAAAACAAAAAAGTTAGAAAAATTAACCCAAAAAAAAAATGAAGACGAAGAACAGATCACATTGTTGTGTATATATACCTGCTCGGAGGAGACCTCGATTACACGAAGCTCTACGAAGCGAGCCGCAGAGAGCAGCAACATTGATGACTGCCGGAGCTCTAACGACTGCTTCCATTAATCTGTCAACTCCTTATTGACTGGGGTAAAGACTTAAAGAGTAGAGTAGATGGTGCTTTATGCCTTTATGAGAGAGAGAGAGATGTGGGTACGTAGTTGACAAAAGCCGTTTACTTTGCTTGAGGCCCCAATGTGTCGCTAGAGTTGTTATAATATGGCTAATAATAAATTGTGCGTCAAAATATCAAAGTTAGTCAAAATATTAAAATTAAAGTTAGACACAAAAAATTTACCTCTAATTTTCTTCTCAAATCACTCTTCTTCATCATTAATAAATTTAACTCGGGAATCTATATGTATAACGCGAAAAAATTTTAAAAATTTCATTTTTAATATAAAATTTCTCCAACTTCAACAAATCCTCTCTCTAAAACCTCCAATTTCAACTTTATATTTAAGAAGATCCGACTGTTGTGTACTTCGATTTATACTCATTTATTTACAATTTTATCAGTCTAAAATTTAAAAATATCTGTTGGATCAGAAAAAAATAACTATTTTTGGATGTTTGAAAATCTGACAGAAAAACCTTGAATCGCCAGGACGAGCGATTCTCGCAGGTGCATATCGCTCGGTCCGACAATAGAATACGTGGAGACGTCATTGACTGCCCATCTCTAGGCGAAATTTCCTAAACCGAATTGCCGGAATGGGCGAATGTCAATTTTTTTATTTTTTATTTTTTTACATTTGTTTATGATTATGTTATTATAATTAATGATTATGTTATTTTTTTTTAAATTTATGATTATGCTTATTGTTTATTTGTTTATATAAATTAGGGTGCATGTTTATTTGACATGTTGTTTACTTTTATTTATTTAGAGTTTATGTACAGTTTATTTGAATAATATGACTTTAAATAGGTATTTGTTAATATAAGTGTTATAATTTTTCATATTATATTTTGAATGATTTTATATGTTTAGGGTTGATATTAGTTAGTAAAAAAGTATGAAGTGTTTAAAGGGGATAATAAATATAACTCTAATCGATTAAGTTTAATGCATGACTTTCATTAAATAATAAAAAGATAAAGACAAATGCATTTGACATGTCCATGTAAAAATATTTAAATAATATAAGACATAAATTAAACAAATATGAAGTAATGTGATTGATGAAAATGTTTGGTAATTTGTTTAGATAGTTCAGCCCGGAGCACGTAGGGGTGATGATGATTTAGGTCCTGTGACAGACAAGACCGGTCGGGTCGAAGGTCGTGTACTAACTGCGTCATCATATAGTGTGAGGGGACACCACAGTACTTCTGATATACTGTCAACTCCTGTGCCATTTGGACTGAGTACATATTATGACCCTGGTACATCGAGGTCTTCCACCCAGCCACCCCTTGTACCGTTTAGGACCTGTCCTCCTCCCCTATCAAACCGTCCATACACACTCATACCTTATGACCCTTATGGATTTTCTCAGGCACCACCTACATCATATGATCCATATGCACATGCTCCTACTCTGCCTCTCCGTATGCCCGGTAATGATTGGCCATATTGTAGAAGTAAAACTCAAGTGCCACTAAATGAAGTCAGTGGTCCAGGGTTGTAGTTAGGTGCCTAGTTCTTTGAGAATCTTGTGTCATCCATCCCGGTCGACTCATCTTACAGCGCAGCTAAATATGAAGCCACTGATTGTGACAATCCTTCATATGAGTATGTTTTTTGTGGGAATTCTGGTAGAACAAGGGATGGTGACAGGACCTGGTTTGAGGAACCTGAAATGGTTAGTTCCCTCTGTATCAACGGTGAGGATGATGAGGTTCAGCCTGAGGATGATGGTGATGATGATGATGGTGACGATGATGATGATGATGATGATGATTATGATGATGATGATGATGATGATGATGATGATGATGATGATGATGAAGATGATGAAGATAATGATGATGGCGACAGTCACGGTGTCCCTGCTGGTGGAGACATGGATCAGTATCCCTGCTATACCACCATCTCGTTGTACAGACGATTACATGGCTTGGTTTCTCCCCTGCACTCACCCGAGGACACAGAATCTTGAAAGGCTCCCACGTGGAGTTCAATTGCCGACTGCAATTCCCATTTCTGAAAAATTTCTACTGGACATGATTACTCGTGAGGTTGACCAGGACAAAGTTGATTTAGATACGAAGATCTGAAGGATATCCGACATGCTTAGGAAGTATAACTAGCCTCGCCCTTAGATTATTGTTTTTGTTATCTACTTTATTATGTTACTTTGGGCACTTTTGTCCGAATGATAGTTACAGTTTCTTCATTTACTAGTTCTTTTTATTATTGTACAAATTGTTTAGTTTGAACATATTTGCAACTATTGCTGAAAAAGGTCCAAGGTGATAATTCGGAGAACTCTAAACCTTATTGATGAAAAAGAGAATACGACAGTTTTTTAAGCCATATAACTTTATTGCACAGAAAAAATCGGACGTCCAAATTAGAAATCGGTCGGCAAATTTGAAAAGCAGAAGACTGAATTGAAAATCGGATGTCCGAAAACACAGAGAAAGAATAAAAAACAAGCGACGATTGAGATTAGTTAAAACCCGAGATAAATCGGACGAAAAAATAGGTCGACTGATTATTAAAATCGGACGTCTGATTTTAAGAAATAGTCAACTTGTTTTTTCTTTGAATTAACATCACATGCATTCCATTGATAACCATACAAACCCGAGATAATCGGACGATTAAATCGGATGACCTGATGTAGAATGATCTTCAAGAGCATAAAATTTCGTCCAAGAAGTGAGGGAGAGAACAAACAAAACAAGTGGAATAAGTAGAAGAAAGTGCCTTTGAAAGGACTTGAAAATGTTAAACTTCAAGTAACCTTGGATATATCAAATCCAAGACCTCAAGAAGGTTTAAACAAAATCTTTTCTTCAAAGTTCAAGCAACCTAAGGTATTTTGAACCTTAGACCTCAATGAAACAAGAAGAAGACCTCAAGACTAGTTTTCTACAAGAGTGTAGTAACTAGTATGAAGGAATTTTTTTTATGATCAACCTTGAAGCTCTTGGAACTTTTAACAAGTCTTCAAAGTGATTTTTCTTTCAAGGAAGTTCACCCTTGAAGAAGATAGAAAAAATAAGCTAAGAACTAAGAATACTAAGAGAAGAACCTTTGTCTTGAAAAATTTCTTGATTAACTTCTTCAAAATGGAAGACTACATATTTTTAGAGACTTGAGGAAGAAAATAGGAATTTTTCCCTCTCATATTTTCAGCCCAAAGGATAGATATAAACTATACATACACTTGATAAGACAATAGAGGTGTTTTAATTGCATTTGGACTATTCTAGAGCACTAGTCAACACATTGCCAAAAATAGGAGGCAATTTTTCAGCCTGGCAAAAGGGATTCCAAACATCTACCAAGGTAAATTTTCAATTTCTAACTTATTCAAAAATTAGGATATCGCCCCATAAAGTCTTGGACATCAAAATTTAATCCCCATAAAGTCTTGGACATTAAAATTTAAGCCTTGAAACTTCTCTTGCTCAATTTGATCCTTGTGAATCTTTAGTTGTTTTGCCTTGGCTCTTGTCACAACTCCTTGATGTTCTTGCATATCTAATTGGTTCACACCATGACCGATTTGAAAAATCGTACGTCCAATTTTAAGAATTGGTGGACCGATTTTTTTAAAAAATGTTCATTACGTATGGGTATGATAGCTGCTACTATAATTGCTGATATAAGGTAGACAAATTACAAATAACTAGCAATCTCGCATTCCAATCGGCAATCCTTTCATAATAACCCTCTGCCCATGTACTGACTCGATCACTACGATGATGATCCCATTGCACATATAAAGGCGGAATTAGGCATCCGTCAGGCATTTGTAGCTGAGTAAAACAATTAAAATATGTTAATTAGGATCAAATGAAAGTGAACAAAATATTATTCAACAAAAGCACTTACTTTCCTATATTAATTCATACTTACTTGAATAAAGTGTTGTTGTTCTATTAGGAGACCAACAACAAATGTACCTCTTGGATGATTAGAATACGAATACAAAGGGAACACAGTTATAGAACCAAGTCGTGCAATTAATATCACGTACAGATTGAATGCGTATGCTATGACATAAAGAAAATCAGGTGTTTCCAACCAATAATCTAAATGCGCAGTTCCATTCTACTATTGTGTCCTACGTATGAGCTCATAAACACGTTTCGCTGATGCGAATAGTGAAATATACATGTTCGTCATATGTTCCAATTCAAAAACCATTCGTCTGCATACCTCCAGCCGTTGATGTTCATCACCAAACACAAAATCTACCACAACCCGATAACCACAATTTCCATCACCGATCACATTCTTCCAATTCTCAATGAAAGGATAAATAAAAGTAGGGAAAGCGTCTGTATAAGGGGATGTGGAATATGGAGATGGATCTATAACAGAAGATAAAGTACTTGGCCCAAGGCTACACCCTCTACCTCTACCCCTAGGAGCTTGTAGTGGTCTCCTTTTCCCATGGGAACCCGAACCCTACCCAAATCTAGAGCCAAAGCCAGAACCCGAACCAGAACCGCTTGACTTTTGTATCTTTCTATGAGCAATTGACACGTGCTCCCAACACGACTTGTCTCTTTTTGTTGAGTTCATTTTCTTTTGCCCTTTCGTGACTACAACATCTGGAGGGGATGTCAATGTCATACCCGGATCTTCGGGCAAAACCGTACTTAATACCCCTTTCACAACATGATGCATCTCTGTAACTTTGGATATGGGTCCTGTACTTATCTGATGCAAGAGGTCGGTGAGAGGATGCATTTCAGAATCCATATCCATGTCCTTCTCCTGCGATGGAGGATGAAAACTGCCAATTTCTAGTGTTCTCCAAAAAGCCTCAATATCAACCAACTGGATAAGGAACATATGGTCAAACCGTGTAATCAACTTGCAAGAACATGGGAGGCCGTGTGATGTCCTCATATAGTGACCACACTTATTATTGGGATCATCAGTTATCTCTACAGCTCTCTTTATCTCAACCAATAACTTTTTCAAGCCCAAGTGACTAATTTTATTACTTATATTCCTCAATATCGGATTACTCTTCACATTAAACTTTTCTTTTGTCCTAGAAATCTCCAATGAGCTCTTAATGTCTGCTATTTGACTTTGAATGAGTGAGTCAATATTCAGGAACACAGTGTCCAAATCACCATGGTATGTTGAAAGCCATAGTTTCAACTCTGAATGTTCACTCTCAGCACGGTTGGTGGTGTCCACCCCAACAATGCATTACTCGATATGTCCAAACTCTAACGAATACTCATCTTCAGAACATCCAATTTCCGTAGGCATTTCTACCCATCCATTTCATTCAATAATTTATGCCATGAGCCATTTATAAATCGTGATGTCACTTCTTCATCTTTTATCAACTCGGTTAATTTGGTCAATACGTTTTGATCGATGTGGCTTCTACATAATATATGGTATGCTGTACTAAATACCTCCTCGATCACAGGCATTAAACCGCCTTCCCTGTCTGTAATAATTACCTTCGTCTCATGAGCATAAACATCTTGTTGACTCTCTGTTGACATTGTACTTAAAAAGTATAGATGCTTAATCTGTTGAAGGACCCATCAATAAGTCATAGCCTGCTCATTCCGCATGAAAGCAGTGGCCACAGTGAAATTCTTACCAGTCGGAGTCATCCCTACAACTTCCAACATTGGCATATTGTACCTTTTTTAAAAACACACAGGACAGATAACATATTTAGAAACTATACAAAAAACCCAGTAAACTTAAACCCTAAGCCGAGTAAATATATCCTATCAGTAAACACCATGCAGTTAAGCCCTAAACCCTAACCCTATTAACAATATAACTAAACAATCGATTTGCAAATTACAACGAAATCTACACTTAATATAAAAAATAAAGACAAATTACTTGTTTGTTTTATATGTAGTATCCATTATAAGTACATATGGCTACTTTCTCATCATTTGAATTAATGTGGGGTGAGCAATAACAATGTCACTAAGTACTTTGCTGTCGTCACAGTTTCTATAGAAGACTGTGTAACTCCGTTGAGCACTTAGGCAAAGAACTTCTTCAACCGTGTTTCGCTCCTGCATCCTATTCCTATACTATATTAATAGACTATAGCAAAAGAAGGTTACAAGAAGTGTCGCTCCTATTAGAAGAAATAGCGGGAGAGATGGGGAGGGGATACAACCTATTACAAAATCAGATTTGTCCAAATCAGCTACATCATGAGCATTAGAATTTACTTTTCTATTGACATAGAGAACTTCCCGATTACGCTATCTCGCTAGCATTCTACAACAAATGTCAGTAAGAGATTTTTTTCCACCATTCAGAGCAAACAGAATGTTTGTTCAAGGCCTGAATCACATTTAACGTATCCCCTTCAAAGATAACCTACTAATATTTCTAATTTTTAGCCACTTTCATAACTAACAAAGGCATTGCAGCTTCAGTAACAAAGGCATCCTCAGCAAGTTCCCTCTCCGTCCATCATTCGAGAACATTTCCCTTCTTATTTCAGATAAGACAGCCACTAATCATATTTGTTGAGATTTCTCTCCTATCTTGTCTTCATAATCTTGGGGATTTCTTCCTTTGATTTCAGAGATTGTATATAATATATAGTTTCCTAAATTGTAATATTTAATTCTCTAATTACTATAAGTGTCCATAATGATAGGCTAGTATGTCTATATATTTGTAGAGAACCATTCATTATGATCAAATTGTGAATAGAATCAAAAAAGGTTTTGTTCTAATTTCTTTCAAGTTGGTATTAGAGCCAACCTTCTTTGGTTTCGTTGATCCTTAGTAAAATTCGTTTTCATTCTTAGAAAATGAGTGAAAAAGTTAGTGATTGTCTGGTTCCAAACCAGTTCCTATTATTGTTCAATCTGAAGGTGTTTTCAATATCAAAATCACCCTTACTAATACAAATTATGATGTGTGGTCTCAATTAATGGATATGTATATAGCTGAAAGGGAGAAACTTTCCTATATAGTTGGCAAAATAAAGGTTCCTCTTGAATCTGATGATGTATATGAGAGGTGGTATGTCGATAATAAAAAAGTAAAACGATGGCTATCGATGTCCATGATCCCAGAAGTAATGAAGCACCAACGGCTCTTGATGTTTGGAGTGTTTTGTCAAAGGCATTCTATGATGAAGGAGATAAGTTGAGGGTTTTTACCCTCAATTAGAAGGCTTTCTCTACCAAACAAGGTGGGAAGTCTACTACAGAATGTTATGGGGATTTAACTAAAAATTTTCAAGTATTGGATCATCGGGATAAAGTTGTTATGAAAGACCCTGATAATATTGTTGTATACTGAAAGTCAATTGAACAATTAAGAGTGTATATCTTTCTAGCTGGTTTAGACAGTATGTTTGAACAAGTTCATGGGGAGATCTTGCGCTAAGAATCAGTCAAAGATCTGGAAAATGTTATTCAAAAACTCGAAGAGAAGTGACACGACAAACAGCATTGAAGGAGTACAAGGAGATCTCTAAAGTAAGAATAATGGTGTCTCGGAATAAACCAAAGTCAACTAGTAATAGTGAAAACTATTGTACCAACTGCAACCGAGTTGGACATCTCAAAGATCATTATTTTAAAATTGTGTGACATCTAGATTGGTGGGAAAATAATCGGGCACCACAAAAGAAGGATTCCAAACGAAAGCCTATTTTCGTTGTTGCTAAAGAAGGTACAAACATGATTCCATTGAAACGACATCAACTCTAGCCGTAGCTAAAAATGATTATGGTAAGATTTCTACACTTGTTTCTACTAGTGCATGGATAATTGATTCTGGTGCTACTGATCATGTTAATGGTAATAATCCATCCTAAAAAATTTTTGTTTTTAATGCCAATAGTGGTAGAGAAAAAATTGTCATATTTCGGAAGTGGTGCGTGCTTCATTGTTTGACACCCATATGCCATCATCTTATTAGGGTGAAGCGCTTACGTCTACAGTATATTTGATCAATTGAATTTCCTATCTTTCTTCTGATTTTCAGACTCTACTTCAATCTCTTAACAAATGTGTAATTGCTCTTTTTGTCCCAAATTTACAGCCTCATGTCTTTGTATGCGTTGTCTTTGTTCACTTACATAAACACCAATCTCACAAGTTAGCCCCACGAGCATTGAAGTGTGTGTTACTTGGATATGCTATGTACCAAAAGGGGTATAGGTGTTATCATCCTTCTACTGGACGAATGTTTGTCACAATGGATGCCACTTTGCATGAAGCCTTAGCTGACACAAGTCAAAAAGCTGCAATAAATGAGGAAATGAGGTCCTTACAAAAGACTGAAACATAGGATCTTGTTGAATATCCACCTGGAAAGAAGACAGTGGGATGCAGATGGGTCTATTCAGTGAAACATAAAGTTGATGGTACCATTGAATGCTATAAGTCAAGACTAGTAGCAAAAGGGTACACTCAGATTTTTATGGGGTTGATTACACCGAGACTTTTGCTCGTGTAACTAAGATTGATTGTGTCAGAGTCTTGTTATCATTAGCTACAAATAGGGATTGGTCCTTGAGACAATTTGATGTGAAGAATGCTTTCGTCTTGCATGGAGAGCTGATGGAAGAATTATATATGGATCCCCCACAAGAATGTGTTGTGCCAAAAAAAGAGAAGGGAAAGGTATGTAGATCCCCAAAGTCCATGAGAGCATTCCTCATGAAGTACCTCTGTTGAGGATTTTGTAGCTTCACACTCCAATGGGAAACCTATGAGGAACAAGCCTCATAAACCTGACATTGAGAGGTTTAACTCTTTCCTAAATTCATGGCAAAAACCATGAGGGAGTTATGACCTCAAAACCCCTATCGCACAATATAGAACATCTTAGAATCAATTGAATCAAGAATAAGAACTCTAGACTCAATCAATGAAAGGAATTTAAGACGATTAATTGAATTCCATAGATTCATCAACCTAATACAATTCCATTGCTCACTACCAAGGACATTAACCTTTAGTGAACTAGCTAAGAGGGAGAAGAACCCTAGAGACTAAGAGAGTTTCTCTCTCAAGAATTTTAGCAAAATGAATTCAATTTCCAAAGTTAGTTACATTCGATGTCTAATGAGGTATTTATAGGCTAAGCATTAACCACTAGCTAAACAAGGGAATAATGGTTTAAATTACCTATAAACCCCTGGATTAAAAGCTTTAAAAACAACTTGAACTAAAAAATCCCGCCAGAAAGGGTGGCTAAGCAATAATCCTCCCGAGACCTACTGGAGACTATAGGGTGGAACCTAATATTGGTAGTGGGGCCTTGTTTGCCTGAGGTGCGCCAACAGAAGCCTACAGCCGACGGTAGGCCAGGTGCTACAATCGGTGGTAGGGTAGCTCCACGCCAAAACTTAGCCATTTTCTCCTCCAATATGTTCCCTTGTTTTATCCTTGCTAATTGAACACTTTGGGAAGAACTTGGACATCCTTTCTTGGCCTTCAAGCCCTTCCAATTGCTCTTCCAAGCTTTCATCATGTAAACAATCATGCTGTTATCTTCAAGAGCTTTAAGTTTCTTTAACCTCGCACTAGTAGGTAGTCGTTCATTCAAAAAATATTTAACTTCTTGGCTTTCTCGATTCATGTCCCTGGGGCACAAAGCAGCAACAGGGATGGATGGGGGCCTTGGCTCCCAAGCATAGGCTCACAAACACGACAAGGGAAAGGACACAACTCCCAAGCACCAAGAGCGGCATGACAACAGTGGTCAGTGCATGGCCTCTAGTAGCCTAGACGTACAAGGCTACTTAGGCACACAGCCATGGGCGTTACACAAGGACTCTACGAAGGCACTCGCATTATGGCCTACTGCACACAGGCTAGTTGGCACTTGCTGCTGGGTAAGCTTGCAGGTCGAGTCCGGTTTAGGGTAGGCAGGGGCTACAGCCAGCAGTAGGATAGCTCCATGCCAAAACTTACCCATTTTCTCCTTCAATATATACCCTCGTTTGATCTTTGCTAATTGAACACTTGGAGAACAACTTGGACATCCTTTTTTGCCCTTCAAACCCTTCTAACTTGCTCTTCAAAGCTTCCATTATGTAAACAATCATGCCATTATCTTCAACAGCTTTGAGTTTCCTCAACCTCACACTAGTGGATAGTCCATTCAACAAATCTTTAGCTTCTTGGCTTTCTCAATTCATATCATCCGCCCCACCTTTGAAAAGATTCATGCTCGAATCTTGAGCTACATCAAACAAATACATATCAAAACATGGAAGGTAGCACAAAACAAATATCATCTGGAAAAGTATGAATAGAAGTACTAAAGCATGCAAGAATGTGCAAGGCGTTTCGGGTTGAACATCAAGCCAAGGGTTGCATTACAAACAACATTATTGGAATCCAAAGGATCCCAACCCATCCTCCGGGGTCAAAGAATAATCGTGTCTTTTCAAATGTCTTGTGGATGGTTGCAATAACATCATGATCCTTGAAAAGGATATACTTGATAAACTCCACCTTCTTTACTTTATCCAAGCTCAAAACATGATCTACGGACAACGGAACCAAAGCAAAAGAGATTAGCAAATTATCACCGTAATCAATTTCAAAAGGAATAAGAATAATATTAGAATAAAAAGCTTGATTATAAGCATACTCAATAAGATGTGAATTGCCATGTGAATCCGGTCATCTCCTTGGATACATCCACCAAACGACTAGCCATAGTGCTAGATTTGTTGATGAACTTCTTTTAAAAGCTTGTTAAACCATCGAAGCTTTCCTCCTCAAAGGCACTCTCGGAAATAAGCCAATCTTGGATTGCTTGCCCCATATTTGCACCCAGTTGGAAACCTTGAAAACTCAATACATAAAGTAGACAATACATGAGTAAAATGATGCAAATGAAATGCACAAGTTTCATAATCAATCAAGATCTCATCAACGTAAACTACAACAACTAGAGAAGCCATGCCATCAAGAAACTTAAGTAATCCATACATAAACGCCATAGATATTTCTATATAATGTTCTCTAGGCACATTCAAAGACATATAATGTCCATGTGGCAAAGATGTAGAGTTAGCTCTTTTATACTCTAAGCAATTAACAATAAACCATTCTACATCTTCTTTCATCCCAAGCCGAAAGAAATGCTCACGTAAAATAACATAAGTTTTGGAAACATCAAATCCATCAAACCACCACTATGAGCCTCTTTAGCTATCAACAATCTAAAGTAACAAGAAGGAATGCACAATTTACCAATATGGTAAAGAACACCATCATGTATAAGGTACTCATCACTATGCACAACCAAACAAGCATCAAATATGTCCTGGAATCCATTATCACTCTCATATACTTCCCTAAGTATATCAAAACCAAATAATTGAGCTTGTAAAGTAAAGAGTAGAGTGTACCTTTTTAATAAAGCATTGACTACTACATTTTCTTTACCTCTCTTGTTCCAAAGGACACATAGAAATATCTTTATGGATTCCATCCATCTTGCAGACAACTTATTGAGCTTTTTTTTTATCATTTAGAAACAAGGCATAGAGCTTCTTGTCATGAATAGTATATCTCAAGGTCACTCCGGTCACCCATTCAAGTTGATGTTCTATTTTCTTCAATGGAGTAGGTCCACCGAGTTCCTCTTTGCAATAAAGAAGTGAAACTAACTCATGATTCTCAATGGCTTCTACAAACTCACTCTCCTTGACATAGAAATGTCTCTTTTCTCTAATAGTATTATGCAAAATGAGGTGAGAAAATGTAATCATGAAACTTCCAACATTCCAAGATGGTTTACATTCCACTTTGAGAACCATTTTGTCAAAGAACTCTTTTAAAAGTACATGATAAAACAATTTAACTTCGAATTCATATTTCAAAATGAATGCACAAGAGTTCTTTTGAAAGCTAGCACAATAAATGAACATATTTAAAAACTAATCCTTGAAAGGTTCATGGTAATAAAGGTGCTCATCAACAAAATCGTGGAAAACGTGCTCAAAGGTTTTTTTTTCCAAATAGATTTCTCACATGCAAAAGGGTTAACTTTGAATATCTCAACATATACTCCCATTTGGCTTTCAAAATCCTTCAACAAGAGATCCTTAAAATGCAAATGAAAGAATTTGAAACTAAACATGTTTTAAACGAAGTTTCAAAAGTTGTCACCACTATTGAAAGCTCATGTTTGCCACTAACAAATACTATTTTCTCACTCAAAAAGACCTCATGTTGGTTTAAAAGAATAAAACCATTGATATTCCTCATAAAAACACCAAGGATAGGTAAAACATAGTTACATTGCTCAACATACTTTCCTACAGATTTATCATGAAGAACATCAATTAAAGCACATTCAAGTTTCAAACTAACAATGTTAGGGTCAACAAAGAAAGCATTATCTAGCATCCAAAAACCATAACAAGAAGGATCAAACATAGAACCACTATACAACAATCAATCCTCAAGAAAAGCATGAGAAGAAAGACACTTAGACATATAAGGCACAACAAGAAAGAGATCACCACCAAAAGAAATAGCACAAAGATCTCCATATATGCTCACATGAGAAAGATAAGTCTCTAAAAACAATTCTAATTCCACGAGAGAAACTTCATAACACAGGAGAGAAGGGTTAAGAGACAAGCTTATTGGTAGTTCTTCAAGAATAGCTCCAAGCTCTTTCTCCATGTTCCTTCCTTGGTCTTCAATTCCTAGCACATAAGAAACATAATTACCAATATTGAAGTTGCATTCATCAATTCTAGTAATCGCACAAGAATTGGAATTAAACTCTATGAATAGTTTTTTTCCTAAATAAGTTCAAAGAGAGTTAAGAAAATTAAATTGATATCCATTTTCCATGAAAAGAAGTGAGAACAACTTAATTTCCTTAAAGTAAATCTCAAAACTCAAGTAGGAATTAGAGGGAAAGAAGTTTATGGTCCTGATAGACTTGTAGGAAAACTTTCCTCCTTCATCCTTGCTTGAATCTCCAAAATTCTGCACACATAAGAGTTTAGTAGCGAAGGAGTTAGTTTCATTCGCATAGAAAGTCACTTCCTTACTCTTTTCAAGTACAACTATCTCTTTTTCTCTTTGCTCTTCTTTTTCACTCTCTTATTTTTCAATGAAACACTCATTTTCTTTTGCTCTCTCACTTTTCTCAAACTCACTTTCTTTCTCTTTTGCACATTCAAAATGTTCACTCTCTTTTGAAATGGTAGAGATGGAATCAAAGATTCATGATCTCTCAACTAATCTCTCTTTTTTTTTACTCTTTCTTTTTCTTTAATTTCAATGCTCTTCTCATTCATGATACAATAAGGTTCCTCTTTGGATGTCTCATCCACAACATGAATTTTAAGACTCTCTCCAATCTTAGCTTGTGCAAGCTCTTTGACCTTTGGAGCTTCCTCAATTATTTATGGTTCCATGCATTTATTCTTTGCAACCCTTTGAGATGGCATGGAAAGTTGTCTTTATCCACATCTTTTAGTCTTTATAATGCTCTTTGCCTTTTTCTCTTGATCAAATATTCTTACCCTTTCTTTCAACTGCTTTTGATCTTCATAAATTTCATGAGGCGCCAAAGAATTTAGAATGAATCTCTTGCCATCTTTAGTGAAGTTGTAAGAATTCTTGTCCCCGTTGTATATAGCCTTCCTATCATTTATCCAAGTACTTTCAAACAATAAATGACCTGCTTGCATGGTGTTATATCACATAACATCATCTTTATATATTCCTTTAGAAATAGACACCCACACTTGCTTAGTGACTTTCATCTCTTCATTATTTTTTGACCAATGGCGTATGTAAGGCTTAGATATTCAAGAAGAGGCAAATTCAACTTTTCCACAAGGTAATTACTAGCCACATTAGCACAACTACTACAATCAACAATAAGATTAGCAACTTTGTCTTCCACATGGCATTTGAGATGGACTATATCTGTACTTTCATTCTTCCTCCTATAGACATGTTCATCATATAAGCTCTTAAACTACACTTCTTCACAATAACTATTTTGGTACTTTTCACAATCATCATAAGGACTATGCTCATAATCGTCATATCTAGTATTAACTCTTCCATAACTCCCATAATCATCATAAGAAGTATGCTCATAAGATGTAGTATAAAAAGAGAAGTTACCAAATACAACATGTCTTCTAGAAGTGAAATCTCCATTTCCATGGTTGTTCCCACCATAAGCATGGAATCCATTGCCACCACCATGATGGAAACTATGCATATCTCTTGTAAGCTTAGATTTATATTCCTCTTGTTTGCTTTTAACTTCCATCCTTTTCCACGATAGATTAGATCAGTTGTACTCCATTATTTATTGTTTAAACCTGCAGAAAAAAGGTTAGATAAATAAAACAAAGACCTCCCAATCACTCCCTAAGTATTTCATTCTTTGATGATCCCTTAATTTCATTCATGTTCACACTCTTATTGGCTTATATAAAGATAAGCTCACCCTCTTGCCTTTTCCAATCACTCAACACTCAAGTCTCTTGAAGATCCTTCAAAATTCATAACCAACTCAAACAAAGAGCTTCAATACCAAGCAAGTAAACAATCAAGTCACTTAGTTGGAAGTGCTCAAAGAGGCAAAGTATCAAACACTTGATGAGTAAGAGTTTCAAAGAAGATAATTGATAGTAGTTATTTTGGCTATTATTTTGTGTGTTGATTTCATCGTTTTCTGGTGATTTTAAGGTATAAAGTATACATTTGAGTCTAATATCTCCATTTGTATTGCAGGTGTTTGCCAAAGGAAGTAAACGAATAACGAATGAAAAGGGCTTGAAAGGGAGTGAAAACGATAGAAAACAGAGCAAAACGGTGACCAGCCATCAAGCTACCGTCGAGAGTAGGTGCCGGGCAACAAAAGAAGAATTGGGGACAGAGACCTACCGGAGGCAATAGGTCCCGACCTACAGTCGCTGGTAGGTCCCAGAATCAATAGTATTTACTTAATTTTTATAGCTTTTTGAGGGGAATTCATTCCTCAGTTTTGAGTCTTACACTAATAGGGCTTTAGGTGGCGAATTGGGGCGATTTTCTGTGACAATTTTTCCCCATTTCTCACCTCAATTAGGTAGGATTTAGATTAGGGAACACAAATCGAAGGATTACAAGTGGAATCAAGGATCGAAACAATGGATTCGGGCTTCGTTGGAGCAACTCGAGAGATGAGCTCAAGCGCAGTTTGGGATTGTAATTCGACCTGCAATTCTACACCTAAGCATTTCTTTTCCTTCTCTATTTGTTTTAATTTATTTTAATTTCAATTTTATACAATGAATTATGAATAGTTTAATTGTTTGGATTAAGGGTTGAACCCTAATTTTTGGTATTATGACATTGAATTGAAAGTAATGAAATTGAATGTTGCTTTTGAATGAATTGTTCTCCAGTTGTATATTTCCTTGCAATTTGAGTATCATGAGCTTGAATTAATTGAACGGGTATTTAGAATTGAAAAAGGAAGAAAACCCGAGGGCTTCTAATTTGGGGATTAATTGGGCTATTGAACTAGAGATAGCTAATGCATTTTTAGGTCTATTATCATCTGTGTTTAGTCCATTCGTAACTTGTTAGGGAGAGAAGATATTCTCGTCTAAAAGTTATAGTGAATAGAGTGGCTTTCGCCTAGAGATAGAGATTGCCTAATTATGAGTGTGATGACCCAGTTCGTCAATGCAACTACAATTGTCATTAATTCTAGTTAATTGAAGTAGTAACAAGGTTAGGGGGGTCCTGAGATCTAAACTTCCGTCTTGTATATTTGTTTTAATATTTGGTAGTTAGTTTTTATGTTAATAGATTTGCTAGTCAAAATCGTTTCAACAATGTTTTAAGGCTAAACATTGAATAAACGGTAGAGTAGATGAACCCTTTGTCGTTCTCAAGAAAATCGACACCTCTCTTGTGAACCCACTTCTACGGTGCTAGGTCGGCTTGCCTTGCACTGTAGCTTTAAAATTCCTATTCCGGTTTCATTTAAGACACATCATGGTTTTTACGTTGTTGTCGGGGACCGAAAAATTTAAAGAAATACTATTTTTTGGTGATTTAGTCACTTTTCTATTTTTATTTCGTTTTATCATTTGTGATATTTTTCTAGTGTTTCGTATTTATTTTGTTTTATTTTTCCAAGTTATAGTTTCATTTGGACTTTGGTTGGCAATTATTCAGTTTTCTTTTCGGTTTCATTATTTAAGGTTATTCGTTGAGTGGAACTAAGACTTTTGTTATTTGTCGCATGTTGAGTGGTACTAGTTTATGCCCCGACCAAGAAGGGGGAAACTAGTACTATTTGATCCAGAATCAAAACAGATGTTGCGGAGTGCTTGTCGTGCCTGTAGTTCAGCACAGCAGCAGCAGGAGTAGAACCACCCGTTGAGAGGGGGCAATACACACCGTAAATTCCACCGATTGAGAATTCGTTGTTCGAGCCGCATCCACCACCGCCAATGGCAGAGTGAACAATGGTTGACTTTGCTCGACCATTCATCACTAGGCGCAGTCGAGCATAGAACTGCCAAGAGTTGAAGCTAATAATTTCGAGATCAAATTGAACACTATACAAGTTTTGCAGAACAACATCCAATTTGATGGATTTCCAGAAGAGGATGCCAATGCACATATAAGGAATTTCCTAGAGGCACACCTTCGAGATCAACAAGGTTTTGGAAGATGCTATTCGGCTTCGCCTCTTTCTATTTTTCTTCAAGGGAAATACGAAGTCTTGGCCGAAGTCACTGCCATCCACATCCATCACATCCTGGGATTCGCTGGCAGAGAAATTTTCAGGGAGGTATTTTCCTTCAGGATGGACGGCAAAGCTGAAGAACCAAATATTGTCATTCCAACAAGTTGATGGTGAGAGCTTGTATGAAGCATGGGAGCGTTGGATAGAATTGCTCAGGAAATGTCCTCATCACGGGTTGGATTTTGGGATTCAAATCAAGAGTTTTTACAACAGGGTTACCTTTGGGGCAAGACAGCTAATAGGCACCTCGACTGGAGGGTCTACCGATAACAAGACCCCGCAACAAGTGTATGACCTCATCGTGCAAATTACGATGAACAGCTATACATAGGGAGGTTAGAGGACAAAGCCAAAGGCAAGTGGAGTACATAATGTAGAGGGGTATCAGCCATGGAGGCTAGGCAGATAGCGATGGTCGAACAGAAGATGGGGAATTTAACCACTAGATATTCAAGCAAGAATACTTAAATGGTCATGTTCTGTGACTTCCGCAGCGGCAGGCATCCCAATCCTGAAAGCCCGAGTATGGGAAGCCTAGCAGAGCTAGTTGACTATGTCCAGGGGAACTGGCCTGGGAATAATCCTACTCCAATACGTATAATCCGGGATAGAGGAACCATCCCAACTTTTCTTCCGGTGGTTAGGGACAACAGAGACCACAGAACCCCCAAGATTCCAAAACAAAGGCCCTCTTCCACTGTTGCCATATGAAGCAGGCCTAAAGAATCAGCCCCATCCAGCCAAGGAAAATCTTGAAGAGTTGATGGTGAAGTTTATGAGTGCTACGGATAACCGCATGAATACCATTGAAGCCGCGTAAAGGAAACAAAAAGCTTCCACTCGGAATTCGGAGAAAAAAATTAGGCAGTTGGTGAAGCTTGTATCAGAAAAGACTCTAGGAGCTCTCCTCAATAGCACCGAAGTGAACCCGAGAGAGCATGTAAATACTGTCTCGTTGGTAGTCGAGGTGGAGAATTCACTCAAGGAAGAGAAAAAGCTATCATCTCACGGAAATGGTGAACAGGATATAGGTGTAGCAGAAGAAAGTGGGATAAAGACGGCAAAAAGTGCCCCTAATAAACAGAAGTTCTATTCTTAGAGGCACTTGTGCAAGATAGGAAACATGATGAGATGAGGGAGTTCATGAAAAAAATTTCTCATTAAAGTTAAACTTACCTCTTTGTGAATTTTTATTTTAGGTACCCAAGTATGCGAGGCACTTGAGAGATATAATCATGAAGAAGGATAAGCTTTGAGAAGCTTCCACACATATACTTGAAGAAGAGTGTTCAGCTCTTCTAACAAAGAAATCGATGCTACCACAAAAGCTTGATGATGCATGGAGTTCTCTTTTCTCTGTAATATTGGTAGTTTGAATGTAGATAGAGCTCTAGCAGACTTAGGCGCCAGTATAAATGTTATTTCCTGTACTTTTTGTGAGCGTCTAGGTCGGTACTCTTAATTCTCTCATCTCTTGAACCTATTCGTCCCAGATAAAAAACCAGAATCTAAGCCAATACGTGGACGCTTAAATGATTTCGTCCACATTGTACATTCAGGTTTCTGCTTTTTCCAACTATACGATATAAGCACCCTCACTTATACGTACCCCACGGCCTATAAGGATGTCAATAAATCTAGCAGACAGGAGTATCAGACATCCGAAAGGGTTAATTGAGGATGTGTTGGTAAAAGTGAAAGATTTGGTATTTCCATTCGATTTTGTAGTATTAGATATTGATGAGGAAGTTGATTTTCCCATTATTTTAGGTTGCTCTTTTCTTCATACTTCGAGGGCGCTAATTAACATGGAGAAAGGGAAACTAGTGCCTAAGGTTGGGGGGAAATGAGATAGTGTTTGAATTCCCCTTACTCCCGAGCTCCTCATCCAAAGTGCAAGACACTGTATGAGTGATTAATCATAGGAATAATGAAGTGTCTGTGCATGTGCAGGAAAATGTACTGAGAAAAGGCAAAGAACGGCCAAAGGACGATGAGAAAGGAAGATGCTTGTCTTCTAATGTAAAGGCAAGACTCAAGAAGTGGGTGCCAGTTCAGCACGTTAAGGAGGTAAGGCCAAGAAGGACCAGAATGATCGTGTTTGAGGAGGTGCTCTTAGCACCTAAACAGGGAGTATTCTTAGTTATTTTTTTATTGTTGTAAGTATTCATTGACGTGTTGATATTATATTTTAATCGGTTGTATTATCTTATTGTAAGGTATTTTGGAGAGCCAGTAGCTTATTAGAAACCTTTCTAAGTGGGGCATGGATGACCAAGACTGACAGGCAAAGAAACGGGGCACCAACTTCCCCAAAAGAAGAAAAATGGCAGCTAGGCAGAACTCTACCACGAACAGTAGGCTGCCTAGCACTTCTCAGAACCTCAAGGCAGAGACCTGCCACGAACGGTAGGTTCACAGGTAGGGAGCGGGTCGGTTTCTCCAAGGGCGAATCAGGTCAGGTTGACCTATTGACCAACTTTCACCTTCAATTGGGAAAATTCCTGTATTTTTTTTTTTTACCCTCTTCCTATTCCAAAATCCCTAAGTTTTGCTCTCCCTCTTTCTCCTCTCTCAATCTCCCATAATATTTCCTCTTCCCCTCATTCTCTCTCTCTCTCTCTCTCTCTCTCTCTCTCTCTCTCTCTCTCTCTCTCTCGGTCATATCTCTCTCCACCCCACCAACTCCAGCAGCAACACTCCTGCAGTCTCTATCTACTCCTTTTGGGTTTGTTTTCTTTCTCTCTCTACTTCTTCTTTAAGCTTCTTATTCTTTTTCTCTTTATCTCTACTCCCTCTATTTCTTGAAATTCTTTCTACCTCTATTTCACCACCATAAAATCCTACTTTGCCACTTTTTTCTTCTATTTTTTCCTTGCTATAGCTTCCATTTTTCATCACCTTTTTCTTGATGTTTTTCTCTTCTCTTCTTTTTGTTTGTTTTTCTGTAATTTTTGTTTTTAATTTTTTTTGTGCAGTTTTTAATAATTACTAATTTTGTGTGTGTATTCTTTGGTTTCTAAAAAATAAATTACAGAAATTTTGCAAAAGGAATTCTAGGAACTTTCTGGCGACTCCAGCGAGGACGTAATCTGAGGCAGAAAAAGCACCGACATTAGCGCTTGGGTTGTTTGTTCAAACATCCACAGGCTATTTCTTGATCCTTTGTTTCTTATTAGTTTTAGTGTTTTACTTTTGGTGTTTATGCTAAGTTTGGTTTGAGGTTGTGTTTGATTTGCTCTATGATTTTTAGTTTTTATCTTTAGTATTACTGTTTTGTTATGTGTTTCACACATCAACACACACAGGCTACAATAGTTTATTTTCTCTCTATGTGTTTTTCTTGTGTTTTTTAGTTTTTACTGTATTGGTGCCGCTGGTTTTTTCCTGTTGGAAGACTTCTGTGTGTTGCTTGGTTTTTCTCAGTTTTTCCGTTTTACTTTCGTTTTCCCTTCGTTTTCCTTTTCCCTTGTCACTCCCTTTTTCTAATGGCCCTAAAAAAGCAACTTCTTCAAAATAAAAATCAAAGAGGGCTCGGGTAGAGGACCCAACACCTGGTCCCTCTACTCCTAATATTTTACCCTTTCCGAAACGTCTCTCTACGACGGCTCGTAAATGAGTATCCAATGGGAAGTCACTTAAAATGATTACTGAAAAACCATTCACTAAAGAGGACATCGAACATTTTAAATTGGAAAATCTTTTGGGGGGTTTGGGTTTGGTGCCTCTACTCCGTATTTCGAGAGATTATTATCCTGACCTTGTTCGGGAGGTTTATGCAAATATGTATCACAAAACGAACAAGAATTTTCCCACTATTATTTCTGAAGTGAAAGGGGTTCGGATTATCCTTGAAAAGGAGCGTCTCTTGTCCATCATTGAGATTCGAGATGAGGGGAACACGGTCACTGTGGACTCCAATAAGAAGACTATAGATGAGGACCCCGCTTGGAGTTTTGACGCGAGTTGTTCGTACTTTGGTATATGGACACGACCCTTTGATCACCATCGTATATTCCATGCTAGTGACTTCTGTACCCTTCTTCTCCATGCCCTTGCTTATTTTTTCGGGTAGACCTTCGCTCAAAAGTAGGGGGAACAAAGTGAAGTCTGCATTGTTGACATGTATATGCTTCATAAAATCCATGATAAATCCCTTTTTCTCTTGCTTCCTTAATGATACATATGATGCGCAACATAGGTTGCGATACTACTGAAAGGTGTGTGTATTGATACGCCGTCATTCTTTCTAAGATTTTTGCTACCTTTAATGTTAATCTTGCAGGGGAGAGGAAGTTGTCCACAGGAGCGCCGCAGGTAATCACCTTTACCACATTCAAAAGCTGTGGCTACTTCTGGGATGAAAATAAGAAAGTTTGGCTCCCTCCATCCAAGGTGGACAGGCGGCGGCAGGAGCGCAACTGGGGCCTTTTTCAGTCTATAAAGAAGACCATTCACACTGGCATAGGAGCTTCCTCTTCACAGCCTGACGAAAATAAGGGGAGTGAGGATGATGAGTCCTATGACTTCTTCGAAGGGGATGACCCCTCCACTGCCCCCATGGCAGCTTTTCAGACTGAGATGCGGACTACCTTTGAGCAACTCAATGTCACTCAGGAGGTCCCCGGGCAGTAGTTGATCGTGATTGTGGAGTCCAAGTCGCCGATATACGTACAAGTTGGCTCATCAGAGGGCCTCCATCGATAGGCAGGAGGTGATGCTAGCCCACCTGTGCAACAAGTTTTTGCCCGATCAGGGCAGCAGTGATTGTGGTAGCGGGCACTTTAGGCCCCAATAGGGAGTTTTTTTCTTCTCTCTTTTCATTTTATTTTATTTTCTTTCATTGTATTTCCTTGTTTATTTCTTTGGATGTTTTAGTTTTGTTGCTTTGTTATTTTTCTTGCTTATTTTCTTCTATGCATTCTTTAATTGTTTTTGTGGGGATGGCTTCCTGTGTGCTTTACTGCTTTATTATCTGCGAGAGTGCCTCCCATGTATGTTTTATTTGTTTTTGTGTAGATCCGACCCCCATGTTGAGGATAATGTGGTTTTAAGTATGGGGGATATTTCTTCATATACTCTTATTTTTATCACTTCCTTTATGAAAAATTCAAAAATATCAAAAATATAAAAGTTTAAAAATTTTCTTAGTTTTCTGTCTTTATTTGAAAAAACCAAAAAAGATTTTTCTTTTTGCCACATGGAGTAGAGCGCTTGATCACGAGACTGTTTGGATGTTTCGAGAGGGCGTAGCACTTGGTCGTTTTGAAAAATTTATTTGCATAATAATCTTACATATTAATGGTTTTCATGCATCTGTGAGTGTTGTTAGTAGAAGAAACCAGGAACCCTAGGAAATTAGCTTAGGGAGAATCCTTTGGAATTCGTGCATGCATCTTTATGTTTCTCTATTCTTGGAAGTGAAAAGTCCTAGTTTGAGTTAAGTCTGGAAATGATAGTCTTAGGCATTCATTGTACCGTTTGAATTTTTTATTTGCCTACTCGTGTATGAAATTAACCCCTAGCTCCCTTATTTGTGCCTTCATGCCAAGGGTTTCACTCCTTTCTATTCTTTGTCTTTTTAACCTCACACTACATTAGACCTTATTTTGTGGAGCCAATGTTGGAATACATGCTTAGCCGTTTTGAGTGAAAGTAATAGATAAGTGTGGGAGGGAAGAGGAAAGAAAAAAAATGTTGTAAATAGAGGGGTAGTTTGGGTATTTCACAATTGGTATTTAAAAAAAAAAAACAAGAGAGAAGAGTTGTTTTGCTTTGTTGATAAAAAAAGAAAGAAACAAAAAGAAAACAAAGAAAAAGAAAAAAATGGCACTTTCATTTTTGTGCATAATGTGATCGCGAAAAATAAATGACACTAGTTCTCTCTTGTTAAAGGGCTGAAACTTGTAATTGTATTGGGTAAGGTGTGAGAGAGAAACGGTAGGTTATTCAAGGGTGAGTGAGAGAAGCGAACAACAGCTAGAATATTATTCCTTAATTCTGCCATTTTGTCCTTTTGGTTGCGTTTGCTCTGTCTCATTTGTTCTTGTCTCCTTCTACCTTCGTTTGGCACCTTGTATATCCCAAGCCTGAAATTACAAGTCAAAAAGTCTTGCCTAATTCGAGAATGACTTAGGATAAGACTTGGAATGAATAAGAACTAGAGGAGCGTGAGCTTGTTGTGATTGTGTTTTGAAGGACTTCACTTCATTAATTATGTAGCATTTCTTAGTTTCTATGAAAACAGTATGAACAAAACACACACACACACTATACTGGCATGTAGTGTTTATTTGTAAGTGTGAAGGACAAAGTGTATCTTCTGCTCGTTCTTTCATCTTGTCTTGGTGGTTTAGTGGTTGAGTATTCTTTTGAAGTAGCATCATTTTTAGTTTCGTTTTCCCTTTATTTGGTGTTGTTTTGTTTTGCTTTGGTACTACTTTTTTGATATCTTCTGTTTTTGTATTTGCTCATTTAGTTAGGGCCGGTTTATTTTCCATTTTTTGTGAACTCTATTTTTGGAAAAAAGTTTTTTTGAACTTTTTCGTTCCATCTATTTAGTTCTATTGCTTGAGGGCAAGCAATGGGTAAGTGAGGGGGTATTTGATAGTCTTTATTTTGGCTATTATTTTGTGTGTTGATTTCATCATTTCTTGGGAATTTTAAGGTATAAAGTATACATTTGAGTCTAATATCTCCCTATTTTGTCTTAGGTGCTTGTCGAAGGAAGTACAACAAAGAACGAACAAAAATGACGCGAAACGGAGCGAAAACAACGAAAAACAAAACAAAATGGTGACCAAGCAGCAGCCTACCACCGATGGTAGGCCACCCTACTGGCGTGGTAGGCCTCTTGGCAACAAACGAGTTGAAGACAAGAGCCTACCGGTAGGCTCCCCCTACCGCCGACGTTAGGTTCCCGAGCAACAAAAGAGGAATTGGGGACAGAGACCTACCGGAGACAGTATGTCCTACCGTTGCCAGTAGGTCTTGAAATCAGCAGTACTTAGTTAATTTTTACAACTTTTTGAAGGGAATTCCTTCCTTAGTTTGAGACATACACCAATAGGCCTTTAAGAGGCAAATTGGGGTAATTTTCTATGACGAATTTCCCCAATTCTCACCTCAATTAAGTAGGATTTAGATTAGAGAGAACACATATTGAAGGATTACAAGTAGAATCAAAGATCGAAACAATGGATTCAGGCCTGGTTGGAGCAACTCGAGAGAAGAGCTCAGGCATGGTTCTTGATCGTAATTTGGCCTGGAATTCTACTCCTAAGCCTTTCTTTTCCTCTCTATTAGTTTAAATTTATTTTATTTTCAGTTTTATACA
This sequence comes from Catharanthus roseus, assembly GCA_028651295.1. Classification (NCBI taxonomy): domain Eukaryota; kingdom Viridiplantae; phylum Streptophyta; class Magnoliopsida; order Gentianales; family Apocynaceae; genus Catharanthus; species Catharanthus roseus. Next base: position 34,447,545 of record JAPQWS010000159.1, on the reverse strand, counting down.
ATGAATTGTGAGTAGTTTAATTGTTTGGATTAAGGGTTGAACCCTAATTTTTTGTATTATGACATTAACTTGAAATTGATGAAAGTGAATGTTGCTTTTGAATGAATTGTTCTTCAGTTGTTTATTTTCTTGCAATTTGAGTATCATGAGATTGAATTAATAAAACGGGTGTTTGGAATTGTAAAAGGAAGAACACCCGAGGACTTTCAATTCGGGGATTAATTGGGGTATTGAACTAGAGATAATTAATGCACTTTTAGGTCCATTATCATTCGTGCTGAGTGCATTCGTAACTTGTTAGGGAGAAAAGAGATTCTCTTCTAAAAGTTATAGTGAATAGAGCAGCTTTCGCCTAGACATAGGGATTGCCAATTTATGAGTGTGATGACCCAGTTCATTAATGCAACTATGAGTCATTAATTCTAGTTAATTGTAGTAACAAGGTTAGGGGGATCCCGAGATCCAAACTTCCGTTTTATATATTTGTTTTAATATTTGCTAGTTGGATTTTATGTTTATAGTTTTGTTAGTTGCTATCGGTTCAACAACGTTTTAAGGCTAAACATTGAATAAACGGTAGTGTAGTTGAATCTTTCCATCCTCGAGAAAATCGACACACGGGGTGAAACCACTTCTACGGTGTTAGATATGCTTGCCTTGCATTGTAGCTTTAGGATTCACATTCCTATTTCATTTAAGACACATTAATAATCTATAGAAAAGAGCCAACAAACTTAATTGATAATCAAAGAATGATTAAAATCACACAAGGAAACAATTACAAGTCAAAAACAAAGCAATCAAAAGCAATTAAGCTAGATAAAAACATAAGAATACTAAACCAAAATTTCTAGGAAATAGGGGATAATGACACCCTACCACTGAAACAATGATAACTCAAACACGACAAAACAAAATCAGATGAGACCAATGCATGAATTCTCCTTATTCGAAGAGAATGAAATTAAGCACAGAGTTTAATTAATTTGGATCAGTATGACAAAAGTTATGTTCGGAGCAATCAACACTTTCTCTTCAATCGCGAATCGGAAACACACTTCACAATTCAATTCAATTGAGCTACCAAATCACATCCAAATTGATCAAAATTTATTCTGAATGAATCAAAACTCAAAGGAGAACATCTCCATATAATGTTATCATCAAATTCGCTCAATAAACATTCAATTTTTCAATTGACTTTTGCAATAATTTTTTTGTGATTTTTCTATACTTAATTTTTCATGATCTTCTTAGAAGTTTGTTTCATAATCAACTACTTTCACTTTTTTTTTTTCACGAATTTAAATTAGTTAAGAGACAAAATGACCTTCAATTGGAGGTTACTCTCATACCACTTTTGATAGGAATCCTCTTTTGCTTGTTAATTTGGATCCAAATCCTCCCCAAGATCACCTCCTCATAAAGTACCTCTATTGAGGATTTTGTAGCTTCACACTCCAATGAAAAATCTATGAGGAACAAGCCTCATAAACCTAGCATTGAGAGGTTTAAATCTTTCCTAAATTGATGGCAAAAACCTTCAGGGAGCTACGACCTCAAAACCCGTACCACACAATATAGAAGACCTTAGAATCAATTGAATCAAGAACAAGAACTCTAGACTCAATCAATGAAAGGAATTTAAGATGATCAATTGAATTCTATACATCAACCTAATGCAATTCAATTGCTCACTACCAAGGATATTAACCCTTTGTGTACTAGCTAAGCAAGGGAAGAACCCTAGAGACTAAGAGAGTTTCTCTCTCAAGAATTTCAGCAAAATTAATTCAACTTCCAAAGTTAGTTACAATCAATATATAGTGAGGCATTTATAGGCTAAGCGTTAAACCCTAGCTAAACAAGTGATTACTGGATTAAATTACCTATTAAGCCCTTGATCGAAGGTTGTAAAAGCAACTTTAATTACAAAATCTCGTCCAAAAGGGCTAAGCAATGATCCACTCGAGACCTACCGACGACGGTAGGGTGGACCTATGGTCGGCTATAGGGGCCTTGTTTGCCCGAGGTGTGCCAACAGAAGCCTACCGGCGATGGTAGGCCAGGGACTATTGTAGGCGGTAGGTTAGCTCCATGCCAAAACTTAGCCATTTTCTCTTCCAATGTGTTCTCTTGTTTCATCCTTGCTAATTGAATACTTGGAGAACAACTTGGACATCCTTTCTTCGCCTTCAAACTGTTCCAACTTGCTCTTCAAAACTTCTATTATATAAACAATTATGCCGTTATCTTCAAGAGTTTTGAGTTTCTTCGACCTCGTACTAGTGATAGTTTTCCATTAAACAAAGCTTTAGCTTCTTGGTTTTCAAGATTCATATCATTAGGGCATAAAGAATCAACAGGCATGGATGGGGGCCTTGGCCTCTAGGCCTACGCTCACAAACATGACACGGGTAGGGACGCGACTCCCAAGCGTCTAGAGATGCACGACAACAGCGGTCAGTATGTGGCCACTAGAAGCCTATGCGCACGAGGCTACTAAGGCACACAACCATGGGCTTTGTGCAAGGACTCTGCCCAGGCACTTGCAACACTGTGTCCTGCTGCACGTAGGCAGCTTAGCACTTGGTGCCGGGTAGGCTTGCAGGTCGAGTCCGGTTTAGGGGTTTTAGGGATTGCCTGTTTGGGATGCCAACTTTTTGACCCTAATGTTGTATTATGATTTTTACAAATTAGATGTTCGTTTTGTAGTTAAATGAAATATTTATATTTTGGTCCAATAGAATTTTATAGGGTTTCCAAGGAATTTGAATAATGGAGGACTAATTCCATAGACATGAAGAGGAACAGGGGAGGACCTATTAGAATTGTTGTACTTTGTTTCTTCATCTAGACTATCTTTTTTAGAGCTTGCAATGGTTTATTTGCTTCCTATGTTCTCTTTCCCTGCTTTTAGAAAGTACCAACATAGGAGAGAAATGAATATATGTGTTTATCCATTCACAACAGGAGGAACGGCTAGACAGGTATGCATGGGCTACACCCACCATATACAAGCACTATGCCCGATTATGCCAAAATTCTGTAGCAAATTTCTTTTTTTTTTTTGGGTCAATTTTGAGGTCGATTTTGCTGTTTTGAATTGATAAAATTATAAAATATAAAAATATAGCTAAAGATTGATGTATTATCCTTATTTATAAGATACTAATCGGTTGCCTTAGTAATTTAGGAGCCAAGGTCATTTTTTATCATAAAGAAATCCTTCAACCAAAAAAGTGTAAGAAGAGGAAAGAATAATAATAATAATAAAATCCCTCATTAGAAGTGTTTTTTTTTTTTTTTTCAATTTTTGATCTTGGACCCACATCTCCTTATTTTTTGGGTATTTTTTTTTTTTTGGTTTGTTTATAGATATCTCCTCTTATAAATAACTTAATTTCCACGAACTTCAAGAAAGAAAATAGAGAAATTGACCAACCATGTATAATTTAAGTTTTTTTAAATGAGGATATTATTTATTTTATTAGTTATTTTTGTCTAATAACTTTTTATGAAAGCCAAAAATGCCTTAATTCGGGAGTTATGGGTAGTTTTTCGGCCAATTTCTTTCACGTAAAGCTTAAGTATTATTTTTAGTAAATGTAAAATTATCTACCACTAATAAGTGTCAATCCATGTCTGGAATAGATTAGAATAACCTGACAATTATTCTGGTCGATTCAAGAGTCAGATTATTTTCGACCTATTTCAGTTGCTAGTTGGCACTTATATTATTGTATGAACAATTTTATCTTTACTAAAAATAACACGTGAGCATCATGTGACATAAAGTAACCGAAAACCATCTGTAGTTGCTATATAAGGATTTTTTTACCCTCATAAAAAAAATATTGGACAAAAGTGACTAATAAAATAAATAATGTACTCAAATGGCAAAACTTAAATTATACAAGAGCATTTTTAATCAATTTCTAAGAAAATAATACACACAAAACTAAGCCCTAGTTTGGTTCGCGGAGGGAGAAGGCGGAGGGAGAGTGGCACCATTTGTATCCATTGTGAGAAATATATTCATTTACTTCAATAAGGAGTTTAATTTAGGATAATTAATAAACTAATTTATAAAATGAGAAATATATTCATTTACTTCAATAAGGAGTTTAATTTAGGATAATTAATAAACTAATTTATAAAATGAGAAACTAAACTAATTTATAAAATGAGAAACTAGACTTTTTATCATCATTTACGTCTCAATCCATCCGTTTTGGGAGGAAGAATCTCCCTCCTTATTTATATTCCCTCTAAGTTTATATTGGAACAGAAGAAGATATTATTTTACGTCCCATCTTACTTCCATTTCTGATTTCACTCCGCACCAAGCTAAACTACGCCTAAAACTAATCTCTTATTCGAGTTGAGCCATAGAAAAGGCAAGAAAAATAAAAATAAGATGTAGCTCATCTCGGGGAACTAACTGATCTTTCTGGTGCAGTAAGCATGTGCGGGGTTGAGTTCAGTAATGAGATGGCTGCTGAAGTTTCCTCATTCAAAGGTCAAATTTCCACCAAACACTCGCTTTTTGTGGATGCCTTCATAATATAGGGTAGACCTCTTCTTCGCTGCTCCTCAAAGTTGACCCGAACCTCGGACCTTCCCTGCACAGCAATGGCACAGTGTCTGTTTCTTGCTCCCACTGTATGCTCCAAAGTCGCCGGAAGAGGTACTTTTTGTATAATCTCTTGCTTTACTTTTTTTTTTTTTTTTTGCTTTATTTGTTTCCCTGTGTCCGTATATTGAAATTGTTGGAGCTATTATTTCGAAGAAATGCCTCCTAATTCTTCTTAGGTGACTGAGTGATTTAACTCTTGATGCTGTCTTTTTGCCTTTTTATTTTTCCTTTAATTGTTTGTCTTTGGCTGTTGATGTACATTTCTTGTTTTGAGTAAAGCTGAAAACTACGTTCTGTACATATAAATTGCCAAGAATTTGAGTAGAAATATACTTCTGCGACCCTTCAATGCTGATAAATATAACATGGTGAAAAACTAATTATTTGGATTGATTTTTTGTTTGAAAATTTTGAGTTTTTTGCCTTTTGGATTTTGTGAAGGTTAAATTGTTTGTGAGAGAAATCTGTCATCAATCCAAATATTTTTTTATGCAAAATCAATCCAATTATAGCTTAATCTTGCAAGTTTTCTAAAATACTGTAATGATGCCGTGCCCATAGGTTTTTCTGTTCCAACAATTTTCGCTCACCTTCTCAAAAAATCACAATGGTTTGACCTATTTTGCATATTGAAGTTGCATATTGGTAGATACCCACTTTTAGTACGATTCAAAAGAAATAGTTCACCATGTTTTCATCAAGAATTATTTTATTGCAGTCCGTTGTTTGATGAAACTGGCCTGATCCTGAAGTATAATAGTATTTGTTTGAACGATTAGATACGTAAAAGTGTCTGCTTTCTCTTCATTGTGATTATCTGTGGCGTATGATCAAAATCCATTCTTGCTCTTCAGGTGAAGAGCAGTGGCTTTGTGGTTCAAAATTGAAGAAAAAACCAAGCAATTTGATATTTTCATCTCGGTCCAGCATAGGAATAAGAGCATCCTATAATGCTAATGCCACTGCAATTGAAATTCCAAATCAGTGGTACAATATAGTTGCCGATCTTCCAGTTAAACCTCCTCCTGCTTTGCATCCAAAGACTTATGAACCAGTGAAACCAGAGGATTTATCTCCATTGTTTCCGGATGAGTTGATTAAACAGGAGGCTAGCACTGAGCGATCCATTGATATTCCAGAAGAGGTTATAGATGTTTATAAACTTTGGCGTCCAACTCCTCTAATTAGGTTGGTTCTGTTGTGTTCCTAGTTAATGTCATCAATTGCTTTCATGCCAATAAAATCACATATTTACTTCAATTAAACACAGAGCCAAGAGGTTGGAGAAACTACTTGATACACCAGCAAGAATTTATTACAAATATGAAGGCGTAAGCCCAGCTGGATCACATAAAGCCAATACTTCTGTCCCCCAGGTCTGGTATAATTCACAGGAAGGTGTTAAAAATGTCGTTACAGAAACTGGTGCAGGCCAATGGGGAAGTGCTCTGGCATTTGCTTGCAGCTTATTTGGTCTTGATTGCGAGGTGAGATGGAAGAACAGTGATTGTTTGGTTTAGGGTGTTCAATTAATTGGTGTTTCCTTGATTGCAAGATTCTTCCTTGACCTTGAAATGAATTTAAGAAATGAGTTTGTCTTGCATATAGGTATGGCAAGTTCGTGCTTCTTATGATCAGAAACCATACCGTAGACTTATGATGCAGACTTGGGGAGCCAAAGTCCATCCTTCACCATCTAATATTACAGAGGCTGGTCGGAAAATTCTCCAACTGGATCCATCAAGTCCAGGAAGTCTAGGAATAGCAATTTCAGAGGCTGTGGAGATTGCTGTTAAAAATGGCAATACCAAGTATTGTCTAGGAAGTGTTCTTAACCATGTCTTATTGCATCAAACTGTCATTGGAGAGGAGTGTATCAAGCAGATGGAGGCTATAGGAGAGTCACCAGATGTGATCATTGGATGTACGGGTGGTGGATCCAATTTTGCGGGACTGGCTTTTCCATTCATTAGGGAGAAACTCAATGGAAAAATCAATCCTCATATTCAGGCTGTTGAACCTACAGCATGTCCTTCTTTGACAAAGGGTGTCTATGCGTATGATTATGGTGATACCGCTGGCATGACTCCTTTAATGAAAATGCACACTTTGGGGCATGATTTTATACCAGACCCCATTCATGCTGGTAAACAAAGAAATTCCATTTTTTAACCTTCCCCTGTCCTTTATATTCCTTCATTCTTCTTTTAAATGTGAACTTTTCTTGTAGGAGGTTTGCGTTACCATGGAATGGCTCCATTAATCTCACATGTCTATGATTTAGGCTTCATGGAAGCCATAGCAATTCCTCAAACGGAATGTTTTCAGGGTAACCTTTTCTTCCTCAACTCAGTAAGAAGTACAAGAGCTAATTTTTTATTTTTTTTTAGCTAGATAAGCAGTACCAGAGCTTGAATGAACCTTTTAGATGTAGAATAATGATAGATATGCTGTTGGAAAATGTGTTAAAAGAAATTTTCCTCTTAACTATTGCAGGTGCTATACAATTTGCTAGGTCCGAGGGGTTGATACCGGCACCTGAGCCAACTCATGCCATAGCTGCGACAATCAGGGAAGCTCTTAGATGTAGAGAAACGGGGGAGTCAAAAGTAATTCTAATGGCAATGTGTGGACACGGCCATTTTGATTTGCCAGCTTATGCGAAGTACTTGCAGGGAGCTATGGTTGATTTGGCATTCTCCGAGGATAAAATACAAGCATCACTTGGTAAAATTCCTCAGCTTGTCCCGTGATTTGATAGAAGTTTTGCCAGATATCTTGAGCCCTTCTTATCAGTTCACGGGGTCCCTTCAACCTTAACAATAATACAGTGCCACCCACAGCTTCGGAGTTGCATCACTTTGGAGGGAAGGATGAATAAACGAACCTGGTACAAACTCGGAAAAGTTTACTTCATGTTCAGCTTTTTTGATATATAAATTCAATTGAAATTCCTCTGTTTCACTAGTATAATAACTGAATGTGACAATGAAGTAAATAAATATTTGTTTATGTTTAGAAATATCAATTCATTGGGAATAAATATGGCCAGACTGATCAAATGATCATCGATCAGCTCTGAGAAAAGTGGAATCTGTCTTCTGAGGGTTCAAAACATCTTTTATTATTTAGTATAAGTTTTTTTAGCATTAATTCAACTAACACTATCAGAGCTAGCTCACATGCTAACATGTATAGAGAAAACAAATTTGCTATTTGAATGAAGAGTAATGCTAGATGCTTAAAGTTGGACCAATTAATCATGGACTACTAATGGTATTGAAATTAACATGATTGTCCCTCTCGGAATTGCAGGGTATCTTACCTGAGAATAAATGTCCCTTTCCAGCTAGGGTACTCGAGTATACCTAATTAATATGATAATAACATAATATTATAATTTAATATATATAATTAATATTATTACAAATTTATTGGGAAATTTGTTAGCAATGTCATCGGCACGATAGAATGATTAAACAAAATATAAAGTATAAAGGCTATCGAACAAAATATAAAGTATAAAGATATATAGAATAAAAATATAAAATATAAACTAAAACAATATATAGAGAAGAAAAGAAGACAGAAAAATAGAGAGAAAAGTAGGGACCGTTTATTGATTTAGATGGAATAAGGAGATAGATTCTATCATAGCTAAAATATGATTAAAATTCTATGACTTATCTCTTCAAGCTCTATAGAATATCTATTTCTTCAAGATATTTAGATGTTCAAAATATTTATCTCTTAAGGAGTTAGACTTTATCTTTATGTGAGATGCCCAATTATCTCTTATGGACATCCACATGTTTAATTTATTTCATAACACTCCCCTTGGATCTTCATTCCATAGAGAACATACCTCGTTAAAATCTTATTAGATAAAAATCCCAAAGGAAAAACCTCTAATAAACGAAAATGAGTACACCATCCTCTATGTCACCCCTGATCAGATAATCACATGAGATTACGAAACATAATCACTTGAGATTACGAAAGGGCATTCAAAAATGATCTCATGATAGTGTCTTAAAGGATAAATCTTCTAAACTATCATAATATCAAATTTATTTCACATGACTATCATATCTCTTCTATAGCTCATAAATAGATATTTTTATTTTATCTCCTTTAGTATATCCTCAAAATTTATAATCATCCATATAATTGCAATTCATCTTAGAGAATACGACATAAATATCTCGAATATAATAAATTATTCGTCTTGATTACATACATTTTAGCCAGCCACCATGTTTAATTATTTCTTTAAAACATGTTAAAAAAGTGGCTGCTATATATGTTCATACACTATCATAGTATACATCAATGCATGACGTGATTTGTGTGGGTCATGTAAATAACTAAAATCTTCCATATCCATCCCAGCAGGAGTTAGATTGTTTTTCGAATGGCTTATTACACCAATGAACTATAGGAAAAGGGCCTATTACCAACAGGCAAACCCGTCGATCACCCGTCAGTACCACTATATTATAGAAAGTACACCGACAGAAAATTGTTCGTCTGGCACTTCTCTTCGGTAACAACAACTACGAACGGTCTGGCGTCGGAAATTTTTTGTATCGATGACATTTCTGAGGGTCATTTAGTTTCTCGACAGTTTGTGAGCAGCAGACGCCTCTTTTCCATCGGAAACTAATACTAACGGACTTTCCGAAGGTTCTTTTTATGCCGTCAGTAAGTGTAGCCGACGAGTTTGCTGACCGTTTCTTTCCGTCGGTGATGTCGACGACATCTACCGATGGACATTTCTGTCACTTTCTAGTTTTGTGAAAATTTTGGTTACGACGGGTTTTCCGTCGGTGTCCCGTCGGTAAGTATTTTTTTAAATATAATTTGTAAAATTGAGCTGAAACTCCCTGAAATGTAAAAAAAAAAAACCCAAGAACAATAGTATATACTCATAATCTCATCCATAAACAGTATCTATTCATAAACATCAAACCAATAACATATCAATAAACTAAAACATCTATAAAGCATAAAATATACAAGTATCAATGATCCTTGGGATCCCTAACATCACTAGAGGGTCGGGGGAAGGGGGGAGGATCAACGGTGTTGTTGTTCAGGGCATCAATAAAGGGAGGAGGGGGAGTAGAGGAAGATACCTTCACCGCACCTGAAATCCACGTAGTTGCTGCTGTCGTCAATGATGATGTCGATGGAAGGACAGCCATGGCAGCTATCACAATGTCCATCATCGGTGGCATCAGGGTGTACGACAAGTGGCTCTGCTCGGCAAACCGCCTCATGTGCTAGTTGAAGGGAGCGCAGACACTAAAAACAACAACCTCAACTCGTCTCATGATCCTCTGCTCCGCTTCCAAACAACAAGGTGGTTATTTAGCTACAGCCCGACTGCTCTCGGATTTGAGATGAGCTGCCTCTGAACCAACTCCATATAACCGGCCGTAGTATAATCTACCAAATACAGTGACCATCAACTGGCAAAGGAACGCCCGTGGCTGCAACTTCCTCCTCGGCCTTCTGTCGGGCCTCGTGAAATCTCCTCTACAATGTGAAATGTTAGTTGGATAATAAGTTATAAAATATTATATAAACTTTAAAGTTGTAAGTTATAAAACATTATAAACTTGAGTTATAAATTTCGGTAAACTTACCCAAAACTCCTCTTAATGGAAATCCACATACTACCCCTTTCTTATCCCCGCTCTGATGCTTGTAGAGTTCCTCCAAGTGTTTGTTCTTGAAGAACATCTCCGTTAAATTCGCTTGCTGCAAAAAAAAACATTTAAGTTATCAATTACATTATAATACAGTAACGAAATGAAATAATGAAATCAAACATCATTTCTTACCCTCCTGAACTGATGCTCTATGAAGGATATAAAATCGCCTGTGTGCTTCCCCATTCCCCGACCCCCTCGTCCCTCATTCTTGCTTATTTTATTATGTTCACGGTACAACCTTTGTAACTTTATGCTATACCCATGGATTGGCCAGTTCCTATTTGGAAGGCTGCTCCGCTCACAGCGCTCCCCCGTTACAAGCAAAACAATGGGGGAGCTTTCTCTCAGGAGTTCATGCTTGGAAAGAGTGGAGAATTAGCTTTCGAGAACGTAGATTCCATAGGATGGTATTCGGATAATTGATTTGGCTACCTTGTACTCAGGACTCTCCCAATATTTCATCATCTGCTCCCACATCTCAGGAATCTAAACGGGCCTCTTCCTCATCCCCCTAAGCATTGCCAAGAAATCTCTCATCTGGTCGCCGACCCTGACCTCTTATGCATGCATAATCTTGGTCATGGATAACTCGGTTCCCATACAAATCTTTTCTAAAATTTCAATAAAATATGAAAACGTTAGAAAATAATATACTCCCAGTATAAGTATAACCAGTATAAGGTTCGGAAAGAAACACTTAAAATATTATAAGTAGTAAAGAATTGTAAAAGAATTAGATTAATTTACTTGAAACTTTCCCCACCACATGCCGCGACCATCCAACGGGACCTCAGACCAACAGTGGTAAGGGCCGGAACCGCTCCTGCAAGATAGTTGAGATATGGGTGGCGACTCTCGAAGATGGATGTACTATGTACATATTAATATTAGTATATATTAATTATATTTAATTATAGTTTATATAATACTAACGATGTATAGTTTATTGAACTTACCGATCTACATTCAAGGTCAATAACTGGCGAGTATCACTGGGGGCGGCTTCTAAGCCTCAGGATTTGTAGAAGGAGCCATAGAAGAAGCCATAGATGATGATGGCTGTGTGGTCGGTGCGGAAGATGAACCGAGGGCCGTGGAACTATCTAGTACCTGTGTTTGTGTGGCCGATGCGAATGATGAACCAGGAGCGTCGGAATTGACCAATACCTGTGTCTGTGTGGCTGGTACCTGTGTATGTATGGGGAGGTCCTGCTGCACTAGAGTCAACAGATCTTGTTGTGCGGGAGTCTGTGGATACGTCTGTGTTAAAGGCAATGAATCCTGCTGTGTGGAGGGCTCTGGATCTTTTCTCTTCCGTCCTCTTGCCATCGAACCTTTATAAACATAAATATAATTAGGGTTTATTATAAATATCATCAGTTAATAAATATGATAACCATAAGTATAAAAAGTTAATAAATATAATTATAATGATAACACAAGTACTATAATAGAAGTTTATAAAACATAATCATACATGTCCTATATATCGGAATCCTCATTGGAATCATCATCAAATGCAGCATCGAAATCCTTGTCGGTTTCTTCATCGAAGTCTTCATCACAATCCCATTCTATTTCAGTTTCATCATTTTGTACTTCCTCAAAATATATTTGGACTGCGATATCTAATTCTTCCGAGGAACGAGACTTGTGGGCGAGAGGTCCTACGTTTTCAATCATCATATCTATTGTCGAACCATTGTGAATGTCCATGTTCCCTTGGAACACATCATCTTGGTGGGGAACATCTATTAGGCGGGGCCCTTGGAACACATCATCTTAGTGGGGAACATCTATTAGGCGGGGTCGAGATTTCACCACACTAACCCAATCGGTCTTCGGTCTTTTAGAGCCAGGATAAGGAAGGAATGAAACTTGCTCGGCTTGATGACATAACACAAACGAATCATATCCTCCATACCTCTGGTCTTTGTGCAAATTAACAATTTTATATTGAGGATGAATCCTCATTCCTCTATTCGAAGAATAAAACCAATTACAATGAAACAAGACGACCTTTTGGATAAGTGTTCAGTCAACTCTACCTCAACTATTTCTTTTAAAATACCATAATGGTTCGGTTTCACACACACACACCATCATTATAAGTTTCTCCCTCCTCACCCTTTTCTCTTGTGTGAAACCGAAGCCCATTGACGATGTATCTTGTGCACGTCTTAACTTTTTTAGGAGGATCCCAAGATAAATTTTTCAACAATTGACTATAGTTTTGCATGGGCTTGTGCATCTGTATATACATTTGACAAGGTTAATAAGGTTATGTAACAATCGTTTTTAATTAAATTAAAATGCTTAGGTGAGATTAACTTACTTTCAACTCTAAACTACTCTGCGAATCCCTCGTTTATTTTTTTCTTGAATTTCATCATTCGATATATTAAATCGAGATTTTTTAGTTCTAATTTATATTTCCTGCACAAGTAAATTCAAAGTTTACAAGATGAGTATTATGTATATGAAATGTATGTGAAGAGATTATTTGTCGCTTAACTTACTGAAGGTAAGGTTCCAGTTCCTCACAATTAGGGAGGATATAGTTGTAGGTCGTTTCCATTCTCGATTATCCAAGAATCTTTTTTTCATCTCGCCGAATTTTCTTCCTTGTTGATTGCATACTGATAGAACCTCACCCTTGTGAAGAGGATTCCCGACATCATCATTTCGCCTAACTCGTTTGTAGAGTATAGGTAGACAATCTTCAAAGTAGTAACTGAAGAATATCGCGGCCTCCTCAATTAGGTAAGCATTGTAGATTGATCCGTCAGCTCTTGCCTTATTCTTTATTGTCTTCTTTATATGCAGCAAATACCGAATATATTAGAATAAGTTATATAATTTAATTAAAATGAAGTTTTGAAAAATAATTAAGTGAAGATGTGTAGGTTACCTCTTGAGGGGTACATCCACCTGTATTGGACGGGACCGCATACTCTCACCTCGTACGACAAATGAATCATCAAATGCTCCATAAATCGAGAAAAGCCGGAGGGAATATGTGTTCTAACTTGCATATCAAAATGGAAATGCTTTCCTCTAATTCATGCATATGGGACTCACTTATCTTCGGCGTACACAAGTCCCGATAGAAGAGACTTAACTCAACCAAGTAACTCCACACTTTTGCCAAAAGAAGCTCTCTAAAGACAATGGGCAAAAGTCGCTCCATGAACACGTGACAATCATGACTTTACATGCCAGTCGTCTTTATGTCTTTATAATTAATGTACCTTCCCAAGTTAGATACATATCCATCCGACAGGTGCAACTCTTTAACCTAATCAAGCACTATTTTCTTTTGTTATTTCGTCAAGTTGTATCATGCAGTTGGCTTCAAACACTTACCACCACCGCAATCTTCTATCACCAAGTCCAGTCTATTGCAATATAGACATAGATCTTGGCTAGCCTTGATATTATCCTTTGACTTCCCTTTTACATCCATAACTGTGCTGAAGACATTATCAAACACATTCTTCTGATTGTGCATCACGTCAATGTTATGACGAACTAAAAGGGTATGCCGATAAGAAAGATCCCAAAATATACTCCTCTTGGTCCAATTATTATCCTTCCCCCTACCATCTTCCTTGTCCAGTTCATTTCTAGTTTCAGTAATTTTTGAAAAGTCTCAGACCCTGTCCCATATACTATATCTCGAAAGTCTCGGTGGTGGCAACGAGCAGTCTTCGCCTCTACCCTTCTTGAAAGACCTGGAATCTCGTCTAAATTGATGACCTAGTGGCAAGAAACATCCATGGCAATCGAACGAAGATTGTTTACTACCATTTTGCAATCAAAATGACTGTGTCTGTTCCATGCAATAGAGACAAGCCAACGCCCCACTGTACTCCAACCGCTCAACATACCATACGTCGGGAAGTCACTAATGGTCCAAAGAAGTACATCCCTCATTTGGAAATTCTGTTTCTTTGATATGTTATAAGTATGGGTCTCGACATCCCACAATTGATTTAATTCATCTATCAACGGTTGCAAATAAATATCCACGTTATTTTTCAGATTCTTCGGACGCGAGATGAGATTCGTCAAGAATGTCACCTCCTTCTTCATACACATCCAACGCGGCAAAGTATACGGAGTTACCATTACTAACCACGATGAATATGTCTTTCCTATTATTTCAAAAGGGGAAAATCCATCTAGTACACAAGCCAAGTCTCACGTTCCTTGTTTCTACGGAAAAATCTGAGTAAGTCCTATCAAAATGCTTCCAAGCTTATCCCTCGGATGACTTATCACATCTGGCTCCGTGAGCTTTCATAATACTATCTCATGTGTTCAGCAATTCTTTTTTAGGCTTACAATCTTTTTAATCTAGAAGTTAACGGAAAATAAAGCATTGTCTTCATCCTTGACCGACTGCATCAATTATTATTTCACGATAAGAGTTCATTTCCTCCGGTATTGACCGTGTACTTTCTAACCCAACATATGACCAGATTGTACCAGAATGTTCCGCAAGAACACGTCCCTCATCATGTGGCCATATTGTTTCATAAGGACCTGTCCAATTATGATAACAAGGCACAAAACCCCACCGCAAAAGATGATCCTTCACACCATCCGCTTCTTTAAATTTCTTATTTTTACACTTTGCACACCAACTGTCAAATCCAGTACTATTTTAGGGTGTTGAGTGGCAGAAAAGGGACCTGAAGGTAAATAGGACTAGCCAGAGTAGGAGCTCCACAGCTGATTGTGTACAACAAAAGGTTCATCTTAAAATATCATAAATAATAACTGTTCTAGTGCTACTTTCTTTTTACATCTCATCTCTTTTTTAATTTCGTTATTCGTATCAAGATAATGTGATGTAAAATCATTAACCCCATTAATGAATTCACTTGTAAGATCTTTAACCCCAAGCATGAGTCGTTCTCTATACATCCAATTACGATATGGTATATTTTCCATAGTTGGGAAGAATGATTAGGAGAAAGAATTGTTAGTTCCATAACTTTTAAGTTACAATTACTTCTTTATTAATTTTAGATATACTTAAAATTCTTAGGGTTTTAGGGTTTAGGGTTTAATGTTTTAGGGTTTTAGGGTATTTTAACTATGCCGTTTAGGGTTTTAGGGTTAAGGTTTAGGGTTCATAATCTTAAAGAGATTCCCTTTAGGGTTTAGGGTTTATAGTTTCTTCTATATACACATTTCTCAAGCACACAGGTCACAGAAACAAGCAACAAACTCACAAGGTTCCTCTCTTTACAATCTTAATAAACTCACACAAGCCATATAGTAAAAATTGAAAATAAAATCATTTAATTTTTCCTTAATAAATAAGGTTCCTCTCTTTATAATCTTAACAAAGTTTTGCTATGTCGATGTAAAAAGTTTTAACTTCTTTCATTTTAAATTTTACTTTTTGTCATTACTAAAAAAATAAGTCTCAACATGAAAAAAATTTTGGGTAGAGTTTCCTTTGTATGATGGACATTTTCCAGACACACAGGCCACTCAAACAAGCAACACATGAAACCAAATAAAAAATTAAGAGTCGGATCTCTCCCATAAAACTTTAAAGAGTCAGGGCTCCCCCGTAAAACAAAATTTAAACTAATTGATCAGATACCTCTAACCTGTATATGATAGATAATATATTACTAAAATCCTTATGAACAAAATTATAAGAAAAAAAGAATAATATTAAACTACTAAACTTAAAGTCATAAATCTAAAGTAATTTAACAACATAAATAGTCTATAGAATGAAGTTCTCAAAAAATAAATGATATGCAATTATTTATCCTATTGACTACTGTCATGGAGTACTTGAAATCGAAGGGAGTAATTCTTCATATCCTAAGGTTAAGATTAATGTACAAGGAAAAAGCATTCGACCTATCCGATGGACTGATAAAGAACACAAGTGCTCTTGTTATGCTTCTACCAATAGTTGAGATATGTATTTTTTTAAGTTTATGCATTAGGTTCAATCTTTTTCTCATGAATTTTTTAATTTTGATATCTCCTCATATCTTTGAACAAAAATCAATTTTCAAAATCGAATGAATGTCATGGAAATAGATTACTAGATAGTAATTAACTATATATAAACATCCTCGTGATTTTTATAACAAGGTGATAATTGTTTTTTAGGAAGATGCTAAACATATACAAGTTCGATAATTTGTTTGCCTTGATGAATTTTTAAGAGTTTGATTTTTACTTGAATAGAGTCTAATTAAAAGCTTCTATTGTGGCTGTGTTAAGGATGTTCGAATTTTAAACCTCTCATGTTATTTACAGACTGGTACCCATTGCATCAAATTACCTGCCGATTATTATATATCTTAGTCGGACAGTTAGCATCTTAGTAAGAGGAAAAAAAGGAGGTAAACTACTAATTTACATTTTTATCCATTAAAATTTAAAATTTAATCTTCTAATTTTACTCCTTTTGGTCTACATTTGAGGCAAAAAGGAAAATTTGTTTAATATTTCTTCATCATTGTCAACTTGTTTTTTTACTTTCCTTAACAAGAACATAAAACGTTACCGCTCCATATTCTCTTCTTTTCTTTCTATATGGAATGTTTAGAAGAATCTTCACCACATATATATCATCTAATGACTTCTTTAATGATATTTTTCTACTAGAAATGTGCACATTTTTTATCTTATGGAAAAATATAATATCACTTGATTCTCATGGGTTGAGCCAAAAACATCATCATTTGGTGTTTTATTTGCAGTTACTAAAACTCAATATAATTTTAGAGGAAATTTTATACAATAAGATGAATCATTTCCTCCATGGATAAACCTACATATAAGAAAATTAAAGCTCCCATCCCATGGAATTTTGATTTTGCAACAAGTAGTTCTGAAAAATAACCAACCTTGAATTTTAAAAAAATAATTAAAAAAAAAACTTACCAGCAGGAACTATTCTGGCGGTAGCAGCAGCAGGAGCAAGGATTTTAGGAAGCAACAACTGTAGCAAGAGAAGAAGGAGATGAATAACAGGAATGTAGAGAAGAAGAAAAAATAAAGGAGAAGGAGACAGACATAGTACGTACTAGAGAGAGAGAGAGAGAGAGAGAGAGAGAGAGAGAGAACAGTGGGACAAAGGGCATCGCCGGTGGCGACACGTCGGTGGGGAAGGGGGGATCGTCGATACTGAGTCGAGTATGAGAGGGTTTTTTGGCTGAAGAAATTGGGGAAGTTAAGGGGTTTGCGATTTGTTCATCTATGAAACTATTACCTGTGAGACACGAATGAGGTTTCTGTGGGTAATATAATAATAAAAAATACTGACGGTGTAACCGTTGTTAATGACGACGGTATTTTTTTCATTAATTATCGACTGTCATCCCTCCGTCCGACAGTCGTCGGTAACTTGGTCAACCGACGGCTCTTTCCATCGGTAACTTCTTGTCATTTTTTGGGGCGCAATTTCCCTCTATTTTTTTCTGGAATTCCTAAATGCCGACGATAATTGTCATTTACGTCACTACACCGTCGTTACATACCGATGGTTCTTTTGTCGTCGGTAACTAAATTGCTCTTTTTTTTTTTTTTTTTGTAGTAATTCAAAATTCATGACAATTATTTGAAGGAGATATCAAATGATAAGTTTGATATATATATATATATATTCCAAAGTTATTAGTTGTAGAAGAACCATAATAACCAACTACTTGCATAACACAAGTAAAATCATGTGCTAAAGTGTAGAATCATGGTGCTTCAGGACTAATTGGCTCTTCAATATCCTCTTACAAAAGATCTTTATCAATGTATAATTACTCAATGACTTGGATTAGTAATGATGTTTCATGTCCTTGTAGAACATTTTCATAATGTTCAGTTTATGATTCAAGACAAAGGCTTGATTTCAAAACTCTTGATCATCATACTTACCATTATTTATTTTTCAGGAATAATATCTGCTCATAAAATCCTCTTCTTTTAAGGATGGTTGTCTTTAGAATAAAATGTTAGGTCATGCTTCAAGCCTTATTCAAGATTATAAGTAATATTTTGTCCTTCTAGTATATCTAACCAAATAAGAGCATCTACTAGAAACTCTCATAAACTTAACAAAAGTATATTACACATTTGGTTTGCAATTATTTGCAAATGACCAATCTATTGAACTTCTAGTTCAGTTATTCTTGTGGGTAGATGATATTTTCATATGATATCATTTTTTATTGCTCATTTTCTCCTTCTAATGTTGGGCACACTAGTTTCTCCTTCGCCCCCTCTCCCCTCTAATGTGGGGCACAACTAATTCATCAAAGTGTTAACAATCGACAAATTACACAATAAAAATATCTCTTCACAAACTAATATTTGTGGCAAGTATAATTAATCAAGGCGAGTAAATTTTTCCTCATATATGGACATACTCGATCTTCTAATCACTATTTTCAATGATGACTCACTAAGACAATTACATCATGTTATATTAGAACAATTTACGTACTGCTTCAGGCTGATTAAGTCCATCAGACACTTTATATAAATATGTTATCAAATGATAATAGAAAAAAAATGTATATCAAGTGTGTTGTGCATTATTACGAAATGTAATCATACTCTCCACCAAAAATATTTCTTCGAGTAATGACAGGCTTTTAGGAATAATGTTAGACAATTCATAATCAATATTTCAAAATTCTCACATATATATATATATATATATTTATTCATAACTAACCTTCTGAGATTGCACTTCAAATGTATATATTTAGTTAATAAATATCTAGAGCCATGTTAATTAAATAACCTTTATTTCTTGTCAAGTCCATTTGTCCTTGTGTTGTGACAATTAAGTCACCTAGTTATTTTGAGCTACTTCAGGGATCAAAGACTAAATTATTCTAAGCTACTAAAATGACCAAAATACTCTTGCTATAGGATAGTGTGTTTCTCATTTTAAATATCTCTATTTATCACCATATGGAGATGTTTACCCTCAACAGAATACTATATAAACATGTTATCGACCTATAGTGTAATGACAAGAATACCCCTCTACATAACACCCATCATTGAGTATAAGTTGAGTGTATTAACTCCTTCCTCAATGATATCTACATCCTTAGATGTCTAGTCCCATAATCAATAACTCCTCAAGATATCTTTTGCTTATTTTAGGAAGCAAATATCAAGAGACATTTCCCAAGCCGCTTGATCTTACGAATTATCCGAACAATCACAAGGGAAAATTCCTATAGAAGTTATTATAAGAGTCCGTCTTGACTAACTAATCCCAACTACCTAACGTACAAGGATTATTGACCTCGTGGCTAGAAGTCTCACTTATAGCACATCTAAATAGAGGGAACTTAGCTTCGATATACCGCCACCTCGTACTATAACAATAGAGTACTCATCCACGTTGTAGCTGTGATAGACCAGGTTCCTTTCCCATTATAGTACTTTCTAGAAAGCTTCTATCATGGGGTGCAGTTCTATATGCTCCATGCATAGATGTACAATAGTCATGAGAAGACCGCTCGTTGACCTAAGCTACGGTTATCATAAAGGAGACTATCATACAATGACCTTTAATTTAATGGCATGCCCAACTCTATTGACCCGTCAAGAACAAAGTTACTTATACTTTAAGTAACAGCAATCCGCACCTTATTGTGAAGCACGACCCAACATGTGGATTGCCTACTTAAAGTACATAGACCTTATGTATGTATAGTAAATAATTGCCTCCAAACAAACAAATAATTTTAAAGATTATTTCATATTCATTCCATAAACTATAGTGTTTTAAATCAACTAGAAGTCTTTTTGGCATAATTCCCAACACTCATTTCATATCATAAAAAGGAAAATTAGGAAAAAGAAGAAAGAGAGAATATATTTGTATCCTTTTTTTTTTTTTGAAACAGAGTAGAATAAAGTAAAGAAAAAAGAGTAGAAAAAAGAGAGAGAGAAGAAGAAAAAGAGAGTAAAAACTTTAGAACGATTACTTTTTAGGACTTATAAGTGGTCCTTGTATTTTTTTTTAATCCGAATAGCTACTCAATTGTCAGGGTAATAAGTTTGGTACTCAGTTATCGGGGTCCAAAAGTTTGGAGTACTAATATGGACTTCACCCTAAATTTAATGATTTAAGAAGTTACGTTAATAAATGAAAATGAAGAAAGGATATAGAAGTAATATGGAATACTTCTCCTTCTCTCTTTCTCTTCTTGTGTCAAAGGACGAATTTTAGAAGATAAAGTTAAACTATGTTTAAAGAGAATAGAAGTTCTCTTACACTTGTTCATAGCAAATTTTGTAAAAAATCTATATGTGACTTGGGAAATCTCTAATGTTCTCTGCTTTCTATTTCTAAAATGCTTGATACTGAGAACATAATTAACTTCTCCAATGTCCTTCATACTTAACGTAAAATCCAACTTAATTTGAATAAAATAATTAATTGGAGCAAGGGAACAATATGAAGTAAGGGTAAAGGACTTAAAGGAAATTAATAAAAGTTGTTAATTAAATCAAATTAGTGTTTCATCGTTTCTTCCATTTGCGTTACAAAAAACTTTCTGAAGAGTCCAGAGATGTCTTACTGCAGTGAGAGAGAAGCTTCAGACGCCTAAATCGATCACATAAAACGTAATTAATCTTTCCCTAACGATCATTAACTTATAACGTTTTAGAATTATCAGTTTATGATATTCGAAATTGGGACTAGGGTTATGCTATTGTTCCGAAAGTTGAAATTGATTTGGGTTTTTCGTTTAATTGATGATAAGGAGTAACGTGAAATGTTCCAGACTCGATTGATCAAGATTATTTGTCTTTTCACTTTTTGAGATAAGTAGAGAACGAACTTTAACTCTGTAACAATTCTTGAAATATGAATAATTGTCTAAATGTGTTTAAAATTAGTTATAAAAGTTGGATTGAACAAGTTGGGTGATTTTGTGTAAAAAAATTGAGAATGTATTTTAAGAATCAGTAATGTATATTTTATATAATTTGGAACATTGAGATTTTTATTGACACTGGATAATTTGGGAAGGAACATGTTCCACCTAATGTTTGAACTTCTTTGGCAAGGAAAAAGTCCAACCCTATTTGTTTGGCCTACCCAGCAGGATAAATAGCGAGGCTTGATATCAAGTTTGACCCTATAATTATCCTGTGAAATGTTTGCAACTCAGTGTTAAAGATTTATTTGAAAATTATTTGAAGCATATTTGAATGTTTGAGAATTTATTTGGAGAAATAGTAGAGGGTATTTCGTGAGTTTTATATACTTTGTTCTTTGTTGGCTAAGGAAGAGATCAAAATAGGTTCTTAGTGAGAACTGAACTGATTTAAAGCTATGTATAAGTACATATATGATGTTATTGAAATTAAAGAAAAGGAAAAAAAACAAGACTAGTTTTCTGCTATGCATCTTTGGCACTTAAAGCATTGATTTTCCACCCTAATAGATGACTCCATGAGTCCATCGTGTTTTAATAAGGACAATCTCTCTTATGTTGTCATTTGCATCAACTTAGAGCTTTACATGAATTGGTTTCCTATAAATTATTTGTAGAATTAAAGTTAATTCTCAACACAATAGTTTTACCGTATATTATTAGTATACAAATGTACTTCTGCCACTAATTTGCATTAATTGATTAACTAAAATTTTTAGGTAAGCACTTGTTCAGTCCCAAATGTGATCGTTTGTTCTCTACATACTAAGTAGTTGTACTCACCCCTTCTCGTCTTTTCAGTTCAGGTTAACTTCGATCAGGAAACAAGTCTGAATAAGATTAAGGTTAAGCTTGGGGGAAGTTTGGATTTAGTAGAAACATTTGAATAAACTTGTTTTATTTTATTAAATATTTATTTAGATGAAATTTTATTAAATGTTTGGAGCCTTTGAGTTTTATAACTTATGATAGATATTTGAAATCTTCATGAAATTGTTTTATGAGAAATAAATTTTCAGTATTTTATGGTTTTGAGCCTTGTGCCCTTGTGGGTACAATGTGCCAGTCTCTAGTTCGGCAAGCTTGAATTTGGGGCGTGACTTAATTAACAAGATAGTCAAAGTTTTACAGATAATAACATTCCTACATCATATCCAATCAGTAAGATATCATCTTTATAAAGTATCAATAAAGATACATTAGCTCTATCCAATTCTTGTAGACACAGATTCATTCACATCTTGAATGAAATCATAATCCTGATACTTGCTTAAGTTCATGAATAAGAATATAGACCAAGTGTTCTTTGTCTCTAGCAATAAATTTTGTTTGGTTACTCTACTTAGACATCTTTATTAAGAATGCACTTTAGACAGACATGCTTTGACATCCAACTAATAAATGGCATACTATGGCTAGGAGTACATTGATGAATTTAAGCACGGCTACGGTGCAAATGTTATCTCATAGTAGATACCTCATCTTTCTGAGTACAACTCTGTGGAACCCACCTAGCTTTATAGGGTTGCACCTTTTCCATCTATGCTTCTTTTCATCTTGTAAACCCACTTGCACCTAGTGGGTTTTATACCATCAGGTGCTAGGACAAGATTCCCAACATGATTGAAGCCCAAAAGACTCAAATTCTTGCCATTTACAACATTATTGTCCACAAAAGCCTCATCATACCTTGTAAGCCCGGGCAGAACTATACACGGGCCTAGAGTGGCTCTAGCCATTCTGGCCATTCAGCCGCTATGTGATTTTTTTTATAATGACAGTTTAAGCCCCGCTAATAACAAAACCTCAAGGTTCTAATTCTTTTTTATATCTTTTATTTGTTTCTAAATTTTAATTCATTAATCTCTATTTCTATATAAATGCACGTGTACGATACTTGTTCAAAAGCTACTCATTCTTCTACTCTATTCTAGTTCTACCATCCAGTGGAATAGTTTTAATTTGGTTAAAAGAAATCTATATCTTTCAGGGATAAGTATATTCAATATTTTTCTTAATTTTATAACATTTCAATTTTTTTGTAGAGGATTTTTACTTGAAAGAAAGTGTTATACAGAATGTTAGTGACGATAAATATAAATATAATTAAAGAAAAATTAGAGTCAAGTAGTCCATAGTTGGACCTTTGAAAAATATAATTTTTTTTAAAAAGTATTTAAAATGAAGCTTTTTTACTTTGTTTTTTGTTTTAAAAGTTCTTTCGCCACTCGTGGGTAGACTATTGTCCTCTCAAACGGTAACCACCGATGTTTGGCATATATCGATGCAATCAACCCACCGTGTGTTACTTTATAGTTCAACACTCCCATTCCTCGAGTCGTGATTCTGCCACTACTTGTGAGAACCTATTCCTGATGGTCATAGACTAGACCAAAAGCCTCTCATATTTATCCCTCAAGAACTTTAGGAATCTTTCCACTACGATGTGCTCCACTACTTATGGGGCCTAGATAGTAGTACCATTTGTACTTTGACTGGGTTTAAAAATCTGAGAGTCAGACTTCTAATTTCAAAATCTACCTTTCTAGAACCTTTAGAAGATATTATTTAATCATCTTCCAAGTATCTAGCATTAGTGCTAGCAAGCAGTTTCTGCTTCTCAAGATTATATAAATATACTCCTCTTTTAATCTTTGGATACCAAACGTAGGATAATTTTTATCGTTGATCTAACTTGCTTCCTTTAGTTAGTATATAAATAAGACAACTTCATATCTTAAGATGAGTTACACTGGGCTTGAGATCAGTCCACATTTCATGTAGTATCTTGTATACTAACTTGGAATGCAACAAGTACAAAATTTATGCCTCAATTTCTAGGGCATATCCAAAAGGAGATAGGTAGAGGTGCATGAGACATTATGATCCTCACCTTTTCCTTAATTTTTTGTTCCATATCTCTACTAAATCATTCTGTTAGAATATACCTTGCATGGTAACTTGAGATATTACCCCATGATATACCAAGTAATCCTAACTCACTGAAAAGGCCTCTCCATCATGTTATGATCTTAGTCTCTTGATTACTTTACCTGTTTAACACTCCACTTTAGCCTTGAACTCTTAGAAAGTTAGACTGTTGTCTTATCAAGTAAACATAAAAAATTTTGAATAATCATCTACTAAGGTAATGAAGAATTTGTAGCCTCCTGTACGTGATGTAGTTTTACACCACATATATAGATATGACTTAGTATTTCCTTAGACTCTTTTGCTTTATTGGTAAATTGCCTACTGGACATCTTTCCTATTAAGAAACATTCATAGTGAGGCCCACGGCCAATCTCAATGAGTCTAAGACCCCATCTTGGATGAGTCTCTGAATTATAATTTAAGGAGCCATATATACAAGTCATCTGGAACAACATTTTCTCTTCTTACTTTGTTCCAATTCTTTGTTATTTATTTGGTTTGAGATAGGATGTATTACTTTTCATATGCAATGCCTTATCAATTGAACTTTCCATTTCTAGTGATATTAATATCAGTATGGAAAATCATTGAATATCCATCTTTATGAATGGGAAATGGAGATCAATTGTTTCCTTAAACCAAGCATATACATAACATCCTGTTTAAACTAATTTTTCTGGAACAAAAAATAAAACATCTCCCACTACACTTGCCTACATATGAGCTTCCAGTACCAACATATAGACTATGCTTCCTTCTACTGAGTCTCTTTGTCTTTCCAAACCCATGTAAGGAGTTATGGACATAGTTAGTGGCTCCAACATATACTATCCTTGCGGATGCGTACTCCACTAATATAACATGGCTCAAGATAGATAATCATATTAATAGAAGCCTTGGTAGCTAGCTCGGGATAGTCTCGTTCTTGCAACTTTTACATCACATCTAAAATATTTCCCTTGGACACAATGCCGGGTTGAAGAGCATCCCTTTTACTCTTAATATTGATATCTAATTCCGTTTCTAGTTTCTTCTTCTACTTGAAGTTCTTGGTATAAACCTCAGTTCTAGAAGAGAAATCACTAGAGATAAGGGCCATAAAAATAAATCCGTGGGGCCTAGGTATCTCTCTAAGAGTTAAGTCAAGTCCATGTGTTGTGGAAGCATGTCCAGGAGTCATGTTTAGAGTAGAACACATGGAAGCTAACACGGAGTATTAGACTCTTTAGTTAGTGTCCTTCCATATTTGTGTAGTTTTGCACTCTTCTTAAGTGGATTTATCCCTAATCTTTGGACAAGGGTTTGTCCCAATGTATTCATACTCAATGGATTTGAGTACTATGTCAAAATTCTTTTTCATTCCATGTTATTTGAGGTTGGTAAGCTTATTTTCAAAGAGAAATACCCCCAAAAGACTAAAAGAACCTCCACTAGACATAAAATGTAAAATAGAAATGGAATAAAAAACAATTTGTATTAAAGCACTTAAACACAAATATAGAATTTCATAGAAACACTATTCTTTTCATATTATCTTGGACAGAAGATAACCCCTAACTTATGGTCCGTGATAATGTGCTTAGCATATTGATCTGCGCATTGACATCACAACACCTAATGACCACTTCTAGTCTTAGAATAAACAACAGAGCTCCTTTGGGAGATTAATGCCCTCTAAGTTAAGTGTATAACCATTACTTGACCAAATACCTATAACTCTTATCTCGAGGATAGCTCCAACATGGGCTGACCACCAGCTCATAAAACCACGGACAATCTAGTGGTAGTACCTCCACCATGGGCCAGCCAATCCGAACACATGTCCACGGCTTTAGTCTTGAGTTCAACTTATAACGTATAAGTCTCAGAAGACCATCCTACAAGGAGTCACTCCCAGGGTTACACAAGGAAATCCGAGACTAGCTACTTGAACTAGCAAAGGAAGCCATAGGACCATTAGAGTCCTCTCCCACTCAATATTTTATATAAAAAGAGCTTTGTCAAAATGTGCCATTTCTAAAATCTTTTAGAACCTTGGTAACTTTTAAAACAGTTTTACTTTTCCAAGGTTTAGACCTTAAAGAAAACACGTAACCTTTCTTTTAAAATGTTTTCTTAAGAAAAATAATTTTCATTGTTGTAACCACAAGTATAAACCAAGAACGATAAAAGCAACCCAAAAAAAAAACTAATATCCTTTTATCCTAGAGTGGCTTTCTAAAACATGCATAACACATAAGAAAGCCATTTAAACCATCTTCAAGAGTGAAAACCAAAGAAATAAACACTATCTATTACAAGGTTTTACAATCTTGGATTTTCTCTTGAATTTCTTGGTAATGCAAGCCTATGAACACCTTCATTTTGGCCTGAACATGAAAACAACCCATGAACCCAAATTCCTTGGACCGTTAAAGACTCAAGGAAGTACCAAGTCCACCGCTCATGGCTTGGGCAGCCTCGGTAGCCCCAGCAGCCCGTGGATAGCCCAAATAATCCACTTAGCCGGTTTTTGGACAACTTGCATTGCTGGCTGTCTGACAGTCTGTTTTGAGTCATTCTGGGCTCCGCTTTTTGCCATATTCTTGATCCTCGATCTAGCTTTGATTTCTAGCAGTCCACCATGCAAAAATTTCCAAAAAGTACACCAACAGAATAAGAAAAAATAGGAGAAAAGATTAAAAAATCCTATACCTCCACTTGCAAGGTGTACATTCATTTTCTAGTGGAATAAACACTGGAATTAAATGAAACAAATAACAAACAGCCTCCTAAACCTCTAAACATGAGGCATACATGAAATCTAATTCCAAGAGATTGTGGGAAAACAACACAAACAACCCCAAAACACATATCATAAAAAAAAAAAAAAAAAAACAACAACAACAACAACAAAAACAACAAAGCATAAAAAACAAGTGTTTTCCTAGTTTTTAACATACAACCTAGCATACTCCTAAGGTGAATCCGCTATGATACCACATGAAAGATATCATAGGGGTAGAGGAAGAATTAAAGAGCCCAAAAGGTAGAACTTTTATACCTTTGAATTGTTCTTACACTTAGGCTGTTCGAAAATCGCGTAACCACCGGTTTCGCTTCTGCTACTCGGTTTTGTGTTAGATTTGAGTGTGGATTTTTGCGTCATGTTTTCCAGTGAATCTTCTACTATTACTCATGAAAAACACAGGCTTCTATGTCTTCTAGAGTATTAATATGACAATGTATATCCATGAATTCTTGGAAGATTCAAGTCCAAGAGTTAAAGCTAGAAGAATGGTCAAAATGGAGATAAACTGAAATTTTTGGACCAGTTTCGTAAAAACTCTATTTAGGAGGTATTAAAGACTTCAAATGGACAAGTGACCTTCATTAAGATTGTATAGGACTTCTTAAGTTTTCTAGAATGGTATAGCTCACTCCTAGATGAGTTCATTTAGATATCCTATGACAAGTTTAATTCCGGACATCCTACCTTCGATTGCAAAGGTAACATATTCTTGTAAAATGGCTGTAACTTGTGCTATAGGAGTCCAATTGAGTAGATTCAAAATTCTTTGGAAAGCTAATATAACCCTCTACAAGTTTTCTAAAGACACCAAGAACCTGTTTGAAGGTTTTGAAGGTCAAACAAGGCCAAAAACTGAGGAGATGCAAAATTGCACAAGTCTAGGCTACTAAAATTGAGCCTACCGTTTGGAAGGTAGGGTGACCTGCCATCTACGATAGCTCTCTGCCAAAAATTGGCAGCAACACGATAAATTGGTCAATTTTGTTATTTTTAGACTAATTTTTGGTTTCCTTATTTCCTACTCTTATAATTGACTTTATTAAGGATTACTTAGGTATTTTAAATATTTACTAAGGTTAGGAGAGTAATTAACTTTATTAAATCTTAATTATGTCTTTTAAACATTAATTAGGTTTATAAAAAGGAGAAGGGTTTTTCTATAAATATCCTACTATGCCTCCTTTGTAATTATTGAATGAAATATGATAATTGATTTGAGAGAGTTCTCTATAGTGTCCTTGGGGTTCTTCAACCTCCTTAGCTAGTTCCTAAGGGTTCTATTCCTTAGTAGATTGATTAATTATTGTTCTCAGATTGAAGGTCTAAGGTTCTAATTGATCATCTTCGAATTCCTTCTTTGATTAATTCTAGGAGTTCTTGTTTCTAGAGTTGATTAATCTAGGTTTTCTAATTTGTGTAGCTGGAGTTTTAGTGTCATAGTTTCCCTAAGGATTCTTATTGCCAAGTTGGGAAAGAGTTCTTCCTTGCACTATTGGGTTTATATTTCTTTGCTCTCATGGGTTCTTTAGTGGAGTGTTTGGATTATAAAATCTTCAATAGAAGTTCTTCAATAAGGAGGTGTTCTTGGAATGGTGATGGATTCAATTTGCAATCAAATTAGGGATTCACATCAAGTATCCTCTTTAAGCTCACAAAAACCTTTGGTAAAATAATATAATAGAACAAACTTTTGTTTTCGAAAACTTGACGAACGTGTGTTCTTTTTCCGAAAAATTTTGGCCATATGAGAGGGAGAGAGGGCTACTAATTTCGTCCATAATCATTATAAATGGATGAATTGGAGAGTCTTGGTGTTTAGAGATCAATTAGAGAGATTTTAATAAGAAAAAACTCTCTAGAAAATATACCCAACTCTCCAAGTTTATCTAACTAGCTAAGATCCCAAAAGAGGCTTTTTTAAAAAAGTGGCTGCCACCATAAGCTGGAAGTACCTTAGGGTTTCGGCCATGGGCCTCCATTCTGGGCTTAGACTCTTTCGGTACAACCCAAAACAAGACCCGTCCTCTCTATTTGGTCAAATTATTTTTTAGGCTTATTTTAATTTAAAAAATTAATTAAAACCCCAAAAACCACCGATCCAATAAGTAATAAAGCCTTTGGGCTTCTTATTTAATTAAATAGTTTGGCCAATTTACTTAATAAGTATCTAGAGCCCTGTTAATTAAATAACCTTTATTTCTTCTCAAGTCCTTTTATTCTTGTGTTGTGATAATTAAGTCACCCACCTATTTTGAGCTACTCGAGTGACCAAAGATTAAATTATTTTGGGCTTCCTAATTGACCAAAGTATTCTTTGCAATAAGATAGTAGTATTTCTCATTTTAAATATCTCAATTTATCCTCATATAGAGATCTTGACCCCTAGCACAATACTGTGTAAACAAGTGTAGTGACGAGAATACTCCTACGTAACACCCATCATTGAGTATAGGTCTGAGTGTACTAACTCCTTCTTTAATGACATCTACCATCTTTAGATGTCTAGTCTAATAATCAATAAATTATCAGGATGTCCATAGCTTATCTTAGGAATCTATCCTAACGTAAAAATCAAGAGACATTTCCCAAGTCCCTGTATCTTACATATTATCCTGACCAATCATAAGAGGATGATTCCCATAGAAGTTATTAAATGAGTTTGTCTTCACTAAATAATTTCAACTACCCAATGCACAAAGATTATTGATCTCGTGGCTAGAAGTCTCACCTATAGTACATCTAAGCAGAGAGAGCTTAGTTTCGCTAAACCGCCAACTCGTACTCTAACCATAGAGTACTCATCCATGTTGTAGTTGTGATGGACCAGTTTGATTCTTGATTATAGTACTTTCTAGAAAACCTCTATCACAGGGTCTAGTTTTATATGCTTCAAGCATACCTGTATAATAATCATGAGAAGACCACTCATTTACCTAAGATACGGTCATCCATAAAGAAGACTAATCGTATAATGCCCTTTAATTCAATGGCATGCCTAACTCCATTGACCAGCCAGGAAAAAAGTTACTTGTACTTTAAGGAACATTAATCTGCACCTTACTGTGAAGCACGACCCGATTGCCTACTTAATGTACATGAACCTTATATATGTATAGTAAACAGACATCCAAACAAACAAATAATCATAAAGGTCATTTTATATTCATTCTATAGAAATAGTATTTCACATCAACTAGAAGTTTTTTGTAGCATACTTCCCAGCACTCATTTCATACCATAACAAAAATTAGAAAAAATGAGAAAGAGAGAATATATATACATAATATACATATATATATATATTTGAAAGAGAGTAGAATTAAGTAAGGAAAAAAAAAGAAGAGTAGAAAAAAAAAGAGAGGAAGAAAAAGAGAGTAAAAATTTAACAACAATTATTTTTTAAAATTGAGAAGTGATCTTTGTTATTTTTTTATCCAAATTAAATACTCAATTGTTAAAGTGATAAGTTTAGGTATTCAATTATCGAGTAGCAACAGTTTAGAGTATTAATATGCACTCAACTCTAAATTTATTGATTTAAGAAGTTAGATTGATAAATGAAAACTAAGTACAAGTAATATATAAAAAAAGATAAAAGGTGAATGGGGCATTCTTAAAGATAGGACACAGATATCAGATTTTTGGTATAACATTATTCATTACGCCATTTTTTATTACTTTTATTACACCATTTTGAAGTGCCATTTTTTTATTACCACCGAAGGATGCCAGATATTCATTACACCATTTTGAAGTACCATTTTGTTCTTTCATGGAGCCAACTGTTTTTTTTCAAAAGCACCTAGGTGTTGGTTGTGGATGACCTTGATAAAAGGGCCATGTTCAGTGAGTTGGAAGTTGTGTGCGTTCTTGATGATGATGTTGATTGTATAAATTGAATTTGGTTGAAAATGTATAATTCGGCGAGTCAATTAATACAATTCGGAAATTTATAAGAATAACGTGAAAAAATTTAAAAAATTTTATTTTTACCTTAAAATTTTCTCTCCAAAGAAAATCCTCACAACTCTCTCTATAACTCTTCACTTCAATCGCAAATCTTGGAAGATCCGACCCTTATAATTTTAAAAAAATATTAGTACTTCGATCTATACTCATTATTTACAATTTATTGGTTTAGATCATGAAAATATATATTGTACCGAAAAAAAATCGCAATTTTAGTTAGTTAATTTTTCTGCTAAACTTCATGACTTTCGCCCAGGCCAGTGAAAATCTCTAGAATTTTCGCCAGGTCATTTTCGCCAATAGCAGCGGTGTGAAACGTGGATTTTCGCTAGGCTGGGCAAAACTTCATGGTTTTTTCGCCGGCTGGGGCGAAAATGTCATCAGACAAATTTTTTTAATATTTGTTTATATATTTTACTTTCGTGTTCAAACGTATTTAATGAGTGTTTCCTGAATTTAATTTCATGTTTATTTGAATTTTTATTTAATTTTGTATATGTAGAATGAATGTAACTAGTTGTTTAAAATATTTTATGTAATAATTTTTATTATTAATACGATTATGAATTATGTTATTGTGAACAATTTGAACCTTAATTTTCATGCATCATTTTGCGATGGTTTAGGGTTTAGAGCTTTAATAAGAATTAATAATAAATTAATAACTATTAATTAATTATTAATAGTGAGAAGAAATAAAATAACATAAATGAAATAATAAATCCCGTTAAGAATAATAATAATCTAATAATAAATATTATTTTAAATATTATTTAATTTTGTCTATGCAGAATAAATGTAACTAGTTTAAAATTGTTTGCATATAATTATGTGTGTAATATGAAAATGTATTATGTGATTGCTCAACAATTTGAATGTTAATTGAATTCATCGTTATTCTTGGCCTTAGGTTTTAGGGTTTTAATAAGATCAAATAATATATAAACTAATAACTATTACTAAGTAATATTAGTGATGAATAATAATAGTAGAAAAGAAATAAAATAGTAGAAATGAAATAACAGATCCCGATAAGAATAAATAATAAAATTATAATAGATGTTAAAGTAAATGTTCAAATATAGGATAAACAGCTATTAATGTGTTTGAATAAATAATAGATGGTTCGACCAGACGGCCGTAGAGGAGATGATGATCTTGGTCCTATCACAGACAGGACAGGTCGAGTTCAGGGTCGCATTGTTACAGTTTCGTCTATAGGTTTGAGGAGGCGACATAGTACCTCCGACCTCCCGTCTACTTCTACCCCTTTTGCTGTTGGTTTTTATTATGATACAAGTGCACCCGGTCTTCTACCCAATCACCACCTGTACCGATTAGATCTCAACCTCCTCTCCATCACACCTGCCTCACATTTCGATACCATATGATGTATGTGGATCTTCACATCCACTATCACACCCGCCACCCGCAGTTTATGATCCCTACCTACATGCTCCTACTGTTCGTCCCCATGTACCATATAGATCTTCAGCTCAGGAACCTTTAAATGAGTTTAGTGGTCTAGCGAGGAAGTTAGGGGAGATTTTTTTGAGCAGATTGTGGGCGGAGTCCCTCTCGATTCTTCATACAGCACATATGATGATACAGCCACTGATTATGGTGTTTCATCTTCTGAGCCTTTTATAGGGAGGGATTCTGGAGATATTAGTTTGAAGGGTGATAAGGGTTTAGGCGAGGAGCCTGAAATGGTCCGATCCCTACATATTGGAGAAGATGGCGGTGAGAGAGTTCATGATAACGATGATGATGATGATGATGACGACGGTGATGACATTGGAGATGAGGAGCAGCCTGTGCCGTTTGGTACCCGGGTCATCATCTGGTGGCAGGCCTGGTAACGGGAAAGGGAAAGGGTTGACCGACTGTTTCATGTCAGTCATGAGTAAGATTTCAGGATCTGGCAATAAAAGACCTGATAAGACGCGTGACATTTCGGTGCCTACTCAAAGAAAGAAAGTGAAGAGTTCAGATTGGGATCAAACAGGATCAGCAGAGGGAGGTCCTGTTGACCCGGAGCTGATCCCATTATACGGTGATCATGTGGCAGGTCCGATTTGGCATAGACAGGTACATATTTTTTTAGTAATATGTAATTTCTCAACTATTTATATTTATATTTTTTATGATTTATTATGAAATGCTAATACTTAAGTTATTTATTTCATCTTCAGGACCATGATTTATTGAAGTCCCAATCGTGCTACATGGTACTTACAAGGTTATATCCTTGGCGACCGGGACAGGACTTACGCATCTGGTCATGTATGTTCCAGCACTCCAATGCTGTGTTATTATCGGCATTTGTTGAGAGGTGGCAGCTAGACACCAACAGCTTCCACATGCCATAGGGTGAGATGATGGTGACGTTATATGATGTAGAGCGATACTGAGGGTTCCTGCATATGGTAGGACTGTGGATCTTCATTATTCACGGGATAAGTTAATTGCTGTTGTCTAGAGTGACCTGAGTTTAGCGTTCACTAGTGGAGGTATAAATGGGCAAGAGCAGTTTGATGTTGCCACTGATCCTCGCAGCAGACTATCCTCGAGTGATAGGGCTGCATATTACATCCAGTATTTGTTGGGTAGTTCACTGTTCACTGATAAAAGTGGCAACATAGTCCCGTCGAGACTTTGGCCACTGGTGAAGGATGTTCGATCTTCTAGGGGGTTTGCTTGGGGTGTTGCGATGCTTGCATATCTGTACAGGAACCTGGGCCAGGCCTCACACGTTGATGCTTAGGAGTTAGCTAAGTCCTGGTCATTGCTTGAGGTATTATTTATATATATATTTGTATTTATATTTATATGTTATATGTTATTGTTATATTTATATGTTATATGTTATATATTATATGTTATATCTATATGTTGTATGTCATAATCATATTTATATCTTTATTTATATTTATAGATATTTTTTTTTAGATATAGATATACATGTACTTTTCCATGTTTGCACCGGCGGTTAGACCGGAGACTCAGTCTTGCAAGCTTTACATCAAGCAGTGTCCTATGTTGGGTCATAAAACTGAGCATAAACTACTGGATATTCAACTGCGATTCGATATGATGTCGGCTGAAGAGGTTAGGTGGACGCCTTACAAGCTTCAAGACATTCGAGATATTTGGGTTTCCACATGGCACGACTTCATTGCATATTTCGACTACGTTGAGGCGTACATGCCTGATAGGGTTGTGAGATAGTTCAGGTTTAGGTAATGCATTCTGGCACACCCTATTCGTCCTATGGACGCTCGCTGGCCCGCAAACAACAAGATGTACGTGGTGAGGAACTTATTTGTGGAGGCACTGTGGCTTGAGACACCATCACATTTATTGACTGAGACTTGGACTAGCGTTCCAGGTATACCACCTAGTGCATGCACGGACGATTACATGCAGTGGTTCCTCCCTCACAGTCACCCTAAGATACAGAATCCCATAAACGCTCCTCGTGGATTTCATGTCCAGTTGATCCCCCTATGCCAGTTTCAGCTCTCATGGACTTGATTGCACTTGAGGTGCATCGAGATGATGCCGGGAAGGAAGAGAAATATGATAAGATTGCTAACTTGGTGAAGTGGCATTACCGTTCTACATAGTATATTTTCTTAAGTATTGTACTTTAGTTTTTTTTTACATTTATTTTTATGTACTTGCTTTCTTTTTTTTTATTTCTTTATTTGGATATCTTTAATTCTTATGTTTTCTGCTTTTTTATATTTAAGCAAGATTACATTAGATATACTAAACCCTAATATTATATTAAAAAATTAAAAAAAAGGTAATATAATGCAATTTACAACATATTACAAATTCATTTACATATACAACGGTTATGACTAAGAAATATGTACATGAATAGGACCTTGTGGTGGATATTCTGCACTTGCTCTCCTAACCCACTCTGCAATCCGTTCATAATAAAGTTCTGCCGACCCACTGACTCGTATATCTCAATGATATTGCCATTGGACCTGCAATGGAGGCAACGGGCATCTATCTTGCATCTGTAGCTGAATAACGTAAAAGAAAAAGTTACAAAAAAGAATTCTCACAATTTAACCAATAACAAGTGGTATAACAAAAGAAAGATATTTTAGATTATCAATGGACATCAAATAACCTGTATGAAATGCTGTTGTTCCGAAATGAATCCTATTCACAGCGTTCCAGCATTGTAATCTAAATTCAAATAAAGAGGTAGGACGGTGATCGACCCTAAACATGCAATTAGTACCATACAGAAATTAAATGTGTTGGCAATGACATAAAGGTGATCAGGAGTATCCAACCAATGCTCCTGAGGCGTAGGACCGTCTTCCCAGTAGGTCTTCTTTATCAGCTCTTACACACGTTCCACTGATCCGAACAACGACACATACATGTTCATATGATTTTGCAAATCATAAGACATTCTTCTATAAAATTCAGGCCACTGGTTTTCATCCCCGAACAGAAATTTGGCCATTACTCTAAATTCACAATTATCATCACGTGCCACATTCTTCCAATTTTGAATGAACTCATACATGAAACCAGGAAATGCATCGATGTACGGGAAAAGAGTTAAAGGGGTGTCCGGATTTACAACAGAAGATGAACTGCTTCGTCCATTGCTACGTCCTCTTTGCCTACCCCTACTCGTACGTGGCGATCTACCTCTTCCACGTGCACTAGAACATGACCCAGAACCGGACCCGCTTACCGAACTAGACCCTGAACCGCTTGACTTTCCCATATTCCTATGCGTGATGGACACGTGTTCCCAGTAAGACTTATCCCTTTTTGTTGAATTCGTCTTCAGTCGTCCCTTCGTGACTGTCGTCTCGGGGAGTGGGGGGTTTGTCAATGGAGCACAAGGATCATTAGGCAACATCGGACTTATAACACCTTTCATGAGACGACGCACTTCCCTGACTTTCGATATTGGACCCGTACTTATTTCTCCAACATTGATGCGAGATCATACATCCCAAAATCCATGTCTCTCTCATGGTCAACCCCAATTTCTAGTTTTTTTCAAAATATATAAACATCTTCCAACTGGAGCAGAAGTAGATGTTGGTACCGTGCAACTATCTCACATGCATAGGGTAGTACATGTGATTTCCTTGAGTAATGTCTGCACTTACTTTGCGGATCATCAACTATCTCAGCAGCCCTCTTTATCTCAAGCCATATCTTCTTCAAAGCCAAATGATTGATGGCATTACTTACATTCTTCAACATGGGATTACTCTTTGCACTAAACTTTTCTTTAGGTTTAGAAATCTCCAATGAGCTTTTTATCTCATCAATTTGACTTTCGATGACACAGTCAATATTAAGAAACAAGATGTCCAAATCTCCATGATATGTTGAGAGCCATAGCTTCAGTACCGAATGTTCGCTCTCAGCACAATTCATCGTTTCAACCCCAAAATGCAGCACTTCTGATGTCCAAACCCTGCAAAATTTATGCGCCAGTGGATTCAACCATGTGTTAAACAGGTAATATAAAAAGTCAAGCCTTGTTTGCCACCTCATCTTCAACATATCCAATTTTCTATGGTATTCTGCCTCATCAATTTCATTTATTAATTTGTGCCAGGAGCCATTGAAGAACTGAGTTGTGACCTCTTCATCTTTAACCATTTCTGTTAACTTTGCCGACACATTCTGATCAATGTGCCTTCTACATAACATATGATATGAATTACTAAACACATCCTCAATCACAAGCATAAGTCTGCTTTCCCTATCAGTAATAATCACAATTGGCTCACCATCATCAACAATTGATTCATTGCCAGTTGACATAGCTAATGAAACATATAAGTGCTTGATTTATTGAAGAACTCATCTATATGTCATAGCCTGTTCATTGTACGTAAAAGCAATTGCCATGGTAAAGTTCTTTCCGGTCAGAGTCATCCCTACGGCTTCCAATAGTGGCATATTGTACCTTAATTATAAAATAAAGAGGAAACATTATGATTAATTCTGATGTATAGTTTGTAAGTCCTGAAATATTTTAAACTATTTTAAAACATATAGATTAAAAAGCAATATATATTTAAATTAATACGGAGATTTAATAATACAATGCTCCACCAGAGAACTTACTTGTTCGTTTTATACGTGGTATCTATTATCAGTACATATGGCCATGTTCTGATCATTGCAATTGATGTCGGGTATGCAACGACAATATCACTAAGTACGTTGCTTTCCTCATCATTTCTATAGATGACCGTATAACCCTGTTGTGCACTTAAGTAAAGAACTTCCTCCACCATGTTTCGTCCCTGTATCCTGCTCTTCTTAAGCTTGGCAATGACGTTGTATATTTTCTGTGCACTACATACATCATAAAATTCATTTTATTAATGGAAGCAAATCAATTCTAAATATTTTAATAAACTATTAAAAATAATTCTAACGTACCTAACTATGCAACCAACATTTTGTTCTTGGAAAAATCGTAGGATATTACGTGGCGGCACATGACTCTTCCATGAACTGCTTAGTCTGTTTCAACTGCTCCTCTGTAAGTCTTGAAGCCTGAGCATGACCGTGATTGTAAACGGCTATTTTATGGTTGTACCTCCCATCGCGTATGAACAATTGACAATTCTCACTTGTTGTCATTTGCTTGCCTTTTAATTTAAATGGACACCCAAATTTTTTTGTCCCGTAAGGCTCCCACTTTTGTATTGGAAATTCTTCTTCTTTATCGTCAACTCTTGGTTTCGTACTTTTTCTAAGTGCACCTCCACACTCGCAAGCCTATGTAACGTATGGTCGATGATCATATGTTCTTGATTTCAGATACCGATTGATGATCAAATATGTGTTGGCCTTCATTGCAGTTTATTTTGCCTAGTCGACCAATTCTACTTTCAAATTGAAAATTCGATCTATTGTAAATAATTGTCCATGATTGATATATTCTTTAGGTTCTAAAAATTCTTCAAACATATGTGGATCTTCATCATCCTGTTAATATAAAACAAAAATATTATCATTAAAAAAAACCCTAAAACCCTAGCCCCATTAAAAAAAAAAGCCTAAACCCTAAAATCCTGAACTCTAAACCCTAAAACAAAAAAAAAAAATGTTAATCCTAAACCCTAAAACCTTAAAACCCTAAACCCTAAACCCTAAACCCTAAACCCTTAACATTTAATAAAAAAAACCCTAAACCCTAAAACATAACATTTAAAAAACCCTAAACCCTAAACCCTTAACAAAAATTCGAAAACAAATAAACCCTAAACCATAAAACCCTAATAAACTCTAAACACAAAAAAATAAAAATAAAAAAATTTCTGCAGCACTTTCGCTCATATGGGCAAAAAACCCATACAACTTTCTCCAATCTAGGTAAAAAACTTTAAAAATTTTCGCCAAGTATGGTTTTTCGCCCATCTGGGCGAAAGTGCTTCAGAAATGAAAAAAAAAAAAATTGATCCATTTTCTTACCTCAAAAACATCATTTTCTTGCAAATGATCTTCAAAAGGATCCATATGTTCTTCCAAATTAGGTTGAATGTTAAAAGTTGGTGTCTTTTTTTAGAGAGGTTAGAAAGAAAGTTGTAGGGAGAGAAAGTGAAAGGTTTGAAATGAATTATTTTCGCGTTATCCTTATAGATTATGAGTTGCATTTATTGACCCCCTAATTCGCCAGCCAAAATTGTTAATATCAATTTGTATACGTAACTATATAGCAGGTCAAATAAAAAAAAAGAATAGAAGAACAAATCAAAACACGATCAGGCCTTCTATTCAACACAATTTTTTTAAAACAGATTCGTTCTCTCTCGATAAAGCTCTAGAATTTAAATGAAACGTCTGTCTTCCAAGATAAAACGAGGATGACAAGTTTTCTTAGCACCTTAAGCTATCTCATTGGTGAACTTTGAACAAGTGAACACTAAAGAACAAAAAAAAACTTATGTAGAAATGAGAGATGCAAAAACGGTAGAGGAAAAGGAGTAGAAATACAAAAAAAGAGAGATTTCCGAAGCTGCTTGAAAATCCTCATATACATAGGCAAAAAGTTGAGAACTATTATAAAGAATAAAGACATAAATGAAGAAATCTTCAGTCGGTTTTTCAGTATTTATATTAAGCAAGAGGTTACATATTCAATATTAAATTTAAAAAATAATCCAGTTGGTACCGTCCTCAAAAGTCTATATTTAATTAGCAAAACAAGGGTCTAACTAGGTCTCTCATTTTCATTTTAGCATTCGTGTGTGCTAAAAAAACAGGACAAAATATGGTTTTTTTTTTTTTTTTTTCATTTTATGACAGTCTTGAAACCCCGCAAAATGATTTAGCAAACTACCAAATCGCCGCTAGAAGCAATGCCACTAAACTATTGCAGCAGTTTTTGAAAACTGCCGCACACACGGCCATTAAATATTGCTGCGATTTTTCCTATTTTGCGGCGATTTAAAATCTTCATAACAATAATTTATCTTTTAAAAATAGAAATATTTACTTCAAACCCCCACTAAAATACTTTTTCTTTTTAAAACTTATTTTGCGACAGTTTTTAACCCTCCAATTATTTTTCATTTTTTTTAAAAATTATTTCCTAGGGTTTTAAACCCCTAACATTTCTTCTTTTAAAAAAAAATTAGAAAATATAGTGTTTGAATAATTAACAGTAGCATAGCACAGAGTGCTTGAATCATTAAATCAAAGTCAATCAAATACACCTAAAATGTATAGATAAACTTTCAGATACACATTCACAAAGAATAAACAATCATGCGTCTGTTTTCTTAAAAGACAAAAGTCGATGTGATATGTATCTAAATATAATGGCATTGTTGTTGTTTGTACCTGAAATTTAAAATTGAAACATTTCAAATCAGCAGTTAGCTTTCGATAAAGATTTGAATGAAGCCCATTGTAAGCTCATAAATATCCCAAATATGTTCAAAGGGATAGTGATTGTTTACTATTCTTTCCATTTAGCACAGTAATAAGAAAATAATAGACCCAGTATTACCAGAGAGCAGAGGGAACTATCAAAAGATAATTGGATATCAATGGGCATTTCCCAAATTAATACTACTTTCTAAATATACTTGATACATATATGGGCTAGCTGCATGTTCACATTTTTAAGTTCCATCATGATTTGATAGACCTTGAGTTACAATATTTTCTTTTCATAGATTGGGGAAACTTCCCAGGAAACAAAAGAATGACCCAAAAAAATAAAATAAAAAATCTCAAATAAACCACAGGAAATTGCAGTCCTCAAGAGAGTTGCTCCTTTCTACTTGATTATAATGATAAGATACATATTGCATCTCTCCTCAAAATGTCAAATCACAAATAGTTGTACAAGGCAGTTTGAATAGGCAAATTATACCATGCATTCAGTTACACCTCGCACGGTGTAATCACTTATTAAAATGACGTTGTTTTGTTGTATATACTTCATTATAGTTGTTTCAAATTCATGCATCTTATCAAATCAATTCAAACAAATATTTCAAAAAATAAGATCCTTTTCTTCTTGTTTTGTGCAATTTCTTCTATTCTCAAGATTGTCTTCATCAATTCGTTAAATCTTTTAATTCAATTGATCATTGATTATCCTCTGTAACATTGAGAAATCAATGGAGAATTATGAAGAAACTAATATTATGCCATTTGCTAATACTGAGGAGTTCAATTACAATGTTATTAATGATTCTTTGTGCACTAGTGATGATTCTATCCTTCTGAAATGCTTGGATGAAGAAGGTACATGTAGGAGATTTGTTGATTTTTTATTTGATTTGTTTTTTGGTGTTTGTATGTGTTTGAATGTATGTGTGCCGACTTTCTCAACTAACAATGTCAAGTTCTTCAACTAAGAGTGCCAAGTTTTTCAAAGTTTTAATTTTTGTTTGTATATTTCGATGATTTATTAGTTTTTTTTTTTTTGTATTTTCATCATTATTTTTAATTATAACAAAGGTGGTAATGGTTTCATTGTAGTTTATTATGTAGTTGAACATTTGTAATTAATAATGTCGAGTTTTATACATTAGAGTGCCTAGTTTTATGAATAGGAGTGCCTAGTTTTTGAACTGTGAGTGCCTATATTTATTACCATTGGAACTGTGAGTGGCTAGTTTTTGGTTTTAGGTTATTTATTTAGTAGTGCATACTATATAAGTGAGAGTGCCTACTTTCATAAGTAAGAGTACCTACTTTTATATGTTACAATGCCTGGTTTTTAATTGGCAGTGTATATGTTTATTGCTTGTTTCTAACATTAACAATGCCAAATTTTATTGCAAGAAGTGCCTAGTTTTGAATCTAACAGTGCCTACTTTTAAAAGTAACAATGCCTATTTTTAAATAGAATAATGCCTACTTTTTCATTAACACTGACAAGTTTACTACGAAAAGTACAAGTGCCTATTTTTAAATTAACCAGTGCCTACTTTTAATACAAATAATGCCAATTTTAAAATATAAGTGTGCCTCCTTTTAACATTAATAATGCCAAATTTTATTACTAGAAGTGCCTAGTTATGTAAATAGAAGTGCCTACTTTTGAATTAAACAGTGCCTACTTTTAACACTAACAATGCCAAGTTTGAAATACAGTAATGCCTACTTTTAACATTAACAATGCAAAGTTTAGAAGTGCCTACTTTTGAAATACAGTTGTTGTTGAGACATCAATTGAAGATTCGTTGGTTGGAAGTGTTGTTTTATCCAAAGAACATGCATTCAAATTGTATAATGATCATGGATTCAGGTTAGGGTTTAGTGTTCGTAAGGGAAATCAAAAGTTCAAGATAGGATGTAAGACGAAGTACTTGAATCACTTTTGTTGCTACAAACAATGGATGAAGGCTGATAAGGGGAAGGGAGAAAAGACATATATTAAAGTTGATTTTCGTACAGGTTGCAAGGCAATTGACTTTTGGTTGAATGACAAGGGTGGCTGGATAGTTAGCATACATGATGTGAGTCATAATCATGGTTTTTGTGATGTGAATCAGAGGCGCTTTATGCATTCTCAAAGGTGAGTTACAAAGAATAATGTTAGTTATCTTCAACAGTTGAAGGATAGTGGGGTGTCTATTACTGTTGGGTTGAGGGTTTTGAAGAAGTAGGTTGGAGGTTCCCTGTTTGTTGGCTTTAAATCAAGGGATGCATATAATATTCTACGATCAAAGAGGATGGGGGGGCACAAATTTACTTATATAGATATTTAGACGGTGGAAAGAAATGAAGATGATTTTTACTTGGATTTTGAGGTTGACAGTGATTGCTCATTATGTGTTTCTTTTGGAGGGATAGTCGGATGAGGCGTGAGCATGATCTTTTTTGTGATTTATTGGTGCATGATACGACATATGGTGCGAATAAATATGAGATAAGTTGCAGCCTATTTTTAAGAATGGATAACCACTGTAAGAACATTATGTTTGATTGTGGATTCTTGAAGAATAACATCGTTCATATGGTTGTTCAACACCTTCTTGAAGTTTATGGGAAATAAGCACCATATTACATTGATGACTGACTAGTCCACTGCTATGACTACTACTGTTAGTGTAGTTTTCCCAAGTACGCGGCATCATTTGTATATTTGACATATTGGGAAAATTCAAAGAAGCATATTCTTGGGTTAAGGTCTAAACAAGACTTTGTTAAGCTATTTAATCATTTATTGAAGGGTACATATACAGTGTCTGAATTTGAGTTTCATTGAAAGAGGTCATTTATGTTTTAGTATACAGTAGTGCTAAGTTTTATGTACTCACAGTTTTAGGTTTAAAACTCGGCATCCTTAAGTTTAAAACTCGGCATTCCCAGTTCTAAAACATGTCTTTCTTTGATTTAAAACTAGGCATTCCCAGTTCTTACAACTAGGTATTCTGAGTTTATAACTAGGTATTGCTAGCTTTAAAACTAGCATTCCTAGTTCTAAAAGTTGGCATTCTTAGCTTTAAACTAGGCATTCCAAGTTTTCAAGTTTTGGTATTCCAAAGTTTGAAAACTAGGCATTCTTAGCTTAAATACTAGGGATTCTTAGTTTTAAAACTAGGCATTCCCGAAGTTTTTAAAACTAGAAATGCCTCGTTTTAGAACTAAGCATTATCAGTTTTAAAACATGACATTATTACCTTTAAAACTAGGCATTCTCAAACGGACATACTTGTTTTACATGTATGTGTCTTTTACTTGTTTCAAATATGTGTGCATACTTTATAATTAAGAGTGCCTAGTTCGTATAACTGACAATGCCTAGTTTTATATATAACTGTGCCTAGTTTTATACATGACAGTGCCTAGTTTTACACAAGTATATATGCATTCATTTTCTTATACGAAATTGATATACCATTAGTTTTGATTTTGCAGTTTGATGGATAAGTTTTGTTGTCACAATGACAGTTGGTTGAATAGGTTGTATAATTTGAGGGAGAAGTGTTGCCCGGTTTTTAATAAAGATTTCTTTTCTGGGAGTGTTCTATCATCTCAAAGGAGTGAGGAAACTAATCATTCTATTTCCAGGAGGCTTTCAAAAACAACTACGTTATGTGATTTTTATCGGGTATTTGATGAAGTTGTTTCTGAATGGAGGAGCAATGCAAACATGGAAGATTTTTGTTATAAGGAAGGATATATTGAGATGATTGTCACTAAATTAAAATTACTGAAGCATGCTA
Organism: Catharanthus roseus; assembly: GCA_028651295.1. Lineage (NCBI taxonomy): Eukaryota > Viridiplantae > Streptophyta > Magnoliopsida > Gentianales > Apocynaceae > Catharanthus > Catharanthus roseus. The sequence continues at coordinate 34,403,827 of JAPQWS010000159.1, read as the reverse complement.
ATGAAGTATATACTATTGGGGCATACAAGATATTTGAGGAACAGTTTATGAAATTTCCAGAGTACTACCAAGGGCTTGTGGTCTGCAATGAGCGTGAGCATATGTACGAGGTTTGAAATCCTAATATAACTGCCTTTAGATATACAGTTGTCTATAATAAGAGCACGTTAAATATTTCATGAACATGTAAGATGTTCAATGAAGTTGGGATTCTTTGCTCTCATTGCTTGCGCATCTTCAATATCCTTTGTGTTCAGGATATTCCGGATAAGTATATTTTGAAAAGATGGACAAAGGATATTGATTTCAGTTTAGGCAGTAGCAATATTGGTGATGTTGGGAAAGTTAGAAAGAAGGATATTTCTGGTTATAGTGCTTGGAGGAGAGAAATGTAAAGAAGTTTTCAAATTTGATTTCCGCCAGTGAAATTGAACATAAATGCTTCGGAAAGCATAGAAGAAGGGTTTAGGATGATAAAGGACAATATTTCTTCTGAAGTTGGACCCTATTGTGTCGATAATTCAGACAATGAAGTTGGTTCTTCCAATATTAAAGATCCAGTTAGGAGGCGTGCAAAAGGAGAATGTAATATAAGGAAGAAGAGTATTGTCGAGATAAAGTACAATCAAGCAAGGGGTAAGAGAAAGAGTGCTTTAACGCATACCTCAAGAATTAAAACAGCTATCCAATTATCTATGAAAAATGAAGTTTTGGGGAGGAATTTGAATTTTACAAGTAGTGAATGTGAGATTAGTTTAGGAACATCAAACAACGGCAATGTAGAATTCATAAATTTCATTTAAAATTTGTAATTTCATTACTTTATGTTTTTTAATTATATTCTTTTTTAAAATTTTTGTGGGTTTTGATGTTATGTGTATGACAAATGTGTATGTAAATATGTCTGCCTACTTTTATAGTTATAAGTGCCGACTTGTATAAATGATAGTGCCTAGTTTTTTGAACTGACAGTGCCTAGTTTTAGAATTAGAAGTGCCTAGTTATTAAATGACAGTGACCAGTTTTAGGAATTAGAAGTGCCAAGTTTTGGCATGAAATGACAGTGCCTAGTTTTATGAATTAGCAGTGCTTAGTTTTTGAACTGATAGTGCCTAGTTTTAGGAATTAGAAGTGCCAAGTTTTGGCATGAACTAACATTGCCTAGTTTAGGAATTAGAAGTGCCTAGTTTTTGAACTGTCAGTGTCTAGTTTTAGGAATTAGAAGTGCCAAGTTTCGGCATGAATTGACAGTGCCTAATTTTAATAGTAAGAGTGCCTAGTTTTATCAGTCATAGTACCTAGTTTTATGAAGTGGATCTCTTAGTGTTAGAACTGAAAGTTCCTACTTCATGGTTTATTCTTTTAACATGTGTAAATTCATGATAATCCTTACAGCATTTCATGATAAAACTAGGAACGCCTAGTTTTAATACTAGGAATGCCTAGTTATATAACTGACAGTGCCTAGTTTTTAACTACAAATACAAAGATTTAAAACATAATTAGTACAAAGATTGAAAAATGTATTTGATTTTCATTTCAAATATTGTATCATAAAACTACAAATATTTCAAGGATGTTGTTTCTTGTAGAAGTTGTTGCTGCATTTTGTACATTCTCCCTCTGATCATTCATTTTAGACATTATTATTGTGTACATATATTTTACTCTAAGTCTTGATAGAATAATTGGGTCTTTTTTTAATTTATCTAGTAGTAGATCCCAAGTTGAACTTCGTTGCCCCTTGTGCATCTCCATGTGTCTCATGCAACAGACACCACAGTCTACAAAGTTGTTGCTAGTTTGCCAAGTCATCGCCCTCTCCTCTGCTTTGTATCTCATAACGTTTTTATGTTTGACGAATGACTCGTCATGCTTTGATAAATATTGTTTCATGGCCTTTTTCTGTCAATCACAAAGATGCACGTATATTAGTTTTTTTGTTAAAAGATGACTGTATATAATTGTTTATTATGCATAATGACTTACGTACTTCTTTGCTATTGTTATTCCCTTTGGCAGTGGCCTATTGCCAATTATTTCTACGCTTTTGTTAGTTGAGTTTAGGACAACAAGATAGATGTGTTCTAAAAGTACCATGGGAAAGAGTAGGTACAGTTTCTACACAACTCAAATCAGTATAAAAATATCAGGTTATATAGCAAGGAATCATAGTGTAATTATTAAGATTACTTACCAGTACAACATCTCAGCAGGAATCATCGCTAATTCTAGAAATTTTAAGCTCCAAGTTAATTCTGTCTATAAAGTTTTCATATTGAACTTCTTCTTCCAATTATTTACCATAGCTTCCAGCCAAAGGCATTGTAACAGTCTAGTGTCAGGAAATAAAAAAAAGGAATTCGGTTATTGTTGTGTTGGAAATATACTAGAGTGTATAGGATTAATGTAATTAAACTTATGAAGACATTTGATGAGAAAATAATTCTACTGGGCTTGTTATGCTTTGGTCTTTTTATGATTTGGTTAAGATATATTGCCCACGCTTCAAGAAGATTGTGTTCTATATATCGATCACTCATCATTGACCTTGCATCTGACTTGGGATGCTGCAAATTATATCATTAGAAGTGTGTTCGAATATGATGTTGCTGGGAAAAGAATGGGAAAAGAAATAAATATAAATAAATAGATTAAAAGATATATAAAGTTTAATAACAAGAACAAAATAATTTATGATGCCTAACTTTTATACTGGAGTACTTAATTTTTGAACTCACAATACCTAGTTTTAGTAATTAGAAGTACCTAGTTTCATAACTAAGATTGCCCAATTTTATGACCAAGAATCCTAATTTTATGACTAGGAGTGCCTTGTTTTGAAACTAGTCCTTCCCAAATTTCAAAAACTAGGCATTCTGAGTTTTAAAACTAGGCAATCCCTGTTTCCAAACTTAGGAATTCAAAAGTTTAAAACTAGAAATGCCTAGTTTTTAAGACTAGGCATTCTGAGCTACAAAACTAGGCATCCATAGCTTTAAAACTAGGCAACCTCCGTGATAGTGCCCAGATCGTTACGGCTGCCGGTCACCGGGGCTTCGGTCGCCGGCTCCCCTACCCAATTTTAAAACTTTGGCATTCCAAATTTTTATAACTAGAAACATCTAATTTTAGAACTAGGCATTCCTAGCTTTAAAGCATTCTAAGTTTTAAACTTGGCATTATTGAAGTGCCTAAAACTTAGAGTGCCTAGTTTTGATACAAGGAATGCCTAGTTTTGTGACTTGCAGCGAAAGTATATTATATGATATAACACGAATTATACAAGAAAATATATACCTGCTCAAAATGTTATGTTCTTGCATTTCATCAAGAAATGCAAAGTCGGTTAGGATCATCTCTTTTGTGGATAGTTTAAATTTATCTTTATGTTGTTCTGTCCAAAAAGGCGACTTCAAATTACTAGGGATTTTCCTAATCCTGAGTAGTGAACTTGGCTCAGTTGTTTCTTCCTCATCAATTTCCCATCAGTCTCTATAATGGCATTGTAAGGGGAGGGAAATGTCAATTATAGGTATATTAAACATGTATTTTATTCTTTTATATCAGTGTTTGGCATACAAACCTATCAATATTGGCCCTCTTCTTGATGAATATCATCATGGCCCCCTTTTTGTTCTTGCTGTTCTTCTTCTTGTTGTTGTTCTTGCTGTCCTTTTTCTTATTACTATACTTCTTCTCCTTGTTTCTGTTGTTTTTCCATTTTCTCCTTTTCAAGAGCTATGCTTAGATTTACAATGTTCACTGCTATGTCAACAATGTCCTCTGTCTCCAAGTTAGCATACAACATGTCTTTTGTTGTTGGGTAAGAGGAGTATGGCCCATTGTGTCTGTGTATCATCGTCCAAACCAAGATCAAAACTAGGAACTATTTTGTTTCTTAAATTCTTTGCCCTTAGCATGTTCTTTTCAAATTCTTCATATGCATTTAAGAATTTTGGCCCTTCGAAGAATTTGTCATCTTGGCTGTTAGAGGGTTGGCTGGATGATAAAGCAAGAGCACATTACGTGCTTTGCATTTCTTGCTTTGTTTGCAAGATTGGAAGCATTTCAGAGCGTAGCTTCTTGAATATGCATGTGATGTCTATGATGTTAGCTTTTAACTCTTCATATGCCTCAAAAAGGTTGAAAACATTGTTTCCCAATACATTCATTCCCGTTGCTGCTTTTTCAATTAAAGCCTGAAATTTATAAAAAATTCATGCAAATGTTAGTGCCACTTATATGTAACATACAAAAGGTTATTGTAAGTAATGAGTGCCTAGTAACACTAACAATGCCTACTTTTTATAGCTAGAAGTGCCTAATTCTTAAATAGAAGTGGCTATTTCTAAAACTAACAATGAACTGGAATGCCTATTTTTATGAACAGAAGTGTCTAGTTTTAATAATAGGAGCGCCTAATTTTATGAATAGGAGTGCCTAGTTTTAATACTAGAAGTGCCAAATTAGTATAAGTAGAAATGCGTACTTTTTAGAAACAGTGCTTAGTTTATAATTGGAAGTGCCTAGTTTTTAAATAAGAGTGCCTACTTCTAAAACTAACAATGATCAGAAGTGCCTATTTTTATAAATAGAAGTGTCTTGTTTTAACAGTATGAGTGCCTAGTTTTATGAATAGATGTGCCTAGTTTTAACAGTAGAAGTGCCAAGTTAGTATAAGTAGAAATGCATACTTTTTATAACTAACACTAACTTAGTTTTATAACTGGAAGTGCCGAGTTTTTAAATAGGAATGCCTACTTCCAAAACTAACAATGACAAGTTTTATGAATAGAAGTGCCTAGTTTTAATAGTAGGAGTGCCTAGTTTTATAAATATAAGTGCCTAGTTTTATAAATAGAAGTGCCTAATTTTAATAGTAGGAGTGCTAGTTTTATGAATAGAAGTGCCTAGTTTTTAACAGCAGGAGTGCCTCGTTTTATGAATAGAAGTGCCTAGTGTTAACAGTAAGAGTACGTAGTTTCTAACACTAGATGTGCATAGTTTTCTTTTACAAAAGTGAAGAAAAAAAAGCATTTTGTGTGTTGTACCTTTGTTTTGTCACTATGAATGGTTGGTTGTGGTGGCGGTAATAGAGTTAAGGCAAAGGGGTTTGTTGAACTTTCTTGATTATTTCCATTTTTTAGCCGTTCAAGCACCCTTCCCAGCCTAAACCTCTTGTTGCTATCTCTTTCTTTTGCCTTTTCCATATATATTGTGATCCTAACAACTCGCTCATTTCTCTCCAAGTTTGTACTTCATCCTATAAGATAAAAGAGTTGCACAATGCAAGTTTACAGTAAGTTAGCAATAATCGTTTTATTAAATCATTAATGCAAGACATATTAGAATAAATGCTTATCACTAAGAATGTGATAGGTCTAGTAAAGTTGCTCTTGGTTGAGGGGTTTCTGTGGAATGTTTCGCATTTTTCTATTAATGTTGCAAGCATGTAATTGCACCAGTTATAGTTGTGAATATCATTACTGTTTGCTAACATTCGGAGGAGGTTGGTGCATAAGGTCTTCAATGAAGTTTGATGTATTAAGATTGTTATTCAAAACAGGACAAACTCACTCTTGAAGTACTCCCCACGATCTTTGCTGTTAATTAGTCTCTTTTGGACAGCTGATACTGGATGTGGGAACTTGGCATATTTCTCCTTCATCTCCTTTATGAAGGCCTTGTGCTCTTTTGTCTCATTGCTTGGTTTGTTAGACTCCTCAACCTCAATTGCTCCATGTGGTTTTCCCAATACCATATTTACGTCAACTTCATCAATGTTGATTGTGAAATTTTCAAGCTTTATACTCATCTCGTGGGCATTAAATTTTTGTACAAGATACAATGCAAGTTTCTTAGGCACCCTTGTGAAACGGACAGAGATTAAGGATCAAAAACCTATATCTCTTACTGCGTTTTTCTGTACCTCTGTCAAACTTTGAACAACAACATTAATTCCTGTTGTTGTCATGTTTGTATTCAATTATGGGTACTATTTTCCTACCCTTACTGCCTTGTTTTTTTGGTGTATGTCTTGTGTGTTATGATAACGCCATATTTGTTTCTTCTGTTTGTCTTGGTCTTTTAAGTTTACTTATAATGCTGGCTAATTCAGTTTCCCGTAATTGCAGTGGTTTTTTGGGGCTTATCCTAAATTATATAATATTGAATTAAATAAATAATTGAAATAAAAAGTGAGTAGCAACGTAAATTAGAAAAGAAGAATTCAATTGTATTGTGTTTGTTCGTATATTTACCTCACAAGTACAGTGGCCAATGTATCTTCAGGCTGGTTCATAATCTTCATGTTTGGATCTTGTTTTGTCTCCTTTGTCAATGTTAGACATTTATAGATTAAATGCAACTCTCAAGTGGGGATGGGAAGTACTTGAGCTTACCCTACATGATCGGTAGGTCAAAGAAGGAGATTTTCTCTTTTCCTAGAGATCGTGTGGCAAAAAGAGGGGGTGGAAAGAAATATTATTATCACAAGAAGGCAAGGAGGTTCTTATCAAGTCGGTGTTGCAGTCTATTCTAACCTATGTTACGTGAACCTTTTTATTGCCAAAATCTTTATGTGATGAGTTGTCTTCTATGGTTTGACAATTTTTGTGGGGCAATAATGAAGGTGATAGAGGAATATGTTGGCGGAAGTGGGAGGAGGTTTGTAAGAGGAAAGATGATGTGGGGATAGAGTTCAGGAAGTTAGAAATTCATAATTATGCTATGTTAGCGAAGCAAGGATGCAAATTGATACAATATCTGGATTCTTTTGTGGCCCAATACTTGAAGGCGAAATACAACCCTAATTCAGTATTTATGGAGTCATCTTTGGGCTCTTTAGTGTCCTATGCGTTGTGATCAATTTGTGAGGGGCGAGGTTTACTAATGGAAGGTATTCGATAGAGAGTTGGGAATGGCCGAAATATAAGGGTTTGGGGTTATAAATGGATACCAGTTCCTTATAAGTTCAAAGTCACTACTCCTGGACTTTTCTGGGAGCAAAATGTATATGTTGATGATTTAATTGATACGTCATCAGCCACTTGGACATCCAAGCTTATTGCTGGAATTTTCAATATGAGGGATAGTGAAGAGATTCTAAAGTTACCTCCAACAAACCCTCTATCGAATGATCAGAAGTCTAGCGTTAAACTCTCTATGGAGAATTTTCATTACCTTCCGATTACCATGTTGGTTTTGATTTTCTTAGGCGCAATTTGGAATCATCTGTAGGAAAAGTTGGAATTGGGAATCAGATTTGGGATTTACAAGTCCCTCCCAAGGTTAAAGTCTTTATGTGGATGGTGTGTTCTAATTTTTTAGCTACACAACTGAATATCAACAGAAGGATGGAATTGAAAATCAAAGCTATCCAAGATGTCATGAGAAGGTGGAGTCTGATGTGCATGTTTTTTTTGACGGCCCATATGTGCTAGAAGCATGGGATGTGGCTGGATTGGGTTTAGCTGATATAAGGAAATATTTGCACTCTGATGTGTATCGTTTTAAACCTACAAGATGCACTACTAAACTGATGTGTATCGTTTTAAACCTACAAGATGCACTACTAAACTAAGCAACAGGCAAGTGGACCTATCATTGTAGGAAACAAGTTATACTCGAGGATCGAATCCCTCGAGGACGGTAAAAGCTTAAGTACAAATCGCATCTCTAATGTTTAGTCTAGAGATAAGTTGATTTTAGAGAATTCAACTAAAGTAAAACTGAAAACGAATTAACAAATAAAGAAAGCAAGTAATAAAATTAAGATTTAAAAACATTAAGAAACAAGAGTTTGGATGGTGGAATCAGCCTAATTCTTGTTACTAATTCAATTGGAAAACTTCAATGAAAATAATGTTGAATTAATTAAGTTGAGTCATCACTATAAATCGGGCAATCCCTATTTCTAGGCGAAAGTCACTCTACTCACTAACCTTTAGAGGAAAATCTCTTTTATCCCTAACAAATTATGAGTGCAGTAAAAATAGGTGATTTAAAGGACCTAAAAGTGTAATATTGTATCTCTAGATAATTGCCCCAATTAACCCCAATTGGTTGCCCTAGATCATTCTTCCTTTTTCAATTCCAAATAATCTTGCGATTATTCTAATCTCGTGAAAATTAAATTGCAAACAAGCACAATTGGAGGACAACTTAACCCAAAAAAACATCGAAATCAAGAAACTAAATCAAGAATTTCATAATCAAGAACTAGGGTTCAACCCTCATCCAAGAACTACTCACTATTCATGGTAATAAAACTGAAATTATTCAATAACAAAGTAAAGGAAAGAAATCTTAGGAGTAAAGTCAAAGCCGAAACTAAAATCTTGAACGTCTCCCAAGCTCCTCTCTTGAGTTGCCCAACTGAAGCTCGAAATCTTGGAATTAGGTCTTCAAAACTTGATCTCCAAGAATTAAATTGCAAAAAATCGAATAACTAATTAACTTAGAGTGAAATATTGAAGAATTAACTAACCAAATCTAACCCTAATTATCTACTACCTACTCCTAGTTGCTACTCTCTTAATCTGTAGAGTAACCTCTTAAATAGATGAAAACTTATATCAAAACAAAGTTTGAATAGGATTAAAACTACCAATTAGCCGGGACCTGCTGCTGATGGTAGGTTGAGCCTTGCCGTCCACGGTAGGGTTCTGCCCACAGATAATTTCTTGACGTTGGGACCTACCACCGATGGTAGGTTGCCCTATTGTTGCCAGTAAGGCTCTACCTTGGCTCCTTGTGTGATCCCTGGACCTATTGCCGAAGGTAGGTTAGCCTACCTCAGGCAGTAGGACTTCTACTTTAATGCTGTCAGCTCTGTTTTTGTCATTTTAGCTCCTTTTTCGACCATCTTCGTTTCCTTTCATTGTTTTCTCTTCTAGAAGGCACCTTAGAGAGGAATAAAGGGTACTAGTCTAGAATATGTATTTTACACATTAAAGACATTGAGAAACGATGAAAATAACATATATAAATATAGACATTTAAGCACATATCAAATACCCCCTCACTTATTCGTTGCTTACCCTCAAGCAACACAGACTAACCAGATGAAATGAAGGAATTAAAGTACTTTTCTTTTAGAAAGACAATACACAAAAATGAGAGAAGCCGAATTTAAAACAGTTAAGATCACAAAACAACTACAAGCAATGGTAGCAGAAATACTCACAAAATAAAGCAAAGTAAAAGCAAAACAAAAGAACAAAACTAAGAAAAATAAAAGATAAATCTACGTCAATAGAATACTATCATACCCAATTCCAAAGAAAAATCAAAATAGACTAACGACAAAAATCACTAAGTCCAGCACAAGACACTAAAAATCGTTACTGATCAAAGGTGTGTTTGTGAATTGCTCATGCTGTTTTTCACAAAAAAAGAGGAATGTCAAGTAATTATCACAATGCAAAATTTCAAAAGGCACACAAGCTCATGCTTCTATATAACTTATCTACTTAAAGTCTATTCTAGGTCATTTCTGGATTAGGTAGGACTTTTCGGCCTGTAATGTTAGGCTTTAGACATGTATATGATAACAAACGAAGGTAAACAGAGAACAAAGACAAATGAGATAGAGCTAACACAACCGAAAGGAAGAGAAAGAAAAATTAAAGAACACTTTCTAGCCTTCTTTTCACTCTTCTTACTCACCCTTGAACATCCTACTTCATTCTTTTTAGTGCACACTCCCCCTAACAACATACTTCTTCAGATTTACAAGAATTACCAAGTATAAGAGCGAGAGAGAGAGAGAGAGAGAGAGAGAGAGAGAGAGAGAGAGAGAGAGAGAGAGAGATGCTTGATATTTTCAAGAATTTACTGTAAAATAAACACTCATATTTTTTTCTTCGTTTTATACTATTTTTTTATTTTTTTGTACTTCTTCTCTTTTTCTTTTTTTCTTTTCGAGCATCAATTTCTTTTTCTCTTTTTTCAAAGTGCCGAACATCTGAAATACCCAAAATACCCTTTTTTACATAGGGTTTTTCTTTCTTTCTTCACTCCTTCACCCTCACACTTATTTGTTTTCCTCATTCAAAACGGCTAAAAAGATATTATAACAATTAGCTCCGTGAATTGAAGTTTTATGTAGTGAGTTTAAAAGAAAGAAAAGAAGGGATCGAAACCCTTGGCATGAAGGAACAAAATGGGAACTAGGGATTGATTTCATATAGGATAAGGCAAGAAAGGCATAAAATCGGTACAAAGAAGGCCTAAGACTATCATTTCGGGACCATCCTTGATTAGAATTCCTTGCTTTAAAGGACAGAAAATATGAATTTGCAGGCAAAGACCCAAAAATGTATTATCATAATGCTAATTACCCAAGGTTCCTTAGCTTCTATTACTTAAACAACATTTACAAGTGCATGAAAAACCATTGATCATGTAAGAAAATTAGTAATTATGGTTTTCAAAGTGATTAAGTAATTCACCTTTTTTGAAAAACCTAAAGAATTTTGCAGTTATGTACTCCACTAAAAGTGGCAAAAAAAAAAATTTTTGGATTTTCCTATGAATAGGAAAAAAAGCTTTTAGAATTTTCATCTGATTTTTTTGGAATTTTTCTAATAGACCACTAAGAGTTAAAGTAAATAAATAAGAGAAAAAAAGACAAGAAAAATAAAACATACACACCCCTCACACTTAAAATCACATTAACCTCAATGTGGGGGTTAGAAAAATAGGATAAACGAATAAAACACATACATGGGAAGCAATCCCGTAGATATAAAGCAGTAATGTGTATCAGAAAGCAATCCCCACACGAAAATAAAACAAAGAAAAGTGACAAAAGAAAAATGAAAACAACTAAATAGAAGAAAATATGAAACATGAAATAAACGAAAGACCATAAAAAGAGACAAAACCTAAGAAAAGAAAAGGAAGGAATGGAAAAGAGAAACTCCTTATTGCGGACCAAAGTCCGTGCCGCTATCTCTGCTGTTGTCCTGATCGGGCATGAATCTGCTGCACATGCAGGCTAGCATCACCTCCTGGTGATCAATAGATGCCCTCTGATGTGTAAACTCGTCTGCATAACAGCGAGTTAACTCCACTATCTCCGCCAGCTGGGCCCCATGGATGTCTTGAGTGACAAGAAGCTGCTCAAAAGCAGTCCGTTTCTCATCCTGGAATGCATCCATGGGGACTGTAGAGGTCCATCATCATCTAAGGGGTCATAGGACTCATCATCCTTATCATCTAGCTGCGAAGAAGACGCCCCAATGTCAGTTTGAGTAGTTTTCTTTATAGATCGAAAACCAGCATAGTTGCTTTCTCTTAGCCGATCTTCCTCGGACATAGGTATCCATACTTTGTTCTTCTCATCCCAGGAAGAGCCGCAGTTATTGAAGGTTTTGAATTTGATGACTTGCAGCGGTCCTGTTGATGATTGTTGTTTTCCTGCAAAGTTGATAGTGAATGCAGCAAAAACTCAAGATAGAATCACATGATAACGATATAGAACATTATTTGGTGGTGTTACACCTAGCATTGCGCATGGTGTGTATCATCAAGGAAGCGGGGGAAAAGGGGGATCGATTGTGGAGTTTGTCAAGAATATTGATATCAAGAATACGGACTTCACTTAGTCCGCCCCCCTTTTGAACAAGTGTGTGCCCGAAGAAATAAGCAAGGGCATGAGAAAGAAGAGATTGGAAATTTTCCCCTCAAGGATTTAGCAACGATCCATCGACGCGGCCAGATATCAAAGCGGTTACATGCCATATCAAAATTTCAGTCCGGGTCCTCGTCGAAAGTTTTCTATTTTAGTCTACGGTGATTGAATTCCCTTCGTCTGGAATCCCAAGAATGGATGCAAGACGTTCCTGAGTTAAAACTATACGAACCCCTTTGACAGTAGAAATGATTGTTTCGAGATCCTTGTCTGTTTTGTGGGTAATATTAGCATAGCATTCACAGACCAGGTAGGGTAAAAATGTCTAGAAATGTGAAGCAAAGGGACCCAAGCACACTCCCAAAAAAGTTGTTCAAGTTTTAGATGTTCGATGACCGCCTCATAGAATGATTTTTCAATAATCATCTTCAGCGACTCCTTGTTTACTCATCTAGGGGCTGCATAGAAAGACGTCTGGAAAAGGAAGAATATCTTGGGTGTTGGGGTCAGGTGAGGGCCCCTCAATATGAGCCTGTTTGGATTTAGAGGAGGAAGTAATTGAATTCTTTGGAGCCATAGGAGAGTAGAATCAAACGACGGAACAAGAGAAGGATGAATGATACAACACTGCAACACAACAACACTAACACAACAATATTGAAAAACACCAAAACGTACAAATAGAAAAAAATAAAACAACTAGACGTAGCTTATGTGTGCTAAGTGTTTCAACGTTGCCCATATATGTTAAAGTGTAGTAAAAGTCAAGGAACTAAAACTAGTAGAGTAGTAAATGGACACAAAAATAAAAAATAATAAAGCTATCAGAAAGAAAGAATTAAACTATAGCCCACAACAATAAAAAATAAAAACATGTATAAACGACTAAAGGAACCGAAAGCAAAAAAGTTGAAGGATTAGCCTATGTTTGCTTGTAGAAAAAAACTATGCCACGAGGAATGCACGCTTTCTTTCTTGAACGAATTACTGCCGGAGTTCCTCCATAATTTGGCTAGAAGTTCGAAGGAAAATTTCTACAAAATTTTCATCAGGAAACAAAAGAAAACACACACAAAGTTAGTAAATAAAAAATTTCACAAAAAGAACAAAAAATAAAAGAAACTAGAAGGAAAAGAAATAAAAGCAAAAGATGAAGAACTTCAAGAAGGAGGGAAAAAAGGTAGAGTTTTTTGAAGAGAGAATGGAAGAAAAGAAGGATGGTAATGTAGGGATTTAGTTTAGGTGGAATGGAAGAGGAAAGAAAATTTGAAGAAATCGAGGAGGTAGAAGAAGAGTGGAAGAAGAAGATTGGAATAAGAATAAGAACTAGAGAGAAGTATTCAAACAAAGAGGGGGAGAGAGATGCCGAAATTCCAATGAAAGGGAGGAGGCCAGCGGAAAGAGAATGGCAAGTAAGATTATGGAGGAGAGGAGAAGTGACGGGAGTTGAGGGAGAGAAAGAGGGAAAAAATTAGGGATTTCGGGAGAGAAAGAGAGGGGGGAGGGGCCGGGGGAGGGGGGGGGGAGAAGTGTAGAAAAATCAATTTTTGACTGAAATTTAGCCGAGTCAGGTCGACTTGACATGTTTCCCCTTTGGAATACCCGAACCACTGCCTGTTATGGACCCTACTGTCCATGGTAGGTCGGGGCCTACCGCCTATGATAGGTCTTTGCCTGTCTGTTCCGGGAAGTGCGAAAGGAGCCTACCGTAGGATGTAGGTTGGACCTACCATCCGTGGTAGGCTTCTGTCAGGACGCTGATTTTCTTCGTTTTTTGCAATTTTAAACCTCATTCATGCCTTCTAAAATTATGTACTCAATGTGGATCTTAAAGAAAGTGTTAATTCTCTAAAAAATGACCTTATAACATAAAACAACAAACGATCAAAATAGAGAAACAAAGAAGAAAACTAAACTACAATTATATAGTTACAATATTCAAGGGAATAAAGAGTACCCCCTTTTTAGGCACCGTAAGCACCTCCCAGATTATGGAAATCCGTGTGTTTCCTTGGCTCCTCTTTCTCTATGCACCTATCGGCACCCATCTCATTTATTGAGCCTTAAATTTTGAGGCAATTTACCTTCCATCTTCCTTATACTTCATTCTTAGTTTTATCTTCCCCTTCTTTATGGGGATTTCCTGCGCATGTAAAGACACTTCATCAGTTTTGTGATCTATAGCGCATAAAGTATCTTGGGAGTTGGAGGTAAGAGTCAGGATCAAAGGGAATTTGAATACTATCTCATTTTCTCCAACCCTTAACACTAATTTCCGCTTTTCCATATCTATTAATACCCTTGAAGTATGCAGAAAAGGGAAACCTAATATATGGGGAAATCAACGTTGTCCTCCATGTCTAGCACTACAAGTTGATAGGAAAGACCAAATCCTTGACTTTGACTAAAATGCTTCCATTACCCCTTAGGATATCTGACACTCCTATCTACTAAATTGATTGACATCCTCACAGGTTTCGGGGTACCTAGACCTAGATCCTTATACATAGAAGAAGAGATGATATTGATATTCGTGCCTAAGTCTGCTAGAGCCCTATCAACATTAATACTACCAATTGTACAAGGAAAAGAAAAACTCCCTGTGTCTTTCATATTTTGGAGTAGTATGTTTTTCTTCATTATGTGCATTGATGCCTCTTGAAGCTTGTCCTTCTTCGTGAGCATTTCTTTTAAGTATCTTGTATACTTGGGTACTTGCATAAGTGATCACATAAGGGTAAGTTTATTTTTAATTGAAAAAATTAATTGATAAACTCCCTCATCTCATCTTGATTATGGTCTCGAACAAGTGCTCTGGAGAATGGGGTCTTCGGTTTATAATTAGCACTTGTTGACTTCCTCTTGTTTTTATCTTCTCCCAACTCTTCAGATGATCGCCTTTCTTCCTTAATTATTGGAATCTCCTCCTCGATTGTCACTGTGATAACATTTATATGTGGATTTACTGTTACTCAAGAGAGTTCGCAAAGTTCTCTCAGATACTATATTCACTAGTTGCCCGATCTATTTTCTAAGTTTCTAATGGAGGCTTCTTGATTCCTTTGGGTTGCCTCGATAGTATTCATCTTATTATCAGTCGCACTCATGAACTTTACCATCAATTCTTCCAAATTTGTCTTAGTCGGCGGAGGAAGGTTCTTTGGTCCCGCTTTATAGGGCAATGGTGGGGGAGGACCCCTATTTTGAAAACCCAGGGTTGATGTGGCTTTCGTTGTCCTTGACCACCCCAAGAGAAGTTGGGATGGATCCTCCAACCCGAATTATATATATTCGAATAAGGATTATTATGAGGCCGATTACTTCGTACGAAATCCACTTGCTCATTTGGTCCTCCCATACTTGGGCATTCACGATTTGGATGCCCATCGTTGCAAAAATTGGAGAACATAACCGTTTGATTATTTTTGCTTGCTAATGTAGTGGTCAAGTTCCCTATTTTCTACGCTATCACTATTGTTAATCTTACTTCCATAGCAGAAATGGCGTCCACATTGTGTACTCTAGCCGTCTTCAGTTTCGATCTTTGCCCTTCCCAGGTATAACTATTCATGGCGATTTGTTCTATTAGATCGTATACCTGTTGAGGGGTCTTGTGGTTTGTAGTCCCTCCAGCTAAGGTGTCTATCAATTATCTTGCCCCACTTGAGACTCTGTTACAAAAACTCTGAATTTTTATCTCCACATCCGATCCATAATGGGGATATTTTCGTAGCAGCTCCTTCCATCATTTCTAGGCCTTGTAGAGGCTTTCTCCGTCTATCTGTTGGAATGATAGAATTTCGTCCCTTAGCTGTGCTGTCTGCCCCCGATAAAAGTACCTCCTGAAGAATTTTTCTTCTAATGAGTCCCACGAGGTTATGGATCTAGATGGCAATGATTTGAGCCAGGACTTTACCTTCCCCCTTAGAGAGAATGGGAAAAGACGAAGCTAGATGACGTCTTCAGAAACTCCGTTTATATTAAAGGTGTTGTGCACCTGTAAGAAACTTTCGATATGAGTGTTGGGATCCTCATCCGGGTGTCCGTCGAATTGGACATTATTTTGCAGCATTTGGATTTTGTTCGATTTTATCTCGAAATTATTTCCCTCTACCCTTAGCCTTACTATACTCGATTGCGTCCTAGAGATGGATTCACTCTGCCATAGGCCATTCTGCCATTGGTAGTGGTGGAAGAGGTATGAAAAGAGGATTGTTGAATGGTGGAATGTGTGGCTCATCTTCCATCTTTCGATGGGCACTATTGTACTAGTGCTTGCCGTTCCGAACTGAAGATATCCCGCAGCGTACGTTCTTGCTCTATATTGAATGGTACTAATTCACCCCTTTTCTTTTGGGGCATATACTTATACCACATGATCTACAATAGAAGAAAAATGTGATCAATTCCATAACGATAGAACAAAATTAAAAAAGATAAACCAAAATAATTGAATTATGCAAAGACAAAGACCAATTCAAACAAGAAAAACAAACACAAAAACAAAAACAAAATGATTAAAGCACTAAATAAAATGATTTTTCCTTTAGTTGCCGTCCACAACAATGGCGCCAAAAACTTGATGTGTATCGTTTTAAACCTACGAGATGCACTACTAAACTAAACAACAGGCAAGTGGACCTATTATTGTAATAAACAAGTTATACCCGAGTGTCGAATTTCTCAAGGACGGTAAAGGCTTAAGTATTAATTTGTCTCTAATGTTTAGTCTAAAGATAAGTTGATTTTAGAGAATTCAACTAAAGAAAAAATGAAAACGAATTAACAACTAAAGAAAGAAAGTAACAAAATTAAGGTTTAAGAACTTTATGAAACAAGAGCTTAGATAGTGGAATCCCCCTAATCCTTGTTACTAATTCAATTAGAAAACTTCTATGAAAACGATGTTGAATTAATTAAGTTTGGTCACACTATAAATTGGGCAATCCCTGTCTCTAGGCAAACGCCACCCTACTCACTAACCCTTAGAGGAAAATCTCTTTTATCCCTATCAAATTATGAGTGCAATAAAATTAGGTGATTTAAAGGACCTAAAAGTGCAATATCGTATCTCTAGTCAACTGCCCCAATTAACCCCCAATTGGTTGCCCTAGAAATCGTTCTTCCTTTTTCAATTATGAACAATCTTCCGATTAATCTAATCTTGCAATAATTAAATTGCAAACAAGCACAATTGGAGAACAACATAATCAAAACAAACATCGAAATTAAGAAACCAAACCAAGAATTATAATCAAGAACTAGGGTTCAACCCTCATCCAACATAAAGAAGTACTCACTATTCAATGTAATAAAACTGAAATTAAACGTTAATTCAATAACAAAGTAAAGGAAAGAAAGCTTAAGAGTAAAATCAAAGCCAAAATTGAAATCCCGAATTTCTCCCAAGCTCGTCTCTCAAGTCACCCAATTGAAGCTCGAAATTTCAGAATTAGGTCTTCAAATCTTTGATCTCCAAAAATTAAATTGTAGAAAAGCTAATAACTAATTAACTAAGTGAATGAAAGATTGAAGAATTAACTAATCTAAATCTAACCTTAATTATCTACTACCTACTCCTAATTACTGCTCTCTTAATCTACAGGGTGACCTCTTAAATAGATGAAAAATTACAGCTAAACAGAATTTGAATCGGATTAAAACTGCCCATCAGCCGAGATCTACCATCGATAGTAGGTCGAGCCCTAGCGTCTGCGGTGGGATTCTGCCCACAGATAATTTCTTGACATCCACACCTACCGCCGATGGTAGGTTTGATTACCATCACCGGTAAGGTTCTGTTTTTGGCTCCTTGTGTGATCCTCGGACCTACCGCCGAAGGTAGGTTAGCCTACCTTAGGCGGTCGGTCTTCTTTGTTAATGCTGTTGGCTCTATTTTCGTCGTTTTCACTCCATTTTCGACCGTTTTCATTTTCTTTCATCATTTTCTCTTCTGAAAAGCACCTAAGAAAAGAATAAAGAGAATTAGTCTAAAATATGTATTTTACACATTAAAAAAATCGAGAAACGATGAAAATAACCTATAGAAATATAGACAATTAAGCACATATCAAATACCCCACACTTATCGTTGCTTACCCTCAAGCAATCCAAAGTAACTTGACAAAACGGAGGAGTTAAAGAACTTTACTTTTAGAAAGACAATGCAAGAAAATGAGAGAAGCCCAATTTAAAACAGTTAAGATAAAAAAAAGACCACAAGCAATTGTAGTAGAAATAATCACAAAAATAAAACAAAGTAAAATAAAAACAAAAACGAACAAAAATTGACAAAAAAAAAAGATAGCCACGTCAATAGAATACTAATATACTCAACTCCAAAGATAAATAAAAACAGACCAATGACAAAAAATCGCTAAGTCCACCATAAGTTACTAAAAATTGTTACAGATCAAAGGTGTGTGTGTGAATTGCTCATACTATTTTTCACAAAAAAGAGGAATGTCAAGTGATTAGCACAATTCAAAATTTAAAACGACAATGCGTACAAGCTCATGCTTCTCTATCACCTATCCACTCTAAAGTCTATTCTAGGTCGTTCCGAATTAGGTAGGGCATTTTGTCTTGTAGTATTAGGCTTGGGACATGTATAGGGTAACAAACAAAGGTAAAAGGAGAACAAAGACAACTTAGATAGAGCTAATGCAACCGAAAGGAAAAGATAAAAAATTAAAGAATACTTTCTAGCCGTCTTTTTCACTCTTCTCACTCACTCTTGAACATCCTACTTCGTTCTTTTTGGTGCACACTCCCCCTAACAACCTACTTATTTACATTTATAGGAATTACCAAGTGTAAGAGAGAGAGAGAGAGAGAGAGATGCTTGATATTTTTCAAGAATTTACTATAAAATAAACACTCATATTTTTTTCTTCTTTTTATGCTATTTTTTCATTTTTGGAACATTTTCTCTTTCTCTATTTTTTTTCTTTTCAAGCATCAGTTTCTTTTTCTTTCTTTTTCTCTCTTTTCAACAGCCATAAGCACCGAACATCTGAAATACCCAAAATACCCTTTTCTTACACAGGGTTTTTCTTTCTTTCTTCACTCGTTCACCCACACTCTTATTTGTTTTCCTTACTCAAAACGGCTAAAAAGGTATTATAACAATTAGCTCCACGAATTGAGATTTTATGTTGTGAGTTTAAAAAAACAAGGAAAAGAAGGTATTGAAAACCTTGGCATGAAGGCACAAAAAGGGACTAGGGATTGATTTCATATAGGATAAGGCAAGAAAGGCCAAAATGGTACAAAGAAGGCTTAAGACCATCATTTTTGGGACCATTCTAGATTAGAATTCTTTTCTTTTAAGGACATAAAAATATGAATTTGCAAGCAAAGACCCAAAAATTGATTATCGTAATGCTAATTACTTAAGATTCCTAAGCTTCTATTACTTAATCAATATTTACAAGTGCATGAAAAACCATTAATTATGTCAGAAAATTAGTAATTATGGTTTTCAAAGTGATTAACTAATTCGCCTATTTCGAAAAACCTAAAGAATTTTTGCAATTATTACTCTACTAAAAGTGGCAAAACAAAAATATTTTTGAATTTTTCTAAGAATAGGAAATAAAAGTTTTTAGAATTTTCAAATTTTCTGATTTTTTTGGAATTTTTCAAATAAAACTACTAAGATTTTAAATAAATAAATAAGAGAAAGAAAGACAAGAAAAATAAAACATAAACACCCCCATCTGGGGGGTCAGAAGAACATGATGAACGAATAAAACACGTACATGGAAGCAATCCCGAAGATATAAAGCCCTAAAGCATATCGGGAAGCCATCCCCACATGAAAGTAAAACAAAGAAAAAAAGTGACCAAAAAAGTGAAAATGACTGAACAGACGAAAATATGAAACATGAAAAAAATGAAAGACAATAAAAAGAGACAAAACCAAAGGAAAAGAAAATGAAGGAAAGGGAAAGAGAAACTCCCTATTGTGGACCAAAGTCTGTGCCGCCACCTCTATTGCTGTGCTGATCGGGCATGAATCTAATGCACAGGCGGGCTAGCATCACCTTTTGGAGATCGATAGATGTCTCTGATGTGCCAACTCGTCTGCATAACGACAAGTTGACTCCACTATCTTCGCTAGCTGGGCCCTGTGGATTTCCTAAGTGACACGAAATTGCTCAAAATTGCTCATAACGGACGAAGGTTCAAGTACTATTCGTGTCTCTAATGTTTACTCAAAAAAGAAAAGATGGTCATTAAGAAAAACTTAAAAGCAATAAAAAAAAGCAATACTAAAATGTTTTAAAAGATTAATAGAAACAAGAGTTTTGTTTTGTGATATCGTCCTAATCCTTGTTACTAAATCAATTGGACAAACTTCAATGAAAAAGATGTTAAATTAATTAAGTTGGGTCATCACTCAAATCGGGCAATCCTTATCTCTAGGCGAAAGCCACCCTACTCGCTAATACTTAGAGGAAAATCTCTTTTCTCCCTAATAAACTTAGGTGATTTAAAAAGCCCTAAAAGTGAAAAATCCTATCTTTAGTAAATTGCCCGAATTAACCCCCAATTGTTGCCCTAGATTATTCTTCCTTTTTCAATTCCAAACAACCCTGCGAATAATCTAATCTCGTGACAATTAAATTACAAACATACACAATTGGAGAACAACTTTAAAAAAAAAACATCGAAATCAAGAATTAAACCAAGAATTTGATAATCAAGAATTAGGGTTCCACCCCAATCCAAACAAGAAAACCTACTCACTAGTCATTATAATAAAAACTGAAATTAATAATAAAATTCAATAGCAAGAAAAGTAAAAGAAAGCTTAGGATTGAATTCTTGAAGCTGCAATTGAAGTTCCGAACGTCTTCTAAGACCGTCTCTTGAGTGACCAAGTTGAAGATTGAAATCTTTAATCAAAGTCTTCAATTCTTGAATCCAAGAAACTAAATCTTGCCAAAATCTTGAATATTCTATAACTAAAGAAATATAAAAGCTGGAAATTTAAAGAGTTTTTAACTAATCTAACCTAATTAATCTACTCCTAATCTAAAATCTATACCAATCTAAAAATAACTTGTATATCTACCTATCTAGTTGTATCTACTGTTAGTGTATGCCCTAGACCAATTGACTTAAATTTATGATTTATGAGGCATGTATTTTGAATTGTATTTTATGTTCTTGGTCATCAAGTATGTGACTTGATAGTAAAACCCCTATTGCTAATAAAATGCTACTCTTGTTTATCCCTAGTTTTATTACATCTTGTATTATTAAACTAGTATGAAGTTGAGTGATGATTAAGTTTTACTGATCATGAATATGAGATATAAAATCAATTCATAAATACATATTGAGAATATTGTATTGGACATGACCCAAAGTGAAGAAGAAATATTGTGTGGGTTTGAGTCATAAGTATTTCTTTTCAGTTTTATATTTGGTGTCTTTTGACCTAATGTTTTAAATGCTTCTTGCATGGGAAGAAAATATATTTTGACATAATCAAAATCACTTTTAATCAGGTGATTAGTATGATATTGGTTGGGCTATTTTCTTGTCATGGCTTGAATATTGGAGATAGTGAAAGGGATTTGTCCCTCTCTTATCAGAGAGAGATATCCATGGGCCCCTTGATACGGTAGACTAGAATACGCATGGCCATGCTCAAATAAGTATTGATAAGGTGTTATTAATATTATTTGTTTGAACAGTCTGCCTGGTGATCAAGTAAATGGTTAATTAAGTTTTATAAGGATGACTCGGCCCATGCCTTATACTTAATTAGAATATCGTGTGACAAAAAGAATAAATATTAAAACTGATGCTAGGTTATCATTGCTTTTACTTAACTTGGGTAAGCATAATATCTTGCTAGAGGCCATTTATGTTTTGTGAATAAAGGTCTAGGACATTTTTCATTCACTGCCAATGTTAAGTGAACCTACAAGATAACACGCATAGACGATCTTGTGAGAATGATGTCCACGTTCAATGAATCTAGATCGTGTCCAGATTTGTTGAACATATACAAAAGGAGAATCAGATTCTATATTGTATTTTTTTGGTAAGTTAATAAGTAACTAATTTTATTTATCAGATAAATGAAATTGATTACTTAATATTATTTTTCATCCAACCGTTGGATGATTATAGGAATAGACGGACGAGATTAAAACTGTCATTACATGACAGTTAGGGTTCTGATGTTGACAGCTATGAAAGGTTATGTTAACCTTTTTCCCCGTAGCCATCTTCATCTAATGAAAAAAAAAATAAAGCTTTAACCCTAGAATGACGATAATAGTATCTAGCCTCTCTCTCTCCAAAATTCCACGAATTACTAGATAGTCAGGATTCGTTCTGAATAGTTTTCAGAACACTGAAGGGGCTAGCATCCCGATTGCTTGTAGAAGAGTTCATCGCATGGATACCAGCAGAGGGTAAAGCGTAAACAGCAGCGCCTCCACACCTAACGGCAGAAAACATTGAGGCAGTTTTTTATCCACACGGTTTTTCTAGTATGTGCGGATCCTGTTGGTGCATTTTCGTAGTTTTTTTTTTTGCTACAAATTCTAGCATCTACAACTTCTTACAACAACTGCAATTAAACCCCCTTATATAGAGGTGGAAAGTACAAGAAAACCAAATCAAAATTGGAGAAGAAATGAAGAAAATTAAGTTTGGATTTGACTTCAACACCTTGCCAGCACCCCTTACCGCCTAAGATAGGGCGAGCCCTACCGTCTCTGGTAGGTCTCTGTCTAGCCATTCTCTTTGATCCTCAGCACTAATCGGCGACAGTAGGTCAACCTAACTCGCGCGGTAGGTGCTGCATTTTTGCCGACTGCTTCGTTTTTGTCATTTTCACTCCATTTTTGTTTCCTTTTCATCGTTTCCACTTTTGGAGGTTACCTAAGACAAGAATAAGAGATATTTAGTTAAAATATATACTTTTACATATTAAAAACACCGAAAATGATGAAATTAACATATAGAAAATATAAGGAAAAATGCACTTATCAAATACCCCCACACTTATCAGTTTCTTGCCCTCAAGTAACACAAACGAAACAGACAAACGGAGTAAAAAAAACTTTTATAATAGAAAGACAAAACATGAAATCACTAAGATCACCATAAGTTACTACAAACCATTACCGATCAAAAGGTGTGTGTGTGTGTGTGTGTGTGTGATTTTTGCTCATGGCATGTTTCACAGAAAAAGAGGAATGTTAAGTGATTAGCATCAAGAAATATTTTCAAAATACAGCACACACAAGTCATACTTTTTTGATCACTTAGCCACATTAAAGTCTATTTTAGGTCGTTCGCGGATTAGGTAGGACTTTTTGGCTTGTAATGTTAGGCTAGGGACATAAGTAGGTTACAAACGAAGGTACAAGGGAGACAAAAACAAACTAGATAGAGCTAACACAACCGAAAGGATAAGATAATGAAATAAAAGGAATAGTTCTCAGCCGTCGTTTTTACTTTTCTCACTCACCTTTGTATATTTTACTTCATTCTTCTTTGATATATACCCTATCTAACATCATACTCTTTCTCAAGATTTTTCAAGAATAACCAAAAACAAGTGAGAGATGCTTGAATTTTGCTCTAGATTTTTCTATAAAAATAAAGGCACATATTTTTTTCTTCTTTTTTTTGCCATTTTTTCAATCTTTTTGGCTTTTTCTCTTTTTTCAATTCTTTCTTTTAAAGCATCAAAATTTCTCTTTCTTTCTCTCTTTTCAATAGCCAAAACACCAAACATAGGAAAATACCCCAAAATACCCTTTTTCTTTGTACAATTGCGCTTTTCTTTCTTTCTTTCTTCATCCTTTTTTCCCTAGACTTATTTGTTTCTTTCACTCAAAATGACCAAAAGTATATACTAACCAATAGCTTACGAATTGAGGTCACTCAAAACGGCCAAAAGTCTATACTAACCATTAGCTCACGAATTGAGATTCTATATAGTCAAGTTAAAAGAACAAAGAAAAGAAGGGAGTATAACCCTTGGCATGAAGGCACAAAAAGAGAACTAAGGATTGATTTCATAAAGAATATATGATAAGAAAGGCACAATCCGTTCAAAGAAGGTCTAAGACCATCATCTTCGGGACCATCTTAGACTAAACTTCTTTGCTTTAAAGATAGATAAATTATGAAATTGCAAGCAAAGTTCAAAAATTACTATCAATATGCTAATAACCGAAGATTCCTAAGCTTCTATTACTTAAACAACATTCACGAGTGCATAAAAAGCCGCTTATCATGCTTCAGTTGTGAACTCTATCAAAAGTGAATAAAATATTTTTTGGATTTTTAAATAGGAAAATAGAAGAAAAGAAAATAAAATATTTTTGGGATTTTAAAATTTTCTGAGTTTTTGGAATTTTTCGAGTAAGAGACTAACTGGAAAAGCTTTAAATAAAAAAAGAATGAAAAAGACTAACAATAAAGCTTAAAAGAAGGAAAATTCCTCCCCGCCCCTCCCCACTAGAAATCACATTGTCCTTAATGTGGGGGTTAGAGTAAAAGATAAATGAAACCAACCACATATATGGGAAGCAATCCCTCAGATACAAAGCAATAAAGCATATCGGGAAGCCACCCCCACACAAAGATAAAACTAAAGGAAATAAAAGAAAAGAAAAACAAATAAATAGCAGGAAATAGAAGAAAAGAAAATAAAAAGAAAAGAAAGCCAATAAGAAGAAAAGAAAATAAAAGAAGGAACAGAAAACAAGACTCTTTGTAATGGAAGTGAAAGAATTTGAAACCCCATGTAAGATGAGAAATCAAAATTTTAAAATCGAGTTTGAGAAAGATGTTATAAAATCCAAAAAAAATCAACTCTTTAAAGGAAAATAGAAGATTAACGAGTGTTAAGGTCGAAGAAAAACTCATTCACGCTTTTTCATAGCATAAGGATTGGTCTCTTTTATCATTCTTGAAATTTCCCTTGAACCCCATGAGACGTCTCCTCTCCTGATCATTCTCTTCGAGTTTCTTTCACAATTCCTAAAGACATAAAGAATCATCAACCGGAACAAAGTTAGTTTCGTGAGTAAAGGGGTTTACTCCCTCACTCTTTTCAATGTCATCTATCTCCATTTCTTGTCGCCTTTCTTTAAGATCCTCATGACTTTCCACAAAATTATCGTTTTCTTTTTCTAGTTCACCTTCCTCAAGTTCGTTTTTATTCTCCGGTAAACATTCACCTCTTTTACTTTCTTCCACTTCACTTGTAATCTCAGGAGGTTCTTCGAATGATGGGAGATCATCTTGCCTCCTTTCCATTATTTCTTGTTGAACCTCCTCTTCCTCAGGCAAAGTAAACTCCTCCGGTTCTTGAGCAGTTTCATCATCGTCATCCATAAACATTGGAAACGTCATCGCTTGTTCTTCTACATCCCGCAAAGTGACTGTATTACTAGGTATATGACTAAGATGGTTCTTCAACAATCCTCTTTGCTATTAGTTCGATGTGATTTTCCATGTTTTTGGAAGGAGGCCGTTTGGATTCTCAGAACTGCTTCCATTCTTTTCACTGCGGTATTCGCCCAATCCATATACTTCCACAAGAGATCTTCTAGATTAGGTCATGAGGGTGATAGGTGTACTGGTGGAGCATGATCGTATGTTGAATATTTACTATAGTCTCCCTAAGGAATGTTCGACTAAGTCCTGCACTCCAACTGGTACTGCTCAGAATACGTAGGTATCCCTTCCAGTTTTCTTGGAACATGGCTGATGAATTGTATGTATATTGAGATTGAAAGGCCGTGTTCTCCACTCTTTGTTCTAACATTGATGCCCATCGGTATTATTGTGTGATCAGTATTCCTATCTTACCTAAAACAACCAATTGATCTTACCTGAACAACCAATAGGATAAGCAATTTAACACAAGTAACAAAGGTAATAAAACAAATATAGAATATCCATACCACAAACACCCTATTGCAACAATAAATTAGAACAAAGTAAAACAAGAAAACCCAAAAGTGACTAAAACACCAAATAAACGATTTTCCTTAAACCTGCCGTCCTAATAAACGATGCCAAAAACTTAATGTTCAAAATCTTAAAACAAGATTTGAAATCCTAATCACTACAATGCATGGAAATTGGACCTAACAAAGTAGAGATGAGTTCAACTCGAGTGTCGAATCTCTCAAGTCAAACAAAAGTTCAAGTACAACTCGTGTCTCTAATTTTTTTGTCTAAAAAGAAAAGATGGCCGTTGAGAAAAAACATAAAAGCAAGTAAAAAAAAGCAATACTAAAATGATTTTAAAAGATTAATGAAAAAAAGAGTTTGGTTGTGTGAATTCCCCCTAATCCTTGTTACTAACTCAATTAGAAAAACTTTAACGAAAACGATATTGAATTAATTAAGATTGTCATGACTCAAATCCGGCAACCTACTTACTAACTCTAAGAGGAAAATCTCTTTCTCCCGAAAAAATTATGAGTGCAATAAACTTAGGTCATTTAAAAAGACCTAAAAGTGTAAAATCGTATCTCTAGTCAATTGCCCCAATTAACCCCCAATTGGTTGCCCTAGATTGTTCTTCCTTTTTCAATTCCAAACTATCTTGCAAATAATCTAATTTCACGACAATTAAATTACATACAAATGCAATTGGAAAGCAACTTAAATAAAACAAACATCGAAATCAAGAATTAACCCAAGAATTTCATAACAAGAATTAGGGTTCAACCCCAATCCAAACAAGAAAAACTACTCACTAGTCATTACAACAAAAACTAAAATTAATAATAACATTCAATAACAAGAAAGGTAAAAGAAAGCTTAGGATTGAATTCTTGAAGCTGAAATTGAAGTTCCAAACGTCCTCTTATATCGTCTCTTGAACAACCAAGTCAAAAATCGAAATATTTAATCAAAAGTCTTTAATTCTTGAATCCAAGAAACTAAATCTTGCAAAAATCTTGAATATTCTATAGCTAAAAAAAATATAAAAACTAAAAATTTAAAGAGTGTTTAACTATTCTAACCCAATTAATCTACTTCTAATCTAAAATCTATACTAATCTAAAGCTACTTGTATATGTACCTATCTAATTGTATCTACAGCTTCTTACAATAGCTGCAATTAAACCCCCTTAGATAGAGGTGAAGAATACAAGAAAACAAAATCAAAATTGGAGAAGAAATCAAGAAAATCGAGTTTGAATTGGACTTCAACATCCTTGCCAGCACCCCTTACTGCCGACGGTAGGGCAAGGCCTACCGTCCGCGGTTTGTCTTTGTCTAGTCGTTCCCTTTGATCCTCAGCACCTACCAGCGATGATAGGTCAGCTACCTTGCGTGGTAGGTGCTGTATTTTTGCCAACGGATTCATTTTCGTCGTTTTTACTCTGTTTTCGTTTCCGCTTTTGGAGGGTACCTAAGACAAGAATAGAGGTATTTAGCTAAAATATATACTTTTACACATTAAAAACGCCAAAAACAATGACTTTAACATATAAAAAATTTAGACAAAAATGTACTTATTAGCATCTTAGCCTAGTATACATCCAACAGGACTGTGGGAGGGTCTTCATTATCTGAGGGGTCATAGGACTCGCCGTCCTCATTATCCTCATCATCTGGTTGCAAGGAAGACACCCTAATGCTAGTTTGAGTGGTTTTCTTTATGGATCGAAAACTGGCATAGTTGCATTCCCTTAGCCGATCTTTCTCGGACGGAGGTATTCTCTCACTTTATTCTTGTCATCCCATGAATAGCTGCAATTATTGAACATTATGAATTTGATGACTTGCGGTGGTCCTATTGATGATCGTCATTCTCCTGTAAAGTTGATATTGAACGTAGCAAAAACTCGAGATAGAATCACAGGATAACAATATACACATTTTTCGGTGGTGTCACACCCAATACTATGCATGATTTGTATCAACAAGGAAGCGGGAGAAAAAGGGGATCGATTGTGGAATTTGTCAAGCATATAGATATCAAGAATAAGGACTTCACTTAGTCCGCCTCTTTTTGAACAAGTGTGTGCCCAAAGAAATAAGCAAGGGCATGAGGAAGAAGGAATGGGAAACTGCCCCCGTAGAGGATTCGGCGACGATCCATCGGACGTGGCCAGATATCAAAGTGGTTACATGCTACATCAAAATTCCAGTCTAAGTCTTCATGGATGTTTTACTGTTTGAGTCCATGGTGACTGAATTCCCTTCGTCTGGAAACCAAGGATAGACGTCAGACATTCTCGAGTTAAAATTAGTCGAACCCCTTTGACAGTAGAAATGATTATTTCAAGATCCTTGTTCGTTTTGTAGATCATATTAGCATAGAATTCACGGATAAGTTTGGGGTAAAAAAGGCCAGAAATGCAAAGCAGAGGAACCCAACCCAAACCCCCCAAAAAGTTTTTCGAGTTTAAGATGTCCAATAACCACCTCATTGAAAGATTTTTTCAATAACCATTTTGAGCGACTCCTTATCGGTTACCCATTTACGGGTTACCTTAGAAAGATGCTTCGAAAAAGGAAGAATATCTGGGGTCTTCGGGTGAGGTGAGGTCTCCTCAATACGTGCCCATTTGGATTTAGAGGAGGAAGCAATTGATTTCTTTGGAGCCATAGAGAGAGTAGAATAGGACGAATGAACAAGAGAAGGATGAAGGATACAACACCGCAACACACCAAAACCAAAACAGCAAAACAGTAAAACACAAAAAGTCACATATAAAAAAAACTAGACGTAGCCCATGTGCTAAGTGTTTTAATGTTTCTCGTTTGTGTTAAAGTGTGATAGAAGTAAAGGAATTAAATCTAGTAGAGCAATAAATGGACACAAAAAATATAATAAAGCTATCGGAAAGCAAAAATTAAACTACAACCCACAATAATAAAAAATAAAAACACGTATAAGAGACTAAAGGAAATGGAAGCAAAAAAGTTGAAGGATTAGTCTATGCTTTCTTGTAAAAACAAACTACGCCATGAGGAATGCGCAGTTCTACTTGGAACGAATTGCCCCGGAGTTCCGCCACAGCCGCTAGAATTTCCCTGGAAAATTTTCTTGGGAAATTTTTGCAAAATTTTCATTAGGAAACAAAAGAAAACGCACAAAAAGTTAGTAATAACAAAAAGTGAACAAAAAGAACTGAAAATAAAAGAAACTAGAAGGAAAAGATGAAGAACTTCAAGAAGGAGGGGAAAAAGGTGGAGTCTTTTGAAGAGAGAGTGGAAGAAAAGAAGGATGGTAATGTAGGATTTTTGTTTGGGTGGAAAGGAAGAGGAAAGAAAATTTGAAGAAGAAGAAGAAAGAGAGAAGTATACAAACCAAGAGGGGGAGAGAGATGCCGAAATTCCACGGAAGAGAGGAGGCCATTGGAAAGAGAATGCCAAGTAAGATTGTGGAGGAGAGGAGGAGACATGGGAATTGAAGGAGAGAAAGAGGGGAGAAAAAGTGTAGAAAAATCAATTTCGACTGAAATTTAGCTCAATCGGGTTGACCCAACCCGTCTCGCCTTTGGAAGACCCAAACCGTGCCTAGTATGGACCTTACCGTGCATGGTAGGTGGGGGCCTACCATCTGCGGTAGGTCTCTACCTACCTATTCCGCAAAGTGCTGAAGGAGCCTACCTCTGGCGGTAGGTCTCTACAGAAGAAGCTTTTTGTTACCGATATGTCCATTTTAATACATATTATAGTGTTTGATCATTAGTTTTCGAAGTATTTTAGCAATAAAATGGCATATTTATCCTCTGTTTCTTCTCTTTTGTTTATAAGTATGTCCCAGATGGTTAGCATGAAGAATGAAGTGAAACAGGACCATATAGAGCAAAAATAGATGAGAAAGAGAAGAAATGCACGGAATGCAGCAAACGAGGGGGCCTGACCATCTAAGCGGGGGCACCTGGTTGGGCTGGACCTGGCCGCCTATGAGGGGAGATCCGACCAGTCACATAAAAGAGAACAAATTGGAGACAGAGACCTACTGGGCTTAGTTTTTAGACTTACTCCAATAGGGCTTAGGAGGCGAATTGGGGTAATTTTCTGTGAAAACCTCCCCCCAATTCTCACCTCAATTAGGTAGGATTTAAATTGGAGAACATTAATTGAATGATTACTAGTGGAATCAAGGATCGAAATCATGGATTTGGGCTTCGTGATGAGCTCAGGCGCAGTTCGGGAACGCAATTCGGCATCAAATTCTACTGCTAAGCCTTTTTTTCCCTTCACTATTAGTTTTAATTTTGTGTAATTTCAGTTTTATACAATGAATTATGAGTAGTTTAATTGTTTGGATTAAGGGTTGAACCATAATTTTTTGTAGTATGAAATTGATTTGAAATTTATCAAATTGACTCTTTCCTTTGAGTGAATTGTTTAATTCCTTGCAATTTGAGTATCATGAGCTTGAATTAATTGCACGGGTGTTTGGAATTGAAAAAGGAAGAACACTCGAGGGCTTCAAATTTGGGGATTAACTGGGGGATTGAACTAGAGATAGTTAATACATTTTTAGGTCAATAATCACCTGCGGTTTCTTGCATTCATAGCTTGTTGGAGAGAAAAAATATTCTCGTCTAAAAGTTATAGTGAATAGAGAAGCTTTCGCCTAGAGATAGGGATTGCCCAATCACGAGTATGATGACCCAATTCGTTAAGGAAACTTCAGTTTTCATTAATTCTAATTAATTGAAGTAGTAACAAGGTTAGGGGGATTCCGAAATCCAAACTTTCGCCTTATTTTTATTTCCTTATTTGCTAAGTGTTTATGTTTACCACCTTGTTAGCTCACAATCGTTCAATATAATTTTTAAGACTAAACATTGAACCAAAGGTTGAGTAGTTGAACCTTGCCATCCTTGAGAATATCGACACTTGGGGTGAACCCATTTCTATAGTGTTAAGGTCCACTTTCCTTGCACTGTAGCTTTAGGATTCCCATTCCCGTTTCATTTAGGACACATCAAGTTTTTGGCACTGTTGTCGGTAAGCGGCAAGTTTAAGGAAATACCATTGTTTGGTGCTTTCGTCATTTTTATAGTTTTTGTTTCTTTCTTTTGTATAGTTTTTCTTTTCTTTTTGTTTTGTCTTAATTGCTTAGTTCATTTCTCCTTGTTCATTATTCTTGTTGATCGGTTGTTTATGGTATGGGCTTTCGAATTTTGGGTTATTATCTTTGGACAATCTATTGATTATATATTCCATTTATTTTAGGTTACAGAGAAAAGAACATGGATACTGATGATGCCATGGAATACCGATTGGCGACGATATTAGAACAAGGGATTGAGGACACAGTGGGGGCAGCTCAACACCCACATTATCAGTCGACCATGTTCTGAGGAGACTGGCAAGGGTACGATATGTACTCTAACCAGTGCAGTTCGGATTTGAAGACCCAATTGAACGATCCTTGGGGAGCTACACAACCATACTCCACTGGTACCTCTATCACCCCCACAACCCAACATAGAATATCTCATTACGAGATATGTCAATTCGGTGTATACTAGGGTGAAGAGCATGGAAGAAATCCAGAGAAGCCAAATAGCCTCTATGCACAGTATGGAGAGCAAAATTGAGCTATTGGAAAGGGTGGTCGCTGACAGACTGCTTAGTAGTTTACCCAATACTACGAAGCGGATTCTGGAGGAACAGGCAGAGACGTTCATCGTGCCAAGAGCAAAAGAACTAGCTATAACAACTCCTATAATTGTGGATGAAGAAGAGGAAATTGATCCAGTACCGAAGGAATCCACTTTTCCCAAGGAAGAGGAGGTGCGTCAAGAAACAATGGAAAGGAGGCATGACGGTCGCCCAGTATTCGAAGAACCTCCTTAGGTCATAAGTTAAATGGAAGGAAGCGAGAGAGATGAGTGCTTGCCAGACACTAAGACTGTGTCCCAGAAAAGTGAGCCAACATAGGAAAACGAGTGTCTCATGAGAAGTCAAGAGGATCACACAGAAGAGCAACAAGAAACAGAAATAGAGGTCATTAAAGAGAGTGAGGGAATGAATTTTCTTACTAACAAAACTAACCATTTTCTTGTTAGTGATTCTTTATATGTGCAGGCATTATGGAAACACACTAAGGAGAATATAGTGGATAGGAGACAGCTCATGAAATCTGAAGGCAATTATAAAAGCGTTGGAAGCGCATAATTCATGAGAAGTCAAGAGGATCACACAGAAGAGCAACAAGAAATAGAAATAGAGGTCATTAAAGAGAGTGAGGGAATGAATTTTCTTACTAACAAAACTAACCATTTTCTTGTTAGTGATTCTTTATATGTTCAGGCATTATGGAAACACACTAAAGAGGATATAGTGGATAGGAGACATCTCATGAAATTTGAAGGCGATTATAAAAGCGTTGGAAGCACATAATTCCTATGCTGTGAACAATCGAAAATGAGTTTTTCTTCAAACATAGCCTTCGTTTACCTTTAGTTTTCCTTTAAAGAGTTGAAATTATTTGTTATCTGTAACATCTTCCTTAGACTCAATCTTAAGTTTGTGAATTCTCTTTTTGTTTTGGGGTTCAAATTCTTTCACTTCCATTATAAGGAGATCCTAAATGGATATTGCTTTAAGCCATAGTTTGGAAAGGACGTGGGAAACCTTCAGAAGGAATCTCTCATTCTCCAAAACGATAAAGAGTAGCTCTTCGTGACATGTTGTTGTACCATTGTATCATACTATGTAAGTTTTCATTTTAATTCATTTTGTTATTGTTGATGTTGTTGCAAGATGTCCTGGTGAGATGATTGCCTTCTCAAGACCACTTTAAGTGTAAAACGACCAGACAAGGTTAGTAGGCATGAAACGGGGCTCAAACATGTAGAAGAAAAGAAAATTTTGCCTAGGCAGAAGCCTACCGTGGGCGGTAGGTTCGCCTTTCCGTCAGCAGTAGGATCCCCCGATAGCTGCATTTTTAATTCGATTTCCTGATGCCGGCGAGGGTGATGTATCTTGTTTTAAAAATTAAACGGGATGGGAATCCTAAAGCTACAGTGCTAGGCAATTGGACCTAACACTTGCAGAAATGGGTTCACCTTGAGTATTGATCTTTTTGAGAATGGCAAGGCTCCAATATTCAACTGTTCACTCAATGTTTAGTCTTAACAATATGGTGGGAATGATCGTCAGCTAACGAAACAATAAACATAAGCATTAACTAGCAAAGGTAGAAACAAATATAAAACGGAAGATTAAATCTCGAGATCCCCCTAACCTGGTTACTATTTCAATTAACAAGAATTAATGAAAACTGTAGTTGCCTTAGTGAATTGGGTCATCACACTAGTTGTTTGACAATTCTTATCTCTAGGTGAGCATTTCTATTCTCTATAACTTTTAGATGAGAATCTCTTCTCTCCTTAAGAATTTATGAATGCACTAAACCTAGATGATTGTTTACCTAAGAATGTACTAACTATCTCCAATTCAATACCCCAATTTATCCCCAAATTGAAAGCCCTCGGGTGTTCTTCCTTTCTCCATTCCAAACACCCGTGCGATTAATTCAAGTTCATGACACTTAAATTGAAAATAAATAATCAATTGAAGAAAAATTCAATAAGAAGCAACATCCAATAAGAAGCAACATCCAATTTCATTAAATTCAAATAAACTCCACATAACCCAAAAGTTAGGGTTCAACCTTTGAATCCAAACAAGCTAAGGACTCACAATTCAGTGTATGAAATTGAAATTAAACATAAATTAAACTAAAAGAGAAGGAAAAGAAATTCTTAGGCGTAGAAATTGAAGCCAAATTGCATCCCCGAACTGTGCCCGAGCTTGGCTCTCGAGTTGCTCCTACGAAGCTCGAATCCATTTTTTTTAATCTATAATTCCACTTGTAATCTTCCAATCCTTGTTCTCTAGTCTAAGTTCTATCTAATTGAGATGAGATTGGGGGAAATTTGTCACAGAAAATCACCCTAATTCGCCTCCTAATAGCCTATCTACGCTGAATAAATAATTAATGAATAAACTCTAAAAATTAACTAAGTACAGTTATTCCTGGGACCTACCAGCAATGGTAGGTGGGGTCCTACTGTGCACGATAGGTCTCTATTCCTAGTTTACCCTGTGATGTCCGGAACCTGCTGGCAGTGGTAGGGGAGCCTACCTTGCACGGTAAGCTTTTGTCTCCCATTTGTTCCTTGCCAAGGCACCTACCGTGGCCAGTAGGGTGGCCTACCGTCAGCGGTACGCTGCTACCTGTCATCGTTTTGCGTCGTTTTCATTCGTTTTTTCTCCCGTTTTTGTTCGTTCTTCATTGTACTGGAGTAATCTAGAAGAAGTTGAGCTTAAAAAACTATCCATAACTGGTGGTAGAATTAGCGTGTAATGGGAACTTATTGAGATAATGGGAGAGTTTGACGAGATTTAAAAGAGACAGAAAATAAAAAAAACAAATTTTAGAAAATTAGAAATAATGAAAGGAGGCTTCAAAAGGAGGAAGAATTTTTCTCTCTCCTTCTGCAATCTTATAATACTAGTCAAAAACTCATACTATGCATAGAGATAGAAATCTTATATTCTATTTGTTTAAATAAACAAATCATTTAATTAAAAATATATATAATATTCTATCTTTTATTTATTTTTAGATGTAGTCTGATTTCAAATAAACTTAAATAAATAAAAATGAAAAAGTAATATTAAATAAAAAAGGTATAAAATAAAATAAAAATTGAATATTAAAAGAAAACATTAAGCTAAGATATGCAATTAATATCTTTCCAGAAAAAAAAAAAAAAAAAACTAATATCCTCTCCTTTCCCTTTCCCCTCCTACTTACCCTCTTTTCCCCACACCCACAAGCATGCCATCTACTCCCTCCTCCCCATCCCCCTCCCCCCAGAAAAAAACCCATTTTTACCATACCTTAAAAAGAATTATCTTTCCCACACCTGCCTCCTAAAAGAACCCCTTTCCACAAACACCTGTCCCCTCCCTCTAAAAAAACCCTCTTCTCCACCCCTTTCCTCCCGAAGAAGGGAAAAAAAAACCTCTTTCTCACATTCCCTTCCCTCCCCCCTCCCAAAAAAAAAAAAAAAAAAACCCTTCCCACCCCCTCTTTCCCACACACCTTGCAGCTTCCCCCCTCCCTCTAGAAAAATCTCTCTTTACCATTTAGTCGCTATCTATATGAGTTGTTCAAATGAACTTGTATTGATAAAAATGGGAAAATAACATTAAATAAAAAGAAGTATAAATGAATATTAAAAGAAAAGAAGTATAAGTATTCATAACACTTTTTTCTTCCTATTCCTAAAAATTAAACTAAAATTTGTTGTTATTCCTCCCCAAATTGAACATTCCTCCTCCTCCGCCCCTCCTCCCAACAAAACTCTCTTTCCCACACACTGCCCTGCTCCCCTCCTTACTTTCTCTCACACTTCACTTCTTTCCATTTGCCTATCTAAAAAATTAAGTAAAATTTGTAACTAATATTCCTTCCTCCTCGTGAATTGCCCTCTTCACCTCACCTTATTCTCCTCTCCCCCCTCCCCTCCCCCCCCAAAATTAAATAACTATGTTTTCATAAAAAAAAAAAAGAAAAATTAAATATTACATAATGGAGTACAAAAGTTGAGTAATTGTCCCTAAAAAAAACCTTATTTGCCCTTTTAAATAACA
This sequence comes from Catharanthus roseus, assembly GCA_028651295.1. Taxonomy (NCBI): domain Eukaryota; kingdom Viridiplantae; phylum Streptophyta; class Magnoliopsida; order Gentianales; family Apocynaceae; genus Catharanthus; species Catharanthus roseus. The sequence continues at coordinate 34,368,531 of JAPQWS010000159.1, read as the reverse complement.
ACTAATTAAACAACTGTGTTTTTAACACATAATAAAATAAAAAGGAAAAAGAAGAAATTATTAAGATTATATGATGGAGTATCCTCATTCTGAAATATCAGTGTTTAAATAGAGTTCATGTGACAATTTTCATCTTTGTTTTGTGTAGGTATTTGAGTTACAATTCTCTAGAAATAACTATTGTCTACTACTTGAAAAATTATTTCAGTACAAAATTATTAAGATCTAATAGGGTTTGGGACTAAAAATTGGTGAAGCCAAAACATTACAATTAAAGTGTAAACTTAGTTATGGCAACTGTAATGGCAATTATTAAAAAAGAAAAAAGGTAAAAAAACTATAATGATAATCACCCTTAAAGCATACTCATTTTAATCAATTAAGCACATGAAAAGCTTTAAAAAATAAAACAAAATCTTTCTTTTTAAGTGTTATGAAAGAAAAACAGTCCTCACCTAAAGTTATTGGTATAATAAAAATTTACACATCTCAATTCCTCAGAATTGCAATTGATACCGTATCTAACTATAATTCAAGTGTATATTCAAATAATTCTAAAGACAATAACAATGGTAGGACAACAAAAAAATAATAAATATAAATGCTGTGCCCGGTTAGAAGATGTGTCAAATAAATATATCTCAAAAATAAAATTGTTTTGACAACATTGAAAGGGAAAAGGATTGATATAAATGAATGAACACTTGAATGCTTTGCTCTAATATTTTTTATGTCCTCATGAATTTTATTGAAGTTGTCTTTCATAAGATGAAATTGATATTGAAAAGATGATTAATAGATATTATAAAAATATATGTTGTATTCTAAATTTCAAACTTCGATTTAGATATCTAATATCAGTTGCATAATTTTTGAAAAGAGGTATTAGAGTTGAGGAATATTCAAACAACAAATAATGTGAGAAAATTAGATTGAAGCCTTCAAAGCATGGGAGAGCTCTCAATCTAAAAACACCTTCTTCATTATATATATATATATATATATAGATATATATTCTCTAAAAAAGATATTAGTAATTTTTCCAACAAAAAAGTATTATAGAAGTTTATGTTAGTAAAAGGAAATAAATATATGTGGAATGAAACTAAAATGTTTTATTTTTAAAAAGGTAAAAAGTATGAGATATATTTTATAAAATATCCTCTCTATTCTTTTAACTTCCTCCTAGCCAAAAAAAAAACCAAAAAGAAAAAAACTTCCTCCTATCCAAGGAGGTTGCAAAAAAGAAAAGAAAAAAAAAAAAACCAAAAAACAAAAACAAAAACAAAAACAAAAAGGCTAGAAATATATGATAGCAATTTATTCATAAAGCATCTTATGATTTCCATTGATATTAGTTCATTTACATTAACTCTTATTTTTTTTTTTCTGGAAATTTATATGACTCCTGAGTTCTTAATATATATTGGTTATTTAACTTTCCACAAATTCTTCTATAATGTTTTTAAGTTTTTAAATTTCGCCAAAGTAAATTATTTGTGAAATTATATATGAATCCTAAGGATAAAAGAGAGATTTTTTATAATACCAATAATCAAAATATGCATACTACAATTTTAATTTTGTATGTAAGAGACATGCTAAGTAATATAAATATGTCAATTTTGTGCTAATTTTTTTTGTCAAGTAACCAAATTTGATCACTGGCTCATTTTTATTTATTTATTTTCCTCCTAGGGCCTCTTGACTTTTTATTTATTTATTTTTGTTTAGCTTCTTTTTTTTGCTCCTCTCTAGTTCCTTTCCTCCTGCATCCCTCTTTTTTCCATTGCACCTCTTCTTTCCCTTCTCCTCTTTTTCTTCTTCTAACGGTTGTACAACGGTAGTGTGTAAAAGGAAAAGATTGTAAAAGAATAAATTTTGAGGAAAAAAAGTTTCAAGTTCCCTAAAAAAATTATATTTGAGATTTTAGATATTATTCAATCTCACCCTAAATATATGAGAAAAATCAAAACCAAAGATAAATCAATAAGGCTTGAATTAAACATCAACAGCCATTGAGTCCCATAATAAATTGATGGAAAATCCATGAGACGTTGAGGTTTGATCATTACATTTTCAACATCAAATTTCTATCATGAAGCAAAAACATGAGAGCCATAATCCTTCAAATCATGATTAAAATCTTAATCATGTATTCTTCAAACGATGATCACCATCCCAAAAACATTATAAATATTATAAAGAAGTAGAAGAATACAATATATAATAAATAATGATAAATAAAGATGAATAAAAAGATACCACCACTGAAAAAGAACATATTACCTAAGATCACATTGTAACAATGTTAATTTGTTTCTTTACCTATATTTCTTCACCTATTTATAGCAAACTTGAGAAGAGTTCATTAGAATCAGGAGAGATCAATTAAGAAATTTTGATTTATTTAGATTTTTTTAATTAAGTGATTGAGATTTTAATTTATTTAGCTTTTTTTGATTAAGTATTTCGTTACATTATGATAATATAGGGATTGGTTAAATATCACCTATCACATAGGATTAGTTGTTTAGAACTCAAAAAGAAGATTAGATTTTAATTAATTTAATAGACTAAAAAAAATATCAACCAATCATATTATTAAAACTTAATTAAAAGGTTAAAAATTAGAAAATTAGATAGGAGTTTTAAGAGGATGAGAGGAGCTCTCACCTAAAAACACCCTCTTCATTATACATATACTAGTAAAAAATCCGTGCTATGCACGAGAATAAATTTTTATAATAAAAAAGTATATATATAATATTTTATTTTTTAAATAAATATTATTTAATTAAAAATACATATATAATATTTATTTTTTAGATGTGATTTAAACCCAAAACTTCGATTCTAATACGAATGATTTACACCAATGACTTACTACGTATATAAGCTGTTTAAATGAAATTATATAAACAAAAACGGGAAAAAATAATAATGAATAAAAAATAAAAAATGAAATGAAAAATTGAATATTAAAAGAAAATATTCTTTTTACTATCATAAAAGTTTTAAACTTTAAGTTTTATAACAATACCCTACTTTCTTCCTCCCTCCCCTCCCAATAAAAGACTCTTCTTTCCTCCTCTCTCCTCCCCTAAAAAAACTCATATTTTCCACACACCTCTTCCCTCTTCCGGCTCTCCCCCACACCCCCACACCCCTCTCCTCCCCCTGCCCCCCTTCATCTTCCCCACTCCGCCCCCTAAAAGAAACCCCTCTTTTCCCCCACACTTTCTCTCCAAAAAACAACAACCATATTTCCTACACACCCGTCTCCCTTCTCCTCCCCCCTCCCCCCCCTTCTCCCCCTCCCCTACACAAGGAAAAAAAATTTATTTCCCCACACTCTCTCCAAAAAATAAAAACATATTTTCTACACATACCGACCCCTTCCCCCTTCAACGAAAAAAAAAAATCTCCACTTAACCAATCATGTTATTAATAATTAATTTAAGAAGAAAAAACTTAAAAAATTGGTTTAGAGTCTTAGAAAGTTAAGAGAGCTCTAAATCAAAAAACACCTTCTCCATTATATATATATGTACACACACTAGGGTAAAAACTCGTACTATATGTGGAAATAAGGCTTATACAATTTAGAATAACTATCCTATTATTTAAAACTAAAGATTAATATACTATTTTGTTTGAAAAATAAATGTACAAAGGAAAAACCGTACCCATTCTATGCACAAGAATTGAATTTTTGTAACAAAAAGTGTTCATATATAATAATTTTTTTTTAAAATGAAAATATTATTTAATTAAAAATATTATATATTATTAAAAAATTAAAAACTAATAGTTCTTTTCCACCTTTAATTTCTAAAAACTGATCAAGAGTTTTTTTAAAGGAGACTAAAAAACATATAATCCATTATTTTTTTTCTTATACCCATAAAGTATACACTTATACTTTCTTCCCACACACATCCTCCCCCTCCCCCCTCAGATAAAAACCCTCTTCCCCCCGCCCCCCCCACCCTCCTGCCAGAAAACTCTCTTTCCTACACACACCCACCCCCTCCCCCCTCTTCCCGACGCCCCCCTCCCCTCGTACAAAAAAATCTTTTCCTCACACCCCCGATGAAAAAAACTCTCTCCCATACCCTCTCTCTACCCATCCAAACAAAGAAAAAAGAAAAAAATCTCTTTCCATGATATGAATGGTTTATTGATGGAGCACATAATAAATGTGAATATTGAATATACTACAAAAAATGTAAGGAAAGGAAAAAAGTCCCTCTTTTCTATTGTAAGCTGAAGACTGAATATATTTAATAATATATGAAAATGAAAGCAAAAAAATCTCTCCTTTTTTTCCAGTTAATTACTGAATACAAATTTAACATATTTTCAAGGGAGCAGTGCAAATACACATGCATTTCCAAATCGTTAGCCTCCAACAGTTTTTGCCTTCTTCATCCAAAACTTGAAGAGCCACCTAAATTATGTCCGATGATATACCATTAAATTCTGAAAGTGACCATGCACATAAAGGTAGAATAGAAATAATATTAAATCTCGAAAAAATAAAAATCTTACATATTTGTGTGGAAAGAAAATATCAGCAGAAAATGGATTTTATGACAAAATTAAAGTGCTCCATCTAAATTTAAACCATTATTGAATCTTTTTTAAGCATTTCAATAAGAAGGGAAAGAAATCACTAGTATATAATAGATTCTTGCACGTAGTTCTATGTTAAATGATCTCTATTTTCCACACATTCGCCACCTCACCCCATACCCTCTCCTCTTTACTCCCAAAAAAACCTCTTTACCTATGTCTCCCTCCCCCCCCAAAAAAAAATCCAAAAGATAACCTGGGAAGAGAGGATTATGAGAACCTAGGGCTGACACGTGTTGAAATCAAGATATTAGAATTAAGCAATAAAGCTTATTTTATATTTCTCATCTCATTAATGTAAAAATGAAAATAGAATATTTCTATTCCAACATTCCCACGTATACCCTCTCCGAAAAAACTCCACCCCTTCTACCATCTTCCAGAATTTTTGATACTTACCGAACTTAATACTCACCAAACTTAGTAGTCAATGCCTAAAAGGGAAGGAATGAATTAAAAAAAAAATTCATTTGTAGCAAAAGCTTGAAGGAAGAAGTAGTAGTCCCCAAACCTCCAATTCATTCCATGTTCTTATCCATCAGTTTACCGATTGTCATCAGCAGTCACAGAGGAGCAGTCGTAGAGGAGGAAAATGATCGTATGTTCAAATGATTATGATATGCACAGGTATGTGTTGGAAGAGGATATCTAGAAACTTATGCATATGACAACATGAGGAGTGCAGTTGTAATAGGATAGTTTGTTTAATGAGTTAATTTATACAGGAAAAATAACATTTTAATGCAGAAACTTTTTGAAGGCATGAAGAAGATGAAAAATGAGAGAACAAAGTAATTGCATACCTTTTAATTAAGAGTTCTTCTTCCATGGGAATAAAGGAAAAAAATCCTGTAATGAACATAGATGGAAATGGTCAGAGAAGATCGGAGAAAAAGAAAGAAAAAACATCCAATGCTTCCTATGATTTGTCGATAGAGTAAAAGCCAGAGCAAAAGATAAGAGGCAGATAGATTTAACATTAACCAAAATATTATATTGAGGAGGAAGATGCGGAGGAATAGGTTAATGTAAGAAGTACAAGTTTTTAATAATTCAAATATTTCGTGGATGATTATTGGTAGGTTATGTTTAAATGAATTTAAACTTTATCTTTATTCAGAAGAAAAAGTTTATCTTAATATTTATTCCATTTGAAAAAATATATTCGACCAATCAATAATTTATAAAATAGTTAAAAATCTAAAATTTTATGCATGGCATTGCAAAAGTCTACAGGTGAATAGAAATAGTGTTTTTTAATTAGAATAGAAATAGTTTAATAGAGTTTAATTTAGGATTAACGTCCATAAACTAATAAGTTAAACATTTGTTATATCACATAATAAGTGGTAAATTCAAATGAAAAATTGGATATGTCTAATTACTTAGTAGTGGTTTAAAATTCAAACGTAAGTTTGGATATTTTTAATTAATGTAATAGTTTAAAAATCTTCTTGACCAATCATACAATTAAATATTAATTAAGAAGCCAAAAAATTCAAGAAATTAGAATGGATTGCCAAGAGTCTAGGAGGAACTCTCACATAAAAACACTCTCTTCAATATATATATATATATATATATTGCAGAAGGAGAAAGAAAAATTCTTAATAAAATTTAATTTCTTTTAATGAAATTCATATATTTCTAATTTTGCAAGAGGAGAAAGAGTATCCGACACATGATTGGTCTGAAAGTAAGGCTTCTATTTTTCATATTTCAGTATGTTATGGGATATGTTTCTTAGGTAATATATATATATATATATTTATATATACATATCTTACCCTATTTTAATTATTTGTTACTGAATCACGATCACGATTATTTCTGGTGGTTAATTTAATCTATTTGTTCATTCCTTTTGTGTTTTTCACTGAATATATATTTTCTTCAAAGTTTCAATTACCAATTCTCATGTAATATATATGTTTTATTTTATTCTTGTTGAGAAGAGCATAAGCTCTGATACCACTGTTAAGAATAGTTGCTCTGCTGATCAGTCCCGTTACATTAATGTAAAACTTCTACAGAAAACTATTACATCAGCAAAAGAGCAGAACAACAAGAAATTACTAATCTATTACAAAAAACTGGATGATGGAACCGGATAACAACTTTTAATTAAAGCTCTTCGAAATTGGATGAGAAGTCTGACAGACTTCTGTTTCTTTTCAAAATACCTACAAAATAGATAAACAAAACAGGATGAGCCTGGCAAAAATCGAACGTTTGATTTTTGCCACAAGATAAAACCAGACGACCAGAACAAAAATCGGACGTCCGGTTATGAAAAACAGACCCCAACACAGAAGACCGATTTCTATGAAATAGGGAATAGAAATATTCGGACAATCATATCGGATGGGAGAGACGACCAGCTTTTCTCTAGATGTCAGAATCTTGATCAAACCCTCAGCAATGGATGAGCCTCACACAACAACAATCTAATCTCTCACTTTCGGTTCTCTCCTTCACAAACTAAAGAAGCACGTGGTCAACCAGAAATGGTGACTAACGGCGGCAGAAACAGAAGAATTCACAGAGAACAAACAGAAACAAGAATCTGCAGAGAAGAAGAAGAGAGAAAAGAAGAAGGCTTCATACAAAATAAACAGTCACGTCTCATCTATCAGCAACAAGAAAGGATAAGAGTATTTATAGTGATTCTATGGTAGACTTATTAAAACAAGAGAACAGTCATCAGGAAGGATCGTTCAATAACAGAACATCCTGTTACCTGGAAGGCCTCTTCAAGGAAGCAACAGTCAAGTCACCTAGGAAGACTCAAGGAGATTGGGCTATTTACCAATCCGGTCCGCCCGGCATATTGAATTAGACATACACTTATCCTATTTGGGTCGTGAGACTCAGTCCAACTCATTACAGGGATTAAAGAACAGGGGCTTAGAAGAGAAAATATGCGAACACTATGCCAATTGGCCTACAAGCTCCACCTTAAACACATTTAGTAAACTTCTCAACTGAAGTAATCAACCTGCATCAATGTGTAGAAGGTCTCTACACAAAACAGACCTGTAAGTTGTCACCACTTTAGTACCAAAATTAGCCGGATTATCTTTAGTACTAATTTTTTCTATATTAACAATACTATTTGAAACCTTTTAACGAATAAAATGATAATTAACATCTATATGTTTAGTTCTTTCATGATAAACAGGATTTTTACACAAATGAAGATAACTCTGACTATCAGTAAAAATGATAGTTTTTGAATGTACAAGATGTAGTTCAGATAAAAGCCCCTAAAGCCAAATGGCTTCTTTGATTGCCTCCGTGGCGGCAATATATTCAGCCTCCGTAGTCAGAAGGGCGACTACAGGCTGCAGCTATGATTTCCAAGAAACACAATTACCTGCAAGGGTAAAGAAATAAGAAGTGGTAAACTTTCTACCTTCTTTATCCCCTGCAAAATCAGAGTCAACATAACCGACCAACTCAACATGTTCAGACCAATTATGATAATACAAGCCTATAACAAGCTTGCCATTAATGTACCTTAATAGCCACTTAAGAGCGGCCCAATGATCCCTACCTGGATTAGACATATAACGGCTTAAAAGCCTTATGGAATAAGCAATATCAGGACGGGTTGAAATCATGGAATACATGACAGATCCTATAGCCATTCTATAAGGGATGTTGGCCATATCTTTCTCCTTATTTTCAGTTTTAGGACAGGTTTTAGAAGAAAGCTAAAAATGGCTGGCAAGAAGTACAAGCAGACTTACACAAATTCACAGAAAATTCTGCAAGGACTTCTGGGATATAAACAAAGAATGGTCAGCTCTAACCCTATCAATGTTCATGTCTAGAATTCTAGAGGCAGATCCAAGATACTTCATCTCAAACTCTGATTTCAAAAAAGGTTTCAAATGCAAATCTTAACTATATGCTTGTAGGCAATAAGTATATCATTAACATAAAGAAGCAAATTGATGGCATTAACAACAGTATCACCAGAAAAATACAAGCAACTATCATAATCACTTTTAACAAAACCAGTTTTAAGCATAAAAGAGTGTAACCTTTTATACCACTATCTAGGTGATTGTTTAAGCCCATACAAGGGCTTCTTCAACAGACAACCCATATGCTTCTTACCTTTCACCTCAAAACCAGGTGTTTGGCGCATGTAAATGGTGTCATCAAGTTCAATTTACAAAAAGGTAGTTTTTAACATCCAACTGTTCAAGCTCAAGATCAAAGAAGGTAACAACAGTAAGCATAATTCTGATAGTTTTATACTTAACAACAGGAGAAAAGATCTCATTAAAATCAATACCTTCAACTTGAGAAAAACTTTTTGCAACCACTCTTGCCTTGAACCTTGGAGGTTAATTAACAGATTCAAGTTCTTTAGCTTGGAAATCTATTTACAATCAATTAATTTTTGTTTAGGTGGTTTAGGCCCAAGCACCCAAGTTTTGTTCTTATGCAAAGAAGATATTTCTTCATCCATAGCATGCATCCACAAAGAGCGAGTAGGACTCTTTAAAACATCATAAAAATAAACAGGTTCTTTCTATTCAACAAAAGATGCAGCAACAAAAGCATAAGACTAGGGCTGTAAACAAGTCCAGACCCTCAGGGTACCCCCAGACCCAAACCCATACCCTTATAGTGAAACTTGGACCCAAACCCGGACCCATGCCCTCCAAGTGTAAAATTTCTGGACCGAGACTCTACCCTCTAGGGTCCAAGATAGAGTTTGGATATACCCATGCCCGTATGATATTTTTCTATTTTTTTCCTGTTAAACAAAAATATATAAAACTTGTCAGTAAGCTGCTCTGATAAGATTGCTTGTTGGAATGTTGTTGGAGTTCAAGGTTGAAATCTTTATTGTAAGGACAAAAGTTTCAGCTGCTACTCATTTATCAAATATGACTGGTTGATTTTTGTGCTGGATGTTTTACTTCTGCTCCTCCTCCCATGGTCTCATCTAAGCCAAATTGAAATAAGTCGTTCTTTTTCATCTGCGATGGTTTTAATACCTAATAAATTATGAGATTCCTTTGTGAATCTGCAGTTCTTCTATCGGTTTACATCTATAAAAATTCATTTGACATCCTTCTGTGGTTAGCTTATTACAACGTATGAAAACTAAAACATAATTGCCAAACGTGATCAGACTGTAATCAGTGAGTGTGCGTGGCATATTTTCTTTTTAGAATTTTCTTAAGATTTGAGACACTAAATAAGGGTATAATATATATAAATAATATAATATATAAATATATATTATTATTTTATTAATAGGGTATACGGGTTTGAGGCATCATCATACCTTGCCCAGACCCATATAAAAGAATTAATACAGGTACGGGTATGGGTCCACGGGTATAAAATTTAAACCTTACCCGCTAAAAACGGTTATAGACCCGCAAGGGTATAGGTAATACCCGGTCCATTTACAGCCGTACATAAGAGACAATGTATGAATAACCATATCTAGGAGGTTTCCTTATCTCTCTTCTAACCCTATCCCTGGATAGTTGGCAATCTCTAAGGGCTTGTGCTTATGGATGATCCTCATCATCATCAGAATTATCTAAAATTGGCTCATCGGGTTCAGGAACACTAGACTCCTCGTTAGTTTCTGGTTCTAGCTTGGATTCTAGTGTGTGCTCATGAGAAGGTTCGGAGGTGACCTCCACCTCCACAGGAATATTCTCAACTCTCGGGTTTGATTTTAGTTCTAAGACAAGGCATGTCTATCTCGATAAAGGCTACGTCTCTACTCACGACTACCCTTACACCTGGTTCACCTCTAAGCCACACTCTATAACCCTTCACCCCACTAGGATAGCCTATAAACACTCCCTTCTTAGACCTAAGGTCTAACTTCCCTTCCCTTTGATGTGCAAAAGCAGCACACCCAAACATTTTAAGGTTGGAAAGGTTTGGTGGTTGTCCTGACCACAATTCTATGGAAGTCTTAAAGTTTATGGCTGTGGAAGGTGGCCTATTTATAAGGTAAACTGCTGAACTAACAGCCTCTCATCAAAAAAGGTTTAAAAACCTTAGATGATACCAAAAGACACCTAACTTTATCCATAATGGTGTGGTTCATCCTCTCAGCTACCCTATTTTGTTGTGGGTTGTGCCTAACAGTTCTATGATGAACAATGCCATGCAAAGCACACAAATCATGAAACTTTTTGTTACAAAATTCCAAACCGTTATCTGTTCTTAAAACCTTTAGCTTATTTCCGGTTTGATTTTTGGCAAAACGTTTCCATTCATTAAATTTTTGAAAAGTTTGATCTTTGGTTTTCAAAAGAAACACCTAAACATGCCGATAAAAATAATCAACAATAGAAAGGTAATAAACATTGCCACAAAAAGTGGGTACCTTTTTAGGACCCCAAAGATCACAGTTCACATAATAAAAAATAGTAGTAAATTTGTCTTTGCCAGCAGAAAAACTGAGTTTATGTTATTTGCTAAGAACACAATGATCACAAAAATCTAAAGAAGTGATTTCATCATCGTTTAAAAGATTTTGTTTGTGTAAGTAATGCAAACCTTTTTCACTAATGTGGCCGATCTGACAATGCCACAACATGGTTTTATCAGAAAAATTTTTAGAAAATAATGCAGATGATTTACAAACAGTTTTACCAAGTAAGATGTATAAACTGTCTTTCTTAAAACCTTTAAGCATGACTAGAGATCCTTTACAAACACGTAAAATACTGTTTTTTTTAATTTATAAGAATATCCTTTTGAGTCAAGAAAACCAAGGGAGATTAAATTCCATCTAAGCTTAGGAACATACCTTACCTCAGTCAGTTTTCTAGTCATACTATCATGACTTTTATAAAAACATTTCCAATTCCCTTGACATCACAAACCTGATTGTTTCCCATAAAAACTTTTCCATGATCAAGGGGTTTAAAGTCAGAAAACCAATATTTGTTAAGTTTCATATGAAAAGTGCAACTACAATCAATAATCCATTTATCAGAGGTAAATGGGGAGGGGGAAACACATAAAACTTCAGAAAGCATAGAATTACCATCTACTTCAAAATTTTGCGTTCTGTTAGTTTTATCCTTCCCATTATCTTGCTTACGTAATTTTTCATCTTTGATTCGTTTACAACATTTGTTATTCATATGACCATCTTTGCCACAATAAAAATACTTCACTCTATTCTTATCTCGAAATTTAGAAGTCCCTTTACTTTTATAGCGGTGACTAGAAGGTTCTCTCTGGTTAACCCTCCCTCGCATGAAAAGATTCTCTCCGTTTGTTTTATTTTCTTTTCGCAAATCTAAATCTTTTGATTTCAAAGCGTTTTTCAAATCAGAAAAAGTCAAGTTATCTCTACCATACTTGATAGCAGATTTCACATCATTATATGATTCAGGCAAAGCATTCAATAAAATAACAGCAATGTTATTATCAGAAATGTATTCTCCAAGATTTTGGAGCTCTAAAACAATTTTGCTTAAATCATCCATATTTTCAGAAAGAGATTTTGACCCGCACATTTTGAAGTCAAAGAGTTGTTCCTTTAAATAGATTTTGTTTGATAAAGACTTTGCCAAGTAAAGTTTTTTAAGTTCTGTCCAGATTTCATAAGCATTGTCTGTTTCATTTATTTTTTTTAAAACATTATATTTCAAATGCAAGGTGAGACAGCTGTGTGCATCACCAAGTTTTTCAGCTAGTATTTCTCCTGTCCAAGATTCTGGATACTTATCAGGATTGGAAATAGTGGGTGCAATCTTGTTTTGGACTAAAACAACTTTTATTTTTCTGCGCCACAATACAAAAATCAGATTCGCCATCGAACTTATTTGTTTTCAAGTTTTGGAATAGACATGTTAAATAGTGGCAAATAAGAGTAATGTGAGAAAAATAAAAGATTTAAAAAAAAGTTTTATCACAAACACAACACGGAAAAACAATACAACTAGAAAAACAGGCAATATATAGATAATAAACTCACAAAAGATCAATCAGATAATAAAATCTGATCAACAGCCACAAAACAGATGATCAACAGAGAAACAGTATAGATAATCACAAGCTGAGCAACAGCCCCAAACAGACAAAAGAACAATCTCAACGATCACGGACAATAAAAAAAGTTTTTGCAATCGAATAAGAAAAACACCAGGACACAGATACTTGAAGTCTCAATAGGACTTAAGCCAGGCTTGGGTTTTGGTTTTCAAAGAAAAACAAAATTCACAAAAACTTGGGCAGTAATCAGAGATACAAGCAGCAGAATATGTATATATTAGGACAATAAACTTTAAAAGAAATGAAAGTAAAAACAATAGTAGTGACCTATGCCAAACTCACGGAACTCAACATTTTCTGTGAGTCTGGAAAGCAACCTAGAAGGTTTTGGATAACGTCTGCATCGCTGGTGGAATGTAACAGACACTAGACACCAGAAAGATCGAATTTCTTTCTGGCTCTGATACCACTTGTTGGGAAGAGCCTGAGCTCTGATACCACTGCTAAGAATAGTTGCTCTGGTGATCAGCCCTGTTACATTAACATAAAACCTCTACAAAAAACTATTACATCAACAAAAGAGCGGAAGAACAAGAAATTACTAATCTATTACAAAAAACCATATGATGGAATCGGATAACAACTCTTACTCAAAGCTCTTCAAAATTGGATGAGAAGTTTGAAAAACAGACTTCCGTTTCTTCCTTAAATACCTGCAAAACAGATTAACAAAACAAGATGAGCCTAGCAAAAATCGGACATCTAATTTTTGCCACAAGACAAAACCGGCTGACCGAAACCAAAACTGGATGTCCGGTTATGAAAAACGGACACCAACACAGAAGAAAACGGACGACCGTTTTATGTGAAATAATGGAACAGAGATATTCGGAAGATCAAATCGAATGAGAAGGACTGATTTTTCTCTGGATATCAGAATCTTGATCAAAGCCTCAGCAATGAATGAGCCTCACACAACAACAATCTAATCTCTCACTTTCTGTTCTCTCCTTCACAAAGTACCCAAGCACTTGGTCAACCAGAAATGGTGGCTAATGGGAGCATTAACAGAAGAATTCATAGAGAACAAACAGAAACAAGAATCTGCAGAGAAGAAGAGGAGAGAAAAGAATAAGGCTTCACATAGAATAAACAGTAACGTCTCATCTATCAGCAACAAGAAAGTATAAGAGTATTTATAGTGATTCTATGGTAAACTTACTCAAACAATAGAACAATCATTTGGAAGGATTGTTCAATAAAAGAACATCATGTTATCTAGAAGACCTCTTCAAAGAAGCAACAATCAAATCACCTGGGAAAGCTCAAGGAGGTTGGGTTGTTTACCAGCCCAGTCCCCCCGCATCTTGAATCAGACATACACTTATCCTATTTGGGTTGTGAAGCTCAATCCAACTTATCATAGGGATTAAAGAACATGGGCTTAGAAGAGAAAATGTGTGAACACTAACCCAATTGGCCTATGATTCCAATTATTTGTTTTTTGAGTTCTCCATCACTATGATTATTATTTATGATGGACTAATCTATTCATCATTTTATTTTAATTTTTTTCATTTACAGATTGAATGTCACAATTAAATAAGGTAAAAATATAAAATGTTTCCATTTTTGGAGATTATCTGAAAGAGAAAACATACAAGCAATTTGTGAGAGATGCTGTGATAGAGGCTACAAAAGTGTGCATTAGTTATTAAAAATATCCTCTTTGAAAGTTTGACTTTAGAAAGTTAGATTTAAGTACAAGTTTCCAACTTATATACATAAAATTTTACCTTTTTTTTTTCCTTTTTTTCTAGCTAATATCTTTTGGGGTGAGGGAGGAGGAATTATTTTAAACTTTTCTACTCCATTGAATTTTCTAATATAATATTCTGTGCGTTTAATTCTTATTATATTCACAAATAATATAATTTTTTGTTTTTTTTTTCAAGTAATACAAAGCTGATAGATGATATCAAAGTTTGACCTGCACAGTGGTATGCACAGTGGTATGATACTACGACATATGAATATTATTTTTCCTTTTTTTTTTGTTCTTTGGGGACTTATATTTTTATTAAAGGAGTACTAAATACGTTGTAATATTGTCAACAAATTTATTTTTTAGAAAAAACACTGCCAACAAATGATATTATGGGACACTAATAGGGTAACCCTTAGTTTTTTATGGATCTATATGATGCTAATATTCTATTGCGCTCGATGAAAATTGTATATTGTGTGAAGTGATTGATAGAAATTGTGCAAAGGCCAAGCCAAACCTGCCCTTAGGGAGAAAAACTTTAAATTTAAAAAACTAATATAATTAATTTTACAAAATAACATTAAGTCATTATTTTTTTGCCACTTAATAATTTAGTTATAATTAATTTTTGAGTGGAGCCAAAGTTATAAATTATACTATTTTTTTACATGTTATACACTATATAAGAAAAAAAGTTTTTTGAGGGAAGGAATGGTCCTCTCTAGCCTCCTCTGGTTCCGCTATTGTATGATTATAGAAGTAAAGAATATATGTAAATTTGACTTTTGAAGAATTTACTTAATAAATTTTCTAGCGTGATTGGTTTTTCTTTATTTATTTATGAATACAAGAGGTGCCATTGTATGATTATAGAAGTAAAGAATATATGTGAATTTGACTTTTGAATATTTACTTCATTAATTTTTTAGAGTGATATTTCTTTTTTCAATACAAGAGGTTCTACACTCGGTGAAAATTACAGTATAACATGAAAAGAAATCATTTTAGCATAACCTAAACTAGGGGAAACGACAACCCTATTAAAAAGGAGGACAATTCCTACGTCTAGCAGGATTGAACTCCTAACCTTCCAGTTAGGAGGCCTCAGCTCCTGCCACTTGGAAAATGCTTCACGGGCTTTTAGTGTGATAGTTGTTCATCATTATTTTTAAAGGATAAATATGAAAGTTTTCATAGTTAATAATTGGTCAGCTAATTAACAAATACTCTCAGGGAAAAAAAACAGGAGAAAAAATAAGAAATAGTCATGAAAAAGGGAAAAGTTTACCTTCACACATGCTCATTTTTGTTTCTCTTTAGTGATACTTTGAGTATTAATCAAAGTATAATTATGTAACTTTTGTATTTCATTACATCCTTTTTTTTTTTTAAAAAATATTGAAATTACACTCTTTTAGTTGCTCTTTAATTTTTTTCTTTTTCTTTTTTTTGGAAAAAGGGGGTTTATTTTTGGGAGAGGGTGGGGAAGATGGTTTTTTTGGGGGGAGGGGGGGAGGGGTGTGGGGAAGGTAGGGGATGGGAGCAGTGCGGTTTGGAGGGAAAATAAGGAAGATGGTGGGTTATGGATAAGGAGAATTTTAGTTACAAATTTTTGTTTAATTTCTAAAGGTAGGAAAGGAGTTAGGGTAGGGAAAGGGATGTGTGCGTGTTTTATTTCTTTTTATGTTGGAAGAGTGGGGGGTTGTGGAGAAGAGGTTAGACAAAGAGGCCCCTTTTTTTTGGGTAGTGGAGGGCGAAGGGGATAGACAAGGAAGGGTGTAGTCGAAGAGGGCAGGTCATAAGTGGAATTTTGTTATAAAATTTTGCTTAGTTTTTAAGAATAGAAAAGGAGATCTTTATAAGGCTGAGAGAAGAGGAATTTTTTTTCTAAGTAGTGGGGGAGGGGGGGAGGGGAGTTTTGTGTGGAAAATATTGTTCTTAATTTCTTTTTTGAATCATATCATTTTTTGTGCAACTTTTTAAAGTTAAGAAGGAGAATGTTCGTATCTATTATTTAATAAAATTTACTATTTTAATTAAATAATATTTTCTTTTTACAAAAATAAAATATTATGTATTTTACAAATAAAGACATTTAGTCTAGGTCTTTTAATTAACTTGTAAGTTTGTAATATTTTTAGATTATAGCTTTTGACATTCTTTTTTAAATATAATAACTTTTCCTTTTTTTTTTCCTACTAAAGTCTACTCCGTGCAATCTCTTTAAGCTAGTATATTATAAGATCTCTTCTTCGACCCAATCCATGATGATACAATTATTAACCACTAGCCTAGACCCATTTCTTATCTCCTATACAAGTTTCAGTTAAAGTAAAACTCAAAATATATATATTCATACGTCGTAGAGAGAGTTTTCTTCTTTATCATGAGCCTAGCAATCCGTAGAGCATGTCATACGACAGAGGAAAGGTAAGTTTATTTCTTTTGTTCATCTTTTTTTTATTAACCATTGATCTTCTTCTTTTTTTCCCTTCAAACCAAAAAAATAGATGGATTTGGTGGCAATGTTTTTTTATTATAACATTTAATCTCTTCTCTTAATCTTCTTCCTCTTCTTCTTCTTTTTATTTTTTCCGTTAATTAATCGTTAATCTTCTTCTTTTTTCATATAAAAAATATGGTATATTCGTAATCACATACAATAAAATGAGGCTTCTTTCCTTTTTATACTTTTTTAATAGATTCTTTAGTGATGCAAAAATATACACAAAAGGCTTCTCCACTAGAGAGTAAGATAACATTCTCTACTAAAAAGACTACGCAAGTCTCTGTTAATCTTTTTCTTTTTATTGATTAAAAGTTTATTTTTTCTTTTTTTTTTCCGAAAGTGAATCACAACCAAGTGATTTTTATTCTTCATTTTTTTTCTCATATTGCAAGTTCTCCCTTTATTTTTTATAGTTTTTAAATATATTCTTTAGTAGTGCTATAGGCTATCTGATTTGAAGGATGAGCAAAAGGCTATCCTCCCTCTTCTAAAGTTTTTTCCGTTCATGAATCCTTTTTGTTTTCTAGATGTTTGTCTTTTTTAATTCTAAATATATGGCATATTAATTCTAACAGAGTAACTAATTTTCCTTTAAAACAAAACTACAGTATATTATTATCAAATTGTAAAATTTAAACTCCCTAATTATTATCTACTACGTTTCTATCACTTTCTCATCTGATTTCTATCACTTTTCCACATTTCTGAATCATCGTGGGGTGGAAACCTGAAATTTGCAGATACAACTTATTGAAGGTATGCTTGGAGTTAATAGGTGTGGTGGAGATGTTCAGATTGAGAAAATGCATTCAAATTCATGATGCTTCTATAGAAGAATAAGAAGAGGGAAGAGACCGAAGAGGAAGAACAAGAAGGGGAGAAGCAATCTTTCATGAGTCTTAATATTTTTAAGTTTAGGCCCCCAAGTATGTCAAAAAAGAATTGATTACAGCAAATCTCATTGTAGGACTCTTTATGACTTTTTCAAAATATAAATCCATAGTCTTATATTTTGGAGATAGTTGAAAATTTTCCTTTCTTTTATATTCAATATATTTTTTAAATTTGTTTTGCACATTATTTATTTGTTTTATCACAAATACTTTTTATGTATTTGGGTTAGGGGATACATAAAAATGCCTTTTAATTTTCTCAGCATACTTTTTCTCTTTTTTATTTTGGGAAAAAAATTCAACCTTAATTATTACTCAATTTAGTTTTATTTATTTTGAGTTTCTTTAATAAGTAATGTATTTTTTAAAACCATATTATCTGGTAACAAAGAAATCTTTGCGTAATTTGTTATGCAAAAAGTTAATTTCATATGTTATGCTAACACAACTCAAATTTGGTTGGTGACTTTTTTGGGTACTAATCAAAGTACAATTATATATCATTTGTACTTTCATCGTTTTTTTTTTAATAGAATATTACATTTTTTTTAGTTGCACTTTTTTTTTTTCTTTTTTTTTTTTTGGTGTGTGTAAAAAAAGGGATTTATTTATTAGGTACAAGGGGTGGAGGAAGAGGATGGATCATAGAAGAGGAATATTAATTACAAATTTTTGTTGAATTTCTTGGTACCAAATTTTTGTTTCATTTCTAAGGATAGGAGAGGAGAAGTAGGGGAGAAAAAAGAGATTTTTTCTTTTATTTATTTTTTTTGAGAGTGGGGGAGGAAGGGGGGGAGGAGGGGATAAGACTGAGAAGTGGTCATTTTAGGGGTGGGGGAGATGGGGGAAGAGGGTACGTCATGGGAAGGGAGGGATATTAATTACAACTTTTTTTATGATATTTCTAAAGGTATAAGATGAGAAGAAGGGGATGGGGTGAATTTATTATTATTATTATTATTATTATTATTATTATTATTATTATTATTATTATTTTGTGTGTAAAGGGGAAAGGGTGGGTAGGATAAGGGAAGTACTATGAAATCGATATTTTTTTCCCATTAATGTTCATTTTTTCATATACTTATTGTCTTTAATATTCTTATTTATTTTTTATTTATGTAGATTTATTTGAATACTGTATATATAGTTCCAAATTCTATGTTGCATTGGAGTAAGGTGCACTCCAAGTAGTATGAAATGATGTCATTCTAATTAAATGACAAATTGTAGGGTTTATTGTCCACGTGCTCTTTTTGAGGATGTCATACCCACGTTTCAGCTTTAAGCTTTTGTTTGAAGAAACCTACCGCTAATATCTTAATTAACTGTCATTGATGTTGTAGTGGCGCTTTTGTGTTCTCCCCTGTTTATTTACTGATCGACGGAAGAATTTTTGTGTTTTCTTTGTGTTTTGAGTATTCAATGAAAGACTGTGGAGAATTTTGTGGTGCAATAGATGGAACTGGGTTAATGCATGTTTAGCTAGTATTATTTGTGTCGATGTAACTGGAAATATTGCAGAAGATACTGAATGCCATGGGAATGGGAGCGTATGTAAGTAGTTGAGTTGTGTTTATTTTGTGTTGAATTATTAATTTGGTGTTTGAGTTGTATAACTCTTGTTCCACGAGGATATAATCGATGTATGAGTGATGGATAGAATTTCCATATTTTTATTATTATACATCATTTTTTCATGTATATTGTTTGATAGTTTTATTACTATTGTTCTATGCGCATATAACTATTGTTCGATGGGTGTGTGGTCGACAAACAAAAGTTTCATATATTAATAAATAATGTTCCATTTATATATAACTCCCTACAGGAGAACATGCATTTAGAGACTGGTAATATTCGTCTCTATTTGGTAAAATTTTGTCTCTAAATTTTTTTAGAGACTATTTGGAGAGAAGATACATGACGTCTCTAAAGGCCTCGTCTCTAAACGTATAGAGACTAAAAAAGCGTTAGTCTTTAAGATTGGAGATCAAATGCTTCGTCTCTAAAAAAAATTTGTCTCGAATTAAGAAGTCAACAATCAAAGTGAACATGGTTTCGAGATGAAACCTTCGTGACTAATTCGTCTCTAATTTTTTTTTATAGTTTCATCTCTAAAAATAGAGACGATATATCGACTCTATTTCGTCTCTATTTTAGATACGAAATCCTATCTTGAATTCATCTCTATATAGACTCATATCGTACCTATACGGAGACCAATTTGTCACAGTAACATTGTTATTTCGACAAAGTCCATAGACAAAATATTGGGACGGAATATCTGTTCCTATATTGGAGACGACTTTTTGGTCATAATATTATATCCATCTAGAAACCAAATTAGAGAATACAATTGACTATATGGTATGAACTCATCTTGGTGGATAATTAAGCTCATTTCTTTCCCAATGATCTTCTCTCTTTACTTGAGGATTTGAGAGGAAACCCCTTTGACAAACTTGATGATAAGCCCCAAACCCTCCAATCTTTCCCTTAGGAGTTAACAAACCCCCACCAATTCCTTTTCTAAAGAAGACCTAACAACTAGCAACATTAGCTAAAGAACTAACACTTCTAGAATATTAGGAATTTTAAAGTGATGAGAGAAAGAGCTCTTGAAAATCCATTCAAGAATCTCTTGCTCAATCAACTAATGAACTACTCTAGTTCAAGGAAAGAAGAAGAAGCTAAAGAAAACCCTAGGAACCAAGCCTTGGAGGCTGCAAAATTCTCTCATATATTCAT
Organism: Catharanthus roseus; assembly: GCA_028651295.1. Classification (NCBI taxonomy): domain Eukaryota; kingdom Viridiplantae; phylum Streptophyta; class Magnoliopsida; order Gentianales; family Apocynaceae; genus Catharanthus; species Catharanthus roseus. The sequence goes on along the minus strand of JAPQWS010000159.1, from coordinate 34,347,971 downwards.
ATTTCATTCAATCCCTTAGAAAGGCCAGGCATAGGGAGTATGTATAGGTCCCTCGGTGATTAGTCCCAAGCCCTATCTTCTAATTGAACTTAAGGGAAGTAAATAGGCTCCTTAAGACATTAAATTACAGGTCTAGGATTTAATAAACCAAGTTTGGAAGTCAAAATAAGCTTAAAGTCTTCAAATGGTCGCTGCAGCCGAGACCTACCATTAGGTCAGGCGGTGGGTCAAGAGGTAGGTCTTTTTCTTCTTTCCTTCCTTGGTCTAGAACCCTACTGTCAACGGTAGGTCGGGCGGTAGGTTCCCGAATTTTCTCACTCTTGATCATGTTCGAGGCTTCTAACTCTTTCACACTTGTTTCTTTTAGTTCCTTCACTTGCAATAGACAATAAAAGTGTTTTTTAGCCTCTAGGTTCTTCTTCTTTCCTCTCTACCACATGCCAATCAAGATCTTGAATCCTCTTCTCGAACAAAGCCACCTTGGCCTTATTCTCCTTTTCTATCTTCCTTGCCATCAACCTTGTAACCGGTTCTTGGAAGATCTCCACGTTCTCATGCTCATCCCGCGTTATACCATACCCCCTCTCTTTAAAAGAATTCGTCCTCAAATCCAATCCTTCAAATAACCATAAGAGGTGGGTAACATTAGAAGAGGAAGCATTGAAAGATGCAGTACTATAAAAATGACCAAAGTACTCAAGAATTAGACAAGAACGGAACACTAATGCATGAATTTTACCAGCCAACCCCTTCAATCCAAAATAACTCATTGCCATCAACTCTTCCTCGAAAGGTCTTTGAAACTCAAAAAATGTATAGGCAAAAAGGTTCAAGAAAAGATTGTCCAAGGAAGAATGATTCATATAACCTCTTTGCTTTACAAGATTTCTCTAGAAAAGAACTTGATTAAAGCCATGAAAATCTTGCAATTCAAGCACATCAATAATATCTTTCAAAATTTCTTTAAAAGGACGATGAAATGGGAAGCTCAAGTTTTGAGTAGATGTCAAAGCAAAGAAGAAAAAGTTTTGTAGAAGTGTTCCCTCAAAAAGTTGAGTAAGAAAGTTTAAAATGACGTCTTTTGGGAACATCCTTGTAGATTTTTCAAAGTGAGCACCAACACCCAAATCCTTGAAAGGTAAATGATAAAAGAAACTCTTAACTTTGGCAAATATTTCAAGCAATACATTAAATTTAAGAATTTGGAAGTTCTCTTCTTTAAAAGGATAATGATAATGAAAATGTATATTCCAAATGACAACAAGAGCATCTATAATTGAAGAATGAACTTTATGCTTCTCGAATTCCATAGCATCAAGATTGAGATGAGGAGATGTAGTTACAAATCTTTCAAGAGTCCGAAATTCTCTACATTCCTCCTCAAAAACCCTTTTCTTTAAGAACTCTTTGAAACAAAGTTGATACAAAAAAGTAGCTCTAAATTCATATTTTAGAAATAAGGTAGAAGAGTTCTTACAAGATAAAGCAAGTGAAATGTCATTCTTCCAAATCAACTCTTGAAAACTTTTGTGGTAAAACAAGGAGCTATCAATTTCATGATTCAAAGATGAAGCACAAAAGTTCTTTTGAAAACAAACAAATGAAGTGTCCAACTTCCAACACCAATCCTTGAAAGGCATGTGGTAGTAAGGATGCTTGTCAAAAAAATCTTTCCAAGTTTGTCCAAAAGACTCTTTTTCCAAGATAGTTTTCAAAAATGCCCAAGGACTAGTTTTAAGCTTTTCAAAACCGACTCTCATTTTGTTTTCAAAATCATGCTTCAAGATGAATTTCTTGAAGGGTGAAGGATAGAATTGAAAACCATGGGCATTTTCAAACAGTGTTTTCAAAGATTCAACCACATTTGATAGCTCATGTTCATCGAAAGGAAATTAAATTTGTTCACTTAAAAAGGACACAAGTTGGTTAGAAGTAGCAAACCCAATGAAATCTTTCATGAAAACTTTAAAGAAAGATAAGACATGTTTAATGGAAAGAAATTCAATTTGGCCACTGAAAAGGGAAAAAGGTTGGTTAGAAAGGATAAATCATCAAGATCCTTCATGAACGTAGCATAGAAGGTTAATACATAATCATTATTCTCAATAGGCATTCCCTCAATCCTAGCATGAAGAACATCAAAAAATAGCACAAGCTAGCCAACTTTCAACCACTTTAGGTTCCATAAAGGAATCATCATGTAAATTTTCATTTTCAATGCAAAGAAGATCAAGTTTAGCTTCGCTAGGTATCAAGTGATTCACAAAAGAAGCATGAGAAGAAAGACACTTAAACACATTAGGCACAAGTTGATTTTCAAGAGAAACACAAGGAGTTAAACATTTAAGCATGCAAGGCACAAGGAGAAATAAATTTCCATCATATAGCACACAATTCTCCAAATATGCTCACATGAGAGGTATAAGCAACTAACAACATCTCTAACTCCCTTAAAGAAACTTCATGACATAAAGAGAAAGGGGTAGGAGAAAAGCTTAGTGTTATGTCTCTATGGATGATGCAAAGCTCTTTCTTGGAGCTCTTTCCTTTGTTTTCAAGTACTCCTAGCATGCGCTCCTCTTTGTTTTCAACTCCTAGCATAAAAGAATCCATATTAGCAACATAAAAGTAGTAATCATTCATCCTAGAATCATACAGAGAATTATTACAAGAATGATCACGAGTGGCATCTCCAAGCATCAAAGGGTCTTCAAGAAAAGTGTAAGATTAAGAGCTCTAAAGAATGCAAGCAATTACATAAGAAGGGTGGTAACTAAGGGAGTCCTCAAATAATTTTCCAAGAAAGTCCTCATGAGACACATGTGCATTCAAGAATAACTTCAATTCCTTAAAAGAAAATTCAATGCTCAAAGGTAAAGAGCTAGAAGAAAAGCTTATTGATATTTCTTTATGGTTATGATGAAGCTTCCCTCCAATTTGTCTTGCTCTTATCTTGAAAATTCTGCACATAAGAAGAAATAAGAGCAAGAAAAGGATTAATTTGGTTAGACAATAAACATGTCTCCTCACTTAAGAGTGAGTCCAATTTTAGCTCAAGAGAATAGTAACTCTTGTCATGTGTCTCCTTGGCACTTTTTCTTCTCATTTTCTTCAAACAAACTCTCTTTTTCTTTCATTGTTCCCTCTTTTCCTTGTTCCGAGATATCACTCTCATATCTTTCAACTTTCCCAAACAAGGAAGGAATAGCATCAAGAAAACATTGTTCTACACTAATTGCCTCACTTTCTTACACTCTTTCTATTCTTTCATGACTTTCTTTTCCCTCACATGTATCATTCTTGTCTAGCATCACTTCTTGGGATCTTGCACTCTCCTCAACCAGTGGAAGTTTTCTTTACAGTATCCTTATTAGACACAACCCCAGCTTCCTTTAGTTGTTATTCAAATCTAACTTTCTTTTGAGCACAAACTTTTCTTGCTTCCTTTTGCCTTGAAAGGGGGATGACATATTTCTTTGCACATTGGCAATATTGTTGGCAAACTTCTCTTCATAAAGAAAGGCTTCATGCTCTCTTGAGATTTATAGGCTTCTTTTCCATAGTACCTAGCTTCTTGCTCATATAGATACCAATCCCCATATCCATCATCCATGTACGAATATCTAGAACCTTCATAGCTCTCATAACCCACTCTAAAATCTCTTCCCAGCATTCATTTCTTTTCCAACAACTTTGTCTAATTTGGTAGTTAGAAATGCCTTCATCATATTCTTGATATCCAAGATTCCCATAGTATCCACCCTTTGCATACTCACGTTCCCTTTGGTCCAATTATCTCTCCATGTTTGGAAGATTCTTTTCCGTGATATTAAGTTGAAGTTGAAGGGACTTCATGGATTCCTTCACATCTTGCCAAATCGGTTTACTAAGAGCTCTATTTAGGTTCTTGTAATGCTCACTTCTCGATACATACCTAATATGTAGGATTTGACCTGCAAAACAAAGGTTCATATAGGAAAACAAGGATCTCGCCATTTTCTTAGCGTATCACTCGAGATGGATTCACTCACCCCTTGTGTTTCACTCACACTCTTCGACTTTTATAATAAGAATCTCACCCTCTTGCCTTTTTTTTTTTCAATCCTCACCTTCTAAAGTGTTCTATATATCTTCTAGTTCCACCAAATTACCAAAGCAAATTCAAGTAGAAGACGAAACAAGAAATTCCGAAAAAGTTAAGAAGAAAAAGACTTAGAGGATTTTCATCAAACACTTGATAGACATAGAGTTTCAATAAAAAAATTTTCAAGAGCATAAGCCAAAGAAATTTTCATTTCTACCAAGAAGAAGCAAAGGAAACACAGTCAATTTCCAAGGAAAATGATTCAAATCAAAATTTGAAAGTTAGATTCCAAAAATTCATGAGTACTAGGCAAAATTTCAGAAAACAGAGCATAATGATACCTTATCAATAAAATCACAATAACTCCTTGAATATAGCTCCAAGTCGAGTGAAACAAGTTTAGAAAGCTGAAAAACTCGAAGATGATGAATTTAAGCCCAAATTTTGATCCATTTGAGAAAGTATAACACAATATACAGGCAGATTAATCCACATGCTTTCAACAGTCTAGATTTCTGGACACTTACAAAGTTTTGAACAAATTGACCAATCAAATCAAGTAAAAATCGGTCCAAACTTGTTTCTAAAGAACAAAAACTCAACAATGATTCAAAATGGAAATATTCACGCAATTTGGGTTTCATTTGTTATACTTTTTATCTCAATCTTTCACATGTAATGTCTTGTCCGAAAATTCCAGACTACTTGCTTTTTTTCAATTTCTTTCAATTTTAGCATTGGTAATATAAACATTCAACAAATAAAACACATTTAAATCACCTTAAAGAGAGATGTCTCTAATGCCACATGTATGAACTCATCTTGATGGATGATTGAGTTCATTTCCTTCCCAATGATCTTCTCTCTTTACTTGAGGATTTGAGAGAAAACCCCTTTGGCAAACATGATGATAAGCACCAAACCCTCCAATCTTTCCCTAAGGAAGAAATCAACAAGAGTTAACAAAACGCCTACCTATTACCTACCAAAAGAAGACCTAACAACTAGCAACATTACCTAAAGAACTAACACCTCTAGAAGATTAAGAATTTTAAAGAGAAGAGACAAAGATCTCTTGAAAATCCATTCAAGAATCTCTTGCTCAATCAACCAATGAACTACTCTAGTTCAAGGGAAGAAGAAGAAGCTAAAGAAAACCATAGGAACCAAGCCTTGGAGGCTGCAAAATTCTCTCATATATTCATATTTCATTCAATCTCTTCAAATGCCATCCGTAAGGAGTAGATATAGGTTCCTTTGTGATTAGCCCCAAGCCCTAACTTCTAATTGAACTTAAGGGAAGTAAATGCGCTGGTTAAGACGCTAAATTACAAGTCTAGGATTTAATAAACCAAGTTTGGCAGTGAAAATAAGCTTAAAATCTTCAAATGGTCGCTGCAGCCAAGACCTACCGTCGACAGAAGGTCAAGCTGTAGGTCAAGAGGTAGGTCATTCTCTTATTTCCTTCCTTGGTCTAGAACCCTACTTTCAATGGTAGGTTGGAAGATAGGTTGTGTTGGACTCCGTAGGCAAAAACAAAATAAAATAAAACTACAGAAATCCACCAATAGGATCTGCACATACTAGAATTGTATTAATTTACCAGAAAATACAATACGGAATCTGATTCCCCTTTTGTATACGTTCAACGAATCTGGACACAATCTAAATTCATTGAACGTGGACATTATGCTCACAAGATTGTCTATGCGTGTGACCCTGTAGGTTCATTTAACGTTGGCAGTGAATGAAAAATGTCCTAGACATTTATTTACAAAACATAAGCGGCCTCTAGCAAGACATTATGCTTACCCAAGTTAAGTAAATGTAATAATAACCTAGCATCAGATTTAATATTTAGTCCTTTTGTCACACGATATCCTAATTAAGTATAAGGCATGGACAAAGTCATCCTTATAAAACTTAATTAACCATTTACTTGATCACCAGGCAGACTGTTCCAACAAATAATATTAATAACACCTTATTAATACTTATTTAGCATGGCCATGCATATTTTCCAGTCTTCCTTACCAAGGGTCCCATGGATATCTCTCTCTAAAAAGAGAGGGACAAATGTCTTTCACTATCTCCAATATTCAAGCCATGACAAGAAATAAGCCAACCAATAGTCATAATGATCACCTAATTAAAAGTGATGTTTGACTATGTCAAAACATATTTTCTCCCCATGCAAGAAACATTAGAAACATTAGGTCAAAGGACACCAGATATAAAACTGAGAAGAAATACTTATAACTTAAACCCATGCAATATTTCTTCTTCACTTTGGGTTATGTCCAATACAATATTCTCAATATGTATTTATGAATTTATTTTATATCTCATATTCATGATCAGTAAAACTTGACCATCAATCAACTTCACACTAGTTTACTAGATGTAATAAACTAGGGACAAATAAGAATAGTATTTTATCAGCTATAAGGGTTTTACTATCAAGTCACATACTTGATGACCAAGAGCATAAAATACAATTAAAAAATACATGCTTTATAAATCATAAATGTGAGTTAATTGGTCTTAGGGCATATACTAATAGGTTGGGCGGTTGGTTCCAGAATTCTCTCCCTCTTGATGTTTAAGGCTTCTAACTCTTCCACACTTGTTTCTTTTGGTTCCTTCACTTGCACCATGGACAATAGAAGTGATTTTGAGCCTCTAGGAATCCTCTCTACCACATGCCAATCAAGATCTTGAATCATCTTCTCGAACGAAGACACCTTCTCTTTGTTCTCGTTTTTTATCTTCCATGTCATCAACCTTGCAACCGGTTCTTGGAAGATCTCCGTGTTCTCATGCTCATCCTAGGTTATACCACTGTATGTAGGCTAAAATATTATGTACTTTTGTTCCATTTATTCATTATTGTAGTTGCATTCTTGTATTATTTGTTCCATTATATTACAATGTTAAATGGGTTCCAATACATTTTTTATTATTTGGGGTCCTCTATATATTTTTTTATTGTAATGTTATATTTTGTGTTTTGATATGCTGGGTTTGTTTTTTTGTGGATTTTTCTAGATGTTGATGTGTTTGTGAATGCTCGGTTGGAAGAATGGTAGGTTCTTTAGGAGAGGCATATTCTTTTATATAATGATAATGCATACGAAGTGAGGTTCAGTGATCGTAAAGGTAAAAAAAAGTGCAAGCTTGACAATAAAATAAAGTACATGAAACAGTTTTTCATGCAATATTTTTCTAGTGTTGTTTTGATGTAATATTCCATTTATATATACTATCGTTCCATTGTTCATATGTTAACATTTCATTTATTATTGCGTGTTCAATTTTTTGTTGTGTGACTGCTTTAGTTTTATATTATTTATATTTTTACGATCCACATAATGTTTTTGTATTTCAATTATTATTCCATAGTGAATGTATTATTGTTCAATTTTAACACACTACAAAAAAATGTGTCTTTTACTGATGCCATTCTTCGATGGAAACTGATGCTGTCAGTAATTTCAAACGGTTCACTGACGAATTGTCAATTATGATGGACAAATATTCAATTTAGCGAAAAAATTTGGAGGGAGGATGCACGCCCAAAAATGACAAGTTATACCGACGGATAGAGCCATCGGTATTGTATTGATACCGACAGTTTAGCGATGAACCAACAATGCCGTCAGTGCTTGATATTTGATACTGACGGGTTTAGAGATGACAACATTTTTCCGTCAGCAATAAAGTTAGGTACTGTCAGTTTTGTCAATGCATTGGTTGCCAGTGCTATTTAAGTATTAATTACCGACAGAAAGCCTTGTTGGTCTTTTGTCAGCAACAAATTCTTAGAATTAAAAATCGGGAGAAGATTGTCATTTCTTCCCAAAAATCAATTTCATCTCTCTGTCCAAAACCCTCCTCCCTCCCTCGTCTCCAACTCTTCCTTGGAATCATCGACGACCGATGCCTCCTTCGACGATCGACGCCACCGCTATTGAAAAGTAATCCTCTCTTTTCTTTCTCTCTCTCTCTCTCTCTCTCTCTCTCTCTCTCTCTCTCTCTCTCTCTATTTTGAAACTTTCTTCTTCGAATTTTCTTCTTGTTCTTCTTCTCTATTTCTCCCATGTTTTTAGTTTCTTCTTCTTCTTATTCTTCTCGTGTTATGAGAAGCTTGCATTGCTAGTTGCCGGAAAAGAAAGCCGCGGCTGCTCAGCCGTTACTACGGTAAATGCAACCATTTGAGCAAGAAGTAGAAATTAGCAGTAATGGTATCCTTCAACCTATCCATGGTTTTCTATCAATCAAGATATATGGGAGAAGACATTCTCTCTTTTGTTAACACTAGGCCTTCCTCTCTCTCTATTTGAAATCCCTTTATAATTGTCTTCACTATCACTTTCATTTCGACTGTTTGGATGAAGCGTAGTTGGAAAATTGTCTTCAATAATCCCTTCGTTTTCATGATTCAACTAGTTCGTAGGGATTCTTCAATTTATTACAGCTTTATAAGAATTTCTAAAATTTTACTACTCCTTTCGTAATTTGTATCCTTCCATTCTATAGTATTTTTGTGATTTTGTGTGGTTTTTAAAAAGATTTAGTTTTGTTCTAGTTTTTGGGTTTGATTTAGTGTTCAAGTATTGTTCAATTTTTTTTTTCTAAAACAAAGTATTGAATACTATAATTATTGCAGAGCTATTCAGGGGAAAATTTTTACTGCACTAAGTTTGGTCACTTTGGGTGGAGATGGAGTATCAAATAGATTAATTCAAGTATGGTGCACTAATAAGGTTCATGAATTATTAATTTATCCTCTATCCGTCATTGTCAAAAGCTTAATTAAATCATCAATTTATATGCCACCTGTGTTTCAACATGTTGTGATTGTTATTGGAATAGAATCATTCATCTTTTTTTTTTTTTAAATAATTCTGGAAATAGCCTGAGAAGAAATAAATGTAGCAGTGGTGGGTGGAAGTGCAATAAGAGAAATAATAGTGGTGAAAATGATGGTAAAAGGTAGAAGGAGATGGAAGAAATAAAGTAGGATGATAAATTTTAAATAGACAAGTTTACCCTTAATATGCTTATCATATGAGATGCACATGTATGGGTTCCCTGGATTCCACCACAATACTGGTGATTATGACGATTAACCTCTAAAAAAAAAAATAGATTTACGATGAATAAAGTAGAAATAAAAGATGAAAGACAAAGTTAAGGCAAAATGTATAGTTTTGGGACTAATTTTACCAATTACTCTGCTAAAATATGTTGAAACTGGCACAGGATATCATTCCATCATCGATACCATTAGGTTAGAAGGAATTCCTTGGGGCGATGCAAACAGAACGAGTATTCACACCAGACAAGAAGGCAAGGATTGGTATTTCTCATGCGGAAGGAACAAAAACCTCGGTCCATGGGGGAGTCGCCAAGGGATACTGTGGGTCATCCTAACCGATGTTCGAATGGTAGTCGGATGCCGGTTCCACATTCTGAGCCAGGACTTTACTAAAATATAGCTATATCCTAAAATATGTTACTATATAGTTATTGGCTTCTATAAGCCTTTTTCCCCTTAAAAATGTAGAATACGCAAGTTTAGTAAACGCAAAGGTAAGTTTGGAGCATTTTATCAAACACCTTGTTAGTACTTTAATCTTATCTTTCATATCTCTAAAAGACATAAATGAAGTTATTCAAATGAATATGATATGAAAGTTATGGTCTACCACTCCAACTATAAATTATTGAAGCACCTTAGAGAAAGTTATTTGTGATACTAAAAAAGTATGAGATTAGGAGTCATTTGTTGAATCATTAAGATTATTTTAAGGGTACTAAAACATAAATAAAGACTTCATTAGTTAGGATTAAATTCTCTATGCTTTAGTTAAATCCCTAATGTGTACGTTTTAAAAACAAGGGAATGACTACTAAACTAAGCAACCGGGAAGTGGACCTATCACTATAGTAAATAAGTTATACCCGAGTGTCAAATCTCGTGGAATGGTAGAGGCTTAAGTACTAATTGCGTCTTTGATATTTAGTCTAAGAAAAGTTAGTTTGAAAAAGTATTAAACCAAAAACTGAAAACAATTTAACAACTAAAGAAAACAAGCAATAAAATTAAGGTTTAAAAACCTATAAAAACAAGAGTTTGGACAGTGGAATCCCCCTAATCCTTGTTACTAATTTAATTGGAACACTTTAAAGAAAACGATGTTGAATTAACTAAGTTAGGTCATCACTATAAATTGCGCAATCCCTATCTATTGGCGAAGGTTATGCGTGTTAAACGTAAAACGAGAGAATGCACTACTAAACTAAGCAACAGGCAAGTGGACCTATCACCGTAGTAAACGAGCTCTACTAGAGTGTCGAATCTTTCGAGGACAGTAAATGCTTAAGTACTAATCAGGTCTCTAATGTTTAGTTTAAAGAAAAGGTTGGTTTTAAAAAATAATTAAACTAAAAAGATGGAAATAATTTAACAACTAAAGAAATTATATCAAAATTGAGTCAAACTAAAACTGATCCAGCTTGAACCTACCGTGCACGGTAGGTCGGGCCCTATTATCTGCGGTAGGGTTCTACCCAAAAAGTGCTTCGCGACATCGGGACCTACCCTTCACGGTAGGGGTAGACTATTGTCGTCGGTAGGGTTCTATCCAGGACCTACCATCGGTGATAGGTTGGCCTATCTTAGGCGATAGGTCAGCTTCATTGACGTTGTTCTGTTTTTGTTTGCTTTCATCATTTTCTCTTTTTAAAAATACCTAAGACAATAATAAAGGGTATTAGTCCGAAATATTCATTTCTACATATACACATAACATATATAAATATAGAGAATTAAGAAAAATCACTGTGAAATGATAGAAATAACAAATATTAAACACTACGAAACGATGGAAATAACATATATAAATATAGACAACTAAGCACAATCAAATACCCCCACACTTATTTGTTGCTTGCCCTCAAGCTACACAAACTAAACAGATAAAATGGAGGCGTTTAAAAATTTTAAGCAATTGATGTTTTCGATTGTGATTTAAGCCAAGACTTCGCCTTCCCCCTAAGATAGAATGGAAAAAGACGTAGCCGGATAACGTCTTCAGGCACTCCATTTATCTTAAAGGTGTCATACACCTCTAAGAATTTTTTCATATAATTGTTTCAGAAGTCCGTCGAATTGGACGATAAATACCCCTCCTCCTCTCCTTAAAATCACATTATCCTCAATGTGTGGGTTAGATTAAAGGAAAAAAAAAAACAAAACATATACATGGGAGGCAATCCCGCAGATATAAAGCGATTAAAGCATATGAGGAAGCCATCCCCACACAAAAATAAAACAAAAGATAGGGCTAGAATTAAAAGAAGAGAGAGTTCAAGAAGTTTTTTAGAGAAGTTATCTTGTGGTTATTTGAAAAAACAACCCTTTCTAGCTCCTGGAGAAAAAATTTCAGTACTTGCCACTACCAGGGGTCCTACCGCTGCCGGTAGGATAGAGCCTACCATCCGTGATAGGCTTTTCCCTCCAAGGGACGACCAAGTTAGCCACCCTACTGTCGACGGTAGGGTAGACCTACTGTCCGGTGTAGGCTTATGTCCTGCCTATATAATGTCTTTCGTTGGGTGTAATTCAGCTTTTCGACATTTCCTTGACCAATCTAAACACACTTGTAATACATAGGGGTCATCCTAGCATACAAATAATTCTCCCGAGATACGCTTCCTTCAAAAACAGCAAACGGTAAAGGAAAGAAATAACTAAAATAAAGTACAAAAAACTAGAGAAATACATATACAAACTTAGTTTACAACATAGTAACCCGATCGATCTTACTCCTCTTGAAGAACGAGGGATTCCTTTTGAAGAGTGCCCACATCCTCACAAAAATATGGTTTAAGGTGATGGCCATTTACCGTAGGCGAAGGCATGAGTTGTAGAGTAGCACGACTCCCTCTTTGAATTCCTTTTTGACGAGATACCTATCGTGCCATCGCTTTGTCGTTTCCTTATATAAGTTAGAATGCTTGTATGCTTCTAATCTCCATTCGTTGAGCTCGTTTGTGTTAGTATATGCCCTAAGACCAATTGACTCACATTTATAATTTATGAAGCATGTAATTTTTTAATTGTATTTTATGCTCTTGGTCATCAAGTATGTGACTTGATAGTAAAACCCTTATAGCTAATAAAATACTATTCTCATTTGTCCCTAGTTTATTACATCTTGTAAACTAGTGTGAAGTTGATTGATGGTCAAATTTTACTGATCATGAATATGAGATATAAAATCAATTCATAAATACATATTGAGAATATTGTATTGGACATGACCCAAAGTGAAGAAGAAATATTGCATGGGTTTAAGTTATAAGTATTTCTTCTCAGTTTTATATTTGGTGTCCTTTGACCTAATGTTTATAATGCTTCTTGCATGGGGAGAAAATATGTTTTGACATAGTCAAACATCACTTTTAAATAGGTGATCATTATGACAATTGGTTGACTTATTTTCTCATCATGGCTTGAATATTGGAGATAGTGAAAGGGATTTGTCCCTCTCTTTTTAGAGAGAGATATCAATGGGCCCCTTTGATAAGGAAGAGTGGAAAATATGCATGACCATGCTTAAATAAGTATTAATAAGGTGTTATTAATATTTTTTGTTGGAACAGTCTGCCTGGTGATCAAGTAAATGGTTAATTAAGTTTTATAAGGATGACTTGATCCATGCCTTATACTTAATTAAGATATCGTGTGACAAAAGGACTAAATATTAAATCTGATGCTAGGTTATTATTACATTTACTTAACTTGGGTAAGCATAATGTCTTGCTAGAGGCCGCTTATGTTTTGTGAATAAATGTCTAGGACACTTTTTCATTCACTGCCAACGTTAAGTGAACTTACAGGGTCACACGCATAGACGATCTTGTGAGCATAATGTCTACGTTCAATGAATCTAGATTGTGTCGAGATTCATTAGACGTATACAAAAGGGGAATCAGATTCCATATTGTATATGGTAAGTTAATAAGTAATTAATTGTAATTTAATCGAATAATGAAATTAATTACTTAATATTACTCATCCAACCGTTGGATGATTATAGGAATAGACGGACGAGATTAAACTATCATTAGATGACAGTTAGGGTTTTGATATTGACAGCTATAAAAGGTTATGTCAACCTTTTCTTGGTGGCCGTCCTTTATCTGATTAAAGAAAAACAAAACCTTAAACCCTAGAATGGCGATATAGTATCTAGCCTCCTCTCTCCGAAATACGACCGATTACCAGATAGTCAGGATCAGTTCTGAACAGTTTTCAGAACACAGAAGGGGCTAGCATCCCGATCGCTTGCAGAGGAGTTCGTCACGTGGATATCAGTAGAGGGCGAAGTGTACAAAGCAATGCCTCCACAATGAACAATCAAAACATTGAGGTAATTTCTATCCAATCAATTTTTCTAGTATGTGCAGATCCTGTTGGTGGATTTCCATAATTTTATTTTATTTTGTTTTTGCCTGCGGAATCCAACAATTTGTTTGGAGTTACCTTTGTTTACCTGAACGAGTATAGCCAAAGTTAACTAATTGAATCGCCCAATGAGCTTTATGCTCAATTTCAATAGGTAAATGACACTATTTCCCATATAGCAAACGGAAAGGAGTGCCTCTCGATTGGTGTTTTATAAGCAGTTCTATAAGCCCAAAGGGAATCATCTAACTTAATACTCCAATCCTTTCAAGTACTATTAAGGACTTTTTCAAGGATGCATTTAATATCCCCATTTATTACTTCTACATGGTTGCTAGTTTGAGGATGATAGGGAGTAGCTAGTTTGTGAATTACTCCCAATCTCTTAAGCACTTTTTCGAGTTGTTGGTTACAAAAATGAGTTCCCCTATCACTTATGATGGCTCTAGGGACACCAAATCGAGAAAATAACTTTTTTAAGAACTTAACTATAACTCTAACATTGTTTGTAGGTAAAGCTTGAGCCTAAACCCACCTAGACATATATTCCACAACAACCAAGATATATTAATTACCAAGAGAATTAGGGAAAGGACCCATATAATCAATACCCTAACAGTCAAACACCTCACACACTTGGAAAGTATTCATCGGCCTAGTATTGTGTTTTGAGATGTTATCTATGCGTTGGCAATTGTCACATTCCTACCTTTTTACATCTTTGAATGGGATTGGTTAACAGAAACCTGATTCGAGTACTTTTTGGGCGGTCCTGTTGACTTGATAGTGCCTGCCAGCTGGGCCTTTATGGCAATGGTTTAGGATTTTCTCCGTTTTATGGTAGGCTACATATCATCAAATTATTTGGTCAGCACATCAGCGAAAAAGTTGTGGTTCCTCCCAAAAGTAGTACTTTAAGTCTGCAAAGAACTTCTTCCTTTTTGTGCAGATGTAACATTTGAAACCAAATAATTAGCTATGTTAGCATACCAAGGTGAATCATCAATGATAGTTTTACGGAAAGGAAGTTGTTCATTGGGGAATGTGTTGTTAATTTGTTCTTCGTCCAATGGCTCTAAATCAAGATTTTCTAATCTAGAGAGATGATCAGCTGCCAGATTTTCAGCTCCCTTCATGTCTTTAATCTCCAAGTAAAATTCCTGCAAAAGGAGTACCACACTAATAAGTCCAGGTTTTGCATCATTCTTCCAAAGGAGATATTTCGAAGCAGAGTGGTCAGTATAGAGTATGAGTTTAGAAAGTATTAAATAAGGACGGAATTCGTCAAATGCAAATACTATTGCAAGCAACTCCTTCACCGTTGTTGTGTAATTTACTTGGGCATTTGTTGGACTTTTGCTTGCATAGTATATCGGCTGGAAAAAATTACCCCTTCTTTGGCACAAAACAACACCTATAGCATAGTCACTGGCATCACATATTAATTAAAAAGGAAGAGACCAATCTGGAAAGACTAAAATCAGAGAGTTCGTGAGCTTTTCTTTAAGCAAATTAAAGGCAGCTAAACAATTATCATAGAGATTGAAAGGCATATCTTTCTCAAGCAAAGCAGTAAGAGGTTTAGTAATTTTTGAAAAATCCTTTATAAATCTCCTATAAAACCCCTCATGCTCCAAGAAACCCCTAATTGCTTTCATAGAGGCAGGCGAAGGCAACCTTTCAATTGTCTCTATTTTAGCTCTATCTACCTCAATGCCATTTTCAGAAATTTTGTGTCCTAAGACTATTCCTTCTTGAACCGTAAAATGACATTTTTCTAATTTAAAACAAGGTAGCTCTCTCCACATCTTTTTAAAAAATTTTCTACATTAGATAAGTACGCATGAAAAGAGTTACCAAACACTAAAAAATCATCCATAAAGACTTCCATAATATCCCCCTCTGATGTGTGAAAATAAAATGGGGAATTCTAATCACTACAATGCTAGGCAAGTAGACCTAACAAAGTAGAAGTGAGTTCAATCTGAGTGTCGAATCCCTCAAGGAGGTACGAAGGTTCAAGTACTACTCATGTCTCTAATGTTTAGTGTATGAAAAAGTTGTCATTGAGAAAAACATAAAACAATAAAAACAATTAAAAATAAAGCAATAATCAAAACAATTCTTAAAAGATTAATAAAAACAAGAGTTCGGTTTGGTGGAATCCCCCTAATCCTTATTACAAGCTCAATTGGAAAAGACTTTAATGAAAACGATGTTGAAATTAATTAAGTTGGGTCATCAATTAAAAATCGGGCAATCCTTATCTCTAGGATGAAAGCCACCCTACTTACTAATCCTTGGAGGAAAATCTCTTTTCTTCCCAACAAATTATCAGTGCCACAAACTTAGGTGATCTTAAAGAATCTAAAAGTACAATATCATATCTATAGTCAATTGCCCCAGTTAACCACCAATTGGTTGCTGTAGATTGTTCTTCCTTTTTCAATTCCAAAAATGCGAATAATCTAATCTCGTGACAGTTAAATTACAAACAACTGGAATTGGAAGAAAACTTAAATTAAAACAAACATCGAAATCAAGAAATCAAACCTAGAACTTCATAAACAAGAATTAGTGTTCAACCCCAAATCAAACAAGAAAAACTACTCACTACTCATATTAATAAAACTAAAAATTAATGAAAGAATTTCAATAACAAGAAAAGTAAAAAAAAGCTTAGGATTAAGCCTTGAAGCCGTAATTAAATCCCGAACGTTTTCTAAGATCGTCTCTCGAGTCACCAAATCGAAGATCGAAATCTTGGATCAAAGTCTTCAATCCTGTAATCCAAGAAAATAAATCTTGCACAAAACTTGAAACTTTAGAACTAAAGGAAATATAAAAACTGGAAGTAAAAGAGTGTTTAACTAATCTACCCTAATTAATCTACTCGTAATCTATAATCAAACCTAAATCTAATCTAAAGTAATTATATCTTAATTGTAGCTAATAGTATGTTACAATGGCTACATAAAAGCCCTATATATAGAGGCAAAATTACAAGAAATCCAAGCTAAAGTTGAAGTAGGAATTAAAAAAATCGAGTTTGAAAAAGATTGGATTCGTCCCTTTACCAGCCCACCTACCACTGAGGGTAGGGTGAGGCCTATCGTCTGCGGTAGGTCTCAGGTTATAGCTTCCCAGCCATCCTTGGTACCTACCCTCGATGGTAGGTTATCTTGCCATCTGTGGCAGGTGTTGTCTCTTTGCCGACGGCTTCTGTTTTCGTCTTTTTCGGTCCATTTTCCTTTCCTTTTCATCGTTTCTACTTCCAGAGGGTACCTAGACAAAAATAAGAGATATTTGGCTCAAATTTGTTAGACTCTGTCTTGTTTGTGCTATTCACCTACGGAGAAACTATGCCTAGTCAGCTAGCTAGCAAGAGATAACTGAAAGGCTTCTCTTGTTTTATGAATCTGCTATAAGTAGTTGGGCCAGGCCATTGATAGATGTTCTTTACGTGGGGAGGTCTTTTCTTTCTTGACTTTCAAAGTGAAGTGAGCTTTTTAGGGAGGATGTTCTCCTACTCAGAGAATGCCGCCTACATATTAAAAATACCGAAAATGATGAAATTAACATATAGAAAATATATACAAAAATGCACTTGCCACATACCCCTATACTTATTTTTGCTTGCCCTCAAGCAACACAAACTAAACAAACAAACGAAGGATATAAAGACTTGTTAAAATAAAACAAAAATGAGGTAAGAGATAAAATATTTAACTCAAAAATGATTTCAAGCATTTACTCCAAAAAAATCTTTTAAAAAATAAAACAAAACAAAGTTAAACTTAGAAAAATAAAAGAATAATACCACTTCAATAGATTACACCAACATCCCACTCCAAAAATACATAAAAAAAAAAGCCAAACGACAAAATTACTAAGTCAACCATAACCCACTAAAATCATTACCAATCAACGGTGTGTAAGTGTGATTTTACTCATGCCATCTTTCAAAGAAAAAGAGGATTTTAAGTGATTAGCAATAAGAAATATTTTCAAAGACAATGCACGTAGTTCATAATTTTTTTATCACTTAGCCACATTAAAGTTTAATTTAGATCGTTCTCGGATTAGATAAGACTTTTTGGATTTTATTTTTAGGCTAGGGACGTAAGTAGGTCACAAACAAAGGTAAAAGGAAACAAAAACAAACGAGATAGAGCTAATGCAACCGAAAGGATAAGATAATGACATAAAAGAATACTTTCTAACTGTGGTTTTCACTTTTCTCATTCATCTTTGTACAACTTACTTCATTCTTCTTTTGATAAAAACTCCATCTAAGAACATAACTTTCTTTCTCATAATTGTTCAAAAATAACAAAAATAATTTAGAGAGAGATGATGCTTGAGTTTTTTAAGATCTTACTATAAAATAAGACATATTTTTTCTTCATTTTTCTACCAATTTTTTTCATCGTTTTGGCTTTTTCTCTTATTTCTCAAATTTTCTTTTCAAGTATCAATAATTTTTTTCTCTCTATAATAGCCATAGAACTGAATGAAAATATAAAAATACCCTTTCTTTTTAAAACAATAGGGCTTTTCTTTCTTTCTTTCTTCACCCCTTTTTCCCCCACACTTATTCGTCTCTTTCACCCGAAATGGCCAAAAGTCTATACTAACTAATAGCTCATGAGTCGAGGTTCACTCAAAATGGCCAAAAGTCTATACTAACCATTTGCTTACGAATTAAGGTTCTATATATAATGAGATTAAAAGAACAAAGAAAAGAAGGGAGTGTAACTCTTGGCATGAAGGCATGAAAAGGGAACTAGGGATTGATTTCATAGGATAAAAGATAAGAAAGGCTCAATCAGTTCAAAGAAGGACTAAGAACATTATCTCCAGGACCATCCTAGACCAGATTTCTTTGCTTTTAAAGATAGATAAATCATGAAATTGCAGGCAAAGTTCAAAATTTATTATCATAATGCTAGTATCAAAGATTTCTAAGCTTCTATTACTCAACAACTTCACAAGTGTATAAAAACCATTGATCAAGTAAGAACTTTAGCAAATATGGTTTTGAAGTAATTAAGTAATTTGCCTTTTTCGAAAAACGTAAGGAATGTTAAATTTTAAACTCTATTAAAAGTAACGAAAATAAAATATTTTTGGATTTTTAAAATAAGGAAGTAAAAACAAAATAAAATAAAATATTTTTTGGAATTTTTAAATATTCTTATTTTTTTGGGATTTTTAGAATAACAAACTTAAAAAACTTTCAAAAGAACAAAAACGAAAAAAATGACTAACAGAAAAAACTTAAACAAAGAAAAAGACTAAAAGAGAACAGAAAAAAACTTGAAAAACACAACATATCCCCCTACACTTTAGATCACATTGTCCTCAATGTGGGGGTTAGACTAAAAGAAAAACAAAAACAAACACATACATTGGAAACAATTCTGCGGATATATAAAGCGATAAAGTATATTCGGAAGCCATCCCCACATAAAATAAAACAGATAAAAGAAAAAGAAAAATAAATAAAGGAAAAATAAAACATGAAATAAAACAAGAAAGCATAAACATAAAAGAAAGAAAATATGAAGACAGAAAATAAAAGAAGAAAAAGAAACTCATTGTAATGGAACTAAAAGAATTTGAAACCCCATGTAAGACGAGAATTCAAAATTTTAAAATCGAGTTTGAAAAAGATGTTATAAAATTCAACTAATTACAACTCTTTAAAGGAAAATAGAAGACTAAGGATTGTTCTCCTTTAGCATTCTTGAAATTTCCTATGAACTCCATGAGACGTCACCTCTCCTCATCATTCTCCTTGGGTTGCTTCCATGATTCCTTCATACATAAAGAATTATCAACGAGAACAAAGTTAGTTTTGTGAGTAAGGGGGTTTACTCCCTTACTCTCTTCAATATCTTCTTTCTCCGTATATTGTCGCCCTTCTTTATGATCCTCTTGACTTTCTGCAAACTTCTCATATTCCTTTTTTTATTCACCTTCCTCAAATTCATTTTTATTTTCCGGTAAGCACTCATCTCTCTTATTTTCTTCCAGTTTTCTTGTAATCTGAGGAGGTTCTTCAAATATGGAAGATCGTCCTGCCTCCTTCCTATTATTTCTCATTGAACCTCCTCTTACTCGGGGAAAGTAACCTCCTCTGGTTCTTGAGCAGTTTTATCATCGTCATCTATAAACATTGGAAACGTCATCACTTGTTCTCCTACATCTCGTATGGTGACTGTATTACTAGGTATATGACTAAGCGGTTCATGAATGATCCTCTTTTCTATTAGTTTGTTGTGACTTTCCATGTTTTGGAAGGAAGCCATTTGGTTTCTAAGAAATGCTTCTACCCTGACATTCGCCGAATCGATATACTTCGATAAGAGATCTTCTAGATTAGTTCGTGGGGGTGATAGATGCATGGGTGGAGCATCATTGTATGTGGAATATTGACTATAGTCTCTTCAAGGAACATTCGATTGAGTCCTCCAGTCCGACTGGTACTGGTCAGTATACGTATCGTATCCCTTCCAGTTCTCTTGGAACGTGGCCGATTCATAGTATGTATACTGAGATTGAAAGGCCATGTTCTACACTCCTTCTTCTAACATTGATGCCCATCGGTATTCCATGGTGCAATCAGTATTCGTATCTTACCTGAAACAACCAATTGGATAAGCAATTTAACACAGGTTCTAGAGGCAATAAAACAAATAAATAATATCCATACCACAAACATCCAGGTGCAACAATAAATTAGAACAAAGCAAAACAACAAAACCCAAAAGTGACTAAAACAACAAATAAATGATTTGCCTTAAACTTGTTGTTCCCCGGCAACGGTGAAAAAAACTTAATGTATGAAAATAAAACGAGGAATTCAAACCAGTACAATGCTAGACAAGTGGACCTAACAAAGTGGAGATGAGTTCAAACCAAGTGTCGAATCTCTCAGGGATGGACGAAGGTTCAAGTACTACTCGTGTCTTTAATGTTTAGTCTATGAAAAAGTGGTTGTTGAGAAAAGCATAAAACAATAAAATCAGTTAAAATAAAGCAACAATAAAAAAAAAGTCTTAAAATATTAATAAAAACAAGAGTTTGGTTTCGTGGAATCCCCTAATCCTTGTTACTAGCTCAATTGGAAAAGACTTTGATGAAAACGATGTTGAAATTAATTAAGTTGGGTCATCACTAAAAAATCAGGCAATCACTATTTCTAAGACGAAAGCCACCCTATTCACTAACCATGAGAGGAAAATCTCTTTTCTACCTAACAAATTATGAGTGCCATAAACTTAGGTGACCTAAAAGGACCTAAAAGTGGAATATCGTATTCGTAGTTAATTGCCCCAATTAACCCCCAATTTGTTACCCTAGATTGTTCTTTCTTTTTCATTCCAAACAACCTTGTGAATAATTTAATCTCGCAACAATTAAATTACAAACAAATGCAATTGTAAGACAACTTAAATGTAAAACAAACATCGAAATCAAGAAATCAAACCATGAACTTCATAAACAAGAAATAGGGTTCAACCCTAAACCAAACAAGAAAAACTTATTCATATTAATAAAAGTAAAAATTAATGAAAGAATTCAATAACAAGAAAAGTAAAAGAAAGCTTAGGATTAAGCCTTGAAGCCGTAATTAAATCTCGAACGTTTTCTAAGATCGTCTCTCGAGTCACCTAGTCGAAGATCGAAATCTTGGATCAAAGTCTTCAGTTCTGTAATCCAAGAAAATAAATCTTGCACAAAACTTGAAACTCTATAACTAAAGAAAATATAAAAACTAGAAGTAAAAGAGTGTTTAACTAATCTAGCCTAATTAATCTACTCGTAATCTATACTCAAACCTAAATCTAATTTGAAGTAATTGTATCTTAATTGTATCTAATAGTATGTTACAATGGCTACATAAAAGCCCTAGATATAGAGGCAAAATTACAAGAAATCCAAACTAAAGTTGAAGTAGGAATTAAGAAAATCGAGTTTGAAAAGGATTGGATTCGTCCTTTTGCTAGCCTACCTACCGCTGATGGTAGGGTGAGGCCTACCATCAGCAGTAGGTCTCAGGTTACAGCTTCCCAGCCATCCTTGGTACCTACCCTTGATTGTAAGTTATCCTGCCATCTGAGGTAGGTGTTGTCTCTTTGCCGACGGCTTCCGTTTTCGTCGTTTTTGCTACATTTTAATTTTCCTTGTTTTTACTTTCGGAGGGTACCTAAGACGGAAATAAGAGATATTTAGATCAAATATGTACTTTGCGTATTTAAAAAACTGAAAACAATGAAATTAACATGTAGAAAATTTAGACAAAATGCACGTATCACCCACCAACCATTTAAAAATAGCAATCATGCAACGTTGAAAAGTAGCAGGAGCATTGTATAAACTAAAAGGCATATATATGTATGTGAATGTACCGTATGGGCATGTGAACTTTTTTTTCTCCTACTCTTCTGGGTTGATGGGAATCTTGAAGTATCTTGAGAATTCATTGAGGACGCAATAAAATGGATGGCCTGCTAACCTTTCTAGCATTTGATCAATGAACAGAAGAGGAAAGTGATCCTTTCGAGCTGCCTCATTCAATTTTTTGTAATCTATGAACACCCTCCATCTAGTGATTACCCTTGTTGGATTTAACATATTTTTCTCGTTTTTCACCACAGTCATTCCACCTTCTTTGGTACTACTTGTACCGGACTTACCCAGATGCTGTCTGAGATAGGATATGATTCAAGCATCTAAGAGTTTAATAACTTCCTTCTTTACTACTTCTTGCAAGTTTGGATTCAATCACTTTTGAGGTTGAATCACGGGCTTAGAATCCTCTTCAAATCTAACTTATGAGGGTAGAAGGATAGATAATTCCTTGAATATCTGTTGTCTTCCAAGCGATAGCTTTCTTGTGTTTCTTGCGAAGTCCGTAATAGAGCTCGTTTTTCAGGCCGGTTCAATTTGGTAGAAATGATGATTGGAAGTGTTGAATTTTTCCCAATAAGAGCATACTCCAAGTGAGCCAGCAATGGCTTGAGTTCTAACTCCGAGGGTTCTTCGAAAGAAGTCTTAAGAGAGGGTTTTGTGGGTACCTTTAATTCTTCTTGTGTAGTAAGTGGCCTTTTCCTTCTTTGATTCATCTAATTTCATAGTTAGAGCCCGAACCTCTTCAGAATCCACTTCGTTTTGGGAACTTGGTTGCAAGGCTATCAATAATGAATCGTCTTGGACAAATTCCTGCACATGAGTAGAGAAATAAGGATCCATAAAATCTAACATAAAGCAACCATCATCATGATCTCCCATTCTATGCATGGCATCGGGAAGTCTTAAGACAACTTGCTTCCCCTAATCTAAGGGTCAACTTTCCTTCCCCCACATCTACGAGAGCCTTAGCAGTGGCTAAGAAAGCATGACCTAAGATGAGCAGGACTTCAATGTCCTCACTCATATCCATAATCTAAGGGTCAACTTTCCTTCCCCTACACCAAGTCCCGTACTTTTACTAGCACATCATCTACAATACCTCTAGGATACTTAGTAAATATATTTGCTAGTTGAATACTCTTCTTAGTAGGTTTTGGCTCTCATACTCCCAAGTTTTTAAAGAAATCATAAGGCATGAGATTTATGCTAGCACCTAAATCAAGTAAAGCGTTAGAAATAGTTATATCTCCAAAAGTGCTAGGAATAGTAAAACTCCCTAGATCCTTTAGTTTTTCTGGAGGCTTTTGTTTAGGAATTAGAATTATTGAACACTCTTCATTCATCATTACCAAAGGGACATCCTCTAACCTTTTCTTTCTGGAGATATCTTGCTTTAGAAACTTTGCATATTTAGGCATCTGTCTTAAAACATCCACCAAAAGTAAGTTAATATGTAATTGTTTAAAGATTTCTAGAAACTTACCATGTTGTTCATCTTATTTTGCCTTCAATATCCTTCTTGGAAATGGGATAGGAGATCTATATGGTGGAGAGGCTGAAGTTCTCTTTTCTACTTCTTTTTATTGACCCTCCTTTTTCCTTAGGGGGAGTGGATTCCCTTTGTGCATTGATTGTTCCTATATCCTTTTCTACAATTGGAGTGAGTGCTAACTCCTTCCCACTTCTCAAAGTGACCGCCTTTGCATATTCGTTTGACTTATTAATAGGAGGACTTTCCATGATAATCTTTCTTAATTTCCCAAATTGATTCTCCATGCTATTGAGAGAGGCGGTTTTGCTCCATTGAACTTCTTCCTTACTTTTTAACCCATTCTTTGCTAAATTCACATATTTCGACACAAGATCCTCCAAGCTAGGTGATGGAGATAGTGGATTTTGATCCAGACTTCTATTCTAAAAACCGGGGGTGGTTGTTGTCTTCTTTGATTATCGCCTCTCCACACAACCCCCGATTGATTTCTCTAACCCAAATTATACTGATTAGGATACGCATTGATCCTTTCCAATTTTCTTGGAACATGGCCTGTTGATGATAAGTGTTTTCGGGTATAACAACCATGTTTTGTATCTCTTGTTCTAATATTGCTGCAAGTTAGGTTTCTATGGTATCATTGACGTCCATGTCTTATAGTCCAAAACTTGAAATGAATAGTTAAGAAGAATACTTAACACAAGTTCAAAAAGCTAATGGATGAATTTCCAAAGTTCATTCCACAAAAACTCAACAAGGACGCAAAAGAGAAGAAAGGAATAGAAAAGAACTATAACTACAGCACTAAAACAAAACAATATTCCTTAAACCTGTCGTTCCCCAGCAACAGTGCCAAAACCTTGATGTGAGAAAAATTAGAATAATAAAACGGGGTGGAATCTTAATCACTAAAATGCAAGGCAAGTAGATCTAACAATGCAGAAGTGAGTTCAAAACAGAATATCGATTCTCTCCAAGACGATCGAATGTTTAAGTACTAATCGTGTTTCTAATGTTTAGTTCAATAAAAAGACGATGCCGTTGAGAAATAAAAACTTAAAACTGAAATAATTAAAGAAAGCACATAATAGAAACGACTTTAAAAGAAGTATAAAGACAAGAGTTTGGATAGGAGAATCCCCATAATCCTTGTTACTAATTCAATTGGAAAAACTTTAATGAAAACGATATTGAATTAATTGAGTTATGTCATCACTCAAATTGGACAATCCCTCTCTCTAGAAGAAAGCCACCCTACTCATTGACCCTTAGAGGAAAATATATTTTCTCCCTAACAAATTATGAGTGCAATAGAATTAGGTGATTTAAAAGACCTAAAAGTACAAAATTGTATCTCTAGTCAATTGCCCCAACTAACCCTCAATTGGTTGCCCTAAATCGTTCTTCCTCTTTCAATTCTGAATAACCTTTCGATTAAACTAATCTTGTGACAATTAAATCACAAACAAACTCAATTGGAACATACCATAAATTAAAATAAACCTCGAAATCAAGAAATCAAACCAAGAATTTCATATTCAAGAATTAGGGTTCAACTCCATTCCAAACAATAAAGAACTACTCACTATTTATTATAGTAAAAGTGAAATAAAACATAAAATTCAATAACAAGAAATGGAAAAGAAAGCTTAGGTTGAAATCGAAGAAGCAATTGGAATCCTGAACGTCTTCATATTCGAGTCACCAAGTTGAAGATCGAAATATTCAATCAAAGTCTTCAATTCTTGTATCCAAGAAACTAAATTACAGAAATCTTGAAACTTTATTAACTAATTGAATGTATAAAAGCTAGAATTTAAAGAATGTTCACTCTAATCTAACATAACTAATCTAATTCTAACCAAACAAAAACGTACAACTAGTCTATGTAGAATTTCTATGTATCTATTTCTATCTAAGCCCCTTACAATAGCTGCAGAAAGACCCCTTATATAGAGGTGAAAAATAGAAGAAAACCAAGTTAAAATTAGAGTAGAAAACAAGAAAATTGAGTTTGTTTTGGACTCAGCCACCCTTTCCATCATACCATACCTCCGACAGTAGGGCGAGGCCTATTGTCCGCTATAGGTCTCTATTTGCCAATGCCTTTTGTGCCACAGAACCTACCGACGATGGTAGGTTAGTCTACCTCGCATGGTAGGTTGGCTGTCTCGCTGTCGACGGCTCTGTTTCCTCCCGTTTTTGTTTCCTTTTATCGTTTGTACTTCCGAAGGGCACCTAAGAAAAGAGTTAGAGATATTAAGCTAAAATATATACCTTTACATATTAAAAACACCGAAAAAGATTAAATTAACATATAGAAAATATAGACAAATATGCACTTATCCACATTCTCTAGTGTAAGGCCAAAGGAGATTAAAGTTAATGATGGAAATGTGGATGATGGAATGTTTGTTTACACGGAAAATTCTATGATGATCAAGTTTGAAGGTTTTGAAAATCAAGGACAAGTACCCAAGTTGCTCATAATCCGTGCCATAAACACGGATTAGTCAAGGGAGCAACTTGGATGTGGAAAATGACTAATTAATTGGGAATTCTTGGACCTACCGCCGATGGTAGGCCCTGTCCCTACCATAGCCAGTAGGCCTCTGCCAGCACCATTCGGGAAGCATGACACCTACCGTGCACAGTAGGTCTCACCCTACCGTCACCGGTAGGGTTCGGGAAGGAAATTACTTATGCGTCCTTTTGGGTGGGATTTTGTAATTCAAGTTTTTTTTCAAGCTTTTAATCAAGGGTTTTATGGGTAATTCAAGCAATCAATAACTTGTTTAGCACAGTTAAGGCTTGGCCTCTAAGTACCCCACTATAGGCTCATTGTAAAACAATTGATAAATTTTGCTGAAATTGTTGAGTGAGAATTCTCTTCGTCTCTAGGATTCTTTACGCTTGCCTAGTTTGCTTGCTAAGGGATAATGTCCTTAGTTGTGAAAAATTTATTCCCTTAGGTTGATGAATCTATGGAATTCCATTGATCTTAATTCCTTTCGTTGATTGAGTCTTACAGTTCTTGTTCTTTCATTCTCATTAATCCTAGGTCTTCTAGATTGTGTAGTTGGGGTTTTGAGGCGTTAGTTTCCTCAAAGTTCTTCCTATAAATTTAGGAAAGAGTTTTTCCACTCAATATTGGGTTTATGAGGCTTAGATTCTCATAGGTTTTCCATTAGAGTGTTGAAGCTACAAAATCCTCAATGGAGGTTCTTCATGAAGGATGTGATCTTGGGAAGGTGTTGAATTAAATCCAGATACAATTGAAGATTCACATCAAAGTGGTATCAGAGAAACCTCCAATTGAAGGTCAATTTGAATTTTAAGTGTTTAAAATTCCCTTAAAATAAAAGGAAAAGAAGAAGTACTTGATGATCTATGAAAAAAATACATGAAGATCATGCGTAGTGCAGAAAAATTACAGAAAAAATTGTTCCAAAACATAAGTGAAACTTTGACGGAATAATGTGCATATTTATTGATGATTTGTGATGGAGACTTCCTCTTTTGAATTAAGTTTCATTTGAAATAATTTTTTCTCATTTTGGAGTACAATTGATTGCTCAATTGGATTGAATTGTAAAATGTGTTTCGGATTCGCGACGACAGAAGAAGGGTTGATTAATCCGAGTATATCTTGGGTTATACCGACCCAATTTGACAGAAATTTGTGCTTAAATTCCTCCTTATCAAATGAGGAAAATTAGTTCGTTTGTTTTATCTGATTTGTAGATTTAGATTTCGAGTTATCGTTATTTTCGTGTCAGGGTGTCAATATCCCTGTTTCCTGGAAAATTTTGTTTTAGTATTCTTTGTTTTGCATAATTGTTTTAAATTACATTGTTTTTTTATTTCAAATTGTTTCATTGTGTGCTTCTAATCTTTTGTTGATGATCAATTAGATTTATTGGATCTTTTCCATAGATTACATTATTTGAAATTCTTACACCTCAAGTGCTTGATATTTTGCCTCTTTGAACACTTATCCAACTAAGTGCATTGATTATTTTGCTTGCTTGTGATTGATGCTCTTGTTTTGAGTTGGCTAAGAAGTTTGAAGGATCTTATAGAGACTTGAGTGTTCAGTGGTTGGAAAAGGCAAGAGGGTGATCTTACCTTGATAAAAGCCAGTAAGAGTATAAACACGAGTGAATTGAGTGATCATCAAAAGAGTGTAAACACTTAGAGAGTGATTGGGAGGTCCTTCTACCTTTTCTTCTTTGTTTAATTTGCAAGTTTAATAATGTCTACCGGATGGTCATATGCCTACACAATCTTGTCAAGAAGGTACTAGTGATCCTACAAGGATGAATCTCAATGAAACTTTGAGGTCCATGCAACAATAAATTAAGGGATTGGCAAGACAATTCCAAGGTGTTGTTTGGAACAACTGTTAGTATATGTCCTAAGACCAATTGACTCACATTTATGATTTATGAAGCATGTATTTTTCAATTGTATTTTATGCTCTTGGTCATCAAGTATGTGACTTGATAGTAAAATCCTTATAGCTAATAAAATACTATTCTTATTTGTCCCTAGTTTATTACATCTTGTAAACTAGTGTGAAGTTGATTAATGGTCAAGTTTTACTTATCATGAATATGAGATATAAAATCAATTCATAAATACATATTGAGAATATTGTATTGGACATGACCCAAAGTGAAGAAGAAATATTGCATGGGTTTAAGTTATAAGTATTTCTTCTCAGTTTTATATTTGGTGTCCTTCGACCTAATGTTTCTAATGTTTCTTGCATGGGGAGAAAAATATGTTTTGACATAGTCAAACATCACTTTTAATTAGGTGATCATTATGATTATTGGTTGGCTTATTTTCTCGTCATGGCTTGAATATTGGAGATAGTGAAAGGGATTTGTCCCTCTCTTTTTAGAGAGAGATATCCATGGGCCCCTTGATAAAGAAGACTGGAAAATATGCATGGCAATGCTAAAATAAGTATTAATAAGGTGTTATTAAAAAGTATTTGTTGGAACAGTCTGCCTGGTGATCAAGTAAATGGTTAATTAAGTTTTATAAGGATGACTTGATCCATGCCTTATACTTAATTAGGATATCGTGTGACAAAAGGACTAAATATTAAATCTGATGCTAGGTTATTATTACATTTACTTAACTTGGGTAAGCATAATGTCTTGCTAGAGGCCGCTTATGTTTTGTGAATAAATGTCTAGGACACTTTTTCATTCACTGCCAACGTTAAGTGAACCTACAGGGTCACACGCATAAACGATCTTGTGAGCATAATGTGCACGTTCAATGAATCTAGATTGTGTCCAGATTCGTTGAACGTATACAAAAAGGGAATCAGATTCCATATTGTATTTTCTGGTAGGCTAATAAGTAATTAATTTTATTTAATCGAATAAATGAAATTAATTACTTAATATTGCACATCCAACCGTTGGATGATTATGGGAATAGACAGACGAGATTAAACTGTCATTAGATGAAAGTTAGGGTTTTGATATTGACAGCTATAAAAGGTTATGTTAACCTTTTCTTGGTAGCCGTCCTTTATCTGACTAAAGAAAAAAAAACCCTAAACCCTAGAACGGCGATGTAGTACCTAGCCTCCTCGCTCCGAAATACGATCGATTACCAGATAGTCAGGATCAGTTCTGAACAGTTTTCAGAACACAGAAAGGACTAGCATCCCGATCGCTTGCAAAGGAGTTCGTCGCGTGGATTCCAGTAGAGGGTGAAGCGTACAAAGCAGCGCCTCCACAACCAACAATCAAAACATTAAGGTAATTTCTATCCAATCGGTTTTTCTAGTATGTGCAGATCCTATTGGTGGATTTCCGTAGTTTTATTTTACTTTGTTTTTGCCTACGGATTCCAACAGTGGTATCAGAGCCTCGTACATACTAGTTTTACTGATATTATCTGTTACCGCTTTGATTACATATGTTGTTTTCAATCAGCCTTATAGTAAGGTTTCTGATTAGTGTAATAATCATAGTAAATTGAATTATAGGATTCGCATATATCGTATTCTGTTTTACTTATTAATGCGATTAATTAAACAGAATGTTGTTACTGCCAAATTGTTTGGCGTACAGTCTGTAATCTGTGCAATTTAATTGTTAAACTAATATGCAGAATCACATGATTTAATGTTTAACTGTTAAACAAAATTTCTGGCGGCATGATTTTAGGGTTTATGATGGCAATAACTCATTCAATCAGTTGGAAAGAAAAATCGATTTTCTTTCCGAGGGCATTGCCCCCTTAAACCCCCCGCAAGGGCGCTGCCCCTTGACCCCGCCGGCAGACCGGCCAGCGGGACTGCCGTTTTCTTCCAGGGGCTTCGCCCCCGGAACCCCCTTGTTGTTTCTTTGCATGTTTCTTCCTATCTTTAGATGCATGGTGCATAGCATGGCCCTTTACCTCTTGTGATTGATTGGCTTATTTTTTTAATGGGTTGTATGTTTTTAAATACGGCCTGCGTGTCGTTGTTTTCGTTGATGTAATATTATCAAGCTTTACTAGAATAGGTTAAATTTATTTCCTATTCCTATGTATGTTTTCTGTCCTATGTAACAAGATTAGAAGGCGAAGACATTGGAGGCAAGCTCATGGAGATGAAGACTTACCTAGATTGACCTTTGACTTCCATGAGGCTCGTGGAAGTCACTATAGGATTGGGGCCATGCTATGACACGTTTTATTTGATGTATATATATTATGCATGTGATGTTTATTTTATTTCCTTTTATTTTTTATATATGTTTTGTGAAATAATATACAAATAAAAAGGAAGAAGGTTTTTGAAACCATGTAAAAAAAAAAAAAAAAATTAAGTCGTAAAATGCCTTCCATGATCATAAGCACTTCTCCATGCTTGGATCATCATTTTGTCTCATTGCCAAAGCAAGAGATAAATGGTTACCTAAGTAGGAGAAGATGGAAAATGGTGATTTCCATATGCTTGGAATGGTTTGGCTTAACTAGGCTATCAAAATGGTTTTAAGCCTAGGACATCATATGGGATTTTACGGGTACATGTAGATGTAAATCCCATTAATACATTTTTCTCTAATTATGGATGTTAAGCCAAAGCTTACTTATGATTAGAATAAAATGAATTTTTATACCCATGATTTATGTCAAGTGTTGAATATTTCAGGGAAACTTGAATGCTTTATTTATTTAATTTTACTTTGCAAATTCTGTGTAGATAATGGCCTCAAACAATTCAAACACATCGTTGCGATCCGTGCTTGAAAAGAATAAGCTTAGTGGGACTAACTTTCTTGATTGGGCACGAAATTTAAGGATTGTCCTTAAACAAGAAAAAACCTATATGTACTTGAGAACCCTATCCCTAATCAACCAGCTAACAATGCCCCTAGAGTCGAAAAGGATGCTTATAGTAAGCACAAGGATGATTCTAAAGATGTGACATGTCTCATGTTGGCTACGATGGAATCTGAGTTGCAAAAGCAATTCGAGGAAGTTGAGGCTTATGAGATGATAAAACAGCTCAAGGAAATGTTCCAAGAGCAGGCACGTCAAGAGAGATATCTTACCACTAAGGCGTTGAATAGCTGCAAAATGACCCCTGGCACTTCAGTTAGTGCTCATGTCCTTAAGATGAAAGGGTATTTTGATCGGCTTGAAAAACTTGGAGCACCCTGTAAGTCATGACTTAGCTACGATATGATCTTGGCCTCTTTGACCTCCCGATTATGATCGGTTTGTCATGAACTTCAATATGCATAGTATGGAAAAGTCCATAAATGAATTGCACGGGATGCTCAAGTAGGCTGAACAAAACATTAGGAAGTCTACTCCTAATGTTCTGATGGTTCAGAAGGGACAGTTCAAGAAGAACAAAGGAAAGGGAAAGGATATGGCCAAAAAGGGTAATGGCAAGCAGAAGCCCAAGCCCAAGGTTAAACCACCAAAGGAAGGGACTTGCTTCCACTGCAATGAACCTGGTCATTGGAAGAGGAATTGCAAGCTCTACTTGGAAGAAAAGAAGAAGCAAAAGGCCGGTGAGGCTGCCGCCTGGGTATTTTCGTTATAGAAATTAATATGTCTACTCCTACTTCATGGGTATTAGATACCGGGATGTGGAGCTCACATTTGTGTAAATGTGCGGGGACTCAAAAGGAGTAGATCTTTGGCAAAGGGAGAGGTGGACCTACGAGTTGCAAATGGAGCAAAAAGTTGCTACTCTGTAGTTTGTAGGGGACATTTGATTTACTTTTGCCTACTGGGCTTATAATTGAACTTAAAGATTATTATTATGTTCTTGCTATGAGTAGGAACATCATTTCAATTTCTTGTTTGGATATTGATGGTTTTGAGTTTAATACTAAGAATGGTAAAAGTTCTATTTATAAAAATGGTATTTTCTATGGGGGATGCCTCTTTATGTAATGGACTTTACACTCTTAACCTACATGATTCCATTAGTAAGCCCATCTATAACATAAATAAAAAGAAATTTAAATCTAATGATCAAACTTATAGCATTGTCGTTTGGGCCATATAAATGAGAAACGCATATCAAAACTCCTTCAAGATGGACTTTTATCTTCATTCGACCTTGAGTCTTATGAAAAATGTGATTCTTGTTTATTGGGCAAAATGACTAAAAGTCCATTTACAGGGCAAAGTGAAAGGGCTACCGATTTATTGGAACTTATACATACTGATGTATGTGGGCCAATGAACACACAAGCCAGAGGAGGTTTTCAGTATTTCATTACATTCACAGATGATTTCAGTAGATATGGTTATGTCTATCTAATGAAACATAAATCTGATTCCTTTCAAAAGTTTAAAGAATTTCAAAATGAAGTACAAAATCAACTTAGAAGGAGTATCAAATTACTTCGATCAGATCGAGGTGGTGAATACTTAGGCCAAGAGTTTGACGAACATCTAAAAAATTGTGGGATATTATCACAATTAACTCCACCAGGAACACCACAATGGAATGGTGTGTCTGAACGCAGAAATCGAACTCTATTGGATATGGTTCGATCTATGATGAGTCAAACAGATCTTCCAATTTCTTTTTGGGGTTATGCTCTAGAAACTGCTGCATTCATATTAAATAGAGTTCCATCTAAAGCTGTTCAGAAGACACCATATGAGATATGGACCGGGAAACAACCTAGTTTAGCATTTCTCTAAATTTAGGGATGTGAAGCTTATGTGAAGCGATCATTATCTGAAAAACTAGCACCCAAATCTGATAAGTGTCTATTTGTGGGATATCCTAAGGAAACTAAAGGATACTGCTTTTATCTTCCATCTGAAAACAAAGTGTTTGTTGCTCGGAACGGAATTTTCCTTGAAAGGGAATTCGTTTCCAAAAGAGTTAGTGGGAGTAGAATCCATCTTGAAGAAGCTCAAGGACATCAGACCATTTCTGAACAGAGTATGGATACTCAGTTGGACTCACGTATTCATACTGAGCCTGAACCTTTGACACAAGGGCCAAGAAGGTCTGGTAGGATTTCTCAGATACCACAGAGATATGGATTTCTTGTGACTGAGGATCATAATATTGATATTATTGATCAAGGTGAACCTAATTCCTACCAAGATGCTATTCATAGTCCTGAATCTAACAAATGGCTAGAGGCTATGAAATCAGAAATGCAATCAATGCATGATAATCAAGTTTGGACTTTGATTGATCCACTTGAAGGTTGCAAGACCATAGGGTGTAAATGGGTTTTCAAAAAGAAAACTGACATGGATGGCAATGTGCACACTTACAAAGCACGATTGGTAGCAAAAGGGTATAGACAAACTCATGGTATAGACTATGATGAAACCTTTTCTCCAGTTGTAATGCTTAAGTCAATTAGAATTCTACTTGCCATTGCAGCATATTATGATTATGAAATATGGCAAATGGATGTTAAAACTGCTTTTCTTAATGGAAATCTACTGGAGGATGTGTATATGACACAACCTGAAGGTTTTATTCATCCTTCGAATTCTAGTAAAGTGTGTAAACTTCAAAGATCCATTTATGGCTTGAAGCAAGCATCTCGAAGTTGGAATCTTCGTTTTGATGAAGCAATTAAAGAATTCAATTTCATCAAGAATGATGATGAACCTTGTGTCTACAAAAGGGTTACAGAAAATGCAGTAGTCTTCTTAGTACTCTATGTCGATGACATCTTGTTAATTGGGAATGACATCCCCACTTTGCAAAGTATAAAAACTTGGTTGGGGAAGTGTTTTTCAATGAAAGATTTAGGCGAAGTAGCCTATATTCTAGGCATTAGGATCTATCGAGATGGATCTAAAAAGCTTATTGGCCTAAGTCAGAGTGGATATATTGACAAGGTACTGAAAAGGTTCAGTATGCAAGATTCTAAGAGAGGATTCTTGCCAATGTCACATGGTGTTAAACTCAGTAAGTCTCAAAGTCCTACCACAAGGGAGGATACAGAATGCATGAGTAAGATTCCTTACGCTTCTGCAATTGGATCTATCATGTACGCCATGTCGTGCACTTGCCCAGATGTCTCTTATGCATTAAGCATGATTAGCAGATTCCAGTCAAATCCTGGTCAATTGGACTGCAGTAAAAAAACATTCTCAAATACTTAAGAAGGACTAAAGAGATGTTTTTGATCTACGGAG
This sequence comes from Catharanthus roseus, assembly GCA_028651295.1. NCBI lineage: Eukaryota > Viridiplantae > Streptophyta > Magnoliopsida > Gentianales > Apocynaceae > Catharanthus > Catharanthus roseus. The sequence continues at coordinate 34,313,837 of JAPQWS010000159.1, read as the reverse complement.
GTCAGGAAGGAGAGCTTGTTGTAAATGGTTACACGGATGCTAGCTTTCAGACTGATGTAGATGATTTTAGATCGCAATCTGGATTTGTGTTTTGTTTGAGTGGAGGTGCTGTGAGCTGGAAGAGTTCAAAGCAAGATACCGTGGCCGATTCTACTACAGAGGCTGAGTATGTGGCTGCTTCTGATGCAGCCAAGGAGGCAGTTTGGATCAGAAATTTCATCACAGAACTAGGTGTAATTCCTAGCATTGTGAACCCAGTGGACCTATATTGTGATAATACAGGAGCCATTGCACAAGCTAAGGAACCTAGATCTCATCAACGATCCAAACATATTCTCAGGCGTTTCCATCTTACTCGAGAAATTATTGAGCGTGAAGATGTTAAAATTTGCAAAGTGGACACCAATGACAATGTCGCAGATCCATTGACAAAGCCACTCCCACAACTTAAGCATAAGAGTCATACTAGGTCAATGTGTTTGAGAGTTATGTCAAATTGGTGGTAGGGCAAGTGGGAGATTGTTAGTATATGCCCTAAGACCAATTGACTCACATTTATGATTTATGAAGCATGTATTTTTGAATTGTATTTTATGCTCTTGGTCATCAAGTATGTGACTTGATAGTAAAACCCTTATAGCTAATATAATACTATTCTTATTTGTCCCTAGTTCATTACATCTTGTAAACTAGTGTGAAGTTGATTGATGGTCAAGTTTTACTGATCATGAATATGAGATATAAAATCAATTCATAAATACATATTGAGAATATTGTATTGGACATGACCCAAAGTGAAGAAGAAATATTCCATGGGTTTAAGTTATAAGTATTTCTTCTCAGTTTTATATTTGGTGTCCTTCGACCTAATGTTTCTAATGTTTCTTGCATGGGGAGAAAAATATGTTTTAACATAGTCAAACATCACTTTTAATTAGGTGATCATTATGATTATTGGTTGGCTTATTTTCTCGTCATGGCTTGAATATTGGAGATAGTGAAAGGGATTTGTCCCTCTCTTTTTAGAGAGAGATATCCATGGGCCCCCTGATAAGGTAGACTGGAAAATATGCATGGCCATGCTCAAATAAGTATTAATAAGGTGTTATTAACATTATTTGTTGGAACAGTCTGCCTGGTGATCAAGTAAATGGTTAATTAAGTTTTATAAGGATGACTTGATCCATTCCTTATACTTAATCAGGATATCGTGTGACAAAAGGACTAAATATTAAATCTGATGCTAGGTTATTATTACATTTACCTAACTTGGGTAAGCATAATGTCTTGCTAGAGGCCATTTATGTTTTGTGAATAAATGTCTAGGACACTTTTTCATTCACTGCCAACGTTAAGTGAACCTACAGGGTCACACGCATAGACGATCTTGTGAGCATAATGTCCACGTTCAATGAATCTAGATTGTGTCTAGATTCGTTGAACGTATACAAAAAGGGAATCAGATTCCATATTATATTTTCTGGTAGGTTAATAAGTAATTAATTTTATTTAATCGAATAAATGAAATTAATTACTTAATATTACTCATCCAACCGTTGGATGATTATGGGAATAGACGGACGAGATTAAACTGTCATTAGATGACAGTTAGGGTTTTGATATTGACAGCTATAAAAGGTTATGTTAACCTTTTCTTGGTAGCCGTCCTTTATCTGACTAAAGAAAAAAAAAACCCTAAACCCTAGAACGGCGATATAGTATCTAGCCTTCTCTCTCCGAAATACGACCGATTACCAGATAGTCAGGATCAGTTCTGAATAGTTTTCAGAACACAGAAGGGGCTAGCATCCCGATTGCTTGCAGAGGAGTTCGTCGCTTGGATACCAGTGGAGGGCGAAGCGTACAAAGCAGCGCCTCCACAACCAACAATCAAAACATTGAGGTAATTTCTATCCAATCGGTTTTTCTAGTATGTGCAGATCCTGTTGGTGGATTTCTGTAGTTTTATTTTACTTTGTTTTTGCCTACGGATTCCAACAACAACTTCGTGAATATATCTTTGATATCGAAATTGAAGGGATCCCATTGAGCAAGTTTCCAATTCCAAAGGAAATTTTCTTGGAATTACTCAAACACTTTCCGATCCAAAGTGTATCACGTGGGAATCAATCGTCCGTAGTATTCTTTGGTAGAAGAGATCCCAGAAAGGGGTTAGAGATGTTGAAGATCTTAAGAAAGGCAAGAGTAGTGCCACAATGGAGCCAAGAGTTTGAGATAACCTTAGTGGTTTGAATTCATCTCACTATCAAAGACATTTTGATAATGTTTCTGCTTATGGATACCATGATATGTCGGTTCAAAATTCTTAACTATTTAATAACGGTGGATATCAAGGAAGATCACAAGTTAGAGGTGGAAGAAGAGGAGGTCTCAGAGGAAGAGGATACCACAGAACACAAGAGGAATTTTAAGGACATGAAGCATGGGATGAAGATAACTTGTATGAAGATTATGGAGATAATCCTAATATTTGCCAAGCATACCATGGTGGGTACTATGGTAATCGACAAGGGGATAAAGCTCTAGATGAAATCAAGTAGAAGGTGCCTAGCTTCAAGAGTGAGAGTGATCCAAATGTGTTCCTTGATTGGGAAAGACAAGTAAAGAACCTATCGAAGGTGATAAGCTATAGTGACATTGTCAAGGTGAAATTAGTCATTACTGAATTTTCGAGTTATCTAGTTCATTAGTGGGAAAGGATTGTCACTCTAAGGTTAAGAAGTGAAAGACAACCGGTGGAAACTTGGGCAGAGTTGAAGACTAATGAAGGAAAGATTTGCCCCTAAACATTATTATAGGGAGCTCTACTACAAGTTGATGACTCTTAAGCAAGGAAAAAAAATGTTAAAGAATAGAGGCAAGAATTGGAGTTGTACACTCAGATTCATCTTCGAGGGGGACAAGGATGATTCAATTGCTAGGTTTCTAAGAGGTCTCAATAGCAATATTGCTAATCAATTAGAGTTGTATCCTTACACCACTTATGAAGATATGTGTCATTTGGCTACCAAGATTGAAAATTAAAGGAAAAGGATTGGTTTCTCTAAAACTAATCTTACTTCTTCAATAAGTGTGGTGCCTAAACCTCAAGAATCAACCCACAAGAGTTGGCCAAAGAAAGAAGATACACCTAAGGTGGCTTTCAAAGATCATTCTAAGCCTAAGGTGGAAGAGAAAGGGAAATTGATCACCAATCTAACAAGGTGCTTCAAGTGCAATAGATTGGGGCATATTGCTACCAAGAGAACTTTTGTTTTTAGAGAAGATTTAAATGGTTGGCTTGAGAAGAGTGATGATGATTGCCAAGAGGATATTGTTAACAAAGATGAGAATAGTGAAGACCAAGACATTACCTATTTTGAAGCCGATGAGAAGGGCATGAGCTTGGTGACTATTAGAGCTTTGTCTACCCAAGTGTATGAGGAGGAGACTAGTATTCAAAGAGAAAACATCCTTAAAACTAAATGCTTAGTGGGAGGTAAGGTGGCTAACCTTATTATTGATAGTGCTAGTTGTACTAATGTGGCTACCACTTATCTTGTTGAAAAGTTGAACTTACCTCTTATCAAGCATCCTAAGCTGTATAAGCTTCATTAGATGAATGATAGTTGAGAAGTTAAAGTGAACAAACAAGTGCTAGTGTCAAATTTGAAGGGGTCATATAATGATGAGATTCTTTGTGATATGGCTCCTATGCAAGCGGGGCAATTATTGTTGGGATGTCCATGGTAATATGATAGAAAGGCTATTCATGATGGTGTGAATAACACCTATACCTTTGAAAAGGATGGAGAAAAGTTCTTGTTGAATCTCTTGACTCATAGTCAAGTCTTTGAAGAACAAAATAAAATGAGAGAAAAAGATAGACTAAAGAGTGAGAAAAAGAAAAAGAGTATTAGAGAGGGAAAAAGAGTTGAGTGTGGAAAAATATAGAGAGAAAAAATTGGAAAAAGAGTGATAGCTGCAAGGGAGAGAAAAGATGCTTCTATGCAAAAGAGTGTGAGATCATAGAGGCCATTGAAAAAGGAGTTGGTTTTGCTTCTCTATTGCAAGGGAACATTTGTTTCAAATAATGAACGTTTGTCTTCTTTATCTAATGCTATAGTAAAGGTTATTGAGGAATTCAAGGATGTCTTCCTCGAAGAGATGCCTAGTGGAATTTCTCCCTTGAGAGGGATTGAGCATCAAATTGATATGGTACCTGGGGTGATGTTGTCAAATAGACCGGCTTAAAGAAGTCTTCTTGAAGAGACCAAGGAGCTAAGAGGACAGGTTGAGGAATTTCTCTCTAAAGGATATGTATGAGAAAGCTTAATCCCTTGTGTCGTTCCCATTTTATTAGTTCCAAAGAGAGATAGTACATAGCGCATGTGTGTAGATTTTTGAGCCATTAATAACATAAGTATCAAGTATAGGCATCCTATTCCTAGATTAGATAATTTACTTGATGAGTTGCATGGTGCTCAAATATTTTCAAAGATTGATTAAAATCGGGTTATATCAAATTAGAATGAGGGAAGGGAATAAGTGGAAAATGGCTTTCAAAACTAATTTTGGTCTTTATTAATGGCTAGTCATACCTTTTGGTTTAACTAATGCTCATAGTACATTCATGAGACTTCTGCATCATGTGTTAAGGAATTTCATTGGTAAATTTGTTGTTGTTGTCTATTTTGATGATATCTTGAATACCACGAAACATATGAAGATCATTTGCATCATCTTGAAAAAGTATTTTTCTGTTTTGAGAAATGAGAAATCACATGCTAACCTTGGAACATGAGTTTTGTGCAGAACATGGTACTTTCCTGGGTTATGTAGTGAATTTTCAAGGTCTCCAAGTTGATGCAAATATGGTGCAGGCAATCAAAGATAGGTGATAGTTGTTATAACTGTCTATTATTTTATATGTTAATTTCATCATTTTTTGTTGTTTTTAAGGTATAAAGTATACATTTAAGTCTAATATCTCCCATTCTTATCTTAGGTACTTGCCAGAAGAAGATACAACAAAGAAAGGATGAAAACGACTTAAAAAGGAATGAAAATGACGGAAAACGATGCCAAATAGTGAAAACATGAGCACTTACCGCCGATGGTAGGCCAACCTACTGCCAACGGTAGGTGCAGTGGCAATAAAGGAAATCAAGATAGATGCCTCCCCTACTGCCGACGGTAGGTTCAAAGCATAAAATTGGAGATGAAGACAGAGACCTATCGCTGATGGTAGGTCCCGATTTCAGCAATGCTTAGGCAATTTTTAGATAGATTTGAGAGATATTCAACATTCATTTTTTTCCAATTTTAAACTTACGCCATTAGGCCTTTAGGAGCAAATTTGGGCGATTTTCTGTGACAAATTTCCAAATTCTCACCTCAATTAGTTAGGAATTAGATTAGAAAACAAGAATCGAAGGTTTCCAAAAGGATTCAAGGATCGAAAAGGCGAATTCAGGCTTCGGTGGAGAAACTCAAGAGACGAGCTCGGGCGCGATTCGGGATCAAAATTCGGCCTTCGAATTCACTCCTAAGTCTTTCTTTTCCCTCTCTTCAGTTTTTAATTAGTATAATTCAGTTTTACATTATGAATCGTGAGTAGTTTCATTGTTTTGATTAAGGGTTGAACTATAATTTTTGTATCTTCGAAATTGATTGAATTTTCTTGAAATTGAATGTTGTTTTTAATTGAATTGTTCTTCAATTGGTTATTTTTCCGCAATTTAAGTTTCACGAACTTAGATTACTCACAAATGTGTTTAGAATTGAGAAAGGAAGAACACCCTAGGGTAATCAATTCGAGTGTTAATTTGGGCATCAGACTAGGGATAATATAATGCACTTTTAGGTCTGTTTATCACCTGCACTTACGGAGTTCATAACTCATTAGGGAGAGAAGAGATCCCCGTCTAAGGAGTAGTGAATAGGGAAACATCCACCTGGAGATAAAGGTAGTTTGATTGCGAGAGTGATGACCGGATTCGTTAACACAACATCAATTTCTATTAAAATCAGTTAATTAAAGTAGTAACAAGATTAGAGGGATCGTGAGATCAAAACTTTTGTGTTATATTTCTTCTGATATTTGTTAAGTTTGTTTTATGATTATAGAATTTATTAGTATTTCGATAGTTAATACTCCTTTCAACGACGATTTTTAGACGAAACATTGAGATAACACTACAGTAGTTGAGCCTTGCTTGTTCTCGAGAGATTTGACACTTGGGTTGAACTCACCTCTACGAGTGTTAAGTCCTCTTGCCTTGCACGACAGCAATTAGAAATCCCGCTTAACTTCTTGAAACCATCAAGTTTTTGACACTTTTGCTGGGGAGACGACAAGTTTAAATAAATACAATTGTTGGGTGATTTAGTCACTTTTCCGTTTTTGTTTCATTTTATTATTTATCTTGTTTTCTTTTATTTTGTTGTGCGAGTTCTTTTATAAGTTGAATTGGGCTTTATCTAGTGAATATTCAGTTATTTTCAATGTCATTATTTAACTGTATTCATTAAGCGGAACTAAGCACGTTGCTTTCCTTGTTGCAGGTTAGGTGGTGCTAGTTTATGCCTCGACAAAGAAGGGGGAGCTAGTACCGTTTGACCCAGAGCCAAAATATATGCTGTGGTGTACAACAGAAAGAGCAGCAGCACCAATAGAGGGGGTGCAAGATGGACCTCAAGTTCTACTGATCGAGAATCCATTCTTTGAGCGGCATCTACCCCCACTAATAGCGGAGCGAACGATGGCTGAGTATGCCCAAATGTCTATCTCTGGGACGCAAACGAGCATAGCATGACCAAGAGTTAAAGCCAACAATTTTGAAATAAAACCAAATATAATACAAATCTTGTAGAATAACATCTAGTTTGATTTTTTGAAGAGGATCCCAACGTACACATAGGGAATTTCTTAGAGGTGAGTGATACTTCAAGATTACCGGGGTCTCGGAAAATGCTATTCGGCTTCGCCTCTTTCCTTTCTTTCTAAGGGGAAAGACAAAGTCTTGGCTGAAATCACTGCCATTGGGGTCAATTACTTCTTGGGATTCACTGGCAAAAACATTTCTAGAGAGGTGCTTTCCTCCAAGGCAGACGGCAAAGCTAAGGAATGAAATATTCGCGTTTCAAAAAATTGATGGTGAAAGTTTGTATGAAGCTTGCGAGCATTGGAAAGAACTACTCAGAAAATGTCCTCATCACAGGCTGGATTTGGGGATACAAATCCAGAGCATTTACAACGAAGTATCTTTTGGGGCGAGACAGTAGATAGACACCTCACTTGGAGGGTTTACAGATAACAAGACCCCTCAACAGGTATACAACCTCATCGAGCAAATCACAATGAACAGCTATACCTGGAGAGGATAGAGGAAAAAGTCAAAAAAAGTGGAATACATAATGTATAAGCAATTTTGGTTATGGAGCTAGACTGACGGCCGTGATTGAACACAAGTTGGGAATTTGAGCACTGGATCTTCTAGTAAACGGAAATAGATTGTCATATTCTGTGATTTCTGCAATAGGGGTCATCCAAATAATGAATGCCCAAGTATGAGAGGCCCACCAGAGCAAATTGATAACGTCAGGGGAACCCGCCTAGGAACAATCCCTACTCCAATGCGTACAATTCGGGATGGAAGAACCATCCTAATTTTTCTCTGGGTGGTCAAGGACAATAGAGACAACAAAATTCCTGGGTTTCCAAAACATGGGTCCTCCTCCATTGTTGCCCTATGAAGATGGTTTACAAAATAAGTCCCCACCGGCTAAGGCAAATCTAGAAGAGCTGATGGTGAAGTTTATGAGTGCGACGGGCAACAGAATGAACACCATCAGAGCTGTCCAAAGGAATCAAGAAGCTTCCATTAGAAATTTGGAGAAGCAAATTGGGAAATTGGTGAAGCTTGTATCAAAAAGGACTCCAGGCTCTCTCTCTAGCAACACCGAAGTGAACCCAAGAGAGCACGCAAATACTATCTCAGTGACAGTTGAGGAAGAGAATTCGGCTAAGGAAGAAGGGGTGATCGGTAAAAAAGAAAGTTGTACTGAAGAGGAAAGGCGATCATCTGGTAAAAGTGATAAAGAAGAAGTGGATGCAGCAAAAGATTCAGGAAAGAAGAAGTCGACAAGTGCTCCATATAAACTAAAACCTCCATTCTCAGAGTCACTTGCTCGAGATCGTACTCGAGATGAAATGAGGGAGTTTATAAAAACTTTTCTTCAATTAAAGATTAACTTACCTCTTTGTGATCTTTTGTTGTAAGTACCCAAGTATGGAAGGCACTTGAAGGATATGATAATGAAGAAGGACAAGCTTCGAGAAGCTTCCACTTATGTACTTGATAAGGAGTGTTTAGCCCTTCTAATGAACAAATTTTGTACTACCATGAAAGCTCGAAGACACGAGGAGTTCCTCTTTTCCTTGTACCATTGGTAGTGTAAATGTTGATAGGGTTATAGAAAACTTAGACGCTAGTATAAATTTCATTTCGTCTACCATGTGCGAGTGTCTAGGTCTAGGTGCCCTAAGAGCTATAAGGATGTCAATTAATCTGGCAGACAAGAGTGTCAAACACCTTAAATGGGTGATCGAAGATGTGTTGGTCAAAGTCACGAATTTGGTCTTTCCTTTTGACTTTGTAGTGTTAGATATGGATGAAGAGGTAGATTCCCCCATTATTCTGGGTCGCCCTTTTCTTCGTACTTCAAGGGTGCTAATTGACTTAGAGAAAGGGAAGTTAGTGTTAAGGATCGGAGGGAATGAGATATTGTTTAAATTCCCCTTACTCCCAATTACCTTATCCAAAGCTCAAGATATTGTGTGCGTGATTAATCATGAAACTAATACAGTGTTTTGTGAATGTGTAGGGAATTGCTCCAAGAAAGGGCAAGGAATGGCCAAAGGACAATGAGAAAGGAGAACGACTGTCTTCCCACTTTAAGGCAAGATTGATGAAGTAGGTGCCGGTTTGGTACATGAAAGAGGCAATACCCAGGAAACAACCGAATAATCGTGTTCGGGAAAGTGCTTTTAGCACCTAAACATGGAGTATTTCTTGTTATGTTATGATGTAATTTGTCGTATTATGTATTCATTGTATTGTATATTACTCGGGGTCATTGTCTTGTTGTAAGGTATTTTGGAGGGAGACAATTGCGTGCCACGATCCACTTTAAGTGCAAAATGAGTAAAGAAGGTTCGCAAGCATGAAACGGGGTCAACCGTGTGAAAAAGAAGCAAAATCGGCATTAAGGCAGATACTTACCGTAGAAGGTATAGGTCCGACCTTCCACTATCAGTAGGTGATGGGCATTTCTCGGGACCGCTTAGACAGGGACCTATCATGGATGGTAAGTACCGTCGACAGTAGGGTCCAATGGTGGCTGCGGGTAGGTTTGTTTGAAAGAAAAATGGGTCGGGTTGACCTTTTGAGAACCACTTTCAGTCTTTAATCAATTTTTCTGCAATTTCTTTCGCTCTCTTCAAAAATTCCTAAAGTTTTTTTCCTTCTTCCTCTTCTCCTCCAAACTCCATAACTCCCATTCCTCATCCCTCTACACTCTCTCGGTCCACTTTCTCCTTTCACCTCCTACTCCGGCAAACTTTTCCACCTTTTCGGCGAGCACCACCGGTGAACTTACTCTCTCTCTCCCTTTTCGGTTTGTATTCTTCATTTTCTTCCCTTTGCCTTTCCCTTTCTTCTTCTTATCTTCAAACCCTCCTACTTCTTCCGTTCTTTTCCTTTTCGCATTCTACACAAACATTCTTCCACTTTTCTTTCAAAAGCCTCCACCTTTTTATTCAATTTCATTTCTCCAATAACCATTTTTTTTATCTAATTTCTTTGCCTTCTAGTTTTTTGTACTTTTGTTCTTATGGGTTATTTGTTGTTACTTACTAACTGAGTGTGTTTTATTTTGGTTTTCTAACAAAAATTTTACAGAAAAAAATTCAAGATTTTCCGCCGAGCTCTTCGGCGGAATTCTGGCAGCATTTCGGCCAACTTCTAGTGGCACGTTATTCGAGGCAAAGAAACGACACTGATTCCATTAGTGGTAACTGGTTTTTTGTTCAAACACCCCCAGGCTATTTCTCTACTCTTTTTCCTCTTATTCATTTTAGTTTTTATTTTTGGCATTTTTGTTCCGTTTATTGTATTTGTTGTATCTTTGTGTTTGTTTTATTGGTCCTCTAGTACACATTGCAACCATTGGCTACGCTAGATTGGTATTTATTATTTGTGCAAGTTTTAGTTTTGTTTTTTTTTCTATGTTGGAAGCTTGTGTTGTGTTGTTTCGTGTTTTCCTTCATCTCCTTTTACATTCGTTTTCCCTTCTCTTTTCCCTCCGTTTCAAATTTTTTCACTCTATTCCCTATGGCACCCGAGAAAGATGTTGCTTCCTTGTCAAAATCCAACTGGACTCATGTTGAGAGGCCTTCGCCCGACCACAACACTCTTGATGTTCTGCCTTTTTCGAAGTGTCTCTCTATGGCTGCCCGTAAATGGGTCACCAATAGAGGGTTACTCAAGGTTATTGTTGAAAAATCTTTCAACGAGGCAGTCATCGAGCATTTTAAACTTGAACAAACTTTTGGGGGTTTGGGCTGGGTTACCCTTCTTCACACTTTTGGCGACTATTTTCTTTACCTTGTCTGAGAGTTTTATGCTAACATGACACACAAAATGAACAAGGATCCACGAACTATTATTCCTATTGTTAAAGGGGCTAAGATTATTTTGTATAGGGAGCGTCTCGCGTCCATTATAGGATTCAGGATGAGGAGAACACAGTCACTGTGACTCTAATAAAAAAATAAATTTATGAGGACCTCGGTCGGAGTTTCGACGTGAGTTGTTTGTGTTTTGGTATATGGCAACGTCCGTTGGATTGCCATCGTATACTCCATATGAGCACACTCTCTCTTACTTTTTCAGGCACACCCTAGTCCAAAAAGAGGACGGACAGAATGAAGTCCGTATCATTGATATGCACATGCTTGATAAACTCCATAATAAGTCCCCTTTTTCAGTTGTTTCCCTAATGATACACATGATGTGCAATGCAGGTTGTGATACTACTAAAAAGCGTGTGTATCATTACCCTTTTATTCTTTTTGCTATTTGCAGTGTTAATTTTGTAGGGGAAAGGAAATTGTCCACAAGGTCATCCTAGATCATCACATTCACCACATTTAACAACTGCGACTACTCCTGAGATGAAAAGAGAAAAGTTTGGATCCCTCGGGCCGAGAAGGACAGGTTGCGGGAGTGTGACCTTTCTAGTTTTCATTATATTAAGAAAAATACTCAGACCGGAAAGGGGTGTCCTCCTCATAGCCTGAGGATGGGGAGAGTGAGGATGATGAGTATTATGACTTCTCCAGCGAGGATGTACCCTCCACTACCCCTATGGCGGCTTTTCAGAACGAGATGCGGACTGCTTTTGAGCAGCCTTGTGTCACTCAGGATATTCATGAGGCCCAGTTATCAGAGACTGTAAAGTCCACTTGCAGGTATGCTAATGAGTTGGCCCATCAGAGGGCCTCCATTAACTAGTAAGAGGTGATGTTGGCCCGCTAGGCCACAAATTCATGCCTGATCTGGGCACCAGTGGTGGTTGCAGAGTGGACTTTGGTTCCCTATGGGGAGTTTTCTCTTCTCTTCTTTCTTTTTGTTTTCCTTTATTATATTTCTTTGCTTATTTTTCTTGTGTATTATATTTTGTGTTTTCTATTGTCACTGCTTATTTTCTTATGTGTTTCTTTGTTTTATTTTTTTTTGTGGGGATGGCTTCCCTTGTTCTTTCCTGCTTTATATTTGTGGGAGCGCCTCCCATGTATGTGTTTATTTGTTTCCTATTAATCTGGCCTCCATATTAAGGACTATGGTTTTAAGTGTGTGTGTGTGGGGGGCGAGTAATTCTATCTTTTTACTCTTATTTTTCGATTTTTCTGATGAAAAACCAAAAAAAATCAAATAACCTAAAAATTTAAAACATTTTTCTTAGTTTTCTTTATCTTTTCATTTGAGAAAACAAAAAAAATTATTTTCCTTTTTGCCACTTTGGTTAGAATGCTTGATCGCGATATTGTTAGGATTCTTCGAAAGGGCATAGTGTTTCGTCACTTTGAAAACGACATTAGAATGATAATGTTACATGTTTGGTGGTTTTCATGCACTTGAGTGTCATTAGTAATAGAAACCTAGGAATTCTAGAAAATTAGCTTAGTGAGAAACCTTTAAAAGTCGTCCTGGCATTCTTATGTTTTTCTATTCTTTGATGTGAAAAGTCTTAGCTTGAGTTTAGCCCAGAAATGATGGTCTCAGACCTTCATTGTACCATTGAGCTTTTGTTTTGCCTGCCTTTTTACAAAATTAATCCCCAGCTCTCTTATTTGTGCCTTCATGCCGAAGGGATTTACTACCTTCTCTTCTTTGGTCTTTTAAAGCTCATACTGTAATAAGCCTCATTTCGTGGAGCTAATATGAGGATAATGCTTTTTCCATCTTGAGTGAGAGTAAAAGATAAGTGTGGGGTTAGAGAAGTGAAGAAAAGAAAAATAATGTAAAGTGGGGGGTAGTTTGGGCCTTTAATAGTTGGTACAAATGGCTTATGAAAAAAAAAGAGAGAGAGAAAAGTTTATTTGAATTGTCTTAAAAAAAAGAAAAACATAAAAAAGGAAAAAAAATAGTACTTACATTCTTGTATATAATGTGTCAAGAAAATAAAGACACTATTCTCTCTCATGTTAAGGGCTGAAAAATGTGAATATGTTGGGTGAGATGTGTGAACGAAACGGAGTAGGAGAGTCAAGGGTGAGTAAGAAGAGCGAAAGGCAGCTAGGAAGTTATTCTCTAATTCTGCTATTTTTCCTTTCGGTTGCATTAGCTCTGTCTTGTTCACCTTTCTCTCTATTTACCTTTGTTTGGTACCTTGTTTCTGTCCCAAGCCTAATATTACAAGCCGAAAACTCTTACCTAATCCGTGAACAACTTAGAATAAGACTTGGAATGGATAAGAACTAGAGGAATATGTGCTTGTTGTGCATCATCTTTTGAAGTATATCACTTCGATAATTACTTAACATTCCTTAGTTTCTATGAAAACAACATGAACAAAAAACACACACACACCATTGGCATGTAGTGTTTACTTGTAAGTGTGGTGGACTAAGTATATCTTGTGCTCGTTCTTTCGTTTTATCTTTATGGTTGAGTAGTTAGGTGTTTTATTGAATTGGCAGTAATTTAGTTTTTACTTTTTCCTTTATTTGGATTGTTTTGTTTTGCTTTGGGTGTTGCAGTTGTTTATATCTTGGGTCTTCCTATGTGTTTAATGCTTAAGATCGGTCTTCTGTTTTTTGTGAACTTTCTGCCTGAACAAAGAACTTCAATTCCTTTTCATCCCATCCATTTAGTTGTTGCTTAAGGGCAAGCCACAAATAAGTGTGGGGCTATTTGATGGTTGTTATTTTGTTTATTATTTTATATGTTAATTTCATCATTGTTCAATGCTTTTTAAGGTATAAAGTATACATATAGGTCTAATATCTCCTATTCTTGTCTTAGGTACTTGTCGGAAGAAGATGCAATGAAGAAAGGACAAAAGCGGCTTAAAACAAAGCGAAAACGACGAAAAACAATTCCAAGCGGTGACCTCAAGAGCACCTACCGTTGATGGTAGGCCAACCTACTTGCCAACAGTAGGTGCATTGGCAATAAAGGAAATCAGGACAGAAGCTTATCGCTGACGGGAGGCTCCTCCTACTGCCGACGGTAGGTTAAAGGCACAAAACTGGAAATGAAGATAGAGACCTACCATCGACAGTAGGTCCCAATTTGAGCAATACATAGGCAATTTTTAGACAGATTTGAGAGACATTCAACATTCATTTTTTTTTCTAGTTTTTAGACTTACACAATTAATGCTTTAGGAGGCGAATTGGGGCAATTTTCTGTGACAAATTTCCCTCAATTCTCACCTCAATTAGTTAGGACTTAGATTAGAGAACAAGAATTGAATGTTTCCAAATGGATTTGAGGACCGAAAAGGCGAGTTCGGGCTTTGGTGGAGCAACTCGAGAGACAAGCTCCGGTGGGGTTTGAGATCTAAATTCGGCCTTCGAATTCACTCCTAAGCCTTTTTGTTCCTTCTCTTGTAGTTTTTAATTAGTTTAATTTCAGTTTACGATATGAATTGTGAGTAGTTTCATTGTTTAGATTAAGTGTTGAACCCTAATTTTGGTATCTATAAAGTTGAATGGATTTTCCTATAATTGAATGTCGTTGTTAATTGAATTGTTCTTCAATGGGTTATTTTTCTGCAATTTAAGTTTGGGAACTTAGATTACTCGCAAGGGTGTTTGGAATGGAGAAAGGAAGAACACCCTAGGGCAATCAATTCGGGGATTAATTGGGACATTAGACTAGAGATAGTATAATGCACTTTTAGGTCCATTTATGACCTACACTTATGGCATTCATAACTCGTTAGGGAGAGAAGAGATTCTCGTCTAAGAGTTAGTGAACAGAGAAACATCCACCTAGAGATAGGGATAGTTTAATTACGAGGATGATGACCCAATTCGTTAACACAACATCAATATTTATTAAAATTAGATAATTGAAGTAGTAACTAGATTAGGGGGATCCCGAGATCCAAACCTTTGCGTTATATTTCTTTCGATATTTGTTAAGTTAGTTTTTATGATTATAGCTTTTATTAGCATTTCGGTAGTTAATACTCCTTTGAACGACGATCTTCAAACTAAACATTAAGATAGTAGTAGAGTAGTTGAGCCTTGCCTATCCTTGAGAGATTCAGCACTCAGGTGGAACTCACGTCTGCAATGTTAGGTTCGCTTACCTTGCACTGTAGTGATAAGGAATTCCCATTTCACTTCTTCGAACCATCAATTGGCTTATTTCCAGGTGTTCATTCGAAGAGAGAAGCTTCCATGGTTTACCAAGTTCTTATAAAACACTCATAAAAAACTCTAGCACCTTTGCTAGTTCTTTGATAGTTGTAACCAAGAAGATGACCGGATTCACATGGGAAACTAGTTCCCCTAATCTTAAGTTTACTCATAAGTCTACTATTTTCTACTCTTCTTTTGAAGTTTACTATGGTGTCAATTTGCTCATGTCTTTTGATTTTATTCCTTTAATCATAGACCATGCTTTAGATTTGGTGAAGTGCAAAAGTTGGAGTATTTCAAGTATATCCATTTCAAGAACCATGATGCTCTTGCAACCCACAACAAGAAATTTGGAACGAAATGTTCGGTCTTTGATCCCGGAGGTTTGGGTTGGTGTTTCCTTGGATTCGAATGATGTTCTTCCTAACACAACTTTAAGCTTCATGCCCATGCCAAAGCACCTTTGCACATTGTAGAATGCTTTAGTGCTTCTATAATTACTTTTCCAGTTGAATTTCAATTAGTGCTTCCATCATTGTTTTGGTATGTCTTTGTTTGATGTAGGTGAAGATTCGTTTTCACTAGTGTAAGGCCGAAGAAGATTAAAGCTAATGATGGAAATGTGCCCAATGGCATGGTTGTTTACATGGAATATGCTTTGAAGATCAAGTTTGAAGCTTTTGAAGATCAAGAACAAGTCTCCAAGTTGCTCGTAATCTATGCCGTGGACAAGGATTATTCAAGGGAGCAACTTGGATATGGAAAATGAATAAGTTGTGGGAATTCTTGAACCTACAACCGACGGTAGGCCCTGCCCCTACCATCACCGGTAGGCCTCTGCCGATGCTGCTCAAGAAGCATGACACCTATCACACACGGTAGGTCTTACCCTACTATCATCGATAGGGTTCGAGAAGGAAATTGCTTATGCATCCTTTTGGACAGGATTTTGTAATTCAAGTTTTTTTTCCACCTTTTAATCAAGGGTTTTATGGGTAATTCAAGTCATTAATCACTTGTTTAGTTAGGTTTATGTCTTGGCCTATAAATACCCCATTATATGCTCGTTGTAAAACAATTGATGAACTTTGCTGAAATTGTTGAGAGAGAATTCTCTTTGTCTCTAGGGTTCTTCACCCTTGCTTAGTTAGCTTTCTATGGGTTAATGTCCTTAGTTGTGAAAAATTATTGCTTTAGGTTGATGAATCTGTGAAATTCAATTGATCATCTTAATTCCTTTCATTGATTGAGTCTTAGAGTTCTTGTTCTTTGATTCAATTAGTCCTAGGTCTTTTAGATTGTGTAGATGGTGTTTTGAGGCCTTAGTTTCTTCAAATGTTTTTCCTAACAATTTAGGGAAGAGTTTTGCCTCTCAATGTTGGGTTAATGAGGCTTAGATCCTCATAAGTTTTCTATTTGAGTGCTGAAGCTACAAAATCATCAATAAAGGTTCTTCATGAAGGAGGTGATCTTTAGAAGGTGTTGAATCAAATCCGCATACAATTGAAGATTCACATCATTTGCACTAACATTATATTCAGCTGGAAGATAAATTTTATAAGCATTCTAATGCGCTCAAGAACATGAAATGGGCCATTGCCATAGGCATCAAGCTTAGAATTTTGTTGAGAAGGAAATCTCTCTTCTAAGGTGAACCCAAACTCAATCGCCAAGTTCAAAGGCCACACGTTTCCTTCTAATATTTCCCTTAGCTACAAGGTTCTTGTTATTGGCTTTAATGACTTCATGGATTTCCGAATGGATAGCCTTAACAAACTCTGCTTTTTTCTTAAGGATGGCTCTGAGAAGTTTCCCATTAGTTCTATTAACCACATCGGTTGTGGATAGGCAAGCTGTGGAATACAGCAAGTTAGTTCCAGGTTTTCTTCGTAAAACACGCCAAAAATGACTAAGAAACTTAGTGTCAAGATTCAAAACAATGGTTCTAGGAATGCCATGGAATTGCACTTCTCTTACAAGGTATGAAATGAGCCATTCTAGAGAATCTATCTACAACAATAAAAATGGAATCCATGCTCTTAAGTGACCTAGGTAGTCCAAGAAAAAAACCGTAGATATATGAACCCAAGGTTCCTTAGGCTCTAGAGGGGTATAAAGACTATGTAGCAAAGATGTAGACTTAGCTCTCTTACACTCCAGGTAATTACCAATGAATTTCTCAACATCTTTTCTTATGTGAAGCCAAAAGAAATGCTTATGCAATATGTCAAATGTTTTATCAATGTGGAAAATGACCTATTAAACCACCATAATGAGCTTCTTTCACCAACAACAATCTAGTAGAATAAGAAAGAATGCACAATCTACCCTCAGGATAAAGAAAAACCATCATGTATGAGATACTTGTCATTAGGCACAATCATCAAATGTGTCCTTGAAATCATACTCACTAGCATACAATTCCTTAAGCATTTCAAGCCAAGTAATTGAGCTTATAAAGTAGAGAGAAGTGCGTACCTCCTACACAAAGCATAGGTGACAGTATTTCCTTTATCTTTCTTGTAACATATAACATATGGAAATGTTTCAATGAACTCCATCCAACATGCATGCCTCCTATTAAGCTTTTGTTGTCCCTCGAGATACTTCAAGGACTAATGATCGGTATAGATAACAAACTTCCTGGGCCATAAGTAGTGTTACCAATGCTTTAATGTCCTTACTAGTGCACACAACTCCTTGCCATATGTAGCATAGTTTAATGCTTTACCGGTCAACTTTTCACAAAAATATGCCAAAGGTCGTTTGTCTTACATCTAGACTCCACCAATTCCAACTCCCGAAGCATCACATTCAATCTCAAATGTCTTTTCAAAGTTAGGTAGCGTAAGTAGAGGTACACTACTAACCTTTCCTTCAACAACTTGAATGCCTTTTCTTGCTTATCTTCCCACTTGAAGCTATTCTTCTTTTTTATTACATTTGGAAAAGGACTAGAAATATTGCTAAAATTCTTAATGAATCTCCTATAAAAGCTTGCTAGAACATGAAAACTTCTAACTTTGGATGCACTCTTTGGAGTAGGCCATTCCTTAGTAGCTTTCACCTTATCTTCATCTACTCGAAGTCCTGGAGAACTCACCACATAACCTAGAAAAGTCACCTTTCCAAACAAAACTCACATTTTTCCAAGGTTAGCATAGAGTTCCTCACTTCTCAAAGCCAAGAAAATTTTTTTAAGATGATGCAAATGATCTTAATAAGTTTTGCTATAAATTAAAATGTCATCAAAGTAGACTACAAATCTCCCAAACCAGGATACATGAATCTCACAAATGTGCTAGATGCATTAGTTAATCCAAAAGGCATGACTAACCATTCATATATACAAAAATTATTTTTGAAAGACGTTGTTTACTCATCCCCTTTCCTCATGGGAATTTGATGTTAACCCGATTTTAAATCTATTTTTAAAAAATATTTGGGAACCATGTAACTAATCAAGCAAGTCATCTATTCTAGGAATAGGATGCCTATACTTGATCAGAATGTTTCTAATGGCTCTATAATATACACACATGCGCCATGTACCATCTTTCTTAGGAACTAATAAAACGGGAACGGCATAAGGGCTTAAGCTTTCTCTTACGTAACCTTTGGAGAGAAACTCTTCAACTTGTCTTCTCAGCTCCTTGGTTTCTTCAGGTGGACTTCTATACACTGGCCTATTTGGAAGCACCACACCTGATACCAAATCAATTTGATGTTCGATTCCTCTCAAATGAGGGAGTCTACCGGGCATCTCATCCGGGTAGACATTTTTGAACTCTTCAATGACCTTCACTATAGCACTACACAAAGAAGATAAATGATCATTAGTAGAAACAAATTTATTCTTGCAATACAAAAGTACGACTAACTCTTCTTTTTCAATGACCTCTATAATCTTAATCTCTTTTTAACATAGAAACACGCCTTCTTTTTCATAGCACTCTCGTTCTTTTTATCACTCATTTTCTTGCCACTCTTTACTTTTTCCTATCTTGATTTTTCTTCAATCACATCTTGTCTCCCTATTCTTTAGCCCTCACTTATACTCTTTTTCCTCATCTTATCCTCAACCCTTTCTTTCTCTCTCATTTTCTTTATTCTTCACAAACTTGTTGAGGGGATAAAAGATTCATGGTATAGGATTTGCCATCCTTTACAAAGGTATAAGTGTTCTTCTCTCCATGGTGAATGGCTTTTCCATCAAATTTCCAAGGACACCCAAACAACAAGTGGCCCGTTTGCATAGGCATAACATCACGCAACACTTCATCATTGTATGAGCCCATAGTAATAGGCACTTTCACTTGCCTCAACACTTTAATTTCTCCAACATGATTCAGCCAATGCAATTTATATGGACTAGGATGTTTGTTAGTAGGCAACTTTAATTTATCCACAAGATAGTGCTAGGGATATTGGTGCAACTAACACTATCTATGATAAGGTAAGCAAGTCTACCTTCTACCTTGCATTTAGTATGAAAGATGTTCTCTCTTTAGATGCTTACATCTTCATCAATGGCTTGTGTCGTCAAAGCCCATATAGTAACCAAACTCAAAGTATCGTCTTCAATTTCTAGAGAAGTGTCTCCAATGACTTCATCATCATGGTTATCCTTTTCATCAACAAGATCTTCAAGACAATCCTCTCTATCCTTTTCAATCCAACTTTTCAAGTCTTCACGATAGATCAAAGTCCTTTTGGTAGGATAATTCATAGCTATCTGCCCCACACCGATACATTTGAAATATCGGGTTAGATTAGTAATCAATCTACATTTTTTCTCCACCATAGGCTTAGAATTATTCTTGAAAGACACCTTAGGTGTATCATTCTTCTTTTGCCACTTTTTGAATGTAGATGCTTGAGGCTTAGGCATAGCATCTCTTGAAGAAGGAAGAGTAGTTTTAGAGAATCCACTCCTCTTTCTTTGATTTTCAATCTTCGTTGCTAAATGGCACATGTCTTCATAAACGGTGTAAGGGTACAATTTAAGTTTATTAGAAATGTCCATATTGAGACCACTTAAGAATCTAGAAATGGAAGCATCCTTGTCCTCCTCCAAGCTCCACCTCAAAAGATATAGCTAGCTCTAACTCTTGTCTATACTCTTCAATAGTTTTTGTTCCTTGCTTGAGAGTCATCAACTTTTAATAAAGTTCTCTATGGAGATGTTCTAGAATAAACTTTTGTCTCGTGAGCATCTTCAATTTGATCCATGTCTCAACCATAGGAGCTCCAATTCTAGCTCTATGAATTGTAGTCTTATCCCAATAATGAAGTATATACCCCAAAAAATTCGGCAATGGCCAATTGAGCCTTGGTATGCTCACTATAATTTCTCATATTGAAAAGTTTTTCCACATTTCATTCCCAATCAAGAAACACATTTGGTTCACTATCTCCATGGAAGCTAGGCACCTTCCATTTGATCTTTTCTAGAGCTTTGTCTTGTTGTTGACCACCATAATCACCACCATAGTATGCTTGACCAATATTTGAATATCCATCCTCTTCAATACCAAGGTTATCTTCATACGATGCTTCACCCCTTTCAAATTCCCCATGAGGTCTTTAGTAACCTCTTCCAACTAGTCATTCACCTCTAGGAGTGGTGTTCCTACCACCATCATAGAATTAATGGGTGGTTTAAACCTACGTTTCATATAGACCATGAGGATTGTAGGTTCCATAACACCTTTGAGTATGATGAGTGACATACCCTCCAGTGTTACTTCGACCTCTATGCTCCATAGATAGATTAGCCATGTCCCTTCTCATATCTCCCATATCCATTCTCAATTGTTGAAGCTTTTGCATGGTAACCTTCATTAGATTAAAATTGGAATGAAGAATTTCACTAGTTCCTTCATGTGAGGGATAGGTAATTGTGCTTCCGTAAACATGATTAAACTTGAAAATTAACAATGAAACCAACACAAAAAAGGACCTTATAATCATTCCCTAGGTGTATGCACTATTGTGATGAACACTTGTTTCTCTCGTGTATACTCACTATATGGCTTTTATCAAAATAGGCTCACCCTCTTGCCTTTTACTAAACTCCCATCTCACAAGGATACTTTAAGCCTTCAAACTACTTCTACCATAGCTACCAAGCTAATCAACTAAATAATAGATCTCGATCAAAACACTTAGTTGAGATAGTTAAAAAGAATTCAAAAACGATTTTCATCAAACACTTGAAGTGCAAGATGTGTGTGAAATGAAACGGGAATTCCCAACGCTACCGTGCAAGGCAAGGGAACATAACGCCATAGAAGTGGTTCACCCCGAGTGTCGATTTTCTCAAGGAAGGCTAGGTTCAATTACTCTACCGTCTCTTCGATGTTTAATCCCAAAAACATTGTTGAAACAATTGTGAACTCACAAAACTATAAACATAAACACCCTTTAGAAAATATTCTAAGAACAGGGTAAAACGGAAGTTTGGATCTCGAGATGTCCCTAATCTTGTTACTACTTCAATTGATTGGAATTAATGAAAATTGTAATTGCATTAACGAATTTTGTCATCACGCTCGTAATTGGACAATCCTTATCTCTAGGTGCAATCCTCTCTATTCACTATAACTTTTGGATGAGAATCTCCTCTCCCTAACAAGTTATGAATGCAATAAATGCAGGTGATATCGGACATTGAAGTGCATTAACTATCTCTAGTTGAATGCTTCAATCAATCCCCAAATGGATTGCCCTCGGTGGTTCTTTTTTAATTCTAAACACCCGTGCGACTAATTCAAGTTCATGAAAGTTAAATTGCAAAGAATTAAACAATTGGAGAAAAATTCATTCAATAGCAACATCAAATTTCATCAAATTCCAATCAATTTCAATAATCCCAAAATTAGGGTTCAACCCTTAATCCAAACAATTAACTACTGACAATTCATAACATAAAACTGAAATTAAACTAATTAAAGATTACTAGAGAAGGAAAATAAAGGCTTAGGAGTGAATTCAAAGGTGGAATTCAATTCCGAACTGTGCTCGAGCTCGTCTCTCGAGTTGCTCCACCGAAGCCCGAATTCAACATTTTGATCCTTGATTCCTTTTTTAATCCTTCAATTTGTGTTCTCTAATCTAAATCATACCTAATTGAGGCCCCAATTCACCTCCTAAAGCCCTCGTTGCGTGTCTAAAAAAAGAAAAAAATAAAATGAATCCCCTTCAAATCTGCCAAAAAATTAACTACGTAGCTGATTTCGGGATCTACCAGCGACGGTAGGTCTCTGTCCTCCTTTGCTTCTTTATTCCCCAGCAACTACCATTGGTGGTAGGGAAAGCCTATCATCTATGGTAGGCTTCTATCTCCAACTTGTTTGGTAGGGTGGCCTACCGTCAGCGGTAGGCTGCTGTCTGGTCACCGTTGTACATCATTTTATGTCGTTTTTACTCCGTTTCAAGCCGTTTTTTTGGTTCTTAGTTGTACATCCTTTGGTAAGCACCTACGACATAAATTGGAGATATTAGACTTTAATGCATACTTTATACCTCAAGAACATCGAAAAACGATGAAATTAACATATGAAATAAAAGACAAAAAATGACTATTGTACAAGTATTTAAAAAATAATCCAAGAGTAATTAGAGCTAATCAAACACAAATGATCATCATAAAGACTTAGAATCACTGAAGGAAAGAAATTAGAGTTCAAAAAGAATGAACCGAAACAAAAGTAAGCGACACAAAGAAAAGTACTAAACATATTTTCATAGAAAATAGAGGTCACTAACACCCAGTCACAAAAATCACAATTCCTTAAAGTGGATAACTCCAAATCGAGTGAAATAAGTTTTGCCAAAAGCAAAACTCAGTAAGGATGCAAGTAAGCTCGAATTCCGTCCAATATGAATCAGTATAACATGAGATATTATCAAATTAACCCACGTTTTTTAAATAGTTTGGGTATATGGACACTTTCAAACTTTTGATCAAATTGATAAATCAAATCATATTCAAATTCAATGAAATTAATTCCAAAGATCAGTAACTCATGTTGGATGAGATCCATAAGAAAGTTTTGGATATAATAATCATTTAAACTTCAAATTCAAGCCAATCTTCTGCTTCATTTTTTTGTCTGAAATTTTTTACATGATCATCATATACTTTTTTTTTTTTTTTTGAATTGCAGAAATTGAAGCAAATTAGAGCTTACTTGAAGGTAGCTCTGATACAAAATGATATGGGATTTGATGTGCAATGGATCAAATTCTTCGAATCTTCAAATATTCAAATCTCAAGAACCTTTGCATTCAAGGAGGACTTAATTAGTTCCATCCTCGAGCAACCATAGCTATACTAAAGGTAAGATCGCTTGAATTCATGCAACTAATCTTTCCCCTATACTATAATTCAACATTGAGTATACTAAACCCAACACCTTATTAGCTTATACACAGAAGACCCAATTTAAGACAAATACAAAGTTATAGATATCATAGAGAAGGAATTATAATCAATTGTAGAAACCCTTGGATCATCCCAATCCAAGTCATTCAAGTAAAATCAACCTAAGAATGATCAAACCCTAGATAGAAGTTAGGAAAAGGCTTGAAGAACTCAAGAACCCTAATTTAAACACTCTCAATTTCATATATTATCCAACTTAGTACAAACTAGGCTATAATGAGGTGTTTATAGTGTTTAGAACTTAACCCTACTTTTACCATGGTTTTAGGTCTCTAAAACACCATTTAGGACCTTAATTAAAAGTGGAAATAGAGTTAACACATGAAAAACCATTCAAAACATCACATTAGCTAAAATCAATACCTTATCTGGGAAGGTAAGTACCCTACCATCGGTGTAAGTTGTTGGCTCTCTTGAAGATTCCATCCAGAAGCCTACCGCGGTAGGTAGGTATAGGGCCTACTGCCTATTTTCTGCAATTTTTCAACTTTTGCACCTCCAACTTGCTCCATTGGTTGCTCCTTTCTTATGAGATAAATCATGAGAAACTTGGGAGGTTTATAAGCATCTTTTAAGCCTTTATTCTTGCTCTTTAATCTATTCTTCGTTGCTCAACAAATGCAACCATTCCTTTAGTCAAGCCATCATCATAATCCTTGATCTTCCTTGTTCTTGCTCTAGTGATTGGTCCTTTAAAGGAGTCCTTAGCTTCTTGATCATTCAAATTCATATCAAAGGCTCGACATCAAATGTTCTTCAGTCAATAGTTCGTAATAACGACATACCGATGGGACACTGACGGTTCTTGCCGTCGGTAAATGCCTTTTTTTGAAGTGACATATCGTATGTTCCATTGCGCCTTTTTTATATTTTGAAATGAATTATAATTCTTTCTAAGGTTAGTTCTACTTTCTTTGATATTATGCCATAAGAATACTATTAGATTCCATATAAAAGTAATATATGTTCCATTAAGAAAATCACTGTGATTTTGTTTTTCGTAGTTTGAACTTGAATATTATTATGCAATTTTAATTGAGAACTTTTTTCATTTTTTTTAAAATAAATAAGACACATCTTAATAGATCATTATCTACCTCAAATACAAAAAAAAGAAGAAAGAAGAAAAAAAGAAACGCAAAAAGAAATGCCACCAAAAAAATTTCTACTTAAAATAGGACCACCAGCTTGTACATAAAAAAAACAACCGAAAAGATCTATTTTCATATTTTCAATTTTGATAATCATTTTTACATCCGCAGTCGTGTTCATCAGCATCCACTACTAGTGTCTTTGTAGTGATTTATCAGGAGCACGGGGCAAAATTTTGATGTGGGGAAAAACTTTTCCAAAGATCTATGACTGGCTTTTCAATCACAAATAGTGGGTTAAAGTTTTGATCTTGTGTCCTTCACATGCACAGTTGTATAACTCTAGTACCAATCATGTTCCACCTCAACATCTTTTCCTAGGAGGGATAGGTAAGCCTTGAAGAAAAGGCAGAACTTCCAAAAGCAGAGTTTTTTTGTCTAGACAAAAATGTCATATAATAGTGTAAAAAGAGCCATTTAGTTCCGTGTGTGTGTATTGAAGCTATTCCTAACTCCACATTTCTAGCCATGTGTTCTAGGATGAGTCTTTATACTTTAGAGAGCATATCATTGAGATCCATGGAGAAGGATTTTGAAGATGAAAATGGGGTAAGATTGGTGTTGTGGAGAAAGTGGAAAAGTGGTAGAAAGTTATATGTGAGACTTTAAGAGTTAAAAAGAGTGTGTTTTATAAAGAAGGGTTAGCAAATTTTTTTGGCTATTTTTTTCTTCGTAAATGAAGGGTTAACGTGTTTAAGTAATAAAAGAAGTGATGATTTCTCTAGCATAATATTGATTCAATTTATATTGGAATTCGCGAACTGGCATATAAGTTGTAATTACAGTGTAGCTGTTATGGTTACCATAGGGAACTGTAAAGTGTTTTGTTAGAGGGAATGTTATTAATATAAAAATATTATGGTATTGTTAAATTTAATTATGTCTAATGTTCCATTACAATTTTGTTAATTTATATTGTCTCATTTCGTATACTGACATGTTTTTTCAATACAAATTTAATCCAATTTGCCTTGAAATTCGTAAACTGACGTCTAATTAATAATTACACTGTGGCTGTTACTATTATCAAAGGGAACTATAAAGTGTTTTCTTAGGTGGGATGCTATTAATACAAACTTATATTCTGAAATTGTTCCATTTTATTGTGCCTAATATTCTATTCCGATTTTGTTAATGTTCTGTTTCGGTTTTTAACAGATACATTCCATTGCAAAGTATATATGTTCCATTGACTCAGCAAAATAAAAAATGCTTACAACTAAACTATCTACCCACCTTTAGGTTGGTATTTAATTCATATAATTATTTTAATGCTTATCATTTATGCATAAATAAGTTTTTATTAGTTCTATGTATTGTGATTTTATTATTTATTTATAATAGTTTATTATTGGTCATAATAATAAATTAGTTAATGATAGGTTATAAAATAAGTTATGTAACTAGAATAGTGATTCAATTCACTTTCATTATTTGCAAATAATTCTATTTTAATATTTTGTTTAATTTAAAGTAATTATGTCGGTAAAATTGATCAATTTAATTATGTTGTCATAGATTTTACTTAGTAAATAATAAGTTATGATTTATATATTGCTTAATGTGTAGATGGCATATTAACCTACGTAGAAATGTGGAGATAAGCAATTAGGTTGTAACTGATCGTAGCGAGCGATTATATGGCAAAAATTCTATTACAACCTCTTCTAGGCATAAGGATAAGAGAATGAGACATAAGAGTAATGGGACCCAGGGGCGGAACTACTTGGGGGCTCGAACCCTCCGGGAAAAAAGATTTAGGAATTTTGATGTTTTTACAATCAAGCCCTCCCAGTTTTAATTTTTTCCACAGAGCCCCACAAGTTTGTTAGGCTGAGCTGCTGATTAAAAAAAAATTTCTTTCTCTGTCTCTAGAGCCACGCCTGAAACCAAAAATCTTCACTCCCTCTTAGCTCTCCCTCCCTCGACTCTCCGTCTTCCCTCCCTCACAGTCTCCCTTCCTTTTTTCTTCTTAGCGAGTGCGACCGGTGGCGACCAGACTCCAGACAGACGAAGACCGCTCCTCTGAAGTCTGACCTCTGCTGCTCCTTTTTCCTGCTGCTGCTATGCGCTACCTTCCTCTCCCTTCCTGTTCTCTTCTCGGCGACCAATAGCGACTAGGTGGTGACGTCGCGCGTCGCGCGACGTGCTCCTCTGCTGCTCCTTCTTGCTGATGTTGCTACGGTGCTTACTGCTACAGTGCTGCCTGCTGCTTCTGCTTCTGTACTATACCTGTTCCTGCCTCTACTGTTTTGTTCAAGCTTTAGCTGTTCTTCAAATTTGAAGAAAAGGTTAGCTTTTAAATTAATCTATTTTATGAAATTTCTTGAATCCTACTGCTAGTTGCTTCTGCTGTGATGTTCATGTTCTTTTGGTTGTTTCTAGGTTTTTTTTTTGTGTAAAAATATGATTGCTCATTTAATTTGTGTTCTAATTGATTATTACGTCAACAGTGAAGTGTGTTGAATTTATTTGAATATTTATTATACAGGGTTTTATATGGACAAATATTTTGAAAAGTGGAAGAAGGGTTCTAAACCGGTTGAAGAAATATCGTCTAAAAAGCCTTGAGTAGGGGTAGAGTATTTGTATGAATGTTATTTTTTTTTTATATTGGTCTTCTAATCGTTCTAAATTAATTGCAGCTCATATTGGATTTCGTCTTCTAATCGTGCTCACTAGTCATCTCAAGATTGTGATCAAGATTCTGATCAAGCTTCTCAGCTTTGATAGAGGTATTTATACTGTGAGTGATGGGTGATCACTCCTCATTGGTAATGGGCGATTACCTATTTTTTGCCATTTCATTTGTAAATTTAGAATTCTGTAGGTTAAATCATTAGATTTAAATTTCTTTGTATTTATGTTATAGATGGGCTTACTAATGGAATCATGTAGGTTAAGAATGTAAAGTCCATTACATAAAGAGGCATCCCCATAGAAAATACCATTTTTATAAATAGAACTTTTACCATTCTTAGTATTAAACTCAAAACCATCAATATCCAAACAAGAAACTGAAATGATGTTCATATTCATAGCAGGAACATAATAACAAGCTTTAAGTTCAATTATAAGCCCAGTAGGCAAAAGTAAATCAAATGTCCCTACGGCTACAGCAGCAACTTTTGCTCCATTTGCAACTCGTAGGTCCACCTCTCCCTTTGCCAAAGATCTACTCCTTTTGAGTCCCTGTACATTTATACAAATGTGAGCTCCACATCCGGTATCTAATACCCATGAAGTAGGAGTAGACATATTAATTTCTATAACGAAAATACCTGAAGCAGCAGTCTCACTGGCCTTTTGCTTCTTCTTTTCTTCCAAGTAGAGCTTGCAATTCCTCTTCCAATGAGCAGGTTCATTGCAGTGGAAGCAAGTCCCTTCCTTTGGTGGTTTAACCTTGGGCTTGGGCTTCTGCTTGCCTTTACCCTTTTTGGCCATATCCTTTCCCTTTCCCTTTCCCTTGTTCTTCTTGAACTGCCCCTTCTGAACCATCAGAACATTAGGAGTTGTTCAGCCTGCTTGAGCATCCCGTACAATTCATTTATGGACTTTTTCATACTATGCATATTGAAGTTCATGACAAACTGATCATAGTCAGAGGTCAAAGAGGCCAAGATCATATCAGTAGCCAAGTCATGACTTACAGGTGCTCCAAGTTTTTCAAGCTAATCAAAATACCCTTTCATCTTAAGGACATGAGCACTAACTGAAGTGCCAGGGGTCATTTTGCAGCTATTCAAGGCCTTAGTGGTAAGATATCTCTCTTGACGTGCCTGCTCT
Source organism: Catharanthus roseus (assembly GCA_028651295.1). Taxonomy (NCBI): domain Eukaryota; kingdom Viridiplantae; phylum Streptophyta; class Magnoliopsida; order Gentianales; family Apocynaceae; genus Catharanthus; species Catharanthus roseus. Next base: position 34,285,510 of record JAPQWS010000159.1, on the reverse strand, counting down.
TGGAACATTTCCTTTAGCTGTTTTATCATCTCATAAGCCTCAACTTCCTCGAATTGCTTTTGCAACTCAGATTCCATCGTAGCCAACATGAGACATGTCACATCGTTAGAATCATCCTTGTGCTTACTATAAGCATCCTTTTCGACTCGGCGTATTGTTAGGTTGGTTGATTAGGGATAGGGTTCTCAAGTACATATATCTTTTTTTTCTTGTTTAAGGACAATCCTTAAATTTCGTGCCCAATCAAGAAAGTTAGTCCCACTAAGCTTATTCTTTTCAAGCACGGATCGCAACGATGTGTTTGAATTATTTGAGGCCATTATCTACATAGAATTTGCAAAGTAAAATTAAATAAATGAAGCATTAAATTTTCCCTGAAATATTCAACACTTGATATAAATCATGGGTATAAAATTCATTTTATTCTAATCATACGTAAGCTTTGGCTTAACACCCATAATTAGAGAAAAATATATTAATGGGATTTACATCTAAATGTACCGGCAAAATGCCATATGATGTCCTAGGCTCAAAACCATTTTGATAGCCTAGTTAAGCCAAACCATTCCAAGCATATGGAAATCACCATTTTCCATCTTTCCCTACTTAGGTAACCATTTATCTCTTGCTTTGGCAATGAGACAAAATGATGATCCAAGCATGGAGAAGTGCTTATGACCATGGAAGACATTTTACGACTTAATTTTTTTTTATTTTTTATTTTTTTTACATGGTTTCAAAAACCTTCTTCCTTTTTTATTTGTATATTATTTCACAAAACATATATCAAAAATAAAAGGAAATAAACTAAACATCACATGCATAATATATATACATAAAATAAAACGTGTCATAGCATGACCCAATCCTATATTGACTTCCACGAGCCTCATGGAAGTCAAAGGTCAATCTAGGTAAGTCTTCATCTCCATGAGCTTGCCTCCAATGTCTTGGCCTTCTAATCTCGTTAGATAGGACAGAAAAATATACATAGGAATAGGAAATAAAATTAACTTATTCTAGTAAAGCTTGATAATATTACATCAAAGAAAACAACGACACGCAGGCGGTATTTAAAAACATACAACCCATTAACAAAATAAGCCAATCAATCACAAGAGGTAAAGGGCCATGCTATGCACCATGCATCTAAAGATAGGAAGAAACATGCAAAGAAACAACAAGGGGGGTTCCGGGGGCGAAGTCCCCGGAAGAAAACGGCAGTCCCACTGGCCGGTCAGCCGGCAGGGTCAAGGGACAGCGCCCTTGCGGGGGTCTCAGGGGGCAGCGCCCCCGGAAAGAAAAACGATTTTTTCTTTCTAACTCATTGAATAAGTTATTGCCGTCATAAACCCTAAAATCATGCCGCCAGAAATTTTGTTTAACAGTTAAACATTAAATCATGTGATTCTGCATATTAGTTTAACAATTAAATTGCACATATTACAGACTGTACGCCAAACAATTTGGCAGTAACAACATTCTGTTTAATTAATCGCATTAATAAGTAAAAAAGAATATGATATATGCGAATCCTATAATTCAATTTACTCTGATTATTACACTAATCAGAAACCTTACTCTAAGGCCGATTGAAAACAACATGTGTAATCAAAGCGGTAACAGATAAAATCAGTAAAACTAGTATGTACGTGGCTCTGATACCACTGTTGGAATCCGTAGGCAAAGACAAAGTAAAATAAAACTATGGAAATCCACCAACAGGATCTGCAGATACTAGAAAAACCGATTGGATAGAAATTACCTCAATGTTTTGATTGTTCGTTGTGGAGGCGTTGCTTTGTACGCTTCGCCCTCTACTGGTATCCACGCGACGAACTCCTTCGCAAGCGATCGGGATGCTAGCCCCTTCTGTGTTCTGAAAACTGTTCAGAACTGATCCTGACTATCTGGTAATCGGTCGTATTTCGGAGAGAGGAGACGAGATACTATATCGCTGTTCTAGGGTTTAGGGTTTTGTTTTTCTTTATTTAGATAAAGGACGGCCACCAAGAAAATGTTAACATAACCTTTTGTAGCTGTCAATATCAAAACCCTAACTGTCATCTAATGACAGTTTAATCTCGTCCGTCTATTCCTATAATCATCCAACGGTTGGATGAGTAATATTAAGTAATTAATTTCATTTATTCTATTAAATAAAATTAATTACTTATTAACCTACCAGAAAATACAATATGGAATTTGATTCCCCTTTCGTATACGTTCAATGAATCGGGACACAATCTAGATACATTGAACGCGAACATTATGCTCACAAGATCATCTATGCGTGTGACCTTGTAGGTGCACTTAACGTTGGCAGTGAATGAAAAATGTCCTGGACATTTATTTACAAAACATAAGCGGCCTCTAGCAAGACATTATGCTTACCCAAGTTAAGTAAATGTAATAATAACCTAGCATCAGATTTAATATTTAGTCCTTTTGTCACACGATATCCTAATTAAGTATAAGGCATGGATCAAGCCATCCTTATAAAACTTAATTAACCATTTACTTGATCACCAGGCAGACTGTTCCAACAAATAATATTAATAACACCTTATTAATACTTATTTGAGCATGGCCATGCATATTTTCCAGTCTTCCTTATCAAGGGGCCCATGATATCTCTCTCTAAAAAGAGAGGGACAAATCCCTTTCACTATCTCCAATATTCAAGCCATGACGAGAAAATAAGCCAACTAATAATCATAATGATCACCTAATTAAAAGTGATGTTTGACTATGTCAAAATATATTTTTCTCCCCATGCAAGAAACATTAGAAACATTAGGTCGAAGGACACCAAATATAAAACTGAGAAGAAATACTTATAACTTAAACCAATGCAATATTTCTTCTTCACTTTGGGTCATGTCCAATACAATATTCTCAATATGTATTTATGAATTCATTTTATATCTCATATTCATGATCAGTAAAACTTGACCATCAATCAACTTCACACTAGTTTACAAGATGTAATATACTAGGGACAAATAAGAATAGTATTTTATTAGCCGTAAGGGTTTTACTATCAAGTCACATACTTGATGACCAAGAGCATAAAATACAATTCAAAAATACATGCTTCATAAATCATAAATGTGAGTCAATTGGTCTTAGGGCATATACTAACATACACACCATCATTAATTATGACAACACAATTATTTGCCTTCGAAAGCTGAGAGAGAGATAAAAGAGTACATCGGGTTGAGGAATAAAAAGCACGTTGTCAATTTTTAATTTGGAATGCGGACACATAGAACCCAATTCTGCTCCAGTAGTTTTAGATCCATTTGGAAGTGTAATAGTATAAGGAGGAGATGGTTTAGTATATGATAAAAAAACCTTTCTACCTGTCATGTGGTGTGAACAACCACTATCTAAAATCCACTCATTTTCTATCTTACTAGAGAGATTATCAAAGTCTAGGGAGGGAGCCTTCTGGCTGTTCAATAGATTGAGAAAGGAGCTCCACTGCTCCTGGAGAGTCCCAGAATATCGTCGGAGGAGATAGCTGCAACAGTACCTGCAATTCCCCTCAGCTCATCTGTGTTGTTAAGATTTACAGCTCCACGCTGGACTCCACGTTCGGGTGAACTCGACGCCAATCTTTGCACTGTTGCAGCGGTTGCCCAGCCATGGTTCGCCGAAGAAGACGGTGCTGTTTCAGTGGCTGCCAAACCATAGTTCGCTGGAGAAGAAGACCATAGTACACCGACTGTCCAGCTATGGTTCGCCGAAGAAGAACCAATTATTCCATAGCCAAACCCACTTCTGCCGCCGTGCCCTCTACCTCGGTACAGTCTACCTCGACCCCTGCGACCTCTGACGCCGAATTCCGAGCTCCGTTCTATGCACCACTGCTCCGATGATCGTTCTGGAAGCCCACCGAAAGGTAGCAATTTTTTGCTTTGTGCCCTTGTTTGAGACAGTATGTGTATTGTAGTGAATTTCGCACTGATTTTGGAGCTGCAAACATAACAGCTTCACCTCCAATTTCTGTAGTTCTTATTAATTTTCTGGGAGCTTCTTCTTTGATTATCATAGCATAGCTTTTCTTAATATTTGGAATTGGTTCCATTTGCAAGATACTTAATCGTACAGTTCCAAATATTGAATCATCTACGCCTATGAGAAATTGGTGAACTTTGTCCTCTTCTCTCTGCTTAATTATTTCATTAATCATCCCACAGGTACAAACAGCTAATTGGTGGTAATTAATTCATTCATCCCATATTTTCTTTCATTTTGCATAATAAGCTGAAACGGACTTACCAGATTGCTTGCAATTGACCAATGCTGTCTTAAGTTCATTTCTTTCTTTCTTTTTTTTTTTTGAGCATTACCTAACATAAATCGTTCTTTTAGATTAGCCCATAATTCGTCACATCTTTCTGCATATGACATTCTGGTTCTCAAGTTAGGTTCGATAGTGTTTAAAACCCACCATTGTGTTGATGGTCTACCATTCATCCTCTTCAGTAATACAAATTTTTTCTTTGTACGTAATGCTAAACACATTGCATTCATCCATTCGTTGTAATTATCTTTTTTGAGTTGCACTTGAGTGAGAATTAAGTATAGACTGTCTGAAGATGCCAGATGATAGGCATCCTTTCAAACATGATTGTCAATATAATCATTTTCGTCCAAAATTGTTGTATCTGCCTTGAGCCACTCATCCTGAATGATGTTGATTGAAGACTACTGAATACAGAAAATCAATGTGTGAATGGGGTAGCTATCCAAGATAATTGCTAACACTTCAAGTACTTTGTGTTTTAATGCAACTTGTGCATGAGCATATGGAGAGAATGGTATTGGAAAATCCGCTCCTGCCAATTCAGAATAGTGCCGATGGAGTCAAGAAAACCTTGCTCTGATACGATAAAGTTTTCAGTGGGAAACTTTGCTAGAATTTTCTGTCACTTGTCCATTGTTTGTTTTAAAATATGTACAACACATATTTTCCTACCAATTAGGAAACAGTTACACAATATCAACTATAAGTTATAATATCTAAACCACAACTAAAATATCTTAACTACTATTTACAACAAACACATATCCTAACTATAATTCAACATACTTTAACAATAACTCAACTTGCGTCTCGAAGAGTCAACCAACAACAGTGCGGTGTCAAGATTTCTTGCCAGTGTTCAAAAGATTCTTTAATCTAATTATATATATTTTGACCGCTAATGACATCCTCATAAATTGCTCAATCTTTCTGTATCTTAGTCTATAATTATTGACGTACTCTTAACCAATGAAGCTCTAATCTATATATTAGGTGAGAGATAGTGATCAGAGTCCACAATTACCGTCAGATGCCATATTATCCACTTTGATATGAATTTGCTGATACACCACACGAAATTACCGCTGCCGGGAAAACTACGTTGCAAGACATTTATAACACTAGTGTCATCTATAAATTGTTTTGTTCTACATACAATTGACGCAGATGACCAACCTCGACCACGAGAGACAGATGACGATTTCTTAAGATCGCGAATACTCTATAAAGTCTTCTCGAGAGATGTCTGAATACGTTCATAGTAAAACTTATATCCTTCTTTACAGAATTCTTTTTTGTCCAACCTTTTGTAACCGTCACTTTGAGTTCACATTTTCATGTTAACATGTGAGATAAAATGAGTCTGTATTATTACCTTAGCTCAGGATCTCGTGTTTTCAAAAGATTAATATACTCACATAGACCATGACTGTCATCAAAAGGTGCCATCGGATCATAGGTAGGGGGCTCATTTGGGTACACCTCCAATCTCAAGGGTACTAGAAAAAGATGTAAATCCTCAACCAATGACAGTTATAAAAACTCTATATGCATAGACAACTGACAAATACATAGAAGTCAGTGAGATTATCTCACCCAGTATCTACAGAATGAGCTATCATTACTAATCTCACCCATCAAAATCAACTCATTTTGAATCTTTTCTATCGCATCATGACTTACATCATTGAGCAATCAATAAATATAGTATGAATAGACACATAGAACTTATCTTTTCCAGGACATGCCATAATAAATGAATGAATTCTATCGTATATAATGTTGAACGTTACATGAGCAGTGCCCCAACCATGCCTTGGTCTTCAAATGTGCGCTCTCCGCTGGGTTGGTCGTCTCTGTAACAAAATGTAGGACATCTCCAGCACAAACGCGTACAAATTTCTCCTTCTATGGTTCAACAAATTTTCATCTATGTATTTTAGGAATGCACTGAAACGTTGCCAAGCATTCTTCATCTGATCGTACCTTTGATGGATCATCCTCTGTCAATAAGTCCATCAATGTCTTCCACTTATGGTTTTTAATCCTTAGCGCAATAGTTTGTCCTCCAGAATTCCGCGCACACCTAGTCTCCATGTTCACGTGGATGTGCCTTAGATAAAGCAAATGTGCTGATTTTTGAAATACATTAGTTATTGTGCGGATCAATTATTGGTGACGATCGGATATGATGACTTCCAGAACGTAGTCATCATAGAATATACTTCTAATGCACTCAAGAACCCACGTGTAGGTGTCTTTCTTTTTCCTTTTTTTTTTTTTTTCCATTTCTTATCCATGCGGATTCCACTGAAATATTGTCCAGTGGGTACAATGCCCACCGTAGGTGAAAGACTTTTTATTAATTTATTTAATCAGAGATTAATTACAATAAAAATTTTAGTCTTGATTATTTAAATTAAAAGAAGTCTTTGAATAATTTAAATTGGATTGGATTTGAAATTATTTAAATAATAGTCAAACTCACTTTTTGAGTTTAAATAAAGCTTAATAAATGAGACTTATATGCAATCGTGCCCCAATTAAAATTGAGTCCAAACTCATTTTACATTAAGTCCATTAAGTGATGGGTTAAATCCATTAGGCATTATCAAACAAGGAATCGAGCTGACCTAACACCGACGATGGGTCGCTTCATGGCCAAGCAACCCAACCTCCACCTCCGCCTATAAATAAAGGTATTCCCCAAGGTTGGAGAGCATTCAAAAGAAGAGAGTCCAGAAGATACTCAAGCTTAATGCAAGTGAAAGCTCTCTGAAGGCGCTCTTCAGTGGCTCTCTAATAAAGGTCTTCTTTGAATTATAAAGCATTCTTCGAGTTCTTCGCAAAATGAGTGAAGAAGGTTTCAACAGCTCTACGATCGAGATCAAGCTTCCAAGCCCTCGACTTCATCATCAGTGTTTGCTGACACGACATCAAACATCCAAGCTGCTAAGTTCAGAATCAAAGTTCGTCTGACTTAACATCAAGCTTCCATGACACCAAGTTTAAAATTAAAGTTTGACCAACTCAACATCAAGTTTCTAAACCCTCGAGTTCACAATTGAAGTTTGTACAATTTGAGACTAAGCTTTCAATCTCTCGATTAACAATCAAAGTTTATTCGATGTGAGATCAAGCTTTCAAACCCTCTAATCAACATTTTAACTGAATAGAGAATCAGATGATTCTTCTACAACTTTGGAACTTTTCTAGAGATTTTGTGACCACTTCAAATATTATTAATCAAATCACTTTGTTGCTTTTTTTTTTATGGCTCCCAAGAATGACCTTGAAAATCTACTCGTTCAAAGGCTGCTGATATTAAGGAAATTGTCAATGCATCTGGCATCTTTCACAAGCTTCAAGTATTAGAATCATGACAAGGAGTGAGACAATAGCACTTTCTCAAAAGGAAGTCCAATATATATTGGCTGCTCCAAATACATCATCTTTGTCACATTAAGATGATGAAACCTCAAGTGATAGCTCTCTCTCCCTTAAAGTTCTCAAAGGAGTCCATGTCCGACTGCTCTATGTTGCAATATTCAACTTCTTAAATGGCACATGCCATAAGGACATGAATAATTAGTATTGAAGAGTAACTAGCAAATCTTATAATGTTAGTTGAAGATCTTTCAAAATCCTGCAAAAAGAGAGATTATTCGATCGCTGAACGAACAAGTTGGTTGCAAAAAAGTGGTGAGATAAGTCAAGCTCCTCCTAAAATGGTAGAAATATAGGATGCAGTTTTGCAATCAAAGGAAGATCACAAAATCCATTTGTCTTCTAACGGATTGATTCTTGTTGATTAATTGTGAGAGTTTATCAATGGCGACATCAAAGAGAAATATAAGAGGGTAGCAAATCAATCAATATTTATGCTAAACTCTACTCTCAAAGGATTTATAACATTGTGATGCTTGCTAATTATCAACCACAAAATTTCAACAATTTAGTGGCAAAGGAAACCCCTAGAAGCATGTGGCTTATTTCCTCGAGACATGCAATGTGCTAGAACCTATGGTGATCTTCTCATCAAGCAATTCGTGCAATCTTTTAAAGGAAATGCATTCAAATGGTACACAAATTTATGATCTGAAACCATTGATAGTTGGAGTCAACTTGAGCAAGATTATGATTCACTTCAATATTACTTGCCGAATTTTAAGCATGGTAGTATTGACAAACTCTCGCCGAGGGAAAGAAAAACCTATGATTGATTATATCAGCACGTGGAGAAATCTTAATCTCAACTACAGGAAATTTTTTTTTTTTTGGTGAATCGTCTGCTATAGAGATATGCGTTGAAGGCATGCACTGGGGACTTCAATATATTCTGAAACAATCAAGGCAAAACATTTAAAGAACTTGCTACTTATGCACATGAAATGGAGTAGAGCATCACTACAAATAGAGGTGAAGCACCCGTGCAACATGAAAAGAAAGAAAGACAAAATCAAGAATTCAAGAGAGGGTAAATCTTCCTCCGCGGGTGGGATTTCAAAGTCACTCCAACAACTTTGAAATGATGGAAAAAAGATGCTCCTTGGCTAGAAGAACTTAAACTGCAAAGTTGCTTTAAGTTCAAATTGATCAAAATAAATGCTTCTTGATTGCACGAGCATAAATTTCAAAGTCGCTTCAATAGGTTCAAGTTTTGAAAATAAATAATGCTTGAATGCACAAGCTTAAAATGCAAAGTTAGAAGTCCAAATAATTAAAATAGATACTCCTTGACTATAACTGCTTAAACTGCAAAGTTACTTGAAGTTGAAATTGAAGAAAATAAATGCTCCTTGACTGCACGAGCCTAAACTTCAAAGTAACTTCAACAAGTTCAAATGTTGAAAATAAAGGCTCTTTAACTGCATAAGCTTAAACTGCAAAGTTACAAGTCCAAATAATTAAAATAGATACTCCTTAGTTGCACGACTTAAATTTAAAAGTTACAAATCTAAATGATTGAAAAAAATGCTCCATGATTACATGAGCTTAAACTACAAAGTTGCACAAACCAATCCAAAACAATTAAAATACCGCTCCTTGACTGCACGAGCCTAAATTGCAAAGTCACTTCAATAAGATCAAATGTTGAGATATTCTCCTTGACTACATGAGTTTAAACTGCAAAGTCATCTCATGTCAAAAAGGATGAAATAAACACTCTTTGACTGTACAAGCTTAAATTACAAAGTCATCTCGAGCCCCAAATGATAAAATAGATGCTCCTTTACAACATGAGTCTGAACTGCAACGTCATCCAAAATTCAAGTTAGTGAAACAAATAGGTGCTCCTTGATTGCACGATCTAAATTGTAAGGTCACTCTAAGTGATGAAACTCTATGCTCCTTGAATGTACGAGCATAAACTGCAAAGTTATCATAGACCACATTTGTGTAAACTGTGTCAAAGCAACCACCAAAAGTGTAGTATGTGGCTAAAAGGCAAAGAGGACCCAAGAACTACAAGTGTTCTTCCAAGAGAACTTGAAGATTATTCATTTTGAAATGACCAAGGAAGGTTCAGAGGGGTTTAAAACATGAGAAAAAGGTTGTGAATGATTTTTTATTATTGGAGCATTACAACCCTTGCATTAAAATGGATGGATCTGAAGAGAAATTTTGTTCAATAGTATTTTTCGAGTTCATGGAGATTCCAAATAAATATGTGTGCTTCATAAAGTTTGTTGCAGAAATCTTGAGGTTTCCAAAATAGTATAATGCATATCAATATTAGCTCATTTGGATGCCATATGTATCTTATAAGTTGAGATGTTAGATCTTGAACTCCAGCAGTGACACATCTTGGTAATAAGACTATAATATGAGTTATAAAAGTCCAAATAAGATGTATCAAGTTGATATGGGAAGCTAAGAGAAGGAGCTACAATTTCGAGGAGATAGCAATAACTCAATCGATTGTTAAGAGGCTCTAAATAAACCCGGAGATAGATTCTTTTGCATCTGCGAGCCAAAATGTTACACGACAAATTTTGCACCAAAAAATTTAAAATTCGGGACCGGATTTGCAATGTGCAGAGGTGCTCTATTTTGTTTCATTTCAGTTTTTCTTGGGTTTCTTATTTTCAAATTGTTATATGAGTCTACAATTGATAAAATGAAGCTGTTTAAGCTATTGTTAAGCCTAGTTTAGTTATCTTAGGGTAAGACTTGTTTAAATACCACATTACGGGAAAGCTCCTTAGATTTTGCATATGAATGAAAAACTTGAGAATGAAGAGGTTTTTTTCCTTTTCTTCTTCAATACTCTTCAATTGATTTAATAACACCCTTTAATTTAGTCTCCAAAATCCTTGTATAATCCATTCCATTTTCTAAAGGGATTTTAATTTCTTGCTATCTTAGGGTTCCATCTAGGTGTTAGTTTTCGCTGCCTTTAATTTCTAGTTAAGGGGTTTAGGTTCCATGTTATTCTTGGGTTCTTGGGCTGAATTGGAGTAGAAATTAACTTCTATTTCAAGGGATCTAATACCTAGCTCTATTGCAGTTCTTGGTCTAGTTTAATATTTCATTTTGATTCCTCTAGGATTCCTTTGAGTTCTCTAAAAATTTCTTACTTGTTCTTGTTTTATTTGGCTTCATTGTGTTTCCTTAAGTGATTCTTATCACAACTAGCCTAATGACTGAACTCCCCCTCACTTTGTTTTTTGGCCTAGTCGCGGGTGTTTGTGTGATCAATTCACCAAAATTATATTTCGTAGAAAACTCATCCACTCCACTAAATTTTCTAGGGATTTATCAAGAGCACTCATTCCAAGAAGATATGGAAAAATGGGTTCCCAAAAACATCTCTAGGAGAATAAATTTCTTTATAATAAAATCATAAAATTGCCAACCCTTCTTTCTAACAGGATATCCTAAGAAAATATAAGGACGAATTTTGGCCCAAAATTCATCTTTAGGCAAATAATGATCATGATAATAAGCTGAATACCCAGAACTCTTAATGTGAGAATAAGAAGGAAGTTTTCCATAAACAAATTCAAATGGTGTTTTACTGCCTACACGTGTTGAAGGTGTTATATTTACCAAATATTCTGCATCTAAAACACATTAATCGGATATTTGTCTTGGAAACGTAAAGCACACACCACGTTCATGATATGATGACGCTTATGTTCCGCGCATCTATTTTGTTGAGAGGTTCCTGCGATGATAGTCTGATGTAAAATGCCCTTTTCTAAAAAAATAGTATTGCAAACAGGTAAATTTTGGTAACATTATCCAAACGCCCAACCTTAACCGTTTTATTGAATTGTGTTTGCACCATGACCTTATAAAATTTTCCATCACCCATTTTTTAACAAGCAAGTGAATCCATAATGCTCTAGAATAATCATCCAATACAGTAAGAAAATAAAATGAATCGAAAAAGCACATTGTTTTAAAAGGATCCCATGGATCACAATGAACTAAATCAAACCATTTAGAGGTATTATTCAAACTTGTCAGAAAAATATCTCTCATTTACTTAGCACATAAAAGAATTGTACGAAACATTTAAAGATTGTCCCAATAATTAATCCACTACAAAATTTGATGGATCACCTAAATGGACATGCCACAAATACCATGAAAAAAAGCTGTAGTAGTATGCAATTAACAAAGGCAATTTCAAAGGTCTACAAAAAAAAAATCTTATTCCTCTGCTCAACCACTCCAATCGGCATCTTCAAGGTATGGTCCTTAATAATAGGTAATCAGAGAAGTGACAAAGAAATTAGATTCTTGCAAAAGTTGTGCCAAGGATATTAAATTGCATTTTAATTTTTGAATAAATAGCACATTATAAACATAGAAATTTGGTCCCAAACAAACATTCCATTGTTGTTCATCAATAGCCTTAAACCTATTAGGTAACCCAATTTTATAATGTGAAGGAAGCTGTAAATTTGTCAAAAACCCTTTCTCCCAGCCTTATGATGTGAACAACTAGAATTTAAAATCCAAAAAGTTTTAATATTACGGAAGTGTATTTGGGTTGGAAACATAATTTTGATTATTTAGGGGGACTAAAAGAGAATTCCGGTGATCTGTGGTTAGTCCAGGGACTCCACTCGTTGGTGTCACTTGAACTGAAGATCTTTTCAATGCTGCATCTCGTTCTACTCCAGTCCCACTGTCACGCGACATTACATCATGGGCCCATCCAGTCACTTACTGGTCGATGTCATGTTCTTGAATACCATCTCCTCCACAGATAGAACCTTACCTTCCTCGACTTGCTCCGCGGCCAAATGCTATTACTATTTTGTTGCGACCTCTACGAGAGCCCTAGGTACCACCTTTTCAGCACCAACTTTACAATGATCTTGCCATAGTCACAGGAATCGAGCCAGTTGGAAGCAATTTTTAGTTTCATGCGCTACTTTGAAAAGGTGAGTGCAAGTCACTCTACAAGTGTGCTGGCATTGAGTTTTAACATCAGCAAAGGCAGTGTCGGTCCCGTGTTCCTCCCTTGATTTAGTCGTATTTCGGTATTCCATTGCGATTTATGCCAAAAAGACTACTCCTTATGTAATACTTACTAAATATAATAAGATGATGTATTTGTTGATTAAAGTCTTTGCATTTGGAATGCACATTAACTTATATATGACCAAAGTAACTTAAAGATATTGTCCAAATGATGGGTCTTCTATCATAGTATGGTGCAGAATATGCTTATTTAAGTTACAAGAAAGTAAAACATTTATTGTTTTGTTCTTGGCCATTTGATGCAGTTGGGCATGTGGTGTGAACTCCCCCAAGCTTGATTGGAGTCAAACTCTTTCCAAGATTCTTCCCTCTTCAAGAGGAACATTGAATGGATTTGTAAGGTAAAAAGAAACTTGCAGGAACAATTAAGAAAACAAAACTTTCCTGTCTAGAAGTGGAATCAACAAGAGCTATTTGGAACTCAAACCTATCCCTCATTCTCAAGAAAGACCTAAGTTCCAAGCAACACTAACTAGAAAGCTAGCACCTCAAGGAAATGTAGGATTTGTGGAAGAACAAGAACTTCTGAATAGAAATTCAAGAATGTCTTGCCTAAATTTACAAATTGAAATCACTAATTTAAAAGGAAGAATATGAAACCATAGAAACCCTAGGTTTTCTCTCAAATATCATATATTGTCATTTATTTCCTTTAAAATGGCTGAAAAAGAGTATATATGGATCCTTTGGTGATTAATTCAAAACCTTAGCTTCTAAACTAGCTTAAATAAAGTAAATATGCATCTTACGCAACTTAATTACAAGTGAAGGTGTTATGAAACCAAGTTAAGAAGTCAAAATACACCTGAAGATTACAAAAGATAATTTTAAACTGAGCCCTATCGTGACCAATACTTCTCGACCTACCGTGGGCGGTAGGGTGTCTTCTCTTTGGGTGGGGAAGACCAGTACCCTACCGTGAACAGTAAGGGTACCCTCCTACCAGTTTGTAAGGTTTCTTCCTAGCTCCCCTTTTATGTTTGATCCTCCTAAGTCTTCTACACTTCCATATTTCGGTTTCCACTCTTGCGCCATGGATTAAGAGTGTTTTGGTGCCTCTTTGATCTTCATCTTCCCCTTCTAAAGAGTTCGAAGCAAGGCCTTTAAAGTTCCTCTCGAATAAGGCCACCATTCCCTTATTCTCTCCTTCTAACTTCATTTCCATTTACCTAGTGGCCGGTCCTTACATTATGTCCACTATCTCTTGAGTACCCCAGTGATATCATCTGCCCCTCATTTTAAAATATTTGTCCTCGAATCTAGATCTACATCAAACGAAGATAAGATAGCCACTAATAATGGCACTAACATTCTACCCAGTGGGAAGATCAATTTTGTAGGCATTGTCATTGATCTTTTCAAGAACATGGAATGGACCAGCTCTTCTAGAGTCAAGCTTTCCCTTTCGAAGGTTGGGAAATCGGTCCTTTCTCAAGAGCACCCATACTTAATCTTCGGGTTCGAAGGTCACCTTCTTGCATCCCTTGTTCTTCTTAGAAGCCACTATCTCGTTCTTCTTTTCTATTTTCTCACGGATCTTAGCATTAATGGACTTCACAAAATTGGCCATCTCTTAGATCCGTAACCATATGCATTTATTGCATTCGTAATTTGTTAGAGAGAAAAGAGATTCTCATCTAAGAGTTGTATTAAATAGAGTAGCTTTCACCTAGAGATAGGGACTGCCCAACTACGAGTGTGATGACGCAATTCATAAATGCAACAACATCCCATTAATTTTAGTTAATTGAAGTAGTAACAAGATTAGGGGGATCCCGAGATCCAAACTTCCATTTTTTATATCTCCTCCAATATTTGTTAGTTGGTTTTCTGATTATAATTCTGTTAGTTCACAATCATTCCAACAACTTTTCCAAGGCTGTAAATTAAAATAATGGTAGAGTAATTGAACCTTGCCTATCCTCGAGAGAATTGACACATGGGGTAAACTCATTTCTACGGTGTTAGGTACACTTCCTTAGTACTGTAGAGTTAGGAATTCCCGTTTCATTTCACACACATCATCATTACATTAGAAAACCGTTTCCCAATGCATTAGGTGACTATGCATATGATGTAATTACTGCTCAAGTATGACAGTTTGAACTAGCTGAAGCAATTGATTGTACATGGAGCTACATTATCTAGAACTACCATTAATGGCTTACAAGAATTGTTAAACAGAAGCTCTTATTTGAAACACAGCCCTAGAAAATAAATCAATTACTTGTTCACATATACTAAAATCAAGTACAATATTTCAATTGATTGAAAAGAAAAAAAATAAAGCCAAAGTTCCTTTTGCAATATGGAAATGTGACAATTAAAAATGATAAAATTAGTAGATGAGTTCTAACGGCTTGAAGAAAGATTATGAATTACATCGCTTTAAGGGGTAAAGTATTACCGGCCTACTTTTCATCACTAGAATTTTCTCTTAGCTTTGCAGTTACTTATGCTTTTCACTTTGCAAGCTAGATAGATAGACTTAGTATTTAAAAATCCACACATCTTAAGTATTTTCACATGTCAAAATTAATAAGCTTCCATATATTAAAGTTCACACATCTTAAATATTTCTACACATCATAAAATCCTATGAATCTTTCATTGATACTTCAAGCAAGTTATAACCAAATATTAGCTTTGCATTCCTTTTGAAACCTAGAACGATAACTGGAGGAGCATCGACTGGTGGTTGCACAGTAGATGGCGTGAATGATGAAGTGCAAGCGATAGACGATGGGCCGGCAATAACCGACGTGTCGATAGTAGATGACCGTATAACAATGGGTGCCTAACTCGAATATAGGCAATGGAAATGAAGGCGGAGTAGTGGTGGCCATAAGTAATCGAGAACACCAGGGTAACCGGAGGAGTAGAGGTGGCCGGAAGCATGTCAGTTGTCATCTTTTTCTTTTGCGCACATACCATATTTACTATACTTAAAAAATAATTAGCAGTCAATTAACTGAAGATAAATAGAATTATAAATAGACCGAGCATACCTAACATGATATAAAGTGAACATCTATAATGTCATTTAAAAAATAGAAAAACATACGTGTTATCTAAGTTTCGGATTCGGACTCTGAGTGTAATGCTTTGTCTTCTTAATTCGTTTCATCATTGGACTCCCATTCGACCTCTTCTTCATCTTCCTCATTTTCATCATTAATTCAATTCCTCTCGCAGATGTCTACCGATTTCGGCTGGCCCGACTCGTGAACGAGAACTCCAATGTCTTCATTATCAACATCTATCCTTGAAATCTAGGCAATACCAACATTTTCTTGAAATGGAACGTCTACTTCAAAGACATCTAGAACATGAGGTCTTGATTTCATTACAGTCCACCAATCACTTTTTAATCAAAAAGACATACCTATGAACTAAAAAAATAAACGGTGGGTAAATATTCCATTTTATACATAAAATAATTCGAAAAACGAAGATTAATCACTACAAAAATCTATACAAAATGGACATATATATCAGTATCCCTTCAAGAGTTCCTTGAACGATCAAAATAAAAAGATTAAGAATAAGGGATTTTGGGAGATTTCCCGGTTTGAACACTTCTTTCCAACCTTGAATCAAAATCGCTTTCCGTTTTCTTAGTTTATTTGTTTCATTTTATATTTTATTCTTTTATCTTAAAAATGTTTTTTAAACATATTCTATTTGATTAGGAGAGAATAGTTATTGCTACTGCTTCTCCTTCCCGAGAGATCGACATCCGGGAGATTTCTTTGCTATTTTACAATGATAGGTACACTGGCCTATAGTGGTCATTTGTTAGGTTAGAACCCACAACATCGAGTTTTTGCCATTGTTGCCAAGGATGGTAACATTAGGAACACTACTATTTTGCTGATTTAATCATTTCAGTTAGTTTTTTTCATTTTTCAATTGATTGTTTGTCTTTTGTTTTAGTTTCCTTTGTTTTCGTTTTGTTAAGTCATTCTTGCTAGTTTATTTTTTAGAGTTTTAGTTTGTTTTTATGATTTTTTTTTGTTTCTTTCTATCGAGTATTGGTTAATTGTTCCTTCTGTGTTGTCTTTTTAGGTTTATTTCAACTAGTTAAATGATCAAGTGTTAGGAAAAAGGGAATGAAGAATACGAGCAGTCTCAAGGAGAAGATACAACAAGGTCCCTATGAAACCGAAGGTCCTCCCGACTCCTTGATGAAGGGGTTCAAAACGTGATACTAAAACGAAAGAAGTAGTGAGAGAAGACCAAAACGAACTCGGATTCCAATGGTTGGAGAAGTGCTTTAAGCGTCTAAAAGGAAGTATTTCTTTTCTTTTTTGTTTAATATATTGTACCATAGTGCATGATCAAGTCTTATTTAGCCAACTTAGAGTTTTGCATGTTTCGTTTTTCTTGATTTTCTTTGGAGTTTTGTTATTGTTTTTCTTATTCTTGTTTAATTTTACATTTTATTTGAGTTTTTACATGAAATTGGAGGTTAATGTACACTCTTTGAAGCTTAAATATAATTTATATCACATATGTAGGTTGCATGAGGAGAAAACGAGGCCCAAAGTGGGGGGAAAGGCAAAAATTTAATTTTTTCAAGGCCCGAACAGACTTGGTCAGACAAAAAATTTCAATGATCAGCATTTCCCCAACAATGTTGGGGTAGGCTGCTCCTCCAGTTTCCCCTTCTTCGTCATATCACCGTCGCACCAATAGTTGGAGTTAGCCTTGAGATACACTATCGTGGTAGTAACAAGTAGGAACCGCTGAGAGATTCACCATTAATCGTCACCTAATCTTAGACTAAGTTTTCCTTTCTTAATTTTTGACTTAGTCTTTTTTTGGTTGAAACTATTGTGTTAAACTTCCATTCTCGCTGTTTTGATGCTGTAGAGATTCTTTATGTTGAGTATTTGAAACTTTTCCCTTTGTTATTTTCACACAGTTAACACACATAGGCTTCACTATTCTTCATTTTTGTGTTTTCTCTATTTTAGGTTGCGATATTCCCTTGTTCTTGGGTTTTAATTTGGTGAAAATTGCTACATATTGTGGAGCATTTTGTTTAGCTTTTGGTTGATTCTAAAAAATACGCACACACGGGCAACACTATTTTTTTCCTGTTCTATTTTTCTCTTTTCATATTTTTTTTAATTTTCGGCCTACATATTTTCTCTTATTTTTTTTAAAAGCCACTGACCGTGGTTTTTTTTTTTGTTTGTTTGGACAATTTAGATTAATTATCTGAGCTCACTTTTTGTTATTCTAAAAAATTTTAGTGCTTTTAGCTTCCTTGTTTGATACGAATCGACATAGGATTGTTTAACAATTTGCGTAGGAGCAAATAGAGAATTGACGAAAGTATGGTTGAAGCTTCAATTGAGGAATTCTAAATTTAATTCGAAGGCTTGGAAGAGTTTACAAGACTTCCGAGTCACATTAAAATCATAAGAAGCTCAATAGAAGCAAACTAGAAGCTCCCAGCCATCATAAACGGCGATAAAAAAAAATCAATGAAGGAAGGATAAAGCCTACTTTTGATGATAGGTTCCCAATCTACCATTCCTGGTAGGCCTTGAGTCAATAGGGAGAATTTTAATGTTAAGTCAAGTTTAGTTATTTTTGGATTAATTCATGGCTTCTTTATGTCAAAGTTTTTAATTAACTTTATTCAAAGGATAATTAGGTCTTTTTCGTACTCATTAGGTTTTAGGAGAGTAGTTAAGATTTCTCTAAAATATCCTATTATGCCTCATTTTGTAATCAATTTGATGAATATATGAAATTGATGAGTTTTCTCTTAGAGTTCTTAGACTTTTAGGCTTTCTCCTAACTTCATCTAGGGTTTGATCTTCCTTTGATTGATTTTACTTGAGGCACCTGGATTGGGAAGATCCAAGAGTTTCATCAATTGATCTCAATTCTTTCTCTACGATATCAACATCCTTGTAATTATCTATATTGGGTCTTCTTTGCACAAGCAAATTATGTTTTGGGTTTGGTATACTCATTGTTGAATTAGAGTGTGGAGAAAAGATTAGCTACATGAATTCAAGAGGTCATAGGTTTAGTATACCCATGGTTGCTTGAGGTTGGAGCTAATTCCAGTCCTATTGAAGGCAAAAGATCCATGGGTTTGAAGATTTGAAGCAATTGATCAATTGCGAATTAAATTTCACATCATTATTGGTTTTGTAGTTTTTGTTTTGTTGGCATATCATATGCTTTGTGGAGAATCTTGTTGTGTTTCATTTTGAGGTTTGTTTATAGAGCTCGTGTGTTAATGGTTTCTTGATTTTGTTTTGGAGTGCTTTGTCTTGTTAACCTTGCTGTGTTAAGCTGCCCTTCTTTTCTTCGAAATCATGCCTCCCCGTACACCCACAACCTCTTTCTTTTGTTTTCTCTTTCTCCGCTTACTTGTTCTTTTAGTCTTTTGTTGTTTTTGTATGGTATGTGGCCCTCACATTACGGACAATGTGGTTTAAATTATCAGCGCTCCTTAGTTTAGATAAAAACCCCAAAAAAATTGAAAATTTTGAAAAATTTTAAAAGAAGATTTTTATTTGTCTTTTAAGTTTTTTTTTAATTTTCTTTTCAGAGGTTTTACTTAAGTTAAAAATAAAAGAACCAAACATCCAAAAAACTCCAAAAGTATTTTGTGTAATGTTTTTCCTTTTGTTTAAACCTTTAAAAACCCAAAAATATTTTGTGTTTTAGTTTTAGTTTTCTCTCTATTTATTTAAAAAAAATGCAAAAGTATTTTCCCTTTTCCAAAGTGAACATATGAGAGCTATGGTATATTTTACTTTGGATATATGAACTTTGATGAGACTTGTTGCTTAGCTTTTGTGTGATGCCATACACTTATGTGAATTTTTATGATTGATAGTTTATTTGTATATACGAGTGTCTTACTAGTAGATAATGCCTGGTGAATGTTAAAATATTAGCTTGATAATTTATTTCTATGCGTGCCCTGAGATTGACCTTTTTCACGCCTCGAGACAAACTTGTGTCTAGCTTAGGTTGACTCTGGAGAAGATGGTCTTAGGCGTTCTTTGACCCATTTTATCACTTCTTGCCTACCCTTGATGTTAAATCATTAGTACCCTTTTATAGCCTAAATTGCATACAGGTTTCAACCCTTTTTTCTTTTTTTTTTTTTTTTTTAATTTACACGACATACTTAAACCCTCAATTGCGAGAGCTAATGAATATATATTTGTATATATTTTTAAGTCGCTTTTGAGTGAGTTACATAGATAAGTGTAGGGGAGAAAGTGGGGATGAGTAATGTATTTGAAAAAGGGGTATTTTGGGAAAGTTTATGAGAAAGAAATCAAATGAGGGGTTTAGAGTGAAACAAGTAAATTCTTTGTGTTGATCAAAGCTTGTGAGTTCTCAATCTTGTAATATTGAAAAAGAAATAAGGAAGAAAGAGCAAATGTAAGAAAATGAAAAAAAGAAGATAAAAAAAAAAAAAAAAGAAACAGAACAGAAAGAGTGAAATGTTTGAAATGTCTTGTTAGTTTCTTTCTTGGAAAAAGGGTTATACTTCTTTTTCGTTTGTATAGAACTTCCTTATACTTCATATGGGATTCATAATAGTTAAGAATGTTAGGTGGGTGGTGATTGGTTGAAAATAGTGAAACAAATGAAAGATAAAGTGTTTTGAGGATAAAGGGTAAAAGAGAGTGGAAAGCGACTTGAAGGTTTTAGATTGGATATTGATGTTCTTTTTCCATTCGGTTGCATTAAGCTCTCCTCTTTGCTCTTCTTTTTTCTTTCCCTTTGTTTCGTATATCCTTTTATGTCCCTAACCTTACATTACAAAGTTGAAAGTCTTACCTAATCCTAGGATGACTTTAGTGGACCAACTAGTTAATATGTAGTGGAAATTCGAGTTTATGGGCATGGTAATTGAAGTGAATTGTTTAATTTCCCGACATTTCCATTGGTTCCTTATTGTTTAACTGAGATTCTTGGTGGATTACTTAAGTTTTGTTACTTGTTTTCTTGAGGAGCTTTATGTGAATCTTGTGATGTTTAGACTTGTTAATTGTAGTGATGTCATTTTCTTTAAAGTGTTTCAAAAGTTTGTTTCTACTTTAATTATTTTGTGCCTTTGAGTCTTTGTCACTTTGTTTGAAGGTTGTGTTCATGTCTTTGAAACCTTGAGTTGTTTCTTTAGCTTGAGCAAGTAATTCTTAAGTCTGGGAGAGTTTGATGTGTCATTTATAAGTTTTTATAGTGATTAATCTTCAGTTTTCGAAGTATTTTATATGTAAAATGGAACATTTACCCATCATTTATCCTCTTTTGTTTATAGGTGTGACCGGGATGAGTTAGAAGAAAGAATGAAGTGAAATGGGAGCATATGGAGCAAAAATGGACAAAAAAGATAAGAGTAGCAACTTGTTGATAAGCTCCAGCCAGTCTCGACTAGGGACTGGAAGGAAAATTTCAGCTTTTTATTTAATAGACTTTCAAGGTAACTTAATTCTATCTTTGGCTAAGGTTCTTGGTTGGTAGAAAGTGGGAGATTTTTGAGAGAAAATCCCTTCAAAAAAACCCTCTATAACCTTCTTAGATTGTAGTTTAGTTAGTAACCAAAAGTTTCGATAGATTAACTGAAGGTTACTTCTGAGAAAGTTCGGAGTTCTTCGAGCGAATCGAGAGAGGAGCTCGGCCAACATTTTGGATCGTGGATTCTTCAATTCAATCTCCTAAGCTTACTAAACCCTTATCTTGTTATGAATTCGAAATTTAAAATTTGATTACTTTTATGATGTTATGTAGATCCAATTTTGATTGTCGTTTGTATTCTATTCCATCCCAAGGGCCAAGTCCTTTTCTTGAAGAACCTCTATTGAGAACTTTTGAACCCAACACTCTAATAAGATCCTTTAAGCCTTATAAACCTAATATTGAGAGGCTACAATTTTTTCCTAGATTGACAATTAGAACCTTAAGGAAAACAAAGGTCTTAAAACCCCAATTACATAATTAGAAGACCCAACAACAATTGATTCAGAGAAAGGAAACTCTATAAATCAACTAATGAAAGGAATTTGAATAATCAATTGGTTCTATAAATTATACAATCTAAGGCAACAATTGTTCACAACACTAAGAACATTAACCCTTATCAAGCTAGTCTAAGAGGGTGAAGAAACCTAGAAGGAATTGGAGAATACTCTCTCAAAGTTCAGCAAATTCATCATTGTTGTTTGTAATAGGTTATAATGGGATATTTATGGACTAAGGTCTAACCCTAGCTAACCTATAGCTTAATGGCTTAAAATACCCATTAAGCCCTTGATTAAAAATTGGATAGACAGGCCAAATAACAAAACTCCTCAATTAGATTGCATTAAGTATCTCTTCAGCTGAACCCTATCAGCGACAGTAACGGGAACCTACCGTCGATGGTAGGTGTGTGAATTACAAAAGCTTTGCCAGCAGAAGCCTATCGGGGACAGTAGAGACAGGGATACCGTCGGCAGTAGGGTGCCCTTCTCCAACACTTAGCCAATTTTCTCCCTCAAGTTGCTTCCTTCCATGATCCTTGCTTAATGAACATCTGGAAAAAAACTTGGAAGCCTTTCATTGATCTCCAAACTCTTCAAACCTGTTCTTCAAAGCTTCCTCCATGTAAGCTACCATGCCATTATCCTCATTTCCATTGGAAGCCTTGAGTTTCTTTATCCGAGCTCTAGTCGTTGGTCTAAGCTTCAACTCTATGGATGCTTGACTCTTCCGATCTACATTATCCACTACTCTTTTGAAAAGATTCATCCCCGAATCTTCACCTACGTCAGAAGGAGACAAATCAGAAGCATTAAAGGTGGCATTAACAATTTATTAACCCGTAAGAACAATTCTATAAGCATTATCATTAAGATGCTCAAGCACTTGAAAAAGTCCATCTCCACGAGCTTCAAGGTTATTCTTATGTTGAGAAGGAAAGCGTTCATTTTGATGATGAACCCAAACCCAATCACTGGGTTCAAACACCACTATTTTCCTTCCAACATTCTGTGAAGCCACCAATTTCTTCTTCTTGGACTTAATAGCTTCATGCACCTTAGCGTGAATAGATTTGACAAAATCCGCCTTCCGTTTTCCATCCATACTCACAACATGATCTAAAGGCAAAGGAACCAAATCAAATGGAGTTAAAGGATTGAAACCGTAAATAACCTAAAAAGAAGAATAAGAAGTAATATAATGTCTAGCCCTATTATAAGAAAACTCAATGTGAGGAATGAATTCTTTCCATTGGTACAAATTCTTCTTAAGGATGGCCCTAAGAAATGCCCAGTAGTCCTATTGATCACCTCCGTTTGCCCATTAGTTTGTGCATGACAAGCTGTAGAAAACAACAAGTTAGTACCAAGTTTCCTCCACAAAGCACACCAAAAATGACTAAGGAATCTGGTTTCACAATCCGAAATAATATTCTAGGTATATCAGGAAATCGTACTGCCCAAGTAAGGAATAAGTTTGCAACATGGCTAGCATCATCGGTGTTCTTGCAAGGTGTAAAATGAGCCATTTTAGAAAACCTATCTACTACACCAAAGATAGAATCCAAACCCTTTGGTGATCTAGGCAATCCAAGAATAAAATCAATAGAAATATCAACCAAAAGAACTTTAGACACTTCTAAAGGAGTATAAAAAGCACGAGGCAAAGAAGGAGATCTAGCCCTCTTACATTCTAAACAATTTCCAATGAATCTTTCAACATCTTTTCTCATGTCAGGCAAAAAGAAATGCTCATGTAAGATATTATAAGTTTTAAGAATACCAAAATGTCCCATTAAGCTACAACAATGAGCCTGTTTAACCAACAACAACCTAGTGGAAAAAGATGGAATGCACAATGTACCATTATGATAAAGAAAACAATCATGTATGAGATACTTATCATTAGGCACAAGCAAGCAATCCTCAAATATATGTTTAAAATCTAGATCACTAGTATGTAAATCCTTGAGAATCTCAAAACCAAGAATTTGAGCTTGCAAAATAGAGATAAGAGTGTACCTTCTAGACAATGCATCAGCTACAATGTTTTCTTTACCTTTCTTATATCGGATAATGTATGAAAAGGTCTCGATAAACACCATCCATCTTGCATGCCACTTGTTTAGCTTTCGTTGTCCTTTAAGAAAGTTCAAGGACTCATGATCGATATGCACCACAAACTCCTTAGGCTACAAATAATGTTGCCAATGTTTTAACGTCCTGACAAGTGCATAGAGCTCCTTATCATATGTGGTGTAATTTAATGCCTCACCGATCAACCTCTTGCTAAATTAAGCCAAAGGCCTCTTTCCTTGTATCAAAACTCCTCCAATGCCAACACCCGCGGTATCACCTTCTATCTCAAACATTTTGTCAAAGTTAGGTAGTGCAAGTAAAGGTGCAATAACCAACCTTGCCTTTAGCAAATCAAATGCCTTATCTTGCTTCTCCTCCCATTTGACGCCATTCATCTTCTTAATCACATCTGTCAAAGGACTAGAAATGGTGCTAAAATCCTCGATGAACCTCCTATAGAAACTTGCCAATCTATGGATGCTCCTCATTTTGGATGCATTCTTGGGAATAGGCCATTCTTTGATTGCTTTCACCTTCTCTTGATTAACTTGAAGACATTGAGAGGTCACCACATAACCTAGGACAGTCACCTTTTCCAAACAAAACTCATATTTTCCAATGATAGCAATATAACCTCTCACTTCTCAAAACTAACATAACTTGTTTTGAATGATGCAAATGATCTTCATAAGTTTTGCTATAGATCAAGATATCATCAAAATAGACAACGATTAATTTAATAATGAAATGTCTCAACAAATAATGCATAAGTCTCATTAATGTACTAGGAGCATTATTTAATCCAAAAGCCATAACTAGCCACTTATAAAGACCGAAATTCGTTTTGAAAGCTGTTTTCCACTCATCCCCTTTCCTCATTCTAATTTGATGGTAACCCGATTTCAAATAAATGTTAGAAAATATTTGTGAACCATGCACCTCATCAAGTACATAATCTAATCTAGGAATAAGATGCCTATACTTGATAGTAATATTATTGATGGCTCAACAATCTATGCACATTTGCCATGTACAATCTTTCTTCGGAACTAGCAAAAAGTGAATGACACAGGGGCTCAAGCTTTCTCATACATACCCTTTTGAGAGCAAATCCTCCACTTGTCTTCTTAACTCCTTATTCTCTTTGGGGGGAACTCCTATTAGTGGGTCTATTTGGCAACACCGCTGTGGGTACCAAATCAATTTGATGCTCAATTCTTCTCAAAGGAGGAACTCCACCAAGCACCTCTTCGGGAAAGACATCATTGTATTCTTAAATAATCTTCACTATGGAATTAGACAAAGAATACATATGATTATCAGTAGACACAAAAGTACCTTTGCAATATAGAAGTAAATCCATCTCTTATTTTTCAATGGCTTCAATGATTTCACTCTGTTTGCATAGAAGCACCTCTTTTCTCTTTTTCCACTATCACTCTTTTGACAATCATTTTCTTATCTCTATTCAATTTTTCCTCTCTAGGCTTTTCTGAGTCACTCTTCTTTCATCAACTCTTTTCCCTTCTTTAGTGCTCTTTTCTTTTTCTCACTCTCTAGTTTCTCTTTTTCTCTCCTTTTCTTTTGCTCTCCAAAGACTTAACTAGGAGTCAAGGGATTCACCATGAACTTTTTCCATGCTTTTCAAAAGTGTAGGTGTTCTTCACACCGTGATGAATAGCCATTCTATCATATTGCCAAGGATGCCCCAATGATAAATGGCCTGCTTGCATAAGAACAACATCAAAGAGAATTTCATCATGATATGGCCCTTTAGTAAGAGGTATTAACACTTGTTTATTAACCTTCACTTCCCCACTATCATTTAACCAATGAAGCTTATAGGACCTAGGATGCCTAAAAAGAGGTAAATTCAACTGGTTAACAAGATATATGCTAGCCCCATTAGTGCAACTACCACTATCTATAACAATATTAGCAACTTTACCTCCCACTAGGCATTTAGCGTGAAAGATGTTTCCCTTTGGACACTTGTTTCTTCCTCAAAGACTTGAGTAGACAAAGCTCTAATAGTCTCCAAAAACTCATTCCCTCTTCAACGGCTTTAAAAGAGTCAATCTCTTCATTCTTCATTGCCTTTTTCCTTTTCAACAAAATCATCTCGGTAATCATCTTCTTCCCTTTCAAACCAACCATTCAGTTCATTAAAATCGAGGTTCTCTTGGTAGAACAATTTATAGAAATATGGCCCACACCATTGCACTTGAAGCACCTTGTTGGATTAGTGATCAACCTTCCTTTTTTCTTCCACCCTAGGTTTAGAATGATCTTTGAATGCCCCCTTAGGTGTATCCTCTTTCTTTGGCTAACTCTTGGAAGTTGATGCTTGAGGTTTAGGCACCACACTCCTTGAAGAAGGAAGATTAGTTTTAGATAAACTAATCCTCTTTCTTTGATTTTCAATCTTGGTAGCCAAATGACACATATCATCATAGGTGTTGAAAGGGTACAATTCTAGTTGATTAGAAATGTCCCTATTGAGGCCACTTAGAAATCTAGCAGTTGAAGCATCTTTGCTTTCTTCCAAGCTCAATCTCATATTGTATAATTCGATTTATTGTCTCTACTCTTCAACACTTTTGTTGCTTGCTTAAGAATCATCACTTGTAATGGAGCTCTGTATAATATACTAGTACAAATCTTTCTTTCATGAGTGTCTTCAATTCCAACCAAGTTTCTACCGGTTGTCTTCCATTTCTTAACTTTTGATTGACAACTCTTTCCCACTAATAGAGTGCATAAGCCGAGAATTCAGCTATGACTAACTTCACCTTGACAATGTCACTTTAGTTCCTTACCATGAGTAAGTTCTCCACTTGTCGTTCCCAAGTAAGGAATAAATTTCAATCACTATCACTCTTGAAGCTTGGTACCTTCCACTTGATTTTATCTAGAGTCTTATCCCCTTGTTGATTACCATAGTAGCCACCTTGGTATACTTAGCCAGCATTAGGATCCTCTACAAAATCGTCGAACAAATTATCCTCATACCATGCTTCATGCCTTGGAATCTCTTCATGTGGTCTATAATATCCTCTTCCACCTTGTCCTCTTGATGTGTGGATAATCAAAATAATAAAACGGGGTGGAATCCTAATCACTACAATACAAGGCAAGTTGAATTAACAATGTAGAAGTGAGTTTCAACCTGAGTGCCAATTTTCTCGAGGACGGATGAAGGTTCAAGTGCTAATCATGTTTCTAATGTTAAGTCTAATAAAAAATTGATGTCGTTGAGAAATAAAAACTAAAAATTGAAATAATTAAAGAAAGAAAATAATAAAAACGATTTTAAAACAATTATAAAGACAAGAGTTTTGATGGTGGAGTCCCCCTAATCCTTGTTACAAATTCAATTAGAAAAACTTTAATGAAAAGGATGTTGAATTAATTAGGTTAGGTCATCACTCAAATCGGGCATTTCCTATATCTAGGAGAAAGCCACCCTACTCATTAACCCTTAGAGGAAAATCTTTTTTCTCCCTAACAAATCATGAGTGCAATAGAATTAGGTGATTCAAAATACCTAAAAGTACAATATCGTATCTCTAGTAAATTGCCCCAACTAACCCCCAATTGGTTGCCCTAAATTGTTCTTCCTTTTTCAATTATAAACAGTCGTGCGATTAATCCAATCTCACGACAGTTAACTTACAAACAAACACAATTGGAAAACAACTTAAATTAAAACAAACATTGAAATCAAGAAATCAAACCAAGAACTTCATAATAGAGAACTATGGTTCAACCACAATCAAAAACCAAAAAGAACTACTGATTACTCATTATAATAAAAATGTAATAAAACATAAAATTCAATAACAAGAAAAGGGAAAGAAAGCTTAGGATTGAAATGGAAGCCACAACTGAAATCACAAACGTGTTCCAAGCTCGTCTTTTGAGTTGCTAAGTTGAAGATCGAAATCTTGAAATTAAGTCTTCAATTCGTTAATCGAAGAAACTAAATTGCAGAAATCTTGAAACTTCACTAACTAATTGAATGTATAAAAGCTGGAATTTAAAGAGTGTGTAATCTAATCTAACCTAAATAATCTAGTTCTAACCAAACTAAAACCTACAACTAATCTATCTAAGAATTTCTAAGTATTTAATTCTATCTAAGCATGTCTAAGCCTTTCTAAAACCCCAAAACATGTCTACAATAGCTGCAAAAAGACCCCTTATATAGAGATGAAAAATACAAGAAAACCAAGTTTAAATTGGAGTAGAAAACAAGAAAATCGAGTTTGTTTTGGACTCGAAGTCCTCTTACTTGCATAGCCTATCGCTGACGGTAGGGCGAGGCCTACCATCCACTGTAGGTCTCTATTTACCAGTGCTCCTTTCTGCCACAGAACCTATTGGTAATGGTAGGTTAGCCTACCTCGCGCGGTAGGTTGGCTGTCTCGCTGCTGACAACTCTGTTTTTGTTGTTTTTGCTTCCTTTTATCGTTTTTGCTTCCGGAGGGCAACTAAGATAAGAATATGAGGTATTGAGCTTAACTATATAATTTTAAATATTAAAAATACCGAAAATGATGAAATTAACATATAGAAAATATAGACAAATATGCACTTATCACCTCCCTTCTTCCACCTCTATCTTTTTGGTCTTCTTGAAACCCACCTTCATGAAATGGATAAGGGTTATGAGCAGACAAGTCATGGTATCCTTGCGTACACATATTGACATAAGGTCTTTGATTATGAGGTGAATTAACTCCTCCAAAATTATCTCCAACTCTTTGCCCATTATGGCATTACTCTTACCCATCTTAAGTTCATCCACATCTCGAGCAACACTTTGGAATTCTCCTCCCAATCCTTCAATTAATTGTTGCATAGATCTCAAAGTCTCATTTAGATTCATCCTTGTAGGATCACCAGTTTCTCCTTGATGAGATTGAGAGGGTAATTAACCTTCCGTTGACATTATAAAACCTGAAAATTAAACAAAGAAAACAAACAAAGGACCTGTCAATCACTCCCTAAGTGTTTACTCTCTTTGATGATCACTAAAGTCACTCGTGCATAACTCTCTTAATTGGCTTTTATGAATATAAGCTCACCCTTTTGCCTTTTTTTCAAACACTCAACACTCAAGCCAATATGATATCCTTCAACCTCTTAACCAACTCAAACCAAGAGCAACAATCCCAAGAAAGTAATCAATCAATGCACTTAGTTGGATAAGTGTTCAATGAGGCAAAATATCAAACACTTTAGGTGTATGAATTTCAAAGAACGTAATCTATGGAATTGAGCCAACAAACAAG
Source organism: Catharanthus roseus (assembly GCA_028651295.1). NCBI lineage: Eukaryota > Viridiplantae > Streptophyta > Magnoliopsida > Gentianales > Apocynaceae > Catharanthus > Catharanthus roseus. The sequence goes on along the minus strand of JAPQWS010000159.1, from coordinate 34,256,303 downwards.
ATTGATCATCAACAAAAGACTAGAAACATAGAAGGAGACAACTAGAAATCTAAAACAAAGAAATTCAAGCAATTAGACTAAACAAAGAACAAAAGAGTACTTAGAAAAATTTTCCAAAAATAGGAGATGATGACAACCTATTACTAAAACACCAATGTCTCAAAATGTACGAATCTAAATAAAATGAAACAAATTCAGGAAGATTCTCACTCGATGAGTATGAATTAAGCACAAATATCATTCGAATTGAATCAGTATAATATAAGATATGTCCAAATTAATCCACACTTTTTCTGCAGCCACGAATTTGAAACATATTTCACAAATCAATCCAATTGAGCAATCAATTGAATTCCAAATTGAGTAAAACTTATTTCAATTGAATCCTAAATCAAAGGAGAACATCTCCATAACAAAACATTAAGAAAATTCGCAATTAATCAGTCAAATTTTTAATGGATTTTCGGACCTATTTTTCTATACTTAGTTTTTACGTGAGCTTCATAGGAATTTTATAGATCATCAAGTACGACTTTTTATAAATTTCAACGAATTTAAGTAACTTACAACTAAAATTGACCTTCAATTAGAGGTTTCTCTGATACCACTTTGATGTAGATCCACTTTTTCTTGTAGTTTGGATACTACTCCTTCCCAAGGATCACCTCTTTTTCTTGAAGAACCTCTATTGAGGATTTTTAAACGCAACACTCGAATAGAAACCTATGAGGATCTAAGCCTCATAAACCTAAAATTGACAGGCTAAAGTTCCTTCCTAATTGATAATTACAACCTTAAAGAAACGAAGGCCTCAAAACCCCAATTACACAATTAGAAGACCAAACAACAATTGATTCAAAGAAAGGAAACTCAATGAAAAGGAAACTCAATGAATCAACTAATGAAAGGAGTTTGAATGATCAATTAGTTCCATAGATTATAAAATCTAAGGCAACAATTGTTTACAACACTAAGGATATCAACCCTTAGCAAGCTAGTCTAAGAAGGTGAAGAAACCTAGAAGCAATTGGAGAATACTCTCTCAAATTTCAGCAAATACACCATTTTTGTTTACAATGAGTTGTAATGGGATATTTATAGACTAAGGTCTAAACCTAGCTAACCTATAGCTTAATGGCTTAAAATACCCATTAAACCCTTGATTAAAAATTGAAAAGGCAAGCCAAATAACAAAAAACTCTCAATTAGATCTCATAAAGTATCTTTTCAGTCGAACCCTATCGGTGATGGTAGAGGGAGCCTACCGTCTGCGGTAGGTGTGTGAATTATAAAGATTCTGTCAGCAGAACCTTACCAATGACAGTAGGGACAGAGCTACCATCAGTGGTAGGATGTCCTTCTCCAATACTTAGCCAATTTTGTTTCTCAAGTTACTTCCTTGAATGATCCTTGCTTAATGAACACATTGGAAATAACTTAGAAGTCTTTCCTTGATCTCCAAACTCTTCAAACTTGTTCTTCATAGCTTCCTTCATGTAAGCTACCATGCCATTATCCTTATCTCCATTGGAAGCCTTGAGTTTCTTTATATGAGCTCTAGTCAGTGGTCCAAGCTTCAACTCCATGGATGCTTGACTCTTCCGATCTACATCATGATGTTTAGTACATAGGTTTACTTTGGTGTTTAAATTGGGTTGAACCCTAGATCATCTTAACTTTGTTTTCATTGGATTTTATGGATTTATTTGTTGAATTCATGGGTGACTGTTGTTTAATTGCTTTGTTAATGTTATCAATTTTTACCAGTAATCGATACGTTCGCATTAGATTATTTTAAGTTGAAGAGGGAAGAACATCTAGGGCTTAATTAAACAATAGAAATTTGTAGTTAATTAGAGATAATGGCGATGATTTCTAGGTCTAGTAGAGAAATTTAGTTCACTCTGGCTTCTTATTCATTAATAATTGAGTTAGGGAGCGAAGAGATTTTTCTCTAATCAATTAGGGAATAATGGGTTTTCGCTAGAGATAGGGTTAATCCTAATAAATGAGTGAGACCTAATCAACAATTCAACTATTTTTCCAAAGTTTTCCAATGACTTAGCAATGGGATTCTAGGGAGATTTCACCTTTTAAACACTTGTTTCCAAACTTGAATAAAAAATGTTTTCTGTTTTCTTAGTTTATTTGTTTCATTTTATATTTTATTCTTTTATCCCTAAAACATTTTTGAAACATATTTTATTTGATTAAATAGTGAGAAAATAGTTGTTACTATTGCTCCCCTATCCCAAGAGATCAATATTCGGGGGCTTTCCTGCCTATATTACATCCATAGGTACACCTACCTATAGTGGTAATTTGCTAGGTTAGAACCCACGACATCATATACATCCATATGTACTGTTGAAGACCAAATACCCTAGCCTCATATTGCAGGTAAACCATCAAATACTCCATGACATTGGAAAATAACGGAGCAAAAATCCTTTGTAACTTGAATGACAATATGATATTACTACCCAATTCATGCATGTATGCCTCATAAGTCGCTAAAAAGCAAGCTCAATTTTTCCAAGGCACTCCAAACCTTGCTGGGAATTATCTCTTTAAGAGTAATAGGATTCAATCGTTCTATCACTATGTGGTTGTCACCGATTTTTCATGCCAAACATTCTCAAGTCCTTAAAATTGACACATCTACTCAAGTTTGAGGCATACCTGTCACGTAGTTTCAACTCTTTCGCCCATTAAAGTATACATTCCTTCGTTCTTTTGTTAAACTGTAATATACCTTCGACATTCTAGAATCACTTATTGACAATTCTGGTTGATTGCAATATCTTTTAATATCTTTTCTAGACTTAACGTTATCTTTTGTCCTCCCTTTTACATCCATACTTATGTTAAGAATATTATCAAAGACATTCTTCTCCATATGCATAACGTAAAGATTATGACGAACTAGAAGAGTATACCATTATGGAAGATTCCAAAAGATACTATGCCTTGTCCAATTATGAGATTCTCCTCTACCATCTTCCTTACTGAGCACTGTCTGGTTTCTGTAATCTTTGGCAAGTTTTGAACTCTTTCCCACAACTGGTCTCTAGTAAGACGATATCGCGGTTGAGATTGATCTTCTCCTCTAGCTTTCTTAAAGGACTAAATCTCTCTGAAATGGATCATCTAAAGGTAGAAAACCACGATAACAATTGGAACAAGATTGTTTTCCCCACTTTATAGTCTTAATGACCTTGTTATTCCACATAATAAGTAGAAGGTAAGCGAATCTGACATCATACTGTACATTGGAAAGTCATAACAGTCTAAAGAAGGGCAATCGTCATACTAAATTATGTTTCTTAAAATTATCATACATGTTAACACTATGCAATAACAATCGATTCAGTTCTTCTATCAACAATTGGAAATAAAGGATCTAATTTATGTTTTGGACTGAAGGTCCAGAATAATATTAGTCAAGAACATTACAAGATTTTCAAGCATATCCAAGGAGGTAAGTTGTATGGCATCACAATTGCTGGTCAAGAAGAATATTGCTTTCCTAACACCCCTAATGGTAAGAAACCTTCAATACACATTCCAAGTCTTACATTCCTTGTTTCAAATGCGAAGTAAGGATGAATGGTATTGAAAAACTTCCGAGCTTCTCCATCCTAGGGTGACTAATCATATCCAAATCACGTTTGCTTTCTGACTTCCATCTCTTCTCTTCAGTAGTTCTTTTAGAAGCATAAAACCTCGGCAATCTTGGAGTAAATGGAAAATAATACATCTTCTTGTATGAAATATCTTTGTACTTTCTATTCTTATTTTTATCTCTTCTCATGTAACATTCATGTCAAGAAAACTTATAGTCACGTCTTTTAGTATCATCTTTTAGATAAATCATACATCTATTAATACACACATTAATCTTTTGTGCCGGTAATTGTAAACCAGATATAATTTTGTTTCATTTTATACCTATTATCCATCGCCTTATTCCCTTCGGGGAGTATATCCTTCACGTACTGGTGCTATTTGATCAAAGCACTTTTGAGACATATAGTTCTCAGACTTAATGGTCAAACCCTTATAGTTGCATACAGCTGTGAATACTTTGTATACCTTTTATACAATGATGTATCTAAAGATTTCAACATGTCATAAAACTATTGTGCCTCAGGATTAGGTGCCTCCTTGTAATTGTAGTACACTATATTGACTTCAAAATTCAAATGACCACATCAAATATGGCCTCACGGTATATGTTTTTTTTAATATTTCTCCTAATGCTACCATCCCCAGCGTTTAGTCGGTAACCCCACAATAGTTTGCCATGTGCTGTCACATCTTCATAATCAGGTAAAAGCCCTTATCTATAAAGATGCAACTCCCTATCTTTCTTGATTTGATACTTTTATTCTTCCACTTTGCGCACGAACACCATAAATCATTAGTTATACCAGGACCATGAGTAAGACACCAATCAACAAAACACTTCTTTCTATTCACAAACTCACTACTATTCCACATAGCACCAGACATAGTTTTTCTATACATCCAACTACAATCTTCTTCCATAACTTCAGGAAAAAAAACACATTCATTTAAGAATAAGAGTTTATAAGTACGACACTTACATATTAAGAGGGAAAATAAGAGTTCATTACTCATTAAGTCTTACGTTTAAAGTTTTGAGATTTTCGTTTATGCATGATTAGAATTTTAAGAGTTTAAAGAAGAGGTTAAGAATTCAAAAGTTTTACGTTTAAGCATATAGGTCGAGAGTTTAAATAAGAAAAATTACTTATTTAAATATCGTAATTAGATTCAAAATGTTTTAGTTTAAGTACGACTAATTTAATTTTTGAAATTTTTTTGACTTAGTTCCCCTATATAACATGAATAATTTTTAGGCGCATAGCCACACAATACAAAAATTAAACACAAAAACAAACAAACATGTAACCATTATCAAACTAAAGAGTCTGAGCTTCCCTATAAAAGCAACAAATAATTATATTGTATAGAATTGGGGCTCCCCTATAAAGACAACAAATAATTATATTTTTAAGTCGAGCTTCCCCATAATAATGATAATGAAAAAACCTCTATCGGAAGTACTAAATGCTCACTAAGTCTGGAAATATAGGCCTAAAACAAAGATACATAATCATTATTATTTCACAAGGATCATTTCACAACCATAAAATCTCACCTGGATTAAAATCTACTCACACACATTTTCTTTTATGAATTCTTAGAAAAAATACAAATTTTTAAACTTAAAAACAAATCCAAGTAACTTTGTTCAAACCCAAATTTTATTTGTAGAAAATATGCTCTTTCAACACACGTGCCCTTTACGTCCACACTAAATATTCAGAGCATGAAGTTTGCAAGAATACTTGATGGACTAATATTGGGCCTAATTCCCAAAAAATAGTTCAAGAGGAGTATGATTATACAAACCTTATAAAGATGGAATATGTTCACAAATTACCTAACGTGGAACTAGTGTTTTGAACTTGGGATACGTACTACATAGCTTATTTATGTGGGAAACAAGTTCGGTGCAAAATGATGACTAGAAAGGGATAATTACTAATATTACTAATAGTTCAGTGCAAGTAACATTAAAATCCTAAGAGGCTCAAATAGAAGCAAACTCGAAGCTCCTGACCATCATAAATGACGAAAGATGCAATGAATGAAGGAAGAACAGAGTCAACCATCGGTGGTAGGTTCCCAACCTACCGACCTTTGAAGGCCTCGAGTTAATAGAGAGAATTTTTAATGTTTAGTAGATTTTAGTTATTTTTGGATTAATTCTTAGTTTCGTTCTATCCATGTTTGTAGTTAACTTAATTAGAAGGATAATTAGGTCTTTTTAATATTCATTAGGTTTTAGGAGAGTAGTTAGGATCTCTCTAAAAATATCATATTATGCCTCTTTTTTTAATCAATTTGATGAATATATGAAATTGATTAGTTTTCTCTTAGGGTTCTTAGATTTTTTGGCTTTCTCATGACTTCATCTAGGGCTTGATGTTCCATAGATTTATTTTACTTAAGGCACTTGGATTGAGAAGATCCAAAGGTTTCATCAATTGATCTCAATTCCTTCTCTAAGATACTACATCCTTGTAGTTATCTAGATTGGGTCTTCTTTGCATTAGCTGATTAGGTTTTGGGTTTGGTATACCCGTTGTTGAATTATAGTATTCAGGAAAGATTAGGTACATGAATTCAAGAGGTCATAGGTTTAGTATACCAGTGGTTGCTTGAGGATGGATCTAATTCAAGTCCTATTGAAGGCAAAAGATCCATGGGTTTGAAGATTTTAAGATTTGATGCATTTGATCAAATTGCGAATCAAATTTCAAATGATTTGGTATGAAAAATACCTTCAAGAAAGATCAATTTGTGTTTAATTTCTGCAACGAAAAAATAGTAAAAGTATATAATGATCTGTGAAAAATACATGAAGATCGTGCAAATTCTCAAACAAAAAAATTAATGCCAGAATATTGGCTTGATCCGAAGTTATATTGGTTTGTTGTTGTAAAGTTTTTATATGGATCTAATCAGCTATGATCTCGGGATCATTTGAAACAAGTTTTACTCTTTGTAGTTGATTGGATTTGTTAATTAGATGAATACTTTCGATTTGTCCAGAATCCCGAAATTTTGATTAGTAGGGGATTAATTTGGTCATATTATATGTTACAATTGTTCATATTGGATGACATTTGTGCCTAAATTAGTCCTCATCGAGTTTTTCTTCTATCTAAATGGATTTGACTATATTTGATGCTCATTTTCTTGTTCAATTCGACTGATAATCGAAAGGTGTTTTGAGATCTCGATTGCAGAAAAATTACAAAATGAAATCGATAAGATATTATGTTATACATATCCAATTCAATTGAAATTTGAACTTAAACTCATCCATTTCAAGTAAGGAATCTATAAAAATTCCTTTTACTTGATTTGGATCTATACTTACAGAGTTATTGCCATTTTAGTCACAGGGTGTCATTGTCCCCTGTTTTTTGGAAATTTTTTTTTTTTAGTACTCTTTTCTTCTTTGTTTAGCTTAGCTTTGTTGCATTTCATTGTTTTTTTAACTCTAATTGCTTTATTTCAGTGCTTTAAGTGTTTTGTGGTGATCAATTGTGTTTGATTGGCTCTAATTGCTCTTAGATTGTTTTTGAACCTCTTACACTGCAAGTGTTCGTTGAAATTCTTCTTTAAATTCCTTTAACTACCTCAACTAAGTGTCTTGATTGAAATATTATCTTTCCTTTATTTCCTTTGGTGGTGTGATGGAGGAAGTTTGAAGACTTAAAGAACTCCTATGAGTTGAGAGTTTTGAAAAAGGCAAGTGGGTGAGCTCCTTTTTATAAAAGCCATAAAGAGTGCATACAAGAGTGAAATGAGTGATCATCTAAAGAGAGTAAACACTAAGGGAGTAATGGGAGCTCCTTTGTTTTGTTTCTAGCCTTTTTGTGCAAGATTAATCAAGAAATAAATGGAGTATACTTGGTCTAATTCATCATGGCAAAAGATGGAAGCTATGAGAAAGCAAGAGGATTTTCAAACAAAGTTTGGAAGGAATAAACGTAATTTTTATCATGGTGGTGGCAACAGAGTCAAGGCTTATGGTGGAAAGAACCATGGAAGTGGAAACTTCACTCCTAAAAGACATAATTGAGTTTGTAACTTTTCTTCTTATGCTAAATCTTATGAGCGTACTTTTTATGATGATTATGGGGGTTATGAACGAGTTAATGCGAAATATGTTTAGAATAGTCCTAATGATTTTGTAAAAGATCTCATGATTGTTATGACTATAGTGATCATAGTAATGGTAGAGGAGTTTACCTAGAGAGCTTGTATGATGAAAATGTATATGGGAGGAAAAATCAAAATGAGCATGTCGTCTATACTAGGTGTAAAGTGCAAGATAAACTTTCTAACCTTGTTGTTGATGATGTTAGTTGTGTTAATGTGGCTAGTACTTACTGGTTGAAAATTTATAGTTGGCACTTCTTGATCATCCTAGTCCTTACATAATGATTTGTCAAATGATTGAATTGTGATAAAAGTTATCAAGCAAGTGATGTGAAATGATCTTCAGGAGCATAAAATTTCGTCCAAGAAGTGAGGGAGAACAAACAAAACAAGTGTAACAAGTAGAAGAGAGAAAGTGCCTTTGAAAGGACTTGAAAATGTTAAACTTCTAGCAACCTTAGATATACTAAATCCAAGCCCTCCAGAAGGTTTAAACAAAATCTTTTCTTCAAAGTTCAAGTAACCTGAGGTATTTTGAACCTTAGACCTCAGTGAAACAAGAAGAAGACCTCAACACTAGTTTTCTACAAGAGTGTAATGACTAGTACGAAGGAATTTTGATGAACAACCTTGAAGCTCTTGGAACTTTCAACAAGTTTTCAAAGTGATTTTTCGTTCAAGGAAGTTCACCCTTGAAGAAGATAGAAAAAAAACTAAGCTAAGAAGTAAGAATACTAAGAGAAGAACCTTTGTCTTGAAATATTTCTTGATTAGCTTCTTTAAAATGAAACACTACATAATTATAAAGACTTGAGGGAAAAATTAGGAAGTTTTCCCTCTCATATTTTTAGCCCAAAATTTAAGCCCCACAAATTTAAGCCCGAAAATTTAAGTCCCAAATTTAAGCCCCATAAAGACATATTCCCACCCTCCAATATTTTCAGCCCACAGATAGATATAACCTATACGTTCACTTGATAAGACAATAAAGGTGTTTTAATTGCATTTGGACTATTCTAGAGCACTAGTCAACACATTGCAAAAATAGGAGGCAATTTTCCAGCTTGGACAAAAGGGCATCCAACCATCTACCACGGTGAATTTTCAATTTCTAACTTATTCAAAACTTTAGCATATTGCCCATAAAGTCTTGGACATCAAAATTTAACCCTTAAAACTTTTCTTGCTCAATTTGATCCTCGTGACTCTTTAGTTGTTTTGCCTTGGCTCTTGTCACAACTCCTTGATGTTCTTGCATGTCTAACCGTTTCACATCATTTTCCCCCTGGAAAAGGATTCGTCCTCGAATCTCGATCATCTATATCAAATAAAGAGAGATCGGATACATTAAATGTGGCACTAACATTATAATGTCCCCAAAGGTCAACTTTATAGGTATTGTCATTAACTTTCTCAAGGATTTGAAATGGCCCATCTCCCCTATCATCAAGCATAGACTTTCTTTATTGGGGAAATCTTTCATTTTTAAAATGCACCCAAACCCAATCACTGGGTTTAAATACCACTTTTCTTCTTCCCACATTGCTTTTCTCTACAACTTTTTGTTGGAGTTGACAATGGCTTCATGGACCTTTGCATGAATTGCTTTCACAAAATCAGCCTTCTTGCTGGCATCCTTGCTTAATGCTTGATCTATAGGCAAAGGAACCAAATCAAACGGAGTTAGAAGGTTAAAAACATAAACAACTTGAAATGGAGAATGAGAAATAGCAGAGTGAGATGCCCTATGATAGGCAAATTCAATGTGTGGCAAGCACTCCTCCCGTTGCCGCAAGTTCTTCTTCATGACAGCCCTTAGAAGTTGGTCAATTGTTCTATTTACCACTTCAGTTTGTCCATCCATTTGTTGATGGCAAGTTGTAGAATAAAGCAACTTAGTACCAAGTTTCTTCCAAAGAATTCTCCAAAAATGGCTCAAGAATTTGGTATCCCTATCCGACACAATAGACCTTGGAACTCCATGGAATCTAACTATCCAAGTAAAGAATAAGCTAGCTACATGACCAGCATCATCGGATTTCCTACAAGGAATAAAGTGTGCCATTTTAGAGAACCTATCCACAACAACAAAAATAGAATCCATACCTCTTGAGGTCGTAGGTAAACCAGGAATAAAATCCATAGAAATATCAACCCAAAGTTCTTTATGAACTTCTAATGATGTGTAAAGTCCATGTGGAAGTGTTCTAGATTTAGCTTTCTTTCATTCAATACAACTTCCTACAAATCTTTCTACATCTCGTTTTAAATGTGGCAAAAAAAAATGTTCATGAAGAATTTCATAGGTTTTAGTGACACCAAAATGTCCCATTAAACCCACACAAAACTCACATTTGTTAAGGTTAGCAAAAAGTTTTTCAATTCTAAAGAAATTTAGAACTTCCCTAAGATATTTAACACGTATCTCATATGTCTTTCTATAGATCAAAATGTCATCAAAGTATACAACAACAATGGGGATAAGAATGCTTTCAACTTCACCAAGAATGGCAAGAGATTCACTCTTAATTATTTGGCACCTTACCATTATATGAAGAGCAAAAGACGTTGAGTGAGAAGGTAAGAATAGTTGAACATGAGAAGAAGGAAAAGATCTTAATGAAAGCTAAAGGATGTGAGGATACAAAACTTTCTAAGCCACCTCAAGGAGTTGCAAAGTTGGAACCCTTGATACCATCAATTGTTGAACAAGCTCCAAAGGTGAAAGAGCTTCCACATGCTAAACTTGAAATTGAATAGAGCCTTGAAACACATGTTCAGACGGAGATATCGAATAAGGATTCTTGTGATAACATGAATAAGAAGAGCATTGAAATAGAAGAGTACATTAAAATCAAAGAAAAAGAAAGAATGGAAGAAAAAGAGAGATTAGTAGAGAGATTATGCATCTTTGATTCCATCTCTATTATTTCAAAAGAGAGCGAACATTTTGAGTGCTCAAAAGAGAAAGGGAGTGAGCTTGAGAAAAGTCAGAACATAAAAGAAAATGAGTGCTTCATTAGAAAACAAGAGAGTGAAAAGAAAGAGTCAAGAGAAAAAATTACAAAGCAAATTCCCTCTCGAGACCTACCGGCAACAATAAGGTTGAATCTACCGTCCACGGTAAGTGACATCTTCCAAACTTGGTATCAGTAGAAGCCTACCGGGGATGGTAGGGCCAGGAGCTATCGTCGGCTGTAGGATGGCTCTTTCCAAGAACTTAGCCAATTTCGCCTGCGAGTTGTTTCCTTGTTTGGTCCTTGCTAATTGAATTAAGGAGAACAACCTGGAAGCTCTTTCTTGACCTTCAAATCCTTCCAACTTGCTCTTCAAAGCTTCTTTCAAATAAGCAACTATACCATTATCTTCAAGAGCTTTGAGTTTCTTCGACCTTGCACTAATGAATGGTCCATGCGATAAATCCTCAGCTTCTTGGCTTTCCCGATTCACATCATCCGCCCCTCCTTTGAAAAGATTCTTCCTTGAATCTTGACCTATATCAAACAAAGATATATTAAAATATTTAAGGTAGCACTAAACGCAAGTCAACTGGAAAAGTAAGTAAAGAAGCACGAAAACATTCAAGAATATACAAGGTGTTTCGGCATGAACATTAAGCGTAGGGTTGTGTTGGGAAGAACATCATTCCAAAACAAAAGATTCCAACCCGAGCTTCGGGATCAAAGACTAGACCTGTCATTCCAAATTTCTTATGGTTGATTTCATTAGTCTCATGATTCTCATAATGGATAATCTCAACAAACTCTATGTTAATCTGTCCTTCAAAGCATAAAACATGATCTATAGATAAAGAAATCATTTAAAAAGGAATTAGAAATTTTAACCATAATTGAAGTCAAAAGAAGAATAAAGAGTAGTAGAACGATAAGCCTAATTGTAAGCTAACTCAATTAGGAATAAACAAATTTACTAAGTGAATCCAGTCATCTTCTTGGGTACATCCATCAAAAGACTAGCAATGCTACTAAGGTCCTCGATGAATTTCTTATAAAAGTTTGTGAAAGCACGGAAGCTTCCCTCCTCAAAAGCACTCTTGGAAATAACCCAACCTTGGATTCCTTGCACCATATTTACACCCACTAGGAAACCACGAAAACTCAATACATAACCTAGGAAATCACGATGTTCTACAAAAACTCATAATTCCCAAGGTTAGCATATTTTTTCTCATTCCTCAAAATATACAAAACTCGAATAAAATGATGCAAAAGATGTACATAAATGTTGCTATCAATCAAGATCTCATCAACATAAGCCACCATAAATAGAGAAGTCATGCCTTTAAGAAACCTAAGTAATTCAACTTTAAACTCCAAAGATATGTCTGCACAAGGTTCTATGGGCATATTCAAAGAAATATAATATTCATGTGGTAAAGATGTAGAGTTAGCTCTCTTATACACTAAACAGTTAACAACAAACCTTTCTACATCTTCTTTTATGTAAACCTAAAGGAAATACTCATGTAAAATCACGTAAGTTTCGAAAAAACAAAAATAACCCATCAACTCATCACCTTGAGCTTCTTTATCAAACAACATTCTAGAATAACAAAACGAATGCAGAATTCACCTTCATGGTAAAATCACTATCATGTATAAGGTAATCATCATTATGCACAACCAAACTAGTATCAAATATGTTCTTGAATTCATTATCACTAGCATGTACTTCCTTAAGCATATCCAAACAAAATAATTGAGCTCGTAAAATAAAGAATAGAGCGTACTCTTTTGACAAAGCATTGGTTACAACATTTTCTTTACTTTCCTTGTACCAAATGACATTTGAAATTTTCTGTATGGATTTCATTCCTCTTACACGCCTGTTTTTGAGCTTTTGTTTTCCATTGAGAAACAATGCATAGAGCTCCTTGTCATGTTCAGCATATCTGAAAATCGCTCCGGTCACCCATTCAATGTGATTTTCTATTTCCTTCAATGAAGAGAATCCATCGAGTTCCTCTTTGCAATAGAGAAGTGAAACCACCTCGTTTTTCTCGACGTCTTCTATGAACTCACTCTCTTTGGCATAGAACCATTTCTTTTTTCCAATAATATTACACAAAATGAGGTGAGAAAATATAAACATGAAATTTCCAACATTCCAAAATGGTCTACTTTTCTCTTTGGAAACTATTCTATCAAAGAACTCTTTAAAAATTAGATGAGTAAACAATGTATCTTCAAATTCATATTTCAAAATGAATGCACAAGAGTTCTTTTGAAAGCTAGCATATAAAATGAACAATTTTGAAAACCAATCCTCGAAAGGTTTGTTGTAATAAAGATGTCCAACAACAAAACCTTTGCAAACTTGTTGAATGGATTCTTTTCTCAAATTAAAATTTTCAAATACCAAGAACTAACTTTGAACAATTCAAGGTTAGTTCTCATTTTGCTTTCAAAATCTTTCAATAAGAATTTCTTGAAATGCAAATGATAGGATTTGAAACCAAATGTGTTTTCAAACAAGGTTTTTAAGGTTGTCACCATTATCGAAAGCTCATGTTTACCACTAACAAATTCTACTTGCTCCCTCAAAAAGACCTCATGTTAGCTGAAAAGAATAAAACCATTGATATTCCTCATAGAAACACCAAGGTAAGGTAGAACATAGTAACATTTCTCAACATACTTTCTAATAGATTTATCATGAAGAACATAGAATAAAGCACATTCAAGCTCAAAAACAACAATGTTAGGATCAACAAAGGAAGCATTATCTAGCATTCAAAATCCAAAACAAGAAGGATCAAATTTAACACCACTACTCATTAATGGATCCTCAAGGAGTAGGGCCTACCATCGGCGGTAGGTCCACTCTTCACAAGTTGTCCATTTTATTTAATCAAAACAACCATTCCGTAGCCAAGCTTCATCAAATGCCTTGCTCTTCTAGTCCTTACTCTGGTGGATTAAGTCATTGGTCAACTCATTCGCTTGTGGACATCTCGGTTCAGATCATTGGGTCCTCTTTTGAAAAGGTTCATCCTTGAATCGTTGCCTACATCAAGCGAAGAGATATCAAACATTGAAGGTAGCACTAACATGAAATTCAACCGAAAGATCAACATAAGCACTAAAGCATTCAAGAATTAGCAAAAGCCCTTTGCCATGGCCATCAAACTTAGACTTATGTTAAAAAAGGACATCATTCGAATCTAAGGTGACCCTAAACCTAACCTCTGCGATCAAAGTCTAATTGTGTCATTCCAAATTTCTTCTGGTTGACGTCACTATCCTCATGATTCTCAAAATAGAGAAACTAAAAAAAGTCCATTTTAATCTTTCCTTCCAAGCTTAAGGCATGATCTATAGATAAAGAAAGCATATCAAATGGAATTAGAAGTTTGAAATCATAATCAACCTTTAAAGAAGAATAAAAAGTAGGAGAATGATGAACTTGATTGGAAGCAAACTTAATAAGATGTAAGCAAATTTGCCAAGTAAAACCAGTCATCTTCTTCGGTACATCCACCAAAAGACTAGTAACGGTGCTAAGGTCATCGATGAACTTCTTATGAAAGCTTGTGAAACCATGGAAACATCCCGCCTCAAAGGCACTCTTAGAAATAAGCCACTCTTGGATTACTTGCACCATATTTGCACCCACTTGGAAACCTTGAAAACTCATTATATAACCTAGGAAAGTTCCATGTTCCACACAAAACTCATATGTTCCAAGGGTAGCATGTCTCATTTTGCAAAACAAACAAAACTTGTTCAAAATGCAACCAATGATATTCATAAGTTTTGTTATCATTCAAGATCTCATCAACATAAGCCACAACAAATACAGAATACATCCCTCTAAGAGGCCTAAGTTGTCCAAATATAAACTCCATAGATATGGCTACACAAGATTCTCTAGGCACATTCAAAGAAATATAATGTCCATATGGCAAAGATATAGAGTTAGCTCTTTTGCATTCTAAACAATTGTCAGTAAATCGTTTTATATCACCTTTTATGAAAAACTAAAAAGAAATGCTCATGTAAAATCACATAAGTTTTTGAAATATAAAAATAATCCATCAAACCACCACATTAAGCTTCTTTCACTAACAACAATCTGGAGAAACATAGAAGGAATGCACAATTCACTTTCATTGTAAAGAACAACATCAGGTAAAATGTACTCATCACTATGCACAACCAAACAAGCGTCAAATATGTTCTTGAATTCATCATCACAAGCATGTACTTCCTTCAGTATATCAAAACCAAATAATAGACCTTGTAAAGTAAAGAATAGAATGTACCTTTTCTACGAAGCATTGGCTATAACATTTCCTTTACCTCTCTTGTAGCAAATGACATTTGGAAATGTCTTTATGAATTTCATTCCTCTTGCACACCACTTGTTGAGCTTTTGTTGTTCTTTGAAAGATAATGCATAGGGCTTCTTATCATTAGTAGCATATTAAAAAGCCATATCATCACCAAATCACTTTGCTGTTCAATTCCTCCTAAATAATGAAATTCATCGGACCTCTCTTCGGGGAAAATAACCGTGCATTCTTCAACGACCTTTACTATAGCATTAGACATGAAAGAATAATCTTAACTAGTCTTAATGTTCATCATTTCACAAAGGAGGTGAAGAAATGTAGACTTAAAAATGGTCTACCTTCTTCTTTGAGAACCATTTTATCAAAGAACTCGTTTGGAGCTTCAATTCATGTTTTTATATTAATGGGCAAGAGTTCTTTGGAAAACTACCAAATTAAATGAATAACTTTAAAAATCACTCTTTGAAAGGCCTACGGTAGTAAAGATGTCCAACAACAAGATCTTTGCAAACTTGTTCAAAGGCTTCATTTCTCAAAATTGATTTTTCAAATGTCAAAAGGATTAATTTTGTTCAACTGAAGATAAGTTCCCATGTGGTTTTCAAAATCTTTCAATAAGAATTCCTTGAAATGAAAGTGATAAAATTGGAAACCAAATGTATTTTCAAATAAAGTGTTCAAGGAGTTAATGGCATTTAAAAGCTTTTGTTCATTGTAAGACGACTCAATTTGACCACTCACAAAGGACATCAGTTGGTCAAAGGAAACAAAATCATTATGATTCTCCATAAGAGTATCAAGGAAAGAGGAAACATAGCCAATATTCTCAACAAACTTTCCTAAACACTTATCATGTAGAATATTAAATAAAGCACCATCCAATCCAAAACTAACAACTATAGACTCAATGGAAGCATTATTTGTAACTCTGAAATCATGACAAGAAGGATCAAACATATAACCACTATGTTACAATGAATCCTCAAGAAAAGCATGAGAAGAAAGGCATGTAGAAGCATAAGGCACAAAAGAAGGAGACCTTCACCAAAAGAGATAACAGAAAGATCTCCATATATGTTGATATGAGAAAGATAACACTCTAAAAAATTTTAATTCCACAAAAGAAACTTCATAACACATGAGAGAAGGGTTATGGGTATTTCTTCAAGAATAGTTCCAAGCTCTTTCTCTATACTACTTCCTTTGTCTTATATTCTTAGCATACAAGAAGCATAATTAGCAATATTGTCATAATACTCATCAACTCTAGGAATGACACAATATTAGGAATTAAACTTTATGAAATGTTTTTTTCCAATAAAGTTCCAGAAGTGTTGAGAAAGTAAAATTCATAACCATTTTCCATGAAAACAAGTGAGAATAACTTAATTTCCTTAAAATAAATCTCAAAGCTCAAGTAGGAATTAGAGGGAAGGAAGTTTATGGTCTTGATGAGCTTGTAGTCAAGCTTTCCTTCTTCATCCTTGTTTGAATCTTCAAAAATTTGCACACATAAGAATTCACTAGCAAAGAAAGAGCTATTGTCATTAGCATAGAAGTTCACTTCCTCACTCTTTTCAAGTAAAACTATCTCTTTTTCTCTTTGCTCTTCTTTCTTACTCTCTTGTTTTTCAATGTAGCACCCATTTTCTTTTACTCTCTAACTTTTCTCAAGCTCACTTTCTTTCTCTTTTCAACATTCAAAATGTTCACTCTCTTTTGAAATGATAGAGATGGAATCAAAGATACCTAATCTCTCTACTAATCTCTCTTTTTCTTCCACTCTTTCTTTTTCATTAATCTCAATTCTCTTTTTTTCTATGTTCTTTTCTCTCATGAGATCACAATGTTCTACATTATATATCTCTTCCTTAACATGTATTACAACACCTTCTTCAACTTGAACTGTAGCCTGTGGAAGCTCATTTACTTTTGAAAATTCTTCAATCATTGATGGTTTCAACGTTTCTACCTTTGTAACTCCTTAAGATGGCTTGAAAAGTTGTTGGTCCTCACATCTTTTACCCTTCATGATGTTCTTTTCCTTTTTCTTTGATCAAATAATCTTACCCTTTCTTTCGACTTATTTTGCTCTTCTTAAATTTAGCGAAGCGCCAAAGAATTTAGAATGAATCTCTTTCCATTTTTGGTCAAGTTGTAAGACTTCTTATCCCCATTGTATATAGCTTTCTTATCATTTATTTTCAGGACTTTTAAACAATAAATGACCCGCTTGTATGGGTGCTACATCACATAATACATCATCTTTATATGTTCCTTTAGAAATAGATACCCACACTTTCTTAGTGACTTTAATCTCTTCATTATCGTTAGACCATTGGTGTATAAGGTTTAAGATGTTCAAGAAGAGGCAAATTCAACTTTTCCATAAAGTACCATCAACAACAAGATTAGCAACTTTGTGTCCCACATGGCATTTGAGATGGACTACATGCTCACTTTCATTTTTCCTCCCATAGATATTTTCATCATATAATCTCTCATAGTGAACTTCTCTTCCATAACTATTATGATATCCTTCATAACAATCATAAGGACTATGCTCATAATAATCATTTAGCATTATCTCTATCATAACCCCATAATCATCATAAGAAGTATCCCCATAAGATTTAACATAAGAAGAGAAATTACCAACTCCATTATGTCTTTTAGGATTAAAGTTTTCATATTCTTTATATCCTCTAGAGATGAAGTTTCCATGTCCACAGCTGTTCCCACCATAAGCATTGAATCCATTTCCACCGCCATGATGGAAATTATGTATATCTCTTGCAAGCTTAGATTAATAATCCTCTTGTTTGCTCTTTACTTCTATCCTTTTCCATGATGGATTAGACCAATCGTACTCCATTTATTTATTTTTAAAACCTACACCAAATGGTTAGAAACAAAAAAAAAAAAAAAAAAAAAGGACCTCCCTATCATTCCCTAAGTGTTTACACTCTACGATGATCACTAAATTCAATTGGGCTTAGCAGTCTGTATTGGCTTTTATCAAGATAAGCTCACCCTCTTGCCTTTTTCCAATTACTCAAAACTCAAGTCTCTATATATCCTTTAGACACTTAACCAACTCAAACCAAGAGCAACAATCCTAAGCAAGTAAATCAATCAATGCACTTAGTTGGATAAGTGTTCCACAAGGCAAAGTTTCAAACACTTGAGGTGTAAGAATTTCAAAGAATGTAATATATGGAAAAGAGCCAAAAAAATTAATTGATCATCAACAAAAGATTAGAAACATACAAGGAAACAATTAGAAGTAAAAAACAAAGCAATTCAAAAGAATTAGGTTTAAAAAAGAACACAAGAGTACTAAAACAAATTTTCCACGAAAAAGGGGATAATGACACCTTGACACTAAAACAGCGGTAACTCGACACATACAAATCCAAATCAGATGAAACAAAGTCAAGACGACTCCACACTCAATGAGGAAGAATTTAAGCATAAGTTTCATTTGAATTGAATTGGAATAACACGAGTTATGTTCCAATTAATCTGCACATTTTTTTGCAGTCGCGATTCTGAAAAACTTTTCACAATTTAATCAAATTGAGCAATAAATTGCACTCCAAATTGAGTAAAACTTATTTCAATTGAATCCTAACTTAAAGGAAAACATCTACATCACAAAACATCAATTTCGCAATTATTCAATCAATTTTTCGTCTGATTTTCTAATCTAATTATGATGTACTTAATGTTGCATGATCTTCATAAAATTTTGTTCGATCCTCAAGTACTTCTTTTTTTATTTTCTGTTAATTTAAACAACTTAAAACTGATATTGACCTTTTTTTTGTTTCTCTAATACCACTTTGATGTGAATCTTCAATTGCATATAGATTTAATTTAACACATTCCTAAGACCACCTCCTTCATGAAGAACCTCTATTGAGGATTTTGTAGCTTCAACACTCTAATTGAATCTATGAGGATTTAAGCATTATAAAACAAACATTAAGAGGCAAAACTCTTTCCCAAATTGATAGGAAGAACCTTGAGGAAATGAAGGCCTTAAAACCCCAACTACAGAATAAAGAAGACCTAAGGTCAGTTGAATCAAAGAACAAGAACTCTAAGACTCAATCAATGAATGGAATTAAGATCATACATTGAATTCTATAGATTCATCAACCTAAGGCAATCAATTATTCAACACTAAGGACATTAACCCTTAGCAACCTAACTAAGCAAGGGTGAGAAACTCTAGAAACAAACAAAATTCTCTCTCAAGAATTTCAGCAAAATTCATCAATTGTTCGTTACAATGAGCTTATAATTGGGTATTTATAGGTTAAGTATAAACCGAACCTACGGAATGATTAATGGTATAAAATACCCATTAAGTCTTTGATTAAGAGATGGCAAAACAAGTTAAAATAATAGAATCCTGTCTAAAACTACAAAGGTGAATTTTCCACCCGAACCCTATCGGCGACGGTAGGCTGCAACCTATTGGACGCGGTAGGATACATCCTTCAAACACTGTCCCGTCCAGAAACCTACTAGAAACGGTAGGTGTTGGGCGGACCGTCGGCTGTAGTTCCACTCTTCAGAAGTTGTCCATTTTGCTCAATCAAAACAACCATTCCTTAGTCAAGCTTCATCAAATGCCTTGCTCTTCTAGTCCTTGCTCTAGTGGATTAAATCATCAATCAGCGCATTAGCTTGTGGACATCCTAGTTCACATCAATCATCCTTTCTTGGAACACACAAGAGGAATAGTTAGTGGCATTATTTGATTTAAAGTATTGAAAGCTAGTGCTCTCTATTCCTGATTGATCTTATCACACTCCAATTCGGATAAGTGGTTGTGGTGATATAATTTCACTTATGTCTCAATGATACTTTCGGTATTTGGGGACGAATGTTATCGAAATTTTTCCTTGCATACTTTGTTTTGCATGAAAGATTTCCAGGCTTCTTTTTGCTCCATAGTCTCAGATAGAGCGAAAGTTGGTTCTAATAGAGTCTGCAGAGGGGTGTGGATAAGGAATCAAAAGCTTATCAAAGAATTCTAGGCACTCTTCTTTTTTTATCCATTGTGTTTCAAATCTCTTAAGTCTCAGATTCCTGCCTGAAATACAAGTAGAGATAAGGGAAAGGTGGATAAGAAGTGTAAAATGGTTAGAATGATCTTGATTCCCCTTAATATCTTCCCTAATCATTGTTGTTTGAAATGTTGTTTAGTCCTCCTCAATACTTTCCTTATCATTCCCCCTCAGGGTAGAGATAGAGTGAGAATGAAGTCCAATCTTGCTCCAAAGATGCAAAAAAGGAGACCGTGGCAATGGCTTGGTAAAGATGTCAGCTATTTGCAAAAAGCAAAGCCAAAACAGTGTTACAAGTTGTTCCATGGCTACTTTTTCAAGAACAAAATGTAGTCAATTTCGATATATTTTGTTCGTGCATGGAAGACAGGATTAAAAAACATATGAAGGGAACTAAAATTATCACAGAAAAGTTGTACAGGACGAGCACGATGAATTCCAATATGGCACAACAAGAATCTGACCCAAGTGAGTTTAGTAATGGTGGATGCCATGGACAGATATTCTTCTTTAGAACTAGACTGAGCAACCGTGTATTGTTTTTTGGAGCTCTAGGAAATATAATTTGCTCCGAAAAAGAAGGAAAAACAAGCAGTACTTCGTCGTGTTAAGGAACACCCTACCTAATTAGCATATGAGAAGTCATATAAAGATAAAGTTAGTAGACTGCGAGAGATGAGTTATAAAGAGTAGTCCTGAGTACCTTTGAGATACCGAAGTATTCGTTTAACTTCCTGAAGATGTTATTCTGTAGATTGGTTAAAAGATTGGCAAACTTTGCTTACAGCATGTTGAAGGTTTGGGTGAGCGAATATGAGATACTGAAGGGCCCCAACAATTCTTAGATAATATGTACCATCAATAAAATCATCTAAAACAGAATTATTCTTCTTATGTACTATAGGAGTTGCAGTTGGAGCATAATTGTACATGACAGACCGTTGAAGTAGCTCCTTAAGCTACTTGCCATAGGAGAAAACAATACCGCCATCAAACTCTTTAATTTAAACACCCAAAATAATGAAGAGAGCCAAGGTCCTTGATAGCGAATTCAGAACTCAATTTATGAATTAAGTTTGAAATAAAAGATACATTGCTACCAAAACAAAAATATTATCAATATAGATGAGTAGCAAACCAGTAATGGCATTGTGATGATATATAAATAGAGAAGAATCAGCCTTACTACAATAGAAACCGAGATGAAGAAGGAACCCAAACAATCGATCAAACTAAGCAGGAGGTGCTTTTTACAACCCATAAAGAGAATCGTGAAGGAGACACATATGATTAGTTTTACTTAGGTCTATAAAGAGAGGTGGTTGCCTCATATAGACCAACTCCTTGAGTTCTCTGTGCAAAAATGAATTTTTCATATCAAGTTGTCATCGACACCAATTTAGAGAGGTTGAGACAGCGAGAACCAGTCGAACGGTTGTGTAACGAACGAATGGACAGTAGGTCTCATCAAAGTCAATGCTAGCGACTCGACTGAAAACTTGAGCTACCAAATGAACCTTCAATCTATCGAGAGAGCTGCCTTCCTTCTGTTTCACTGGAAACACCCAATCTGAACCAACAACACCAGTAAAAGGAGGTTACGGAACGAAAGACCATGTTTTGTTTGAATGAAGAACCTTTAGTTCTTTTCTCATTGCTTTCTCCTAACATGGGTTCTTGGGTGCTTGATAAAAGTGTCACGGTGCAATGGATAAAGTATTCTCTACGAGATTAAAGTCATATAATCCCACAAATATTTTTGGGGCTAACGAGTTCGCTACGATTGAGATGAAGCTTCAGTATCTTTTGTACTGTTCATGTCGACAATGGGAGAAGTAGTATCGATAGTAATGTCATCGTTGTTGACAGAGTCCACAGTATTAGTAGAAAGAGAGCAATGTCAATAGTAGGAGCATTGTTCGTGTCAACAGTAATGCCATAATCCTCGACGGTTTCATTAGTATCAAGAGACAGAGTACTAGTGCCACCAGGAGTATAATTGACTACAGGGGTTTTATTGTTGACAAAAGGAATAATGTCATCGACTGTGAAGGTAGTGTCATCTGCAGTGGACTTATGAAACCATTCATCAAGACTAGGGAATTTAAAAAGCTCTAGAGATGGAGAAGTTACCTTTGGTAAAGATGGAAGATAGAACAATTTACTTTCAACAAAGACAACGTGCCGTGATATATATATACGCGTTTCGTAGAGGGATCATAGCATCAGTACCCTTTGTGCAGTGGACTATATCCAATGAACAAATTGGGATAATTTTTCTTTACGAATTTGTTTCCCCCTTTATGATGTAGAGAAGGAAAGTACAAACATACAAAACCTCACAAGTTGTTATAGCTAGCACATCTACAAAACAACTTGGAATATTGAGATGTATTTTGAAGGACTCCAGAAGGCATTCTGTTGATAAGATAAGAGGTTGTAAGAAATGCCTCAATCCATAAAAACAAAGGTAAATTGGCATCAAATAACATTGTTAGGCTAGTTTCGACAATATGTCTCTGTTTTGGTTCTGCAACGCCATTTTATTCTGGTATTCCTGGACATGAAACCTGTAACTGAATACCACAGTCACTGATATTATGAAGAAATGGATTTGAGTTAAATTCTCCACCCCCATCACACTGAAAAATTTTACTTTTTTTGTCAAATTGATTTTCAACTAGCCTTTGAAATTTGACAAAGCATAAGAAGAAATCAGTCTTTTTCCTTAAGGGGTGTAACAAGTTGAAACTAGAATGATCAGCAATGAAAATATCATAAAAGAAATCCTTGATTAGAAGTAACAGGAGCAGGTCCCCAGAGATCACAGTGTATTTGTTGCGAAGGAAACTCATAAATGTTATTATTTAGACTAAAAAGAAGTTTGCATCTTTTTTTAAACTGACCACCATTACAAATGGAAGGTTTAGATTGCAAATTAGTTACATAAGTTATTTTATTTCCCTTCAACAATTGCATAATTCATCGACTAGGATGTCTAGTCAACGATGCACTATAAATGCTGCATTAAAGTTGGAGTCAAAAGCATACATTATATTTTCCACATGTCCTTTCCCTATTTTTCTCTTGCTTTGATCCTTAATAAAAAAATGAGAAGCCGTAAATTCAATAGTACAAGAGTTATCGACAATAATTTTACTTACAGAAACCAGATTCTTTTTCAGCTTAGGGACAACAAGAACATCTTGCAAATGTACTTTTACAACACAAGTGTCCCGAATATGTGTTATGGCAAGTTTGTTACCATTCTAAACATAAATACCATTGCTACCTTTGTATGGTTTCAAATCTTATAAAATGCCTGCATTATTGGTCATGTGTATTGTTGCTTCTGAATCCATATAAAGAGAAGTGATATGGATCCTCTTTTGATTGTAGATTGGATTAAACCTTTCCAAGATCACTTTCTTTGATAATGAACCTTTACTGAGGATTTTGAAGTTTCAACACTCCAATAGAAAGCCTGTATGGATCTAAGCCTCATAAACCTAATATTCAGATGCAAAACTCATTCCCAATTTGATAGTATGAACCTTGAGGAAACGAAGGCCTCAAAATCCTAACTACTGAAACTAGAAGACCTAGGTTTAATTGAATCTATGAACAAGAATTCCAAGACTAAATCAAAGCAAGGCATTGGATGATCAATAAGATCCATAGATTCTACAATCTAGCCATTCAATTGTTCACAAAACTAAGGAAAGAAGTTAGTAAACTAACTAAGAAGGGTGAAGAACCATAGAGACAATGGAGAATTCCTCTAAAAAATTTCAGCAAACTATCCAAGTTAGTTTTAAATGAGCTTATAATTAGGTATTTATAGGCTAAGGCTTCAAAATACCTATTAAGATCTTGATTAACAGCTTGAAATAAAGTTCTAATAATAAAATTCTACCTAAAAGTCACATAGGTCATTCCTTCCCGAGCCTATCGGCGACGGTAGGGTGCAATCTACTGGACGCGGCTGAGTGAAACCTACCAGATGCAGCAGGGTGTTGTCCATATAGTCCAGTTTGGCCAGAAGCCTACTGGCGATGGTACGGGTAGGGCTGCCATCGGCGGTAGGTCCATGGTTTCACAACACTTAGGTGTTCTCACATCCAATTTGCTCTCTTGAATGATCCTCGCTTATGGTATGGATTATGAGCAACTTGGAAATTTATCCTTCATCATTAAAGCTCTCGTTTGTCTTGGTTTCTTCAATGAAAGCATCAATTCCTTGAGCGAAACTCGCATCAAATGCATTGTTCTTGCAGTCCTTGCTCTGGCACATGGATATGAATCAATTCATTAGTTTTGGCCATCTCAATTCATATCAAGAAGGATAACTATTACATAAATTAAGAGTTACTAAGGCTTATGGAAGTGTCCCTGACTGATATGAATAATCAAATCTATACCAGAACTTAAGAGAAACATGGTTCCTTTTCCCACAAATTTGGCAAGTCGGTTTGTTGTCTGCTTGTTTTATATCTGTGTCGATGGCACTTATGATGGTGTCGACAGTGTTGTAGCGACCAGCAGGAGTGAAACCTTTACCCTTTGAACTAAAGCTATCTTGTTCTTGACCACTTGCTCTACCGCTTCTACCACGACTGTGTTGACTGAAGAAGGCTAAATTGTGTTCAGTATAGTTCTTCTCCTCTTCGTTTCGTTCGGTAAGAGTTAGTTCATACCCCTGAAGATAAAGCACATACTGATTAAACATTGAATAAGGCAGTTTAGTTACCATGGCGAGTCTGAAGCCTTTGTATTTTGCTCTTGATCCATGAGCAATTTGAAACACTTTATCAATATCAGACAATGGTTTCTTGATGGCCGCAAGACTGTCACATATTGACTAAAATTCCTTTAAATAATCATCTAGGGATCGTAACACTATTTTTGTAGTTCAACATGCTTTTAGAAGACCTTCCGTCTCTATCATGGTTGGTAGTAGTTGTCCATCTGGAGAATTCTACAAGTCATAAGCCGTGTTTTCTTCTGTAATGGATGATTGAGCTTCTTCCTTAATGGTTCCGAAGAGCCATGAAATGAGAACTCCATCATTTGATGAAGGCTTGATTTTTTTGTTTTATAATCTAGAGATTTCTTGGAGTTTTCATTATTTTTATCAAGATGAAGAAGAACTCCAAGACTTTGATACCTAAGGAGTATTTGTGATCTCCACTTTAGGTAGTTGTTCATACCCAGTTTGATTAATATCAAACTTGCTCATTGATGAAAGGATTGAATTGAGAGTGTAGGTCCTTCCATGATTGAATGAGAGGAAGATGTCTACTCTGATACCATGAAAAGCTCTCTAGTAAAAAAAAGTACTTTTGAAAAATTGGCTGAATTCTTATTAGAATCAAAAGTTTTAGTCGTATGGATTATAGAAGTGTATATTTATACATAAAAGACTAAGTATTGAAAAGACTAAGAAAAGAGACTAATAAAGAAGGATTGAGAATCCTTATGAATATGGAATGATCTTGATTCTGCTTGATATTTTCCTTAATCTTCGTTGTTTAAAACTTTGATTGGGATATTGATTAAATCCTCTCAATACTTTTCTTATGGCAGGGTTTCCCAAAAAAATAAAAAATACTCCATCCTAAATTCTATATGGTGTTAGATGGGACCGTACGTAGTAAATATTCATTTAATTTATATACAATGACTACAACTATTTAACATCGTCCTATATGAATATACTCAATTCTTATCTCCTAAAACTGCATATTACATTACAAGTGAGAACATATCTACCTATACATTGTTGCATATAGAGACAGAAATAGTTCACCAATATTTATTATCTTGTTTGGAGAATTTCCCAATCATGCATACTATCCGGACTCCTTTAAAGGAAGGAATTAAAACATTCACTTCATTCCTTTGATGAGAATTCTTGCTATAACAATTGTTCCTAATAATGCATGAATCAATTAATAATTTATGTTAGGATCTCAATAAGGGGAAAATATTTTTTTGATTTTTTAAAGATTATATGGGAACTATATGCCCAATACTCGTTTTCATAAAAGAAAAATATATATATATATATATATATACACACGCTCACATCCTCAAATAAATATTCTGACGCATTCATATTGCATTTTTATAATGCTTTTTTCCTAAAGGAAATTCTTTTATTATATAGAATCTATTTATAAAAATACTATAAAGTAGGAAAGTAGGAAAGTAAAGTGATATTAATAATTAAATTACTTGAAAAATAAATCCTGGTGATATGATTCCTGACAAATTAAATTCATATGTTTGGAAGTTTTAAAATAATGTTAAGGAAAATAATGTAAAACTTGTTACTTTTTTTGTTTTAATCTAAAGTTTAAAAAATATTAAATAGCTCAAATGCTAATGCACATGTTACTTCTTTTTAAAAATATACTAAAAATATAAATTGTATAAATATAAGGGTTTTAGTTGCATATTTGTACGTTCAAAATATAATAATAAATTATTTTAAAAAGAGTTTCACATACGCGTGTGCACATAGGAGAGAATATTATGAATAGAAAATTAATTATCAAATTTTATTATTTTAAAGAAAAATTGATCAGATTTTTTTATTTTTTTGTTTATATTATTTTATTGGGAATCAGGGAAAAATATTTAAAGAGATGTGAAGAATAATTATGTTTATAGAAAATAATAAATAAATATTTGATAAAATATATTTTATTTATTTAGAAGAATTATTTTATTATTTTTTTACTTAGAATTCTTCAAAAAATAAATGAACTACCACCTCTAATCAAGAATTCTCATTTTTCGAATTGTTCATTTAGTTTTTCAGATTCCTCTCCTATAGTATAAAAAGTGATTATTTTCTCTTTTCTCTCTCATCAATCAAACAATGCCTTAAAAAAATATTATGAAGGAAGCGTATTATAGCATCTTAGTAGCTTAATAACTAGCATATAAATATGAGAAGTTTTACGGCGGCCCAATTAAATTGAGATAATATTGCCATCAATACTTCCCTAGAAATGATTCAAAACAAAATGCATTGATTCAATTAGTAGATACGATATAATATATATATATATACATATGATAATTAATTTCCATAATGATTCTATAAAATTTAAAATTTTACTAATAAAACCTACCCAATAAAAAATAGATGGTAAGAAAAAAAAACCTCTAAAAGAAAAATATATTAGAAGAGGAAATGTTACAAACAATTTTGGATGCTTTCTATCTTTTGGGGTCTTTTGGGGTGGGGAAGGATGAGGAGAGATTATTAAAAATTTTGATTAGCACAATTAAGGTAAAGAAATATATACATAATTATTAACTAGTGTAACATTGTTTAAAGATTCTAATGATTAGAATTAAGGTAAATAAATATACATAATTAATAATTAGGACAAGATAAACCCATAATTGATATATGTTAACGAAACACATGTTAAAAGAAACTAGTATAAATATTGTCCGTCTAGCTAGCCTCCACAAGACAAAGTATTTTGATAGAGACCAAAAAATGCCAACCCTTAGAGCAAGCTTTAGCCTAATAATTGTCATAGTATTATCATCACTTTCTTCCCTATTCTTAACCAAATGCAATTCGGCAATTGATTTCCATCAATGGTGTCAAAGAACAACCCACGTAGATGTGTGCAATTCAATTATCCAGAACGATCCTCGAGCCGATTTGAAGACTAGTCCTAGTGGAATTCTCAAAATACTAACCGAAAAAGCTAAATCTGTTGTTGCCCTTTGTTCTTTCAAGGTTGTTATTCTTCTGGAGAGTCCAAATTCCAGTCCCCAGTTAAGGGAAGGGTTAGAGAGATGTTGGATCGCTTACAAAAGAGCTAATCAAACACTTGACAAGCAAAACTACTATGGAGTGATTAACAAAGATACGTACAGAAACTTGAATTGTAACCTCGGACGAGCGTACGAGCAACCTATTATATGTGAAACTGCATTCCGAGGTCAAGTAAGGCCTCCATTGACGCCTGAAGATATCAATATTATGACCATTGCTGAAGTTAATGCACAAATTTTGAATATTAATTTCTGTAACCAAACAGAATCTTGTTTTATTAGCGGCATAAAACCTTGCTGGTCTGTGTAATCAATGAAATCATATTTGTTTCTCTACATCAATGAAATGAATATTGAAATTTTTATCTGTGTGTTGTTTATATATTTTCTTATGAGTTTGCAAATTTTTAGCGAAGGAAGATCACTCAAATCTGAACTTTAAATATGCTTAGGGATTTTGAACATACGTATGAACATACAATCAAACATAAGAGGGAAAAATTAAAAATTCAAAAAAAGATGTATGGTCGGTTGCCGCCAAGAAATAAAGAAACCCTACAAAAATCAACAATTGCAAGTTTTTTTTTTTAAAAAAAAAACCCAATGTATGAAAGTTATTTACTGATATAGGAGGGATAGCAGAACACAGTGTTTCAAATAATCGTATCTAGTTGACATGCGGGTTAAGTCATCGGACCATACTCCTCATATCATCAACAATTGCATATTCAATGAAAGATCGTACTTCTCTAGCATAGTATTTGTGATAATCGTAATATTAATGAGAGGGACATTAGAAAATCATAAATAAAAAAAGATGATTGCATATGGGTTTAGCAATTTTCAATTTTACTCGAAACGTGACATTAAATTACGATTACCGAATGTATCACAATGTACCTTATAATCAATTTATATTCCGTATTTAAATTTATTTGAATTATTATATTGATGAGATATTTATAATGTCAATTTTATTTTTAGGCATCTTTATGTGTTATTTGTATGAGAATATAGCAAAAATTTTCCTCACATTTTTAAAGTTTTGCCAATTTAGAATCTAATCTTTTATTGTCGTTATTTATACCACTTAACTTTTTTTGAATGATAAAAAATATCTAATGTAGAGATTTTTTGTGCCTTTGTGCGTAACTATCACGTAATACTCATGATTTGTTTGTAAAAAGCATAAAATATTTATAACATTATGATTATAGAGTGATAAAAAAAATAATACAAATAAATTGTGACAAAAAACTATGAGCATAAAAGATGTATGGTTCAAATCTTGATTGGACTATTGATTAGCAAATAAGTGAACTTTAATTCCTGTTTTCTCTTTTACGAATAAATCATGTGTAATTCACATAATAATCTCTGCCCGAAGTACCAGAAACCAACAAATATATTTGGGTATACTTGGTTATTCAAAAAAATTTGCGTAGGATTCTTCGTCAATCGAAAAAAATGGAGTGGTGTAATTGACGACAAAAAATGAATAGACTTTAGATTGGTAAAATATAAAAAGGTGAATGATAGTTTTGGCTATGTTCTCTATTTGTATATGAATTGACAAATATTTTATATAAAGAATATATTATTCCATTTGTTTTAATAAGAAAAAGGAAATTGTTATTTTATTTATATATATTACGATAAATAGTGTTAAGTTGTATGCCAATGACTTGATGTGCCAAAACTAATCTTGATGTGCCAACACTAATCTAGCAAGTGCACCACTTCAGTTATAGGGTAACCAAGGTGTCGATCCCACAACGACTTGTATCAAATTGCCAATTATTACTATTTAAACTAATGCAAACTGATCAAACTTTAGTGAAGAATTAAATAGAACTAATTAGGAAAACGACAAAAGAGATCTATGGAAAAAACTTAACCCAGACTATCAATCCATTCAATGATTTATTAATGTAAAGTTGTGACTTTTTTATTTATTGAAATTTTACTCACAATCATTAATGACAGAATTCCTTTATTTAGACGTAAATCTAATTTATCAGCAAAGAGGCTCTATATTTAATTAATCATGTACTATATTTCTCTGTAGATTTGACTAATTAAAAGTTATGAAAATTTGTGGATTCTAAGTTTTCATTAATTACTTGCTCACATACACTGCACCTACAAATTGATACAATTTCTTAACAATTCGCCTCGAAAAAAAAGAAATATTTGTTCTCTCCTACTAAGTGTTCTTGTTAATCAATTCCTACTCAATTATTTCTGTTAGGTCTCAAAACCAAGTATTATATCATGTAAAAGATAGTCAGTCAATCACAAGCACTAAGATTAAGTAACAATAATTAATTATGAAGAATATGATGAAGCAATAAATGAACACTAAAACATTAATAAAACACATAATCTTCACATAAACCATAGTTAAAGGGACTTTACCCACAAAGATCCATAAAAATAAATAAAAGTAAATTCTTTACAAATATTCATAGTTTACAAAGAAAAAACGTAAAATTAAAAAAAAAAAAAAAAAACCTAAAGAGACAAATTGAATCCGTCTTCTTTCATCTTCTTTATCACCGTCTTTATCTCCAATAAAATCAAGAAAAACAAGAACTAAGGTTATATGAAATCAACTAAGGTTCGTTTAACAATTTTTAGAAGAGCAACTAGTCGCATTAGAGAATTAAAGAAATCCCGATTGAAAGCTTCGATTAAAAAATTCTGAGTTCAATTCAAAGGCTTGGAAGAGCTTATTAGACTTCCAAGACTCATTAAAGTCATAAGAATCTCAACAGAATAGCACTAGAAATTTCTGGCCATCATAGATGACGAAGGAAGTAAAATTGGTAGCAAAACATAGCCTATCGCGCACTGTAGGGTCCAGCCTACTGGACACGGAAGGGTTCCCAAAATGGAGCCTTGATGGTTGTTAGGCTTACAACCCTCAATCAGCACCTAGTACCGCCTGGTGGAAGGGTCTCTTGAATTTTGAATTGAATGCAATGTTTGACTCGTTTCTTTTGTGTTTTGGTTGATTTTTAGCTTTCATTAAGGATATTAATAGTACTTTAAGGCCCTAAGACTATACTCAAAAGTAGGGATTATCCTAAAGTATTGTTAGCCTATAAATGTCTTTCTATGCCTCATTTTCAAGTCTAAGTTGAACATTATGATATTTGAATTGAGCGAATTCTCTTTGGCTCTAAGATTCTTCAACTAATCATAGCTAGATCTTTAAGCGTTTTCTTCCTTAGTGAGTGATCGATTGAAGTTTTAGATTGAAGGTCTATAGGATCCATTGATCATTTTTAATCCCTTCCTCAATTAGTCCTAGAAGTTCTAGTTTCTTTGGTTGATTAATTTAGGTCTTCAAAATTGTGTAGCTTGGATTTTAGAGACTTGATTCTCTGGGGTTCTTGTTGCCAAGTTGGGAAAGAGTTATCCCCCTCATTATGGGGTTTATGATAAGAACCGGGATGACCAAGAAGCTAAGGAGTTAATTCAAGGACTAATCACTAGAGCAAGGGTAAGGAAGATCAAGGACTATGATGATGGCTTGGCTAAATGAATGGTTGCATTTATTGAAAAAGCAATAAAGAATGGATTCAAGAGTAAGAATAAAGGCATTGAAGATGATGAAAAACCTCCCAAGTTGTTCATTATTTATTGTATAAGCAAGGAGCAACCAATGTAGCAATTTGGAGGTGAAAAAGTTCAAGAAGAGTGAAGAACAGGACCTACCGCCTGTGATACTTCCTGTACCTAACGTCCTTTGTAGGCTTCTGGTTAAATTCATCCTGGTGGGCTGAAGACCTACGGCTAATGGTGGGATACTTGATATCTAGTAAATACATTGTTTTGAGCGGATTTTAATGTTTCTATTTTCAGTTGTTAATTAAATGTCTGATTGGTCTTTTAGAGTCTCAAGTCAATAGTCAATGTAGGATTTAGCCCTAATACTATAAATATCCATTTACAGCCTATATTTTAATCGAGTTGAATATTAATGAAATTGAGAAGAATCTCTAATGGTTTCTAGGGTTCTTCAAACCATCTTAGTTAGCTTTTAAGGCTTTGCTTCCTTAGTAGGTGAGAAATTGATTACTTAGATGGATGAATCTATAGAATGCAATTGATCATTTTCCAATTCATTCTTTGATTAATACTAGGAGTTCTTGTTTCTAGGGTCGATTAATATGGGTCTTCTAATTTGTGTAGCTTGGGCATTAGGGCCCTAGTTTCCATAAGGTTCTTGTTGCTAAGTTGGGAAAGAGTTTTCCGCTCACTATTGGGTTTATGTTGCTTAGTTCTTGATAGGTTCATTAGTGGCATGTTTGAATTACAAAATCTGCAATAGAAGTTCTTCAACAAGGAGGGGATCTTGGAGTGGTGATGGATTCAATTTACAGTCAAATTGGGGATTCACATGAAATTGGTATTAGAGCAACCTATAGTTAAAGGTCCATTTATGTTTATTTTTTAAAAAATTCAGTGAAAAAGAAAAAGAAAAAGTACCTGATGATCTAAATAAAATTCCATGATGATCATGCAAAAAGTAGTACAGAAACATCAAATGGAAAAGAATGATTAAGTGCGAATTTTTTTTTCAATTTTGTGATGGATCTAAACTCTTATGAGTTGGGTATGAATGGAAATAATTTCTACTCAATTTGGACTCCATTTGATTGATCAAATTGATTGAAAATGAAAAAATGTTTTGATATATTTGTTGAAGAAAAGGTGTGAATTAATTTGAGCATTTCTTTAGTTATGTTGATACAATCGGATCGCAATTTGTGCTTAAAATCATCATCATCGAGTGATGAATCTTTCTAAACATCTTTTACTCGATTTGGATTAGTATTTGCAGAGTTATAGCTGTTTTGGTAATAGGGTGTCGTTATCCTCTGTTTTCTGGAAAGTTTTCTTAGTACTCTTTAGCTTAGTTTGTTTTGAATTGTTTTGAATTTGACATCAAGTTGTTTTCTTATGTCTTCTTATTCTTTGTTTGATGATCAATTACGTTTGTCTTGTTGTTTCTTTTCCACAGAAAAATTCTTTGAAACTCTTTACACCTCAAGTGTTTGATAAATTGCTTCTTTGATCTTTTTGTATCCAACTAAGTGCATTAGTTATTTTACTTGCTTGTGTTGATTCTTCTGGTTGAGTTGGTTAAGAGGTTTGAAGAATCTATAGAACCTTGAGAGGAGAGTGATTGGAAAAAGGCAAGAGGGTGAGCCTATTCTTATAAAAGCTAATAAGAGAGTTAAACACAAAAGAACAGAGTGATCATGAAAATAGTGATTGTGAGGTCCTATTTCAGGTTTTGCAATATCAACGAATGGTCATTTACCTACCCCATCTCATCATAAAGGCACTAGTGATCCTACAAGGATGAATTTGAATGAAACCTCCTAACTATGCAACCTGTTGAGGGTTTGTCAAGACAATTCAAGGTATAGTTAGAGATGTTGAAGAGGTAAAGAAGGGTAAAGGAAGTACCGCAATAGAGCAAAGAGTTGGGGAAAATCTTTGAGGAGTTCCATCAGGGCCTGTGGCAATGTACATCCTTATGAATACTCTGATATGTCGACTCAAAGTTCCTATCCATTTCATGAAACTAATCACCAGGGAAGGCAAGCCACTAGAGGTGGAAGAAGAGAGGGTCTAGGAGGAAGAGGAAACAATAGAGCACAAGAAGAAATTCCAAGAAGTGAAGTATGGAATGAAGATAACTTGTTTTGTGATTATGGGTAGAATCCTAATGTTGGCCCAGAATGTTGATAATGGTGGCTATTATGGTGGACAACAAGGGGATAAAGCCTTAGACAAGATCAAGTGGAAAGTGCCTAACTTTAAGGGGGAAAGTGATCCAAATATACTTCTTGATTGGGAACGTCATGTGGAGAATCTCTTCATGGTGAGAAATTATAGTGACAATTTGAAGGTCAAGTAGTTCGTTATTGAATTTTTAAGATATGTACTTCATTGGTGGGAAAAGATTGTAACTCAAAGGGTTAGAAATGGAAGAGGACCAGTTGAAACTTAGATTGAATTGAAGACCCTTATGAAAGAAAGATTTGTGCTGGAGCATCATTATAGGGAGCTCCACTACTAATTGATTACTATTAGACAAGGTAGTAAAAGATATAGGCAAGAGATGGAGTTGTACATTTTGAGGTTGAGCTTGGAGAAAGACAAGCATGCTTCCGTTGCTAGGTTTCTAAGTGGTCTTAATAGGGATATTACTAATCAAGTAGAATTGTACTCTTATACCACTTATGAGGACATGTGTCATTTAGCAACCAATATTGAAAATGAAATGAAGAGTTGTGTTATATATATATATATATATATGAATTGACAAAGGATTACTCAACAATTTGTGTAGGAGCAATTAGAGAATTAAAGAAAACATGGTTGAGGCTTCAATTGAGGAATCTCGGAATTAATTGAAATGTTTAGAAGAGTTTACAAGACTAGGACAAATTAAAGTCATAAGAAGATGAACATAGGCGAACTAGAGGCTTCCGACCATCATAAACGACGAAAGAAGAAGAGAAGAGAGAACAACAGAGCCTACCAACGACAGTAGGTTCCCACCCTAACGTCCTCGGTAGCTCTCTGCTTTAAAGGGGAGCTTTGATGACTACCTACCAGTGATAGTAGGTTTTCCTCGGGGACAAGAGGAGGGCCTTGAAGACCATATTTTAATTTGAGTTAAAATTAATAAGTTTTTAGTTAATTCTTGGTTTCTTTATTTCCAAGCTTCTAATTAACTTTTATTAGAAGGTTAATTAGATATTTTTAGTACTCATTAGGCATTAACAAGAGAAGTAGGTTTTCTCTATAAATGCTGTTTATGCTTCCTCTTGTAAAGTTTAACTTTAATGATATATGAAATTTGAGAGTTTGTCTTAGGGGTCCTAAGTTTTGAGGGTTTCTTAGATTGATTTTACTTGAATACTTGGATTGGGTTGATCCAAAGGATCTTAATTTGATCAAAATTCCTAATTCTATAAAGATCATGTCCTTATGACTTGTTCTAGAGGTTAGGTCTTCTTTAGTTGATCTAATTGAGTAGTGGATAACCAACCCCATTGTTTGATTAGCAATTAAGGGAAAGATTCTCTTCATATGTGATGTGTGAGTTTTAAAATCAAAAAAAGATAAAACTACTAAGAACTAATGTAACAGGTAAGTGGACCTGTCACTATAGTAAAAGAGCTTCACCTGAGTGTTGAATCTCGTGTAATGATAAAGGGTCAAGTACTAATCGTCCTTTCTAATGTTTACTGTAAAGAAAAGTTGGTTTGAAAAGGAATTAAACTAAAAAGCTTAAAATGGTTTATCAACTAAAGAAAGCCAGACAATAAAATTAAAGGTTTTTTTTAAACGATTAAAACAAGAGTTTTGATGGTAGAATCCCCCTAATCCTTGTTACTAATTCAATTGGAAAGTTTTAAAGAAAACGACGCTGAATTAATCAAGTTGCGTCATCACAACAAATCAGGAATCTCCATTTCTAGGCGAAAGCCA
This sequence comes from Catharanthus roseus, assembly GCA_028651295.1. NCBI lineage: Eukaryota > Viridiplantae > Streptophyta > Magnoliopsida > Gentianales > Apocynaceae > Catharanthus > Catharanthus roseus. The sequence goes on along the minus strand of JAPQWS010000159.1, from coordinate 34,220,813 downwards.
CCCTACTCACTAACTGATGCGAATCTTCAATTGTTTTGAAATTTCATTCAACACCTCCCAAAGATCACCTCCTTGATGAAGAACCTCTATTGAGGATTTTGTAGCTTCAACAATCCAATAGAAAACCTATGAGGATCTAAGCCTCATAAACCCAACATTGAGAGGCAAACCTCTTTCCTAATTTGATAGGAAGAACCTTGAGGAAACTAAGACCTCAAACTCCTAACTTACACAAACTAGAAAACCTATGATCAATTGAATTAAAGAACAAGAACTCTAAGATATAGTCAATGAAAGGAATTAGAATGATCAATTGAATTCCATAGATTCATCAACAAGATAATAAATGTTCACAACTAAGGACATCAACCCTTAGCAAGCTAAATAAGAAAGGTTGAAGAACCCTAGAGACAAAGAGAATCCTCTCTCACAAATTTCAGCAAACTTCATCAATAGTTGATCACAATGAGTCTATAAATAGGTATTTATAGGATAAGGACTTAACCTCATTAATCTATTGATTATTGGCTTAAATTCTCCATTAAGCCCTTGATTAAAAGCTGGAAAATAAGTTCAAACAATAAAATCCCGCCAAAAGATTACAGAAGCCATTTCATTCTCGAACCCCACTGGCAATGGTAGTGTGCAACCTATTGGACGTGGTAGGGTGCATGGCCTACCGTCTGCGGTAGGTCCAACTCTTCACAAGTCCGTTTCCTTCGATCAAACAACCATTCATTCATCAAGCTTCTTCAAATGCCTTGCTCTTCTACTCCTTGCTCCAGTGGATTAAATAATAAGCCAACTCACATTAGCTTAGGGACATCCCGGTTCACATTACTAACACTCAGAGGAAAATCTCTTTTCTCCCTAACCAATTATGAGTACAGTAATTATATGTGATATGAAGGACCTAAAAGTGAAAAATCATATATCTAATCAACTGACCCAATTAACCCCCAATTAGTTGCCCTAGAATGATCTTCCTTTTTTAATTCCAAGCATTCTTGCAATAACTCTAATCCCGCGATAATTAAATTTCAACAAAACGCAATTGGAAGACAACTCAACTGAAAATAATCATCGAAACCATCAAAGTAAACTAAGAGGATCGTAAACAAGTATTAAGGTACAACGCTCATCCAAACATAAAAGTCTAGTCGCTAATCATTGCATAAAAACTGAAACTAAACATTAAATTCAATAAAAAAAAATAAAGAAGAGAAAAGAAAGCTCAGGAGGAATTCGAAGTCGAAATCGTAATCCTGAACGTGTTTCGAGTCGCCCAATTAAAACCCGAAGCCGTGATGCTTGATTTTTTAATCTTGATCTCCGAATATGTAATTACAAATTTCCTACCGTTTTCCTAACTAATTAAACATGATGCCCGTAATTACCTCTTCCAGCCCTAATGGTGGTTTAACCTATCATTAGAGGAAAATTACATCAAAATATAGTTAAAATCGTACTAAAACTGCTACAGCTGAGACCTACCGCACACTGTAGGTCGAGCCCTACCATCTGTGTTAGGGTTCTGCCCAAGATCTTCTCGTGGTCGTCGGGACCTATTGTTGATAGTTGGGGTAGCCTAATGTCGCTGGTAAGGTTCTATCCAAGCTATGCTTGTGGCTGCAAGACCAACCATCGGTGGTAGGTTGGCCTACCTCAAGCGGTAGATCTGCTCAGTTGATGCTGTCGGCTTCGTTTTGTAGTTTTTGTCGTTTTCACTCCGTTTTTGCCTATTTTCCTTTCCATTCATTGTTTTCTCTTTTGGAATGCACCTAAGATAAGAATAAAGATAATAGTCTAAAATATGCATTTTTACATATTAAAAACATAGTAAAACGATGAAAGTAATATATAGAAATATAGAAAAATAATCACATATCAAATACCCACACACTTATCTGTTGCTTCCCCTCAAGCAACATAAACTAAACAGACAAAACGAAGGATTTTAAAACTTATAAGAAAGACGATACACGAAAACAAGAAAGACCGACCTAAGACAATTAAGATCACGAAATGACCACAAATAAAGGTAGCAGAAATAATCACAAAAACAAAACAACACTAATACAAAAAATGAACAAAAGCTAAGAAAAGGGCCACTTCAATAAAACACTCTACTGCTCAACTCCAAAGGCCAATCAAAAGAAACAAATGACAAGAATCACCTATTCCACCACAAGTCACTAATAACCATTACAGATCAAAGGTGTGTGTCGTGGTTTGCTCATGCTGTTTTTCATAAAAGATAAGGAATGTCAAGTAATTAGCACAATGAAATACTTTAGAGGACAATGCACAACAAATTCATATTTTTCTATCACGTATCCACTCCAAGTCCTATTCTAGGTCATTCCCAGGTTAGGTAGGACTTTTCGGCTTGTAATGTTGGGACATGTATAGGGTAAAAAACGAAGGTAAAATGAGAACAAAAACAATTGAGATAGAGCTAATGCAACTAGAAGAATAGATAAAATAATTAAAGAATAACTTTCTAGTCACTTTTTCGCTTTTCTCACTCACCCTTGAATATCCTACTTCGTTTCATTAGTGCACACCCAATCTAACAACACTTTTCTCAAAATTGATATGAATTACCAGGTATAAGCAAGAGATGCTCAATATTTTTCGAGGATTAACTATAATGATAAAATAAACACTCATTTTTTTTTTTTTAGTTTTTTACAATTCTCTCATTTTGTTTCAAGCATCAATTTCTTTTTTTCTTTTTCTCTCCTTTTAACAGCCATAAGCACCGAACAATTGAAATACCCAAAATGCCCTTTTTTTTTCATAAATAGAATTTTCTTTCTTTGCTTCTTTGCCCCTACACTTTATCTATTTTTCTCACTCAAAACAACTAAAAAGATATACTAACCACTACCTCCACGAATTGAGGTTTTATGTAATGTGAGTCTTAAAGAACAAAGAAAAGAAGGTATTGAAACCCTTGACATGATGGCACAAAAAAAGAACTTGGGATTGATTTCATATAAGGGTTCGACAAGAAAGGCACAAACGGAACAAAGAAAACCTAAGACTATCAATTCCAGGACCACTCGAGACTAGAACTCTTTGCTTCTAAGGACCAAAAAACATAAATATGCAGGCAAAGACTGGAAAAACGATTCTTAGTATGCTAATTCTATACGACTCTTAGGCTTCTATTACTAATCGATATTTACAAAGGCATGAAAACCCTTGATCGTGTAAGAAAATTAGTAATTGTGGCTTTCAAAGTGATCAAGTAATACACCTTTTCGAAAAGCGGAAAGGGGCTTTGTAGTTATGCACTCTACTAAAAGTGGCAAAACAAAAAATCTTTTAGGATTTTTTTCTTTAAGTATAGGGAAAGGAAAGAAATAAAACTTTTCGAATATTCATATTTTTAAAACTTTTTTGGGATTTTTCATATAAGAAACCAAAAGTTAAAATAAATAAGAAAGAAGGGAAAAAATAAAAACAAAAAATACCCCCATACTTAAAATCACATTATCCACAATGTGGGGGCAAGACCAACAGAAAAATAAAACAAAACATATACATGGGAAGTGATAGGTGTTAATTTGGCTTTGTATGCTAATTTAATCATTTTTCAGTTATTTTAAGGTATAAAGTACATATTTTTGTCTAATACCCTCTATTTGTGTCGTAGGTGCTTGATGAATAAATTACAATTAAGAACAAACGAGAATGGCATAAAACAAAGCGAAATGATGAAAAACCGCGCAAGAATGGTGCAGGCAGCAGCCTACCACCCACGGTAGGCCACCCTACCTAGCGCGGAGGGCCCATGGCAACAAGAGAAGTGGTAGACAGAAGCCTCAGTAGGCTTTCCCCTACCAGCTGCGGTAGCTTCCAGACAACACAGGAAACAATAGGGACAGAGACCTACTGCGCACAGTAGGCCCAGACCTACCGGCACCGGTAGGTCCCGAGAATGGCCATACTTAGTTATTTTTCAGACTTTTTTCTGCATAATTCATACTTTAGTTTTAGAGTAGCGTAGATAGACTTCTAAGAGGCAAATTGGGGAAATTTTCGGTGACGAATTTCCCCCAATTCTCACCTCAATTAGGTAGATATTATATTAGAGAACAAGGATTGAGTGATTACAAGTAGAATTAAAGATCAAGACGACATATTCGAGTTTCACTGAAGCAACTCGAGAGACGAGCTCGTGCGCGGTTCAGGAACATAATTCGGCTTCAATTTCTACTATTTAGCATTTCTTTTCCTTCTCTATTAGTTTAATTTATGTTAATTTCAATTTCGTACAATGAATTGTGAGTAATTAGTTTGTTTGGATTTAAGGGTTGAACACTAACACTTTGGGTATTATGAAATTGACTTGATTTTAATGAAATTGAATATTGTTTCTTATTGAATTGTTCTTCAATTGGGCTCTTGTGTGCAATTTAAGCGTCATGAACTTGAATTATCGCGCAAGTGATTGGAATTGAGAAAGGAAGAACCCTTGAGGTCTTGCAAGTTGGGGATTAATTGGGGTATTGAAATAGTGATAGTTATTAGACTCTTAGATCTATAATCACCTGGGTTTAGCGCATTCATAACTTGTTAGGGAGAGAAGAGATTCTCGTCTAAAAGTTATACAAAATAGGGAGACTTTCTCTTAGAGATAAGGACTACCCGATAACGAGTGTGATGACCCAATTCACTAAGGCAACTACAATTTTCATTAATTCTTGTTAATTGAAGCAGTAACCAAGTTAGGGGGATCCCGAGATCCAAACTCCCATTTTATATTTATTTTCCTTTCGCTAGTTGATGCTTGTTTTTATTGTTCTAGTAGCTCAAGATATTTCAACCATTTTGATGAGACTAAACATTGAGTGAAGTGTTTAGTAGTTAAGTCTTGCCACCCTCGAGAATATCAATACTCGGGGTGAAGTATCTCTACAAACGTGAGGTGCACTTGCCTTACACTGTAGATGTAGGATCCCATTCCCGTTTAATTTTGTAAACATCAAGTTTTTGGCACCGTTGCTGGGGAGCACGACAAGTTTAACGAAATATTGTTCTTTGATGCTTTAGTCATTTGTATAGTTTTTCTTTTCTTTCCTTTGTATAGTTTTTATTTTCTTTTCGTCTTGTCTTTATTGCTTAGATTTTTTCTCCTTGTTCATTATTCTTGTTAATCGGGTGTTTATGGTATTGACTTTTGAATTCCCGTTATTATCTTTGGACCATATATTGATTATATATTCTATTAATTTTAGGGTGCTGAGAAAAGAGCATGGATACCAATGCGGCCATAGAAGCCTAGTTGGCGGCAGTATTAGAACAAGGGGTGGAGAAAATGGCAGTTCCACCTCAACCTCTACATTAAAAACCAGACATGTTTCAAGATAACTGGCAGGGGTACAACATGTACCCTAACCAGTATAGTTTTAGTTGGATGAATCAAATGGACGTTTCCTGGGGAAGTTATACCACGTATTCAATATACGATTATATTCCACCTGTGCATCCATCACCTCCTTAGCCTGATCGAGAAGATTTTGTTTCATGATATATTCAGTCGGTGGAGGCCGCGGTTAAGAGTATAGAAGAAGTTCAGCAAATTCACACAACTTCCATTCACTATATGGAAAGTCAGATCAACCTTTTGGCAAAGATGATCGCTGAAGGAGCAGTTGGTAGTTCGCCTAGGAATATGGAGCAGATTTCAAGGGAGTATTTGGAGGAAGTCACCTTGCAGAGTGTAGAAGAGCAAGTGAATACATTTTCCATGGTTGTGGATAAAGAAGAGACAGCTGCCCCAGCACTGGAGGAGTCCATTTTCCCCGAGGAAGAGGAGGCTGTGCGAGGAATAATGGAAAAGAGATATGATGGTCTTCCAATAATCAAAGAACCTCCTCAGGTTATGAGTGAAATTGAAGAAAGTAAGAGGAATGAGTGCATGCCAGAGATTATGAGTGAAGTCGAGGAGCGCGAGCCAGAAAAGGAAAACAAGTGTCTTGTGGAACTCCTAGAAATCTCTTAAGAGGAACCCAGCCCTATGCCATGGGAAAGCGAAAATGAGTTTTTCCTCAAATTTATTCTTCACTAACATTTTGTTTTCCTTTAAAAAGTTAAAGATTTTCGTAATTAGCAACATCTTTCTTGAGCTCGTTTTCAAGTTCGTAATTTCTCTTCTTAATTTGGGGCTTAAATTCTACCACTTTCATTATAAGGAACTAGTAATTGAGCATTATCTTAAGCCATACTTTGGAAAGAACGTGGGAAACCTTCTAAAGGAGTCCTTCATTCTCCAAAACAGCTAGGAAAAAAAATATCTCTAGCATGTTTTTGTATGTAAGATATGTCGTTGTATTCTTTTATGCCCACCTTCTTTCTAACTCATTTTCTGTTACCTTGTGTAAGGTACTTCAGAGAGTTAATTACTTGTTGGGAATGTTTCTAAGAAAATTTTGAATGACCAAGACTAACAGGTGAAGAAACGAGGCACAAACGTGTTAAAACGAAGATAAACGGTGGCTGAGCAGAACAGTAGGGTTGCTTACCACGAGTGGCAGGCTGCAGGCATTCTTCAGTACTTCTATGTATAGACCTATCGTGCATGGTAGGTCTCAGGTAAGGTCGAGAGACAGGTTTTCAAGGGGCGAATCGGGTCGGATCGACCCGTTTTTTACAAAAATTATGCAATTTTCCTTCTATTTCTCCCCTCCAAAATCCCTAAGTTCTTTCTTTTTTTCCCTCTTCCAAACTTCCATAGCTTTTCCCTTCCACCACCTTCTCTCGTTTCTCTCTCTCAACCATATACTTCCAGCAGATCTTCTCAATTTCCATCAACAACTTCCAACAATAGCTTCTTCTTCTCCTTACTTCCGGTCTATTTTCTTTTCCTGCTAGTTCTTCTTTCTCTTCTTCTTCGTCTTCTTCTTCTTCTTCTTCTCTTCTATTTCTAACTCTTCTTTTCCTTCAAATTTTCTCCACCTTCACCTCACCACCAAAATACTCTACACTACCATTTTTTTTTCCTCCAATTTCTTCTTAAAAGCTTCCATTTTTCTTCTCCTTCTTGAAGTTCTTCTCTTTTCTTCTTTTTTTATTTTTTTTAATTTCTCTTTTCTATTTCCTTTGTTTTGTGCATTTTGAAGCAATTACTAACATTTTGTGTCTATTCTAGGTTTTCCAATAAAAAATTTTCAGGAATTTTGCATTAAAGGGTTTTCCGGCAGACTTCCGGCCACTGTCCGACAACTTTGGCAAGCCCAAAACTTGAGACAGAAAAAAAAGTCGACATTAGCAAATTGGGTTGTTTGTTCAAATAACCACCGGCTTTTCCTTGAGCATTTTTTTCTTACTTTTATTAGTTTAGTTTCTTTTGATTGTTGGTTTTATTGCTAAGTGTTAGTTCTAGGTTTTATTTTATTTTTTTAATTTGCTTTGCTATTTTGGGATTTTCTTGTCTTTAATTTTACTCTTTTTAGTTTTGTTCACACTTAGAACCCACGGGCGACTTAATTCACTAAAGCACATATGGGCTACTATAGGTTTTATCTTTTTGAGTGTTTGTACTGTGTTCTTTCTTTTGTGTTGGTGCTATTGTTTTTCCTCTAGTATGGAGGACTGTTATGTTGTTGGGTTTTCTTTTCATTTCCCTTTTTACCTTTCTTTTTTTCCTTCATTTTTCTTTTTATATTTTACTCCCTTGTTTTAAAATGGCCCCTAAAAAATCAGCTACTTCTTCAAAAGGGAAAATCAAAGACTACTCGAGTAGAGGGCCCGATGCCAGCCTTCTACTCCTAACATTTTACCTTTTCCAAAATGTCTCACGACGGAGGCTCGTACATGAGTAGCCGAATGGGACTCTTTGAAAATAGTTGTTGAAAATTTGTTCGGTGAAGAGTTTATCAAGCATTTTAAACTAGAAAATTTTTTTCGGGGTTTGGGTTGGGTTCATCTACTCTATATCTCAGAAGATTGTTCTCCTAACCTTGTTCGTGAGTTTATGTGAATATGTATCATAAAACGAACAAGGATCTCTCCACCATTATGTCTATGGTGAACGGGGTTCGGATTGTTCTTGAAAAGGATTGTCTTGCATCCATCATTAGGATTGAAGACGCAGGGAACACGGTCATCATGGACTGCAATAAGAAAACTATTGATGAGGACCCCACTTGGAGTTTCAATGTGAGTTGTTTGCACTTTGACATTTGGTCAAAGGCCTATGATCTCTGTCGTATACTACATATGAGGGGGCTTCCGTTCCCTTTTTCCCTAGGCCCTTACTTATTTTTTTGGGCACACTTTAGCTCCAAAGGGAGGCGCACAAAATGAAGTCCGCATTATTGTTATGTATATGCTTTCTAAAATTCACGATAAATCCCTTTTTTTCTTGCTTCCTTAATGATACACATCATGCGCAACACAGGTTGTGATATTACAAAAAGGCGTGTGTATCGATACCCCATGATTATTTCTAAGGTTTTTTATGCTTCTGGTGTTAGTCTTGCAGGGGAGAGGAACTTATCTACTAGGGTGCTGCAAGCGAATAAATTTACCACATTCAATAATTGTGGCTACTCTTGGGACGAAAAGAAGAAAGCATGGATTCCTCTGTCCAAGGAGGATAGGCTGCGGGAGCCCAACTGGGCCAGTTTTCGGCTATTAAAAACACCACTTAGAGCGGCATAGGCTGGTCTTCCTCGCAGCCCGACGAGGATGAGGGAGTGAGGACGATGAGTCCTATGACCTCTCTAGAGAGGATGAGCCCTCTACTTCTTTATTTGTTTGTGTGGTAATGGCCTTCCCGTTTGCTTTTCTACTTTATTATATGCGGTAGCGCCTCCCATGTACATTTTTATTTGTTTTGTTTGTTAGTCTGGCCCTTACATTAAGGACAATGTTTTTAAGTGTGCGGGGTTATTTCTTTTTTTCTTTTTTGTCTTTTTACTGTCCTTCTTCGTTTTCCTTATAAAAAATTTGAAAATCTTTTTCTTAGTCTTCTTTGTCTTTTCATTTGAGACAACCAAAAAAAAAAAAAAAGATTTTCTTTGTCTTTCTTTTTGCCACTTTGAGTAGAATGTTTGATCGCGAAACTGTTGGGACTTTTCGAAAGAGCATGGCACTTGGCCGTTTGGAAAATCATATTTGCATATAATCTTACATGTTGATGGTTTTCTTGAACCTGTGAGTGCTGTTAGTAGTAGAAACCTAAGAATTCTAGGAAATTATCTTGATGAAATCCTTTGGAATTTGTGCATGCAGTCTTGTGTTTTTTTTTTTTGGTTCTCTGAAGTGAAAAGCCTTAGTTTGAGTTCAGCCCGGAAATAATGGACTTAAGGCTTTATTGTAGCATTTAAGCCGTTGATTTGCCTACCAGTGTTTGAAATTAACCCCTAGCTGCCTTATTTGCGCCTTCATGCCAAAGGTTTCACTCCTTTCTATTCTTCGTCTTTTTAAACTCTCACTAAATTAAACCTCATTTCGTGTAGCCAATGTTGGAATAACATCCTAGCTGCTTTGAGTGAAAGTAATATATTAGTGGGGGTGAAAGAGGGAAGAAAAGAAAAATGTTGTAAGAGGGGGATGATTTCGGTATTTCACTTTTTGGAACAAAATGTTGAAAAAAAAAGAGAAAAAAAGACTTAGGTTTCGCGTTGCTTTTGAAAAAAAACCAAGAAAAAAAAGAGAAAATAATACAAAGAGGAAAAAATGGTACTTTCGGTTTTGTGAATAAAGTGCCGTGGAAAAAAATAACAGCACTAGTGTCTCTCTTGTCAAAGGGCTAAACATTGTAAGTGTGTTGAGTAAGGCGTGCAAGAGAAATGAAGCAAAGGTTATTCAAGGGTGAGTGAAAGAGTGAACAACAATTAGAATGTTATTCCTTAACTATGTCATTTTTGTCTTTTCCGTTGTGTTGGCTTTATCTTGTTTGTTCTTGTCTCCTGTTACCTTAGTTTGGTACCTTTTATGTCCCAAGCCCGACATTAGAAGCCAAAAAGTCCTACCTAATCCTAGAACGACTTACGATAAGACTTGGAATGAATGAGAAACAGAGAAATATGGGATTGCTGTGTATTGTCTGTTGAAAGATTTCATTTTGCTAATTACGTAGCATTCCTTAGTTTTTTCTGAAAGCAGCATGAGCAGAACACACACACACCATTGGCATGGGTGTTTTTTTTTAGTGTGGTCGACTAAATGTACTTTGTGTTTGTTCTTCTGTTTTCTCTTTGTGGATGAGTGGTTTCGTTTTTTATTTCGTTTTCTTTTTAGTTGTGTTGGTTTTATCTTCCTTGGTATGGCAATTTTATATCTTCAGTTTTCCCTTTTTGCTTAACTACTTAAGGCTAGTGCATTGTCCGTTTTCCGCAAACTCTATATTCGAAAAAGCTTTTTGAACTTTTTCGTTCCTTCCATTAAGTTCTATTGCTTGCAATAAAGCAATACTCAAGTGTGGGGGTATTTGATAAGGGTTAATTTTGCTATTATTTTATATGTTAATTTCATCCTTTTTCACTCATTCTAAGGTATAAAGTGTATGTTTGTATCTAATTATCCTCCATTTGTAAAATCAAGAACAAATAAAAAAGGCTTAAAACGGAGCGAAAATGATGAAAGAATGGTTCAGGCAGCAGCCTACCAGTAGGCTGCCCTACTGCGCGCAGTAGGCCCTTGTCAACAAGAGAAGTTAAAAGACAAAACAAGAAAACATAAAAGGAGAAGGAAAAGAACGGAAGAAAAGAAAAGAAAAGAAAAACTCCCCGCTACCACCTCTGCTACTTCCTGATCGTGCATGAATCTGCTGCACATTCGGGCTAGCATTACCTCCTGGCGATCAATGGATGCCCTTTGATGTGTCAACTCATCCACATACTGGCGAATCGACTCCACTTTCTCTGCTAGCTGGGCCCCATGGCCATCTTAAGTGATGCAGAGCTACTCGAAAGCGGTCCATATCTTAGCTTGGAATGCATCCACAAGGACTATGGGAGGTGCATCCTAGGTTGAGAGGACATATGACTCATTGTCCTCGCTTTCCTTATTATCGAGCTGCAAGGAGGATGCCCTAATGCCGATTTGAGTAGTTTTCTTTATTGATCGTAACCAGTCATAGTTGGGCTCCTGTAGCCGATCCTCTTTGGACAGAAGCATCCACACTTTGTTCTTTTTGTTCATGGAATAGCTGCAGTTATTGAAGGTTGTGAAGTTTATAATCTGCTGCAATCCTGTTGATGATCGTCGTTCTCCTGCAAAATTGACATTCAAAGAAGCAAAAACTCTATATTAAATCACAGGATAACAATACACGCGTATTTTGGTGTTGGCACACCTAATATTGTGCATTGCGTATATCATCAAAGAGGCGAGAGAGAATGGGGAGTGATTGTGAAGCAAATCAAGCATATAGAGGTCAACAATGAAGACATCACTCTGCTCGCCTCCTTTTTACAAAACTATGCCCGAAGAAATAAATAAGGACACGAGAAAGAAGAGTGGGAAAATCACTCCCGTGGAGGATATGGCAACGATCAATCAGATGCAATTACAAGTTACCTCGTAACTCCAGTCCTGGTCCTCATCTATAGTCTTTCTGTTCAAGCCATGGTGACTGAATTCCCTTCGTCCTAAATCCCTAGAACAGATGCGAGACATTCTCTAGTCAAGATTATTGTAACCCTTTTGATAGTAGAAATGATGGTTTGAAGATCCTTATCCATTTTATGGAGCATATTTGCATAGAATTCATGGACAAGGTCGGGTAGAAATCGCTAGAAATACAAAGAAGATGGACAAAACCCAACTCCCCAGGAAGACATTCAAGCTCAAAATGTTCGATCACCAAGTCATCAAACGACCTTTCAATCACAATCTTGAGCGACTCCCTATCGGCTACACATTTTCGAGCTGTCGGAGAGAGACACTCTGGGAAAGGGGGAATATCAGGGTTGGTGGGGTCAGCAAGGACCCCTCAATATGAGCCCTTTTTGTTTTTGAAAAAGAGGCAATAGATTTCATTAATCAAATAAAGAAAGGAAGATGAACAGGAATAGAAATAGAAATAGAACACAAAAACTCACGAAAAAGAAATAAAATCAACTTAATGTAGCCTGTGTGTGCTAAGTGTTCTAACGTTTCCCGCTTGTGATGAAGTGTTACAAGAATAAACGAAAGACAAACTCGAGAGACAGTGAATTCAATAAAGCTCCAAGAAAGCAAATATCATGAAAGTGCCCACAATGAATGCAAAAGACAAATAAAAATAATTTAAACTAAAAGGAGGCAAAAAGTGGGAGAAGTAGCCTGTGTTTGTTTAAAGAAAAAACTCTTGCCACCGGTCTAGTAATACGTATTTCTCTGCCTCGAACAGTTCGCTGCCGGAGTTCCGCTGGAGTCGCCAAAAAATTTCTTTTAAATTTCTGCAAAATTTTTGTTAGGAAACAAAACAGTGGAAAAAACGGTATAGTGAGAGAGATGTGAATTGGTAGAAGAAAAGGTAGACAAAAAGGGAGGATGGTGGCGTGTTGTTTGGTGGAGAGTGGAAGAGAAACAAAAATGGAAGAATTAAGAAAATAGAGGAAGAAGAAGAAGAAGATGATGATGATGATGATGAAGAAAATGACAGAGAGAACTATACAAATCAAGAGAGATGGTTGCCAAAGTTGTTCGCGAAGAGGAGAATGACGCCTAAAAAGAGGGGAAAAGAAAGAATTTCGAGAGAAAGGAGGAAGATGGGGAGAAACTGGGAGGTAGAGAGAAGAAGAAATGGTAGGTAAAGAGGATGGAAGAGAGAGAATGAAACTTAGGGATTTTTTGGGAGGAATTTAGGGAAAAATATTGCAGAAAAAATTGTGATTTAAGTTGTAATTGATGTTAATCGGGTCGACCCAACCCATTTACCTTGAAATTGGACCTTACCACCTCCGGTAGGTCGAGGCCTACCATCTATTCTAGGCTTGTACCATTGTCGTCCCGAGAAACGTCAATAGTACTGCTGCTGGCGGTAGGTTGGACCTATCGTCCGCGGTAGGACCATGCCCGTAGGATTCTTTATTGTCTTCACCCTACTTTGGTCGATAGGGTACCCTACTGTTGGAATCCGTAGGCAAAAAAAAAGTAAAATAAAACTACGGAAATCCACCAACAGGATCTGCACATACTAGAAAAACCGATTGGATAGAAATTACCTCAATGTTTTGATTGTTACTTGTAGAGGCGCTGCTTTGTACGCTTCACCCTCTACTGGTATCCACGCGACGAACTCCTCTGCAAGCGATCGGAATGCTAGCCGCTTCTGTGTTCTGAAAACTGTTCAGAACTGATCCTGACTATCTGGTAATCGGTTGTATTTCGGAGAGAGGAGGCTAGATACTATATCGCCGTTCTAGGGTTTTTTTTTCTTTAGTCAGATAAAGGACGGCTACCAAGAAAAGGTTAACATAACCTTTTATAGCTGTCAATATCAAAACCCTAACTGTCATCTAATGGCAGTTTAATCTCATCCGTCTATTCCCATAATCATCTAACAGTTGGATGAGTAATATTAAGTAATTAATTTCATTTATTCGATTAAATAAAATTAGTTACTTATTAACCTAACAGAAAATACAATATGGAATCTGATTCCCTTTTTGTATACGTTCAACGAATTTGGACACAATCTAGATTCATTGAACGTGGACATTATGCTCACAAGATCGTCTATGTGTGTGACCCTGTAGGTTCACTTAACGTTGGCAGTGAATGAAAAAGTGTCCTAGACATTTATTCACAAAACATAAGCGGCCTCTAGCAAGACATTATGCTTACCCAAGTTAAGTAAATGTAATAATAACCTAGCATCAGATTTAATATTTAGTCCTTTTGTCACACGATATCCTAATTAAGTATAAGGCATGGATCAAGTCATCCTTATAAAACTTAATTAACCATTTATTTGATCACCAGGCAGACTGTTCCAACAAATAATATTAATAACACCTTATTAATACTTATTTGAGCATGGCCATGCATATTTTCCAGTCTTCCTTATCGAGGGGCCCATGGATATCTCTCTCAAAAAAGAGAGGGACAAATCCCTTTCACTATCTCCAATATTCAAGCCATGACGAGAAAATAAGCCAACCAATAATCATAATGATCACCTAATTAAAAGTGATGTGTGACTATGTCAAAACATATTTTTCTCCCCATGCAAGAAACATTAGAAACATTAGGTCGAAGGACACCAAATATAAAACTGAGAAGAAATACTTATAAGTTAAACCCATGCAATATTTCTTCTTCACTTAGGGTCATGTCCAATACAATATTCTCAATATGTATTTATGAATTGATTTTATATCTCATATTCATGATCAGTAAAACTTGACCATCAATCAACTTCACACTAGTTTACAAGATGTAATAAACTAGGGACAAATAAGAATAGTATTTTACTAGCTATAAGGGTTTTACTATCAAGTCACATACTTGATGACCAAGAGCATAAAATACAATTCAAAAACACATACTTCATAAATCATAAATGTGAGTCAATTGGTCTTAAGGCATATACTAACAATCTCCCACTTGCCCTACCATCAATTTGACATGACTCTCAAACCCATTGACCTAGTATGACTCTCATGCTTAAGTTGTGGGAGTGGCTTTGTCAATGGATCTGCGACATTGTCATTGGTGTCTACTTTGCAAATTTTAACATCTCCACGGTCAATAATTTCTCGAATAAGATGGAAATGCCTGAGAATATGTTTGGATCGTTGATGAGATCTAGGTTCCTTAGCTTGTGCAATGGCTCCTGTATTATCACAATATAGGTGCACTGGGTTCACAATGCTAGGAATTACACCTAGTTCTGTGATGAACTTTCTCATCCAAACTGCCTCCTTGGCTCCATCAGAAGCAGTCACATACTCAGTCTCTGTAGTAGAATCGGCCACGGTATCTTGCTTTGAACTCTTCCCGCTCACAGCACCTGCATTCAAACAAAACACAAATCCAGATTGCGATCTAAAATCATCTACATCAGTCTGAAAGCTAGCATCCGTGTAACCATTTACAACAAGCTCTCCTTCCTGACCTCCGTAGATCAAAAACATCTCTTTAGTCCTTCTTAAGTTCTTGAGAATGTTTTTTACTGCAGTCCAATGCGATTCACCAAGATTTGACTGGAATCTGCTAGTCATGCTTAATGCATACGAGACATATGGGCGAGTACATAACATGGCGTACATGATAGATCTAATTGCGGAAGCGTAAAGAATCTTACTCATGTGTTCTGTATCCTCCCTTGTGGTAGGACTTTGAGACTTACTGAGTTTAACGCCATGTGACATCGGCAAGAATCCTCTCCTAGAATCTTGCATACTGAACCTTTTCAGTACCTTGTCAATATATCCACTCTGACTTAGGCCAATAAGCTTTTTAGATCGATCTTGATAGATCCTAATGCCTAGAATATAGGCTGCTTCGCCTAAATCTTTCATTGAAAAACACTTCCCCAACCAAGTTTTTACACTTTGCAAAGTGGGGATGTCATTCCCAATTAACAAGATGTCATCGGACATAGAGTACTAAGAAGACTACTGCATTTTCTGTAACCCTTTTGTAGACACAAGGTTCATCATCATTCTTGATGAAATTGAATTCTTTAATTGCTTCATCAAAACGAAGATTCCAACTTCGAGATGCTTGCTTCAAGCCATAAATGGATCTTTGAAGTTTACACACTTCACTAGAATTCGAAGGATGAATAAAACCTTCAGGTTGTGTCATATACACATCCTCCAGTAGATTTCCATTAAGAAAAGCAATTTTAACATCCATTTGCCATATTTCATAATCATAATATGTTGCAATGGCAAGTAGAATTCTAATTGACTTAAGCATTACAACTGGAGAAAAGGTTTCATCATAGTCTATACCATGAGTTTGTCTATACCCTTTTGCTACCAATCGTGCTTTGTAAGTATGCACATTGCCATACATGTCAGTTTTCTTTTTGAAAACCCATTTACACCCTATGGTTTTGCAACCTTCAGGTGGATCAATCAAAGTCCAAACTTGATTATCATGCATGGATTGCATTTATGATTTCATAGCCTCTAGCCATTTGCTAGATTCAGGACTATGAATAGCATCTTGGTAGGAATTAGGTTCACCTTGATCAATAAGATTAATATTATGATCCTCAGTCACAAGAAATCCATATCTCTGTGGTATCTGAGAAATCCTACCAGACCTTCTTGGCCCTTGTGTCAAAGGTTCAGGCTCAGTATGAATTCGTGAGTCCAACTGAGTATCCATACTCGGTTCAGAAATGGTCTGCTGTCCTTGAGCTTCTTCAAGATGGATTCTACTCCCACTAACTCTTTTGGAAACGAATTCCCTTTCAAGGAAAATTCCGTTCCGAGCAATAAACACTTTGTTTTCAGATGGAAGATAAAAGTAGTATCCTTTAGTTTCCTTAGGATATCCCACAAACAGACACTTATCAGATTTGGGTACTAGTTTTTCAGATAATGATCGCTTCACATAAGCATCACATCCCCAAATTTTGAGAAATGCTAAACTAGGTAGTTTCCCGGTCCATATCTCATATGGTGTCTTCTGAACAGCTTTAGATAGAACTCTATTTAATATGAATGCAGCAGTTTCTAGAGCATAACCCCAAAAAGAAATTGGAAGATCTGTTTGACTCATCATAGATCGAACCATATCCAATAGAGTTCGATTTCTGCGTTCAAACACACCATTCCATTGTGGTGTTCCTGGTGGAGTTAATTGTGATAATATCCCACAATTTTTTAGATGTTCGTCAAACTCTTGGCCTAAGTATTCACCACCTCGATCTGATCGAAGTAATTTGATACTCCGTCCAAGTTGATTCTGTACTTCATTTTGAAATTCCTTAAACTTTTGAAAGAAATCAGATTTATGTTTCATTAGATAGACATAACCATATTCTACTGAAATCATCTGTGAATGTAATGAAATACTGAAAACCTCCTCTGGGTTGTGTGTTCATTGGCCCACATACATTAGTATGTATAAGTTCCAATAAATCGGTAGCCCTTTCACTTTGCCCTGTAAATGGACTTTTAGTCATTTTGCCCAATAAACAAGAATCACATTTTTCATAAGACTCAAGGTCGAATGAAGATAAAAGTCCATCTTGATGGAGTTTTGATATGCATTTCTCATTTATATGGCCCAAACGACAATGCCAGAAGTAAGTTTGATTTAAATCATTAGATTTAAATTTCTTTGTATTTATGTTATAGATGGGCTTACTAATGGAATCATGTAGGTTAAGAATGTGAAGTCCATTACATAAAGAGGCATCCCCATAGAAAATACCATTTTTATAAATAGAACTTTTACCATTCTTAGTATTAAACTCAAAACCATCAATATCCAAACAAGAAACTGAAATGATGTTCCTACTCATAACAGGAACATAATAACAATCTTTAAGTTCAATTATAAGCCCAATAGGCAAAAGTAAATTAAATGTCCCTATAGCTACAGCAGCAACTTTTGCTCCATTTGCAACTCGTAGGTCCACCTCTCCCTTTGCCAAAGATCTACTCATTTTGAGTCCCTTCACATTGATACAAATGTGAGCTCCACATCCGGTATCTAATATCCATGAAGTAGGAGTAGACATATTAATTTCTATAACGAAAATACCTGAAGCGGCAGCCTCACTGGCCTTTTGCTTATTCTTTTCTTCCAAGTAGAGCTTGCAATTCCTCTTCCAATGGCCAGGTTCATTGCAGTGGAAGCAAGTCCCTTCCTTTGGTGGTTTAACCTTGGGCTTGGGCTTCTGCTTACCTTTACCCTTTTTGGTCATATCCTTTCCCTTTCCCTTTCCCTTGTTCTTCTTGAACTGCCCCTTCTGAACCATCAGAACATTAGGAGTAGACTTCCTAATGTTTTGTTCAGCCTGTTTCAGCATCCCGTGCAATTCATTTATGGACTTTTCCATATTATGCATATTGAAGTTCATGACAAACTGATCATAGTCAGAGGTCAAAGAGGCCAAGATCATATCAGTAGCCAAGTCATGACTTACAGGTGCTCCAAGTTTTTCAAGCTGATCAAAATACCCTTTCATCTTAAGGACATGAGCACTAACTGAAGTGCCAGGGGTCATTTTGCAGCTATTCAACGCCTTAGTGGTAAGATATCTCTCTTGACGTGCCTGCTCTTGGAACATTTCCTTGAGCTGTTTTATTATCTCATAAACCTCAACTTCCTCGAATTGCTTTCGCAACTCAGATTCCATCGTAGCCAACATGAGATATGTCACATCGTTAGAATCATCCTTGTGCTTACTATAAGCATCATTTTCGATTCTAGGGGCATTGCTAGCTGGTTGATTAGGGATAGGGTTCTCAAGTACATATAGCTTTTTTTCTTGTTTAAGGACAATCCTTAAATTTCGTGCCCAATCAAGAAAGTTAGTCCCACTAAGCTTATTCTTTTCAAGCACGGATCGCAACGATGTGTTTGAATTGTTTGAGGCCATTATCTACATAGAATTTGCAAAGTAAAATTAAATAAATGAAGCATTAAATTTTCCCTGAAATATTCAACACTTGATATAAATCATGGGTATAAAAATTCATTTTATTCTAATCATAAGTAAGCTTTGGCTTAACACCCATAATTAGAAAAAAATGTATTAATGGGATTTACATCTACATGTACCAGCAAAATCCTATATGACGCCCTAGGCTCAAAACCGTTTTGATAGCCTAGTTAAGCCAAACCATTCCAAGCATATGGAAATCACCATTTTCCATCTTCCCCTACTTAGGTAACCATTTATCTCTTGCTTTGGCAATGAGACAAAATGATGATCCAAGCATGGAGAAGTGCTTATGATCACGGAAGGCATTTTACGACTTAATTTTTTTTTTTTACATGGTTTCAAAAAACCTTCTTCCTTTTTATTTGTATATTATTTCACAAAACATATATCAAAAATAAAAGGAAATAAACTAAACATCACATGCATAATATATATACATCAAATAAAACGTGTCATAGCATGGCCCCAATCCTATATTGACTTTCACGAGCCTCATGGAAGTCAAAGGCCAATCTAGGTAAGTCTTCATCTCCATGAGCTTGCCTCCAATGTCTTGGCCTTCTAATCTTGTTACATAGGACAGAAAACATACATAGGAATAGGAAATAAAATAAACTATTCTAGTAAAGCTTGATAATATTACATCAACGAAAACAACGACACGCAGGCCGTATTTAAAAACATACAACCCATTAACAAAATAAGCCAATCAATGACAAGAGGTATAGGGCCATGCTATGCACCATGCATCTAAAGATAGAAAGAAACATGCCAAAAACAGCAAGAGGGTTTCACGGACGAAGCCCCCGGAAGAAAACGGCGGTCCCGCTTCCGGAAAAAAATAGTCGGTCAGCGGACGGGGTCAAGGGGCAGCGCCCTTACGGGGGGTTTGAGGGGGCAATGCCCTCAGAAAGAAAAATGATTTTTCTTTCTAACTCATTGAATGAGTTATTGCCGTCATAAACCCTAAAATCATGCCGCCAGAAATTTTGTTTTACAGTTAAACATTAAATCATGTGATTCTGCATATTAGTTTAACAATTAAATTGCACAGATTACAGATTGTACGCCAAATAATTTGACAGTAACAACATTATGTTTAATTAATCGCATTAATAAGTAAAACATAATATGACATAAGCGAATCCTATAATTCAATTTACTCTGATTATTACACTAATCAGAAACCTTACTATAAGGCCGATTGAAAACAACATATGTAATCAAAGCGGTAACAAATAAAATCAGTAAAACTAGTATGAACCTAGCTCTGATACCACTGTTGGAATCCGTAGGCAAAAACAAAGTAAAATAAAACTACGGAAATCCACCAACAGGATCTGCACATACTAGAAAAACCGATTGGATAGAAATTACCTCAATGTTTTGATTGTTGGTTATGGAGGCGCTACTTCGTACGCTTTGCCCTCTACTGGTATCCACGCGACGAACTCCTCTGCAAGTGATCGGAATGCTAGCCCCTTCGTGTTCGAAAAGCTGCTCGAGCCCGATCCCGACCATCCGTGATCGGTCGTATTTCGGAGAGAGAAGGCTAGATACTATATCGCCGTTCTAGGGTTTTTTTTCTTTAGTCAGATAAAGGACGGCTACCAAGAAAAGGTTAACATAACCTTTTATAGCTGTCAATATCAAAACTCTAACTGTCATCTAATGACAGTTTAATCTCGTCCGTCTATTCCCATAATCATCCAACGGTTGGATGACTAATATTAAGTAATTAATTTCATTTATTCGATTAAATAAAATTAGTTACTTATTAACGTACCAGAAAATACAATATGGAATCTGATTCCGATTTTGTATACGTTCAACGAATCTAGACAAAATCTAGATTCATTGAACGTGGACATTATGCTCACAAGATCGTCTATGCGTGTGACCCTGTAGGTTCACTTAACGTTGGCAGTGAATGAAAAAGTGTCCTAGACATTTATTCACAAAACATAAGCGGCCTCTATTAAGACATTATGCTTACCCAAGTTAAGTAAATGTAATAATAACCTAGCATCAGATTTAATATTTAGTCCTTTTGTCACACGATATCCTAATTAAGTATAAGGCATGGATCAAGTCATCCTTATAAAACTTAATTAACCATTTACTTGATCACCAGGCAGACTGTTCCAACAAATAATATTAATAACACCTTATTAATACTTATTTGAGCATGGCCATGCATATTTTCCAGTCTTCCTTATCAAGCGGCCCATAGATATCTCTCTCTAAAAAGAGAGGGACAAATCCCTTTCACTATCTCCAATATTCAAGCCATGACGAGAAAATAAGCCAACCAATAATCATAATGATCACCTAATTAAAAGTGATGTTTGACTATGTCAAAACATATTTTTCTCCCCATGCAAGAAACATTAGAAACATTAGGTCGAAGGACACCAAATATAAAACTGAGAAGAAATACTTATAACTTAAACCCATGCAATATTTCTTCTTCACTTTGGGTCATGTCCAATACAATATTCTCAATATGTGTTTATGAATTGATTTTATATCTCATATTCATGATCAGAAAAACTTGACCATCAATCAACTTCACACTAGTTTACAAGATGTAATAAACTAGGGACAAATAAGAATAGTATTTTATTAGCTATAAGGGTTTTACTATCAAGTCACATACTTGATGACCAAGAGCATAAAATACAATTCAAAAGTACATGCTTCATAAATCATAAATGTGAGTCAATTGGTCTTAGGGCATATACTAACACCTACCATCCGTGGTAGGCTTCTACCTGGATGCTAATTTTCCTTCTTTTCTGCAAATTTGAACCTTGTTTCAAGCCTTGAGCATATAGACTCAATTAGACTCAATGTAGGGTTTAAGCCTATCATTCATTCTCACCACAACTGCCTTGTAACAACAAACGATCAAAGTAGATAGAAAAATGAAAATTCAAGCTTCAATTATACAATTATAATACTCTCCGTTTTAGGTGCCAACAGCACCTCTCGGATGACGGGAATCCCAGTATTTCTTTGGCTTATCTTTCTCAATATGCCGCATCGGCACCCATTTCATTAAGCTAGCCTTTATTTAGGGGAGGGGACGCTTCAATCTCTTCTTAGGCTCCTTTGATACTCTGTGTTTCTAAGAGGGAGTTTCTTGTATAGACAAAGACACTTCATCAGTTTTATGTCAATGTAACAAAGAGTATCTTGTCCTCGAGAGGGGATAGGCGAATTCAAAGGGAATATAAAGAATACTTCATGGTCCCCAACCCGGAAGATCAACTTCCCTCTTTCCATTTCTATTAATGCCCTCGATGTACGCAGGAAAGGACGACCCAAAATAATGGAGAAGTCTACATTCTCCTCCATATCTAAGATGACAAAATCAACAGGAAAAATGAGGTCCTTAACCTTGATTAGGACATCTTCTATTAGTCCTTTATGATGTCTTACACTCTCATTTGCTAAATTTATGGACATCATAACGGGTCTCGGTTTTCCTATGCCTAGTTTTCCGTACATAGCATAAGATTTCGCATTTATACTAGCACCTAGATCGGCTAAGGGTTTATCAACTTTAATACTATCTATAATGCAAGGGAAAGAACAACTCCCTGGGTCTTCTAACTTTTGTGGTAGTTTCTCCTTATTGATAAGGATGACAAAGCACTATTCTCCCAGAACATCTATTGATGCATCGTGTAGTTTGCACTTCTTAGTTAGCATATCATTCAAGTACTTAGCATACATGGTACCTGCAAAATTAGATCACATAGAGGTAAGTTTATTTTAAGTTGCTTAAAAATATTTTAACAACTCCCTCACGTTGTCCTCAGTACGATCCCGAACAAGCGCCTCCATGAATGGAAGTTTTGGCTTATAACCGGTACTTGTCGACTTCCTCTATCTTTCGTCATCCTTTAACTCTACATCTTTTTTCCGCTTCGCCTATTTTGTTTCAAAAATAGTAGATGACTATTCTTCTTTTTGCTACACTTCTCTTCTTGATCATCTCTTTCTTAGCTTTAGGAATCTCCTCATTAATTGTCACTGAGATAGTATTTACATGCTCTCTCGGGTTCACTTCTGTGTTGCTTGGAAGTGTTCCCAGAGTTTTTTTAGACACAATCTTAAGTAGTTGCTCAATTTTCTTTTTTAGATATCAGATCGAGGATCCTTGATTACTGTGGGCCGCTTCTAATGTGTTCATTCGGTTGCCAGTGGTGCTCATAAATTTTAACATCAGCTCTTCCAAATTTGCCTTTGCTGGTGGAGGATGATTCTATGGGGCCGATTCATATGGCAATGATGGAGGAGGACCCCTATTTTGAAAACCTGGGGGCTACTGTGGTCTTTGTTGTCCTTGTCTACCCTAATAGAAGTTGCGATGGTTTTTCCACCCCAGATTGTATGTGTTTAAATAGGGGATGTTACTGGGTCGGTTCCCCTGTGCAAAGTCCACTTATTCCATTGGTCCTCCCATACTTGGGCATTCATAATTCGGATGCCCAACATTGCAGAAATCATAGGACATGACCATTTGATTATTTTGCTTGCTGATGTAGTGGTCAATTTCTCCATTTTTTTCTCTATCCCGACCGTTAATTTAACTTCCACAGCAGAAATTACGTCCACATTGTGTATTTCAGTCGTCTTTGGTTTTGGTCATTGACCTGTCCAGGTATAACTATTCATTTCTATGTGCTCTATGAGGTCATATACCTGTTAGGGTGTTTTATGAACTATAGATCCTCCAATTGAGGCATCTATCAATTGTCTTGCCCCGAATGACACTCTATTATATAAACTCCAAATTTGGATCCCTAAATCTAGATAATGGTGAGGATATTTCCTCAAAAGCTCCTTCCATCATTCCCAGGCCTCATAGAGGCTTTCTCCATCTATTTGTTGGAATAACAGAATCTCGTTCCTTAATTTTGCTGTCCGTCCCAGAAGAAAATGACTCCCCAAGAATTTTTCTGCCAAAGAATCGCATATGTTTTGGACCCTGATGGCAATGACTTAAGCCAGGACTTTGCCTTTCCCTTAGAGAGAATAGGAAAGACAAAGCCCGATGGCGTCTTCAGAAACTCCATTTATCTTAAAGGTGTGGTACACCTCTAAGAAATTTTTGATATGAATGTTTGGATGCTAATCCGGAAGTCCTTCAAACTAGACATTGTTTTGCAACATTTGTATAATATTTGGCTTTATTTCAAAATTGTTTGCCTCCACCCTCGGTCTTACTACACTCGACTATGTCCTAGAGATGGACGACCGAGCATAGTCCACCATTGTACTCTCCGCCATTGGTCACTCCGCCATCAGTAGTTGTGGAAGTGGCACGAAAAGAGAATTGTCAGTTGGTGGAACTATTGGTTATTCTTCCGTCTCTTTGAGGCCACTATAGCAAGTGCCTGCCGTTCCTAACTGAAGGTGTAGTGGGCATCTTGCAGCGTACGTTTAAGCTCTAGATCAAATGGTACTAATTCACTCATTTTTCTTCGGGGCATAAACTAATACCACATAATCTACACATAAAAAACGTGATCAATTCCACAAAGGCAGAGCTCAATTAAAAAATGTAAGCCGAAAATAATTGAATGATGTAAAGACAAAGACAAATTCAAACAAGAAAAATAAAAACAAAAATGTTTAATTCACTAAATAAAACGATTTTCGTTAAGTTGCCAATCCTTGGCAATGCCGCCAAAAACTTAATGTGTGAGTTCTAAAATCAAAACAAGATAAAACTACTAGGAACTAAAGTAATAGGCAAGTGGACCTACCAATGTAGTAAAAGAGCTACACCTAAATGTCGAGTCTCCAGGAAAGATAAAGTATTAAGTACTGGTCGTCATTTCTAATGTTTAGTCTAAAGAAAAGTTGGTTTGGAAAAGAATTAAACTAAAAAACTGAAAATGGTTTATCAACTGAAGAAAGCCAAGCAATAAAATTAAGGTTTTTTTTTTTTTTTAAAACTATTAAAGTAAGAGTTTGGATGGGGGAATCCCCCTGATCTTTATTAATTCAATTGGAAAACTTTAAAGAAAACGATGTCGAATTAATCAAGTTAGGTCATCACAACTAATTGGACAATCCCTATATCTGGGCGAAAGCCACCCTACTCACTAACCCTAAGAGGAAAATCTCTTTTCTCCCCAACCAATTGATTTAAAGGACCTAAAAATGCAAAATCATATCTCTAATCAATTATCCCAATTAACCACCAATTGGTTACCCTAGAATGCTCTTGCCTTTTCAATTCCAAGCATTCTTTCGATAAATCTAATCTCGTGACAATTAAATTTCAACAAAACACAATTGGAACACAGCTCAATTGAAAATAAACATTAAAATCATCAAATTAAACTAAGAACATCGTAAAAAAGTATTAAGGTTCAACCCTCAGACGAATATAAGAATCTAGTTAGCAATAAGTGTATAAAAACTGAAACTAAAAATTGAATTCAGTAAAAAATAAAAAAGGAAAAGAAAGCTTAGGAGGAATTTGAAGTCGAAATTGCAATCCCGAACATTTCCCGAGCTCGTCTCTCGAGTCGCCCAATTGAAACCCGAAACATTGTCGAACTTTGACCTTAAAAAATCTGGTAGGTCAAGCTCTACCATTCGCAGTAGGCTTCTATCCTGCCAAGATGAGAAACACTGATGAACCTACTTCTGGCAATAGATTGGACCTATTATTCAGGGAAGGTTTCTGTCGTGAAGAAATTTGTGTGCTCTGGCCCTACCGTCCGCGATAGGGTTTTGCCTGAACTCTGCTTTTCTTCTTTTCTGCAAGTTTAAACCCCATTTCAAGCCTTCTAATCTAATGGACTCAATTAAGCTCAATATAGGCCTTAGAGCAATCATTCATTATCTCCAAAACTACCTTGTAACAAAAACAACAAACAATCAAACGGAAAAAGGAGAAATTTAAACTAAAATTATATAATTACAACATTCAAGGGATGTAAAGTGTACTCCCCTTTTAGATGCCAAGAGAACCTCCTAGATCATGGAAATCCAAGTATTTCATTGGCTTCTCTTCTCAATACGCCGAACCGGTACCCATTTCATCAAGCTGGCTCTAATTTTGGGGACAAGATGCTTCCCGTTCTTCTTAGGATTCTTTAACACTTTGTCCCTCTTTCAGGAAGTTTCCTATATAGACAAAGACATTTCATCAGTTTTATTATCAATGTAACGAAGGGTATCTTATCTTTGAGGAAGGGGAAGTGAATTTAATAGGAATTTAAACACTATATCATTATCCCCCACACTTAGGATCAGCTTTCCCTTTTCCATGTCAATTAATGCCCTCGATGTACGGAGGAAAGGGTGGCAAAAAATGATGGGGAAGTCTACCTCTTTAATACTACCTATAATGCAAGGGAAAGAAAAACTCCCTGGGCCTTCTAACTTCTGCGGTAGTTTCTCCTTATTAATAAGGATGGCTGAATACACTTCTCCCACAACATGTGTTGATGAATTAGGTAGCTTGCTCTTCTTAGTCAGCATATCCTTCAAGAACTTATCATACTTAGGTACCTGCAAAAGTAGATCCAATAGGGGTAAGTTTATTTTCAGTTGTTTAAATATTTTAACAAACTTCCTGTCCTTACTACGATCCCGAACTGGCACCTTTGGCAATGGAACTTTTGGCTTGTAACAGGCACTTGCCGGCATCCTCTATCTTTCGTCTTCTATTAACCCTATATCTTTCTTCAGCTATGCTCCTATAACTTCCAAAATGTTAGATGACCACTCTTCCTTTTTACTACAGTTCTCTTCTTGTACGATCATCTCTTTCTTAGCTGTAGAAATCTCCTCATCAATTGTCACTGAGATACCATTTGTACGCTTTCTCGGGTTCATTTTTGTGTTGCTTGGGAGAGTTTCTAAAGTTTTTTCTGACACAATCTTAATCACCTGCCCAATATGTTTTTCCAAGTTTCAAATCAAAGCTTTTTAATTCCTCTGGCTACCTCTATTGTGTTCATTCGGTTGTCGGTGACGCTCATAAATTTTACCATTAACTCTTCCAAGTTCACCTTGGCTGGTGGAGGGTGATTCAGTAAGGCCGCTTCAAAGGCAATGGTAGAGGAGAAGCCCTATTTTCAAAACCCGGGGGCTGCTATGGCCTTTGTTGTCCTTAACCACCCCAAAAGACATTGGGATGGTTTCTCTATCCCAGATTGTAAGTATTTGCATAGGGGTTGTTACCAGGCTGGTTCCTTTGTACAAAATCCACTTATTCCGTTGGTGCTTCACACTTAGGCATTCATGATTTGGATGCCTACTGCCCTCGGCCTTCATATGCTTCAGGATGTGGGTGAAGTTCTTCATCAAAATATAGAGGTTGGTGGAACTCGATTGTCCTAGAGCAATTGAAGGGTCTATTGCTCCTTGGGGTAGTAACATTGAGACTACCATGAGAACTAACCTCCCTTTGTTGATTAGAGAGAATAGTAACATCCCTTCTAATGTCCCTCATCGCATCTCTTAGGGATTGTAACTCTTGCATTATGAGCCTCAAAGGGTCATTACGTTGGGTGTTACTAGACTCTTCTACAAAAGGAGTTGGTACTTGAGCTTAGGTTGACATCTTGATAGTGTTTACCTCACAAAACTCTCGTATTTAACTCTCTTTGGTTTTTTCCGAGGATATTCTCACAACTCTTGTCTTTTTCTAAGCTTCAAGTCTGAAAGAGTTCTATGAGTTCTTAACAAAGATTTAACACCTCTACCCAAGTTTAAAAAAACCAAAAAAAAAAAAAAAATCACAAACAAAAACTAGTTGAGAAATATGAGAAGCAAGGAAGATGATATTGAGTCGTCCATTCATTTTAAGGAAGTTCAACAACATTTCCAAGAGCATTTGAGTCAATAATGGTAGATTGACAAAATGAATAAATAAGTACTGCAAAAAGGAAAGAAATTCGACCACAAATATAAACACAAAGCCAGGATACTTCAAGAACACAAAAGAATCGAAAACAAAAGTTCCCAGCAAGCAGAGTAGATGACATACTCGGCTTGTTTTGAAAACTGGTATTGAAACACAAGTCTAAATTGAATGAGGCTTATCTAGAAAGAATCCTCACTCAAAATTATTGAGTTTAGGATCAAGAATTAAAGAAAAAGGATTAGTAAAACAGAAGATATGCTGAGGTCGTTTAAGCACTTTCTATCTGCGGAAAAGCCAGGTGCACCTTCAAGTTTTTTACTATTTTGAGTTATCAAATGAAGTGAAAATTAGATGAGACTTGCTTCATTTGTTTCCAAGGCCAATTTAGTATAACCCCATGTAAAAAGCTTGCAATGTTCTAGTAATACTCCAGGTCGTTCAAGCACTCTATTTTTGTGTTGCCATTTTCCAGCAATCATATATCTTTTCTCTTTTTTTTTTTTTTTTCGTTGTATGTAAGATATCTCAAAAACACTTACTTGAAGGTGGCTCTGATACCAAATGATATGGAATGATCTTCAAGAGCATAAAATTTTATCCAAAAAGTGAGGGAGAGAACGAATAAAATAATTGTAACAAGTAGAAAAGAGAAAGTGCCTTTGATAGGACTTGAAAATGTTAAACTTCTAGCAACCTTGGATATATTAAATCCAAGACCTCAAGAAGGTTTTAAACAAATCTTTTCTTCAAAGTTCAAGCAACCTAAGGGATTTTGAACTTTAGACCTCAATGAAACAAGAAGAAGACCTCAAAACTAGTTTTCTACAAGAGTGTAGTAACTAGTATTGAGGAATTTTGATGATCAACCTTGAAACTCTTGGAAATTTCAACTAGTTTTCAAAGTGATTTTTCTTTCAAGGAAGTTCACCCTTGAGAAGATAGAAAAAAACTAAGCTAAAAACTAAGAATACTAAGAGAAGAACCTTTGTCTTGAAATATTTCATGATTAGCCTTTACAAAATGGAAGAGTACATATTTATAGAGACTTAAGGGAAAAAGGATTAGGAATGTTTCCATCTCTTATTTTCTGCCCAAAAATTAAGAAACATAAATTTAAACCCCAAAATGAAGCCCCACATTTAAGCCCCAAATTTAAGCTCCAAATTCAAGCCCAAAATTTAAGGCATTTTCCAACCATCTATCAAGGGAAATTTCCAATTTCTAACTTATTTAAAATTTTAGCATATTGCCCTATACAGTCTTGGACATCAAAATTTAGCCCTTGAAATTTCTCTTGCTCAATTTGGTCCTTGTAACTCTTTAGTTATTTTACCTTGGCTCTTATCCTAACTCCTTGATGTTCTTGCATGTCTAACCAGTTCACATTACCTACCCTACCCGATAGCTCTCGAAAATCATAGATGGATGAACAAATTGAGTGGCCAAACCTTGCACCTTCTCGGCGGGGACTGGTCGGGTCTAGTCAATAATACACTAGTTATATTTAGTTAGAAAAGGGTTAGGATTCACCTATAAATATCCCATTATGCCCACAATGCGTTTAGTTAATGAACTATGATGATATGATATTTGAGAGTAATTGTTCTAGGGTTCTTTAGCTTTCAAAGATATTTCTAACTTCTATCTAGGGTGTGATCTTCCTTAGGTTGATTTTATTTGTATCACTTGGATTAGGTCGAATAAACAATTTCTACAAATCATGATAATTCCTACTCTTTGATATTTACAATCTTGTAATTGTTATAGAATTAGGTCTTTGATAGTCGTTATTTTGTTTATTATTTTTTATATGCTAATTTCATCATTTTTCAATGCTTTTAAGGTATAAGATATACATTTAAGTCTAATATTTCCCATTCTTGTCTTAGTTTCTTTCCAAAGGAAGATACAATGAAGAAAGGACAAAAACAGCTTAAAACGGAGGGAAAATGACAGAAAACGATGACAAACGGTGACCAAGAAGAGGACCTACTATCAGAGGTAGGCCAACCTACGTACGTGCATTGGCAACAAAAGAAGTGAAGACAGAACCTTACCATCGACAGTAGGTTCAAGGCACAAAAGAGAGAAAGAAGATAGAGACCTTCTGACGACGGTAGGTCCCAATTTCAGCAGTATTTGAAGTAATTTTTAGACAATTTTTAGGGAGTTCATTGTCCTTGTTTTTTCAGACTTCTGCCATTAGGGCTTAGGGAGGTGAATTGCTGTGATCTTATCGAACAAATTTCCCCAAATTCTCACCTACATTATTTAGGAATTAGATTGGAGAAGGAGAATTAAAGGTTTTCATGAGGATTCAAGGATCGAAAAGGTGAATTCAAGAATCAGTGGAGCAACTCGAGAGACAAGCTCGTGCACATTTCGGGACTGCAATTCAGCCTCCAAGATCATTCCTAAGCCTTTCTTTTCTTCTCTCTATTAGATTTGAATCACTTAATTTCAGCTTTACATTACGAATAGCGAGTAATTTTAATGTTTGGATTAAGGGTTAAACCCTAATTTTGGTTTTTACGAACTTAATTTGATTTTGTTGAAATTGAATGTTATGGATGATTGAATTGTTCTTCAATTGGTTTTTCCCTGTAATTTAAGTGTCACAAACATATATTAATCGTAGGGGGTGTTTGGAATTTAAAAGGAAGAACATCTGAGGGCAATCATCTTGGGAATTAATTGGGACATTAGACTAGAGATAGAATGACGCACTTTTAGGTCCATTTATCACCTGTGTTTACAGAATTCATAACTTGTTAGGGAGATAAGAGATTCTCATCTAATGGTTAGTGAATAGGACAGCCTTCACGTAGAGATAGTGATTTCCCGATTGTGATGTCCCAATTCATTAATCAAACATTGATTTCTATTAAAATCAACCAATTGAAGGGGTAACAAGATTAGGGGATCCCGAGATCCAAAATTCTTGCTTTATAGAATTCTTTTAATAATTGTTCATTGGTCTTTTAATCATAGCTTTTGTTAGCATCTCTTTCAGTTACTCTTTTCAACGACAACTTTTAGACTAAACATTGAAAGAACAATAGTGTAGTTGAACCTTGTGCGTTCCTCGAGAGATACGACACTTGGATTTAACTCACCTCTGCAGTGTTAGGTCTATTTTCTTTGCATTTTAATGATTAGTAACCCCCGTTTTATAATTCGAATATCAAGTTTTTGGCACTGCTGCCAGGGACGCGGCAAGTTTAAAGAAATACCATTTTTTGTGATTTAGTCACTTTCCCGCTTTTGTTTCGTTTTTCTATTTTTCTATTTTCTTTTGTTTTGTTTTATTAGAGCATTTATAAGTTGAATTGGTCTTTATTTTGCAATATTCAGTTATTTTCGGTTTCATTATTTACAGGTGTTCATCAAGTGGCCATAAGCACGTTTCTTTCTTTATTGCAGGTTGAGTGGTTCTAATTTATGACCTGACAAAGAAGGGGGATCTAGTACTGTTTGATCCATAGCTAGAACGAACACTGCGGGATGCCTGCCGCGCCCTTCAGTTTGACTCGGCAACTGTAAGAGCAGCAGCGACCGTCGAGAGAGTGAAAGACGAACCCTAAGTTCCACCAATCGAGAATCCACTCTTCTAGCTACATCCACCACTCTTAATGGCGAAGCGACCTATGGCTAATTATGCCCAACCATGCATTCTTGGGACGCAATGGATCATGGCACTGCCAAGGGTCAAAGCCAACAATATTTAAATGAAACCGAATATAATATAGATGTTACAGAACAATGTCCAGTTTGACGGTTTTTCGAAAGAGGATCCCAAAGTGTACATAGGGAATTCCTTAGTGGTGTGTGACACCTTTAAGATTAACGGGGTCTCGAAAGACGATATTCAGCTTCACCTTTTCCTATTCTCTCTAAAGGGGGAAAGCAGAAGTTCTAGCTGAAGTCACTGCCATCCGGGTCTATCACATCCTGTAACTCACTAGTAGAGAAATTCTTCGGGAGGTACTTTCCTCCATGGCTAGTTTATTATGTCCAGTGGAATCGACCTGGGAGCAACCCCTACTCCAACACATAGAATCTAAGATGGAGGAACCTTCTCAACTTATCTTGGGGTGGCCAAGGAAAGCAGAGACCAATCATACTCCACCAACCAAGGCAAATCTGGAAGAGTTGATGGTGAAGTTTATGAGTGCGATAGACAACAGAATGAGCACCATCTAAGCTGCCGAAATAAATCAGGAAACCTCCATTAGAATCCTGTACAAAAAAATTGGGCAGTTGGTGAAGCTTGTATCAGAAAGGACTCTGGGATCTCTCCATGGCAACACCAAAGTGAACTCGAGAGAGCATGTAAATGCTATCTCGGTGACAGTTGAGGAAGAGAATTCACCAAGGAAGAAGGGTGATCGTTCAAGAAGAAAGTTGTACCAGTGAGGAAAGGCGATCATCCGGCAAAAGTGATGAAGAGGATGTAGATCGAGGGAAGAAGAAGTTGAAAAGTGCCCCTTATGAACTGAAAGTTCAATTCAAAGATGCACTTGTTCGAGACTCTACTCTGGATGAGATGGGGGGGTTTGTAAAGATGTTTCTTTAATTAAAAATAAACTTACCTATGTGTGATCTTTTGTTGCAGGAGCCCAAGTATACGAGGCACTTGAGGGATATGATCACGAAGAATGACAAGGTTCGTGAAGCTTCCACTCATGTACATGGTGAAGAGTGTTTTGCCTTTCGTATAAAAAAGTTCGTACTACCACAAAAGCTTGAAGACGTAGGGAGTTTTTCTTTTCCTTGCACTATTGGTAGTGTAAATGTTGATAGTGTTAGTATACGCGACTCACATTTATAATTTATGAAGCATGTATTTTTTGAATTGTATTTTATGCTCTTGGTCATCAAGTATGTGACTTGATAGTAAAACCCTTATAGCTAATAAAATACTATTCCTATTTGTCCCTAGTTTATTACATCTTGTAAACTAGTGTGAAGTTGATTGATGGTCAAGTTTTACTAATCATGAATATGAGATATAAAATCAATTCATAAATACATATTGAGAATATTGTATTGGACATGACCCCAAGTGAAGAAGAATTATTGCATGGGTTTAAGTTATAAGTATTTCTTCTCAGTTTTATATTTGGTGTCCTTTGACCTAATGTTTCTAATATTTCTTGCATGGGGAGAAAATATCTTTTGACATAATCAAACATCACTTTTAATTAGGTGATCATTATGACTATTGGTTGGCTTATTTTCTCGTCATGGCTTGAATATTGGAGATAGTGAAAGGGATTTGTCCCTCCCCTTTTAGAGAGAGATATCCATGGGCCCCTTGATAAGGAAGACTGGAAAATACGCATGGCCATGCTCAAATAAGTATTAATAAGGTGTTATTAATATTATTTGTTGAAACAGTCTGCCTTGTGATCAAGTAAATGGTTAATTAAGTTTTATAAGGATGACTTGATCCATGCCTTATACTTAATTAGGATATCGTGTGACAAAAGGACTAAATATTAAATCTGATGCTAGGTTATTATTACATTTAGTTAACTTAGGTAAGCATAATGTCTTGCTAGAGGCCGCTTATGTTTTGTGAATAAATGTCTAGGACATTTTTCATTCACTGCCAACGTTAAGTGAACCTACAGGGTCACACGCATAGACGATCTTGTGAGCATAATGTCCACGTTCAATGAATCTAGATTGTGTCCAGATTCGTTGAACATATACAAAAGGGGAATCATATTCCATATTGTATTTTCTGGTAAGTTAATAAGTAATTAATTTTATTTAACCGAATAAATGAAATTAATTACGTAATATTACTCATCCAACCATTGGATGATTATAAGAATAGACGGACGAGATTAAACTGTCATTAGATGACAGTTAGGGTTTTGATATTGACACCTATAAAAGGTTATGTTAACATTTTCTTGGTGGCCGTCCTTTATCTGATTAAAGAAAAACAAAACCCTAAACCCTAGAACGGCGATATAATATCTAGCCTGCTCTCTCCGAAATACGACTGATTACTAGATAGTCAGGATCAGTTCTGAACAGTTTTCAGAACACAGAAGGGGCTAGCATCCCGATCACTTGCAGAAGAGTTCGTGAGTTCACCAACCTTTTTCCTCTACAAGAAATTTAAGTATTTTTTCGAAAATATATTTTTCTATTTTCGAATCTTGACAAAATTTATAAAATATTTACCGGTAGTATATTATGGGTTATGCTAAATATGTTCTACGTTTCAAATATTTATTATTTCTTTTTAAGAATAACCTTGCTAATAACTTATGTGAAGATTTAAATGTAATCTCATAATATTTTGTGACAATTTTTATTTTTAAAATTATCCTTATACTATTTAATATGTTCTTTAGAATATACTTATATTGTTTTATTTGTATATCGCCATGATTTTAATTCTTACTTATTCTAAGAAATATTTACACTATAATTTGCCTTATATATTATCACTAATATTATTTGGACAAATTACCCTAAAAATATTTTTTTATTTATTTCCTTTTGAAATAATATTTAGAATATTTTAAATATACTTATAAGGTTTTGAGATATGTTCAAATTATTAAATATTTTTAGAATAATCTTATTTTAAATATTCTAATAAGGATTTGAGATATGTTTGATTTATTAAAATATTTTTATAATACTTTTATTTTAAATATTCTTATAAGGCTTTAAGATATGTTTGAATTATTAAAATATTTTTATGATACTCTTATTTTAAATATTTTTATAAAGCTTTGAGATATGTTTAAGTTATTAAAATATTTTTATATTACTTTAATATTATTCTTTAAAGTATTTTATATTACTTTGAGTTTACTCTAGCATGAGTTAAAAGATTTCTAAGAAGTAATTTTACCATGACTAAAATATTCATATATTATGATTTCGAGAATATTTAGTATTTCTTATTAAGGAATATTTCTCCATGGTTTCTTTCATATATTAATTTTTCAAGTATTTAATAATTTCTTTTGAGAAATATTTATCATGAGTTTTGGAAAGCAAATTAGCATAACTTATTTTATGCCCTGTAACATGTTCCGTGTAAGGTTATATACACATACTTTCATTCTGTATACGATTTTCTGAATATCTGGGAAACACAAATGGTTTTATGAGATTTTCTAAAGATATGTTTGAATTGCACGCATGTGGCATTCGTCATGTCTATGGGTTCTGAGGTTTTTCCTGGCCGATAGGGATTTTTAATATATGAAAAGATTTTTGTGGTCGAGAGATGGCCTATGATTTTATATAAATCAGGTAAAACCCTAGTCCTGCCGAAGGGCCTTTCTTTACATGTTTTTGATCAACATGTCAAGAGGATTGCACTATGCGTGGCTAGTCCCCCATACGAGGGCCTTTTCCGATCGACATGCTTGGTAAGTGTACTCTTGATCTGGATCCAGTTGTTAGGGGGCGTAGTGCTGTGGGAAGGTTAGGCCCAAGATAGTATTACATTTGACTCCATATCATGCTTGCGGTGGGACTACTTTCTAGCAAGTTAAGTTAGGAGGGGCTCACCGGCTAGGGTAGTCCAGGGCAGCCTGGTAGGTACCCCAGGGCTTGTTACCTGTTTTGTGTATCATTGGTGTGTGCGGTGGTTTATGAAATCAAAAGTCGTCCAGTGTGCTTTGGGTTTTCGGCTGGTAATGATTACAGGATGCCGAACTTGTGTCCGATGACACCGTTTAAGGTTCTGGACTCTGTCCGTTGAGCCTATCATGATACATGCATGGTTTTGAAAGCTGAGGTGTCGCGGCAACGATATGTCTTGATTCCCTTAGACTTTTCGGCAACGCCCGAACCCTTCAGAAAGTTTATAACTTGCATCAAGAGATTTTATGAAAGCATTTCGTTTCTGGCATGTTAAACCACTTTATAAAGATTATTATACCCATATGGAATACTCACAAAAAATAAACGTGCACATGAACACACTGAGCACCTTATACTCATGTATTTCAAATGTTTTCCACTTTTTGAGATGTCGAGGTAACCGGATCTGGCTAGTCAGGGCCATGTGGGTTGCCAGACTCTTTTAACTTGGAGACACTCCTTTTTAGAAGTGAGATTTTGTATTAGAAGGATGTTGGCTCTTACGAACTCAAACTTATGTACAAATTTATGAAGATTACTTTTTATAAAGTTATGTTTATATTTTACTTTTGCTGTTTAGTCTAGAGGGACGCGTTCTTGTTCCTCCCGATTGTATTCTAGGTTTGTTTTTTTTTTTTTTTTCTGTAAGTCATTGCTGTGAGGTACGCAGGTACCTTACCTAGCCACAGTTGACCTAGTAGAGGGGTATGAGGTATCACAAGTGGTATCAAAGCTCTAGGTTCGACACCAGGTTCTTTAGATCCTAGATGAGCTTTAAGAGCTAAGTGCTTTGACTCAATGTCTAGGAGAATTGGTAGTTTTACTTGTCCGGTCAGGTTAGATAGTGAGAGACTGCGGGTAGGTTGACAGCTATGGTAGCACTGATGAGAGGAACCCTTGAGGCTAAACAGCAAGTTATGACTCGACGATGTTGGGTAGCATTGGCGAATAGGTCGGTAAGAGACCTAAGCAGTGGCCGAGGCTCGCCATATTATGATTATGAAATATGGCAAATGGATGTTAAAACTGCTTTTCTTAATGGATAAAAAGTATAAAAAAAGAATAAAATAAAGTAAAAACAAAAATAAAAGTCTAAATGGAAATAGAAAACTCCCTCATGGCATTGCAACGCCACCATTCGATCCCGCATCCGATAAGAAGCCCCGATATAGGTAGTTTAGCATCTCATGCTGGTGCTGTAGCATCTCCTCCACACTTTGAAGTCGGTTTTGGGTATTCTCTTGGTGGATGTGGAATTGATGCTGGATCTCCTCTTGCCAGATTTGGATGTGCTCTAATCAGTCAATCATGGCAGTTTGGAAATTGTCATCCTCGTCATTCTCAAACGCCTCTACCATAAGTTGAGATCTCGTTGGGATGGACCTTTTATTGTCAAACAAGTTTTTCCCTCAGGTACTATTCAGATTGAAGATCTTAAAAACAACCGAACCTTGATTGTTGACGGACAACGGTTGAAGCCTGCTATTACCAATGACATGCAAGAAGGTAAGCTTGAATCTACTATGTTAGTAGATCCTACATATCAGGACTAGTTGGTGATAGAGTCTAGCTGAAGACTTTAAATTTAGCGCTTTTGGGAGGCAACCCAACTTTCTTTTTGTTTTTGTTTACCTATTTATTTGTTTACTTGTTTTATTTTTTTATTTCACTTGATTGGTATAAAGGTACGAAGTGTTTGTTTTGTAGGGTAATAAAACAACTTAGCATTATCATGGAGATTACAGAGATTGTATACTACTCTTGCAGACATGCATTAATGTTGGTTCTTCTACCAGGTTGTGTTCCTCTGTTCTTTGTCTCTTCTCTACTATTGGTATTCTTTTATCACATTGTGGACAATGTGTGGTCTAGGTGTGGGTGAGAAGATGCTTTTATTCTAATGTCTACTATTTTCATTTTTCTCGTCTTTCTTGTTCAATATATATATTTATTTATTTTTCTACATTATTTTGAAAAAAAACAAAAATATGATTTCACTTGAAGAATGATTCTTTTTGAGTTCTTTTAAAAATGTCTTGAATACATTGAGAAAAGTACTTGTTTTCTTGTTTTTAATTAGGGTGATGGACTTATATTCTATATCTGTTATAACTTTTGCATGACTTACACTTGAGCACATGGGTTATTGTTGGTGTTTAATAAATCCTTGACATTATTTTTTAGTTGCATAAAGTTGATGAATCTCTTTCCTATATTATAGAACTTACTTGAGTACCTCTTGAGGCGAAATAGAAAGGTTTTCCTTATTTAACTCAGAGACTATGGTCATAGGCCTTCTTTGAATCTTTTGTGCCTTTCAAGCCTACTAAATTTCATGATTTTTACCTTCGTACCCTTTTGAGCCTTAAATGTTATTTTCTTTCTTTAAACCACTTAAATATTAACTCTTAATCTTGTAGAGAGCTTAATGCAAACTTCTAACTTGTGCTTCAATGATGGGTTGTTGTTTTTTTAAGAGAATATGTTAGTTTGACAAAAGGAAGAAAAAAAAGTATTATATGACTTATTGTGTTGAAAAATAATAAATGTATTGAGTTGAAAAAAACAAAGGAAAAGTTGATACATGCTTATTACAAGTCATAAGATGCAAAGAAGAAAAAAAATCAAGAGGCCCAAATTTGTGAATGTAAAAAAAATTATAATAATGGCCTTAAATGATAAAATTTTTAGAAAAGAAGATGGTAGTTGGTGAATGGATTAATTGGAAAAAAACGGGAGTTAAAAGCAAAGTTAGAAAGTTTGCCGAAATTTTAAAGTATCCATATTCACTGTAAGCTCTCTTTTCTTTGAATTTGAATTCCTTACCTTCGTTTGATAACCAACACCCTAACCTTACATTGCAAACATTAAAGTCCTACCTGATCTGAGTTGAGTTTGAGAATCCTTGATTAACAGAGAGAAGGTACAAAGAGTGAGCCTATGGAATGAATTCTTTGTTGATATTTTTCTTCTATGTATAATTTGGAAATCTTTTTTAGTATTTATTTTACACTCTCTTATGACCACGATCGCACCTTACACAAGTCTTGCATTAGTTATGGGGGATAATTGAATGTTTGTTTGTTAACTTGATTTTGAAAATAAGAAGAAGAGTGCTTGTAAGTTTGGGATATTGATGAAGGTCACTTAATTTGGGATTATTCTATATCTTTTCCACACTTTTTTGCTTATTTTTACTTTGTAGGTATGTCGTTTGCAAACCCTCACATGACCATACTCATCCACTAAGGATAGCTTTGGGGTTTAAAGGGCTTGTTGCACATTCTAAGTGCAATCGTGAGTCCTACAAAAATGGCTTGTTAATCTTTCTTTTTGTTATTTTACTCTTTATTTTTGCTTGTGGACTAGCAAAACTTAGGTGTGGGGGAGTTGATAGAATTGATTTTTAGTATAAATAAACACCTTATGTTTTAATTATTAACTCTTAAAAATGTTTTATTTATTAAATATAATTATTATATTTAATTTATTTTATTTTGGTAATAAAGGGAAAGAAGCCCACAAGCAAGCCCATAATTGAGAGAAGTCCAAGAAGTGGAGGTAGTCCAATTCAAGGAAAAAGAAAAAAAAAGAGAATAGGGCTGCTGCTATAAATAAAGAGAAAAGAAGGACCAAAAAAAAATAAGAAGAAGAAAAGAGAAGTTACTAAAAAGAGAGGGCTGGAAAAAAAAAGGAAGGGGAAACCAAGTAGAAGAAGGAGAACGAGAGCTGCTGAGAGGCAGCTTTAAAAGAAGAAATAGAGGGGAGAGAAGTGGAGGCTGGTGAGGGGGAAGAACAGAAAAAATAAAAAGCTAATGTGCAAGTAGCTAAGTAAAATGCAGGAGTTGCGGCGCAGGAAGAAAGAAAGGAGAGGAAAATATAAAGAGAAGAGAGGAGAAAGAGAGTCGAGGGCTGGGGCTGAAACTTCAAAGCAGCTGAATTAGCCGCAGCAGAGGACAGAAGAAGCCACAGCAGCTGCGCAGACGCGCAGGAATTGAAACAGCAGAAACTGGATGCAATTCGAAGAGGTTGTAGAAATTGAAGGCAAAAGAAGTTGCTGCGGCTGGAATTTTACTGAATTAGCTGCAGCAGAAATTTGAAGCAGCAGTAGAAATTGAGCAGCTGAAAAATACAGCAGCTCCAAGTGATAAAAAAAAAGCCATGATATTTTCCAATAACCTTCTTTCCCTTTAGCCATGAACTAAATTTATTTTTAGAATCTTTATGAAATCCTAGCTATGTGACTTTAGTTTATTTTATGTTTGGGAGATTTATTATATTATTTATGTGATTGAATATCTTTGGAAATTTCTTGGTTTGATGCAATTAAATCTTTTTGATTGTTCTTGTAAAATAATTATTTAGGTTAATTGATACTTTTATCCATGCTTAATTCTTGTAGTCTTGAGTATGAGAGATATGTAATTTTTGCAAGTATATTATGGGTTTTATAATTGAATAGTTCATGCTAATTTTATATGATTTATGTCATAGGAATGAATAAGTCATGCTAATGGTTAGATGGATTATGTCATGCATTTAAACATAATATATTTCTTTAGTGTATCGAAGCTTGTAGCTTAGATCACCACATAAATGTCTAATCTTTTCTCCTAAATAAAATTTAATCATTATTATATGGTTAGTAGTGGATTCAAGGTTCTAAATCAATTTCTTTGGTTAATCTCCTGTTAGTTTCAATTTGTTTATTTTATTCATTAGTTTTAATTAATTTAGGAACAATAATAAAATCTCATTCTTATTTTCATAAAATTAATTTAGGAAGATAGTAATTTAAGTAGTTAAGCCTTTCTCTGTGGTTCGATGCCCTAATACCTCTTTATTACATTGATCTTGTGCACTTGCAAGTATTGGATTTAAAACTTAGTTCGAAAAATCCCGATCAAAACGCCATTCAATGGTTGCTCTAGTTGTAGGATGGCCTAATCTTTCTCCAATCTTTAGAAGTCATTAAGCTCTCTCAACGGAAAGGCGAATCCACCTATCCCTACCATCCACTTTCAGAAAACGGAAAGGCAAAGATCACTTTGATGAAGTGTGATATGCAGAGCACATGTTGACTAAAGAACTATTTCAACTTATGATTTTTGTAGCATCGAGTGTTGAGTCTTATTACCTGTGCACCTATTTATACATGATTCTTGATTTAGGATGCGCAAAGCGAATTAGTTTCATGTCTCTTATTTTGTTTTGATTATGGATTTTTGTCATTTGGAGAGTTCATCATAAATCTCCTAGTAAAATTATATTTTCCCTTTTATCTAACACTTTTAATCATTTGTGTAAAATCTTTTCCTATGCATAGGGACATATATTCAAATACCCGAATATACACGAATGGTATTATTCAAATTTCTTTTCATTAGATTTAACAATTAAGGTAACCTTTCACAACCCTAGAATATTAGTTACAATATGTAAACCCCTCATTCTAATCTCTATCATTTTCTATCTCACTTATCTACTTCTTTTCTTAAAATAATCTAACTCAAATAAAAGTGTTGAAGTAATTTGGAGATAATATTGTTGAAAAGATTGATATATATGACAATTATATATAACGCTTTCATATTTCTTTTACTTTTTTCATTGCACTAACTTTCTTGAAGATGTCAACATTTGTATATAATGAATTTCAACCTTAGAATATGAAAAAATACATACAATTGATGAGATTATATTTAGGGGGTCTGCCGGTGATCAAGTTAAAGGAACTCCCATCCATGTTTTTTATCTTGCTATAGTTAGAACTTTTAATCAATATCTATGACAATTTGAAATTTATGAAAATCACGCTTTATCGATTACCTCTAGGGATATTCATATCATATTTGGAATTAATATAAATAGTCCCTTTTCTAAAAATGACAATAACGGAGGTAGTATAATTCCTAGGTCATTCAAGTTACTTGAGTTGCTTGAGGAGTAGAGGAATAAGCCATCAACAAAAGACTTTGTTTGGAAATCATTAGGTTTGTGTGCAGATGTTTTCAGCGTCCAAACTCTACAGTATGATCACCAACTAAATTTTGGAACATTTTAGAGCCAGTTGTCCGAATTTCCTAATTCAATTGGAAGACTGTATACTATAATATTTTGAAATGAATTAAAAGGATATTATTTGAATAAAAGCTAGTGATTTGGGGGCTATGTTTTATTTCAACATTGTATATGTTGCTTTCAAAAGTTTTGTTAATTTTTCAAAAGTTGTTAGTATATGCCCTAAGACCAATTGACTCACATTTATGATTTATGAAGCATGTATTTGTGAATTGTATTTTATGCTCTTGGTCATCAAGTATGTGACTTGATAGTAAAACCCTTATAGCTAATAAAATACTATTCTTATTTGTCCCTAATTTTTCTTTTTGTATCGAACTTTTCAAAGATGTTAACTAATGCTTTCTCAGAGTTGAATTCATCTGTTCACTCATTAAATCTCCTATTTATATATTTGTCCTTAAACTCAGTTTTTTCAGCTTTTGTCATAATTCTAAATATATTCAAATCAAAGCTTATACAACATATAAGTTTAAACTATTTTAACCTTTTGC
The DNA here is from genome assembly GCA_028651295.1 of Catharanthus roseus. NCBI lineage: Eukaryota > Viridiplantae > Streptophyta > Magnoliopsida > Gentianales > Apocynaceae > Catharanthus > Catharanthus roseus. The sequence goes on along the minus strand of JAPQWS010000159.1, from coordinate 34,179,124 downwards.
CTTAGATGTTTTCGTTTAAAACTCAAAAATATATTGCAAAGATATATCGATATATATTCAGTTATGATATTGTTCATTGTATATTTTTTAGAAGTTTCATTATTTCTCTCTAACTCGTTTTTTTTTTGTAAATTAAATACCGCTCATACAATTAATATTTTTAATGTAGCTTAATTATTTTTACCATTTGTGTTACATCACGTGCATTGAACGTATAAGGACACATACGTAGAGATAAGTGCATATGCACGTGTCATATTGCTCACATTGTCTTTGTATTATACTTAATTCACTTTTTTTTTTTTAAAACCTTATCATTTGTATCAAACTCTTTTTTCAAAATAGTGCAACATTTTTGGATGCATCATTATTTGTTTGTCTTTGTAGAAGTGTATTTTTTTATTTTTTGAATCTTTAGTTATATGATAACATGATTAATAAGTGATAACAGCATGAAACATGATGACTAACAATATTTCAAACAAATTATCTCAGTAGCACAAGCTTAATGCTAGAATTTCAAAAATAAACTGAAGACATCTGAATAATCTTTAATTTTATTCAGCATTAGAAATGTATATATTAAATAGCGCATCTCCAACAGTACAGTTAGGGTTTGGAGTGTGTAGAACCCTTTCAGAAACTAGAACAAACATCACACTGCCTGATTAGGAATCAGAGGGTACTATGACTGAAGAGGGGTTTCATCCAAGTATGACATCTACATATGCTTGGGCTTGTATTAAAATCCATTAAGTGGTCGTACCAACTGTAGGATGGCCTAATATTTTACCAATCTAGAGAAGTCGTTGAGCGCACTAAATTAAAATGTGAATCCTCCTATCCTTGTCATCCATGTTCAGATGACAATCATGCAGAGATCGCTTTGATGAATTGTGATATGGAAAGCACAGTTTGGATAAATAACTATTTAAATTACGAATTTTGTTGAATTGAATGTTGAGTTTCATTGCTCTCGCACCTATTTATACATGTTTCTAGCGATAGGATAATCAAAAGTGATTTAATTTCTTATCTTGTATTTTATTTTGATTAAGGATTTTTTCTTAAATCTTATGGATAAGAGATTAATTGAAATATATTTCGAAAATTGTTTTCACAATGCTCATAGATCTCAATACTTAAGGATAATATGCATATTTGAAATACACTTACCATAATTAATGTTACTTTTTTTTTATTGCATTTAACTTTTTCAAAAATTTCAAAATTGTATATCAACTTTCAAAATTTTTTTACTTCTATCTGATTGTATCTAGTGCTTTCCAAGGAGTTCACTGTAATGCATTCTGTCATTGTATCTTCTCATATATTTGTCCCTACACCTAACTCTTTTAGCTTTTGTTGTAATTTTAAATCTATTTAAATTAAAGTATATATAAGACATAAGTTAGAACTTTTTCTCCATTTTTCTTACTTATTTTTACTTAAAAGTAAAAATCTATTTATACATATTTTGATATATTTTATTACGATGCTTTTATTCATTTCACCTTTTTTAGTAATTATATTATTTCGATCTAACTCTTTTTTGGAAATTTAATGCCTACTATACAACTAAGTCTTTTACTATAGCTTAACCTTTATTTATCATTTGTGTTATTATGTACTTTTCACGTATTTTCACAAATATGTACTGGTAGGTTCATATGTATGTGTAATAATGTCCATATTGTCTTTGTATTATATCTATATTTTTTAAAAATCTCAACATTTGTATCTAACTATTTCATAATCATTCAATGTTTTAAGTTACTTCATTAAATCTAACTTTCCTAGAGACCTAATGCTAACTCTTATATCATTGAACTTTGTAAGAATTAATTATATTAAAGTCTCACATTTTAGAAAAGAAGTTAAACTATTCTTTCATTCTTTGAAATCCTGAAATGTAATACACTCCCTTATATGATCGAATTATTTAAATGTAATATCAAATGAAACTCCATCCCTTACGTAATGAAATAATTAAAATGTAATGCAACCCATACATTATTGAATTAAAATATTTTCAAGGTGTTTAAAAAATTTACTCTTTTCAAGATATCAATATCATGCATGATGTATCTAACCATACTATTTTATAAAATTTTAAATTTTCACCAGGTATTGAAACCATATTTGGAAACAACCTTTAAAACCTCTTCATGGACAACTCCTCACTGCTTCATTAAAACTCTTAAGCCTTTAAAACCTATATAAGTCGAAATAAGAAAACAAATTATAAAAGACATTAAATGTATAATGAGATAAAGTGTAAAATCAGACCTCTATTTTATGTTGAACCCCATCACAAGGAAGTTTCACGTTCTACCTTCTCTTGGTGTGCCTTATTAAAAAATCTAGAAGTTCTCTATTTGAGTTTCAGCTAGGCATTGACACGTCATGGAAGACAATTGATGTTATCCCTATTGAAAATGATTCTATTAAACTTTTGACATACTTCAGCCGTTGTGTGACAATATGTTTATTTTCCTTGTTGAGAAGGCATAGTTTTCGCAATCAAAAACTATGAGGAGATTGTCTTCTTCATTGATTTCCAAGTCGCCCTGGCTTTCTCAAATTTTATTTTCATTAGAAACTAGTACATAATTTGTATTTAGATTTCTATCACATAGGAGAGGTACTTATGTCGATGATAAGTGGTCTAGAAACTTGTGAATGGATTCGAGTTTTTCACATTGAAGAAGCAAAAGTAATAAAGAACATTAAATTCATCCTTTCCATCCTCTTAGCTTGTTTGAGAATAGACACATCTTCTTAGTTAAAATTAGATGGTGTTCAATTTACACTATGATTACATAAAATGCTTATTTCGAGACTAAGCATGCCTTTTATTAAGAAAATAAAACGCCTCTTCAATGATCATCCACTCCAATAGCTCTTTTACATGTAGAGTCAAATTTGAGAGTTTTTGCTATACATGACCATTTCTTTTGATACCTTAAAAAAACTATTTATACCATTTTTGTTAGATGCACAAAGACACATATGTAAGAGTAGTGTACGTGCGAAAGTGACATTATTTTGTTATCTTTCTATTATATTTAAGTTTTAAAAAAATCAACATTTTTAACTTACTCTGTTTCATAAAGTTAAAATATTTCATCCCTTGTAGCATTAAAACTTATACTATAATTTTTTGTGTATTTAACTTTTTGCACATTTTTCCTTTAATCTTAAGGTTCAGAGGTTTATTTTGAATATATTTTGAAATTTTTTAACAATTGTTCATATATTTCAATAAGGAACGATAATATGCATATGTTAAATACACTTACCATAATTTGTTACTTTTATTATTGCATTTAAATTTTTAAAAACTTTTAACATTGTATATAATGCTTTTAAATTTTGTATCAAACTTTTTCAAAGATGAGAACATTTGTATACAATGCGCTTTCTATGGAGTTGAACATCATCTATTCTATCATTATATCTCCTACTTATATATTTGTCCTTAAAACTAACCCTTTCAACTTTTGATATGACAATGGAAATGCATAAAGTCTTGGAAGAATCAAGTCCAAGATTAGAGTTCAAGTACTGGTCAAAATGGAGGAAAGCTTGAATTTCTCTACAAGTTTTGGAAGAATTCAATTTTGGTGATTTTAAAGACTTCAAATAAACAAGTGACCTTCATAAGGATTGTAGAAGGCTTCTTGAAATTTTGTAAATAGTATGAATCATTTCAATATGAGAGCATTTAGATATCCTATAATGGCCTTGGAGAGGTTAAATTGTACAAGGAAGGCAAAACGGGGCTAGACGGTGGAGGTAGGCCCCTAGCCAGCAAGCCCCGGAAACTTTCTATCCAACTTGGAGCCTTTCAAAATGCCCCCGTAGGACCTGGCCACCCTTCTCTTTCGGACCTGACAACAAGTTTTATTTGGCCAATATTTTTCTACAATACATTTTTTACTTCTTGGAAATCCGATTTCCTATCATTCGTGACTTCAATTAAGGGTATTTGTGGTCTTTTAATGCCCTAAGACTATTATCAAAGCAGGGTTTAAACCCTAAAGTCTTGTTAGCCCCTTTATTACCCCTTTATGCCTTATTTGTAAGTGGATTATGAATTATGATGAATTGAATTAAGAGAACATTCTCTTAAGTGTTCTAGAGTTCTTCAACCTTTTTAGCTTAGTTCTCTAAGGTTTAGCTTCCTTAGTTAATGCTCATTTGGTTTTCCTAGATTGAAGGTATATGGAATAAATTTGATCATTTAAAAATTCTTATTTCCTTGATATTCATATTCTTGTGAATTGTCATTGATTTATGTCTTCTCTATAAGAGGTTAATTACGTATTAGGTATACATCTCTAATGTTCAATTAGCTTATAGGGTAAATATCAATAACCATGGGTTCAAGACTTCTTAGATATAAGGTTGCTTGAGGATAGTGATGATCAAGCCGTTCTAGAAGGCAAGGTCCATAGAGGTTGATTATCAATAATTCATCCATTGAATATCCAAGTTCACATTAGCTTTTGTAATAGTTCTGCATATATTTAAATCAAAGCTTATATCAAACATAGGATAAAACTCTTTTCACCTTTTTCCTTAGATGTTTTCTTTTAAGACATAAAACTCATTTCGAACATATTTTGATATACTTAGGAAATGGAATACCTCTCATACAATTAAGTTTTTTTAATGTAGCATTATTGTTTTTATCATTTTGTTAGATCACGTGCTTTCCACGTACAACGACACAACGTGCATGCGTGATAATGTCACATTGTCTTGGTATTATATGAACTCTTCTTTGAAAATCTCAAAATTCGTATCTAGCTCATTCAAAATAATTATATTCAATGTTTTTGGTTGTATCATTATTTTTTTGTCTTTGTATAATTATTTTTTTATTTTTCTAATTATGTGATATGAATACACAATTATTAAGTGTTAACAAAATGACACATGTCAAATAAAAATATCTTAAATAAATTCTCTCAATAGCACAAGTTGAATACTAAAGTTTGAGAAAAATAAAATCAAATGCATGTGAATAATATTTAATTTTATTTAAGATTGTAAATGCGTATTTCAAATGGCGCATATCAAACTAAGTTAGCGTTAGGAGTGGTAGAAAAATTTTTGAAACTAGAAAAACAATACACTTCTTGATTAAGAATCATGGGACGTCACGACTAAAGACGTGTTTCCTCCAATTACTACATATATAGATGCTTGGTCTCGGATTAAAAGTTATTCAATGGTGGCACCGATTGTAGGATGGCCCAATCTTTCTCAAATATGGAGAAGTTGTTTTACACACTCAACATAAAGGCAAATCCCTCTATGATGTGAATCCCCAATTTGATTGCAAATTGGATCCATCACTATCCTAAGATCACCTCATTGTTGAAGAACTTCATTTCAAGATTTTGTAGTTCAAACACTCCACTAAAGAACCTGTGAAGAACTAAGCAACATAAACCTAATAGTGAGAGGAAGAACTCTTTCCCAACTTGACAACAAGAACCTTGGGAAAACTATGGCCCTAAACTCAAATTACACAAATTAGAAGACCTAGATTAATCAATTCTAGAAACAAGAACTACTAGAATCAATCAAAGAAGGAATTGGAAATGATCAACTGACTTCCATAGATTCATCAACCTAAATATTCAATTGCTCCGAAAATTAAGGAAGCAAACGCTTAGAAGCTAACTAAGATGGGTTGAAGAACCCTAGAAACCTTTAGAGAAAACTCTCAATTTCATGAATATTCAACTTGATTACAATGTAGGCTATAAACATATATTTATAGTGCTAGGTCTAAACCCTACATTGATGATTGACTTAAGACTCTAGAAGATCAAATACATTCGTAATTAAAAACGAAAAATAGAGTTTAAACATAAAAAAATCCGCTAAAGCAATGCATTTTACTAAAATTCTAATACCCTACTGTCAACAGTAGGTCCTCAGCCTACTAACACCAATTTATCCAGAAGCCTACCGCAAATGGTAGGTACAGGGCCTACCGCCTATGGTAGGTCCTGTTCTTCACTCTTCTTGGACTTTTTCACGTCCAACTTGCTCCATTGAATACTCCTTGCTTATGGTATGAATCATGAGCTACTCGGGAGGTTTTCCTTCATCTTCCAAGCCTTCATTCTTGCTCTTAATCCATTCTTCATGGTTTATTCAATTAATGCCACCATTCCTTTAGCCGATCCATCATCATATTCCTTGATTTTTCCTTGCTCTTGCTCTAATGATTGGTCCTTGGATCAATTCCTTAGCTTCTTGGTCATCTCGGTTCATATCACCCTATCCCTACTATCTACATTCAGATAACGGTAATGCAAAAATTGCTTTGATAAAGTATGATCTCGAGTTTCTTTACTCATGTACATATCTATACATGTTTCTTGGGATAGGATGTGGAAAGAGAATTAAATTTATACCTCTTACTTTATTCTGATCGTGGCTTTTTATGTCTGGAGAGTTCATCACAAATCTCCTAGTACAATTATCTTTTCTGCTTTAGCTAACTCTTTTAACTATTTGGGTAAGATCTTTTATTATATATATATATATATATATGGGGACATGCATCCACAAAGTGCACATACTAATGATATTATTCAAATTTCTTTTCATTATGTTTTACCTTGAGGCATGTTTTTTGCAACCCTAGAATATTAGTTACAACACTAATTCCCTCATTCTCACCTCAATCATTTTCTACCTTACTTCTCTCCTACTTTCCTTAAAATAATCTAACTCAAATTAAAGTGTTGAAGTAATTGGAGATAATATTAATGATTTAAGTGATAGTTGTATATAACACTTTCATATTTCTTTTACTTTTGTCATTGTATCTAACTTTCTTAAAGACATCAACATTTGTAAATAATGACTTTCAAGCCTGAAACATGATAAAAGACATGAAATTTGATGAGATTGAATTTGGGGGTATGCCAGAGATTAGGTTGAGAGAACTCCGTTGAAAGTTTTTTGCCTGGCTAGTTTAAGAATTTAATCCACAACTATGCCAATTTATTATTGATGAAAACAAGGCTCTACCTCTGGAGATATTTAATTCATATTTGGAATTAGTGAAAATAGTCCCCTTTCAGAAAATGACAGCAACAAATGCAGCGCAATACCTAGCTCAATCAAGTTTCTTGAGTTGCTGGAGGAGGTCAAGAACATGCCAATAAACAATGACCTTATGGCTAAATTTATGATGCTTTTGTGTGGATGCTTTCTGTGTCTAAACTCAACATTATGATCACCAACTAAATTTTGGAACATGAGAGAACCAATTAGCCGAATGTCCTCATTCAATTGGTAGACTGAGCATCGTCAAAAGTGTGAAGTAAATGAAAAAAATATATCATTTGAAAAAAGCTAGTACGTTAGGGGCTATGTTTTATTTCAATATTGTATATAATCTTCTCAAAAGTTGTCTTTTTTGTATTGAACTTTTTCACAGATGTCATTCTTTGTACATAATGCTTTCTAAATTGTTCAACGTCATTTGTTCGGTCATTATATCTCATACTTATATATTTGTCCTTACACCCAACTTTTTATCCTTTTGCCATAGTTCTAAATATGTTTAAATCCAAGCTTATCTCAAACATAAGTTAAAACTCTTTTCACCTTTTTCCTTATATGTTTTCTTCTAAGACTCAAAAATCCATTGCAAACATATATCGATTTATTCAGTTATGATGTTGCTCAATGTATATGTTTTAGAAATTTCATTATTTCTATCTAACTCGTTTTTTTGAAGTTGCATACTTCTAGTATAATTAGCAACTTTAATGTAGCCTAATTGTTTTCATCATTTGTGTTACGTCCTATGTATTGCAAGTACAAGCACACATACACACCGGTAGGTTCATATGCATACGTGATATTGTTCACAATGTCTTTTTTATCATATTTAAATATTTTTAAAGACCTCAACATTCGTATCTAACTCTTTCAAAATAATTCAATTTTTTCCGATGCATCATTATTTGTTTGTATTTATGGAACTGTTTTTTTTTTTTTTTTTTTTTTTTTTTTTTTTTGGGAAAAATTTCGGCATATGATAACACAATTATTAAGCATTAACAAACATGACACAAGACAAATAACACTATCTCAAACATATATTGTCAATAGCACGAGTAAAATGCTAAAATTTTAAAATAACTAAATCAAATGCATCTGAATAATCTTTAATTTTCTTCAACATTAGAAATATATATTTTAAATGGCACATTCCGAGCAATAAAGTAAGGATTGGGAGTTGATAGAACCCCTTCAGCGATGAGAACAAACATCACACTATCTGATTAAGAATCATGGGGCATCACAGCTGAAGCGGGGATTCCTCCAAGTACGACATTTACAGATTCTTGGGCCTGTATTAAAACCCATTAAGTGGTGGCACCAATTGTAGGATGGCCAATATTTCACCGATCTAGAGAAGTCGTTGAGCGCACTAAATAGAAAAGTGAATCCTCATGTCCCTGCCAATCGGCTAAAGAAATTTTTAAACTTATAAATTTTGTTGAATCGAGTGTAGAGTTTCATTATATCCACACCTATTCATACATGTTTCTAGGGATAGGATGCTCAAAAGTAAATTAATTTCATATCTCGTATTTTATATTGATTCTGGATTTTTTCTTAAATCCTAGGGATCAAGTGATTAAACTAAATATATTTTGAACATTGTTTTCACAATTGCTTATATATCTCAATATTTAAGCATAATTTTCATATTTGAAATGCACTCACCATAAGTAACATTACTTTTTTCATTGCATTTAACTTTTTCAAAAATTTCAGAATTGTATACAAAAGTTTCAATTGCTTTTTTACTTCTATCGGTTTGTATCTAGTGCTTTCCAGAGAGTTCACCATCATTTCTCCTATGTCTTAGTTATTTTTATTTAGGAGTTAAAAATATATTTTAAACATATTTTGACATATTCAGTTATGATTTTTTTATTCAATGTACCTTTTGTATTAATTATATTATTTTGATGTAACTCATTTTTTGAAAATTGAATGCCTGTTATGTAATTAAATTTTTTACTATATCTTAACCTTTTTTATCATTTGTGTTACATCCCAAACTATCCATAGTATTTTAAAGCCTTTTAACTTTTCACCAAGCAATTGTGATATGGAATTGTATGTGCAGTGGATCAATTCTTCAGATTCAACACCTAAAGAACTTTACTTTCAAAAAGGACTTGATTATCACCGTAAATCAAGCACCCTTAGCTCATCCCAAACTATGATTGTAATAAGTAATCTTTCCATTGTATACCAATCGAACAATGGGGCTTATTACCCACTACCTAGTTGGGGTCTATAAAGAGGACCTAGTCTAAGACAAATACAAGGTAGTGATTATCATAGAAAATAAATTATGATCAATTGTAGATGATTGTTCAACAATTTGTGTATGAGCAACTAAAGAATTGAAGAAAGCATGGATGAAGCTTCAATTAAGGAATTCCAAATTTAATTGGAAGGCTTGGAAGAGTTTCCATGACTTCCAAGACATATTAAAGTCATAAGAAGCTCAACGGAAGCAAACTAGAAGCTCCCAGCCATCATAAACGATGAAAGAAGTAATGAAGGGTGAAGAATAGGGCGTACCGGTGACGGTAGGTTCCCACCCTACCATTCCTAGCAGGTCTCGAGTTAAATAGGTGGTTTTGAAGATCACCTACGAGCGATAGTAGGCTCTTACCCTACCGTCCCCGGTAGGTCTCGGGCTAGCCTCACCAAATGGTCAACTTAACTCTTATTTTTGGCTAATTTGTGTTTTTTCTTTCAAGTTTGTAGTTAACTTTGTTAAAAGGATAATAGGTCTTTTTACTACTCATTAGGTTTTAAGGAAAGGAGTTCAGATTTCTCTATAAATATCTTAGTGTGCCTGCTTTTGTAATTAAGTTAAAGCTGAATGATATATGAAATTGTGAGTTTGTTCTTAGGGTTCTTAGGTTCTGAAGCCTTCTCCTAAACTTCATCTAGGGTTTGATCATTCCTTAGATTTATTTTACTTAAATACTTGTATTAGGTTGATCCAAGGGTTCACAATTTGATCACAGTTCCTGATTCTATGATGATCACATCCTTGTGATTTGCTCTAGAGCTTAGGTCTTCTTCAATTGATCTAATTGGGTAGTGGGTAACCAGCCCCATTGTTTGATTAGCAATTGAGCGAAAGATCCTCTTCATATGCATTTTGTTCTTAGTTTGGTTTGAATCATGGGTGGGTGTTGTTGAAGAAGATCAAGTCCAATTAAAGGCAAGATCCTTGAGGGATGGACATGAAGATACTAAATCATATCAATAGAACTCGTAGATCATCCCAATCTAGGTGATTCAAATAAAATCAAACTAAAGAAGATCACACACTAGATAAAAGTTCAAAAGAGGCTTGAAAGCTCAAGAGCCCTAGAACAATTACTCCTAAACGTCATATCATCATAATTCATTAGCTAATTATAAAGGAGGCATAATGAGGTATTTATAGAAAAACCCTACTCTCTTTCTAAACCTAATTAAACTTTAGTAAAGTTAGTTACAAAACTTGGGAACAAAGAAACCAAGAATCAAACCAAAAAATTAGCTAAATTGACTAAGAAATGTAATGTTGACTAGATCCGTCGCATCCGGCCGAGAAGGTGGCTAGGTCCAGCCACTCAATTTATTCCAATCCCTTTTGTAGCCTAGAGCTATCGGGGATAGTAGGGTGGGAGCCGACTATCATTGAAAGGCTTTGTTTTAGCCTTTCTTGGTAGTTTTCGCATCATCGCGTATTGGCTTTGTTTGACCTTCAAAATATTCAAACGGTCCTTGTTGCCTTCAGAAATATTGTATAGCATTCTCTAGCTTTCCAATGAATCTTGAATCTCCTCAATTGGACTCCTATAACTCAAGTTACGGCCATTGTACCAAACTGTGTGATCTTTGCAATGGAAGGTAGAGTATCCGATTTAAAACTAATCATAAGATATCCAAATGAACTCAAGAAGTCTTCAACAATTTCATGATGATCACTTATTCATTTGAAATCCTTAAAAAGCTCCTAAAGGGAGTTCTTCCAAAACTAGCCTAGAAATTCCAGTTTATATCTTTTTCGACCTTCTTCTAGCTCTAATTCTTCGACTTGAATATTCCAAGAATTCTTGCATATTCGTGGTCATATCATATTGAAACCATATTTGGGAACAACATTTAAAACCTCTTCATGGATTACTCCTCAATTTTTGTTAAAAATCTTAAACCTCTAGAACCTATATAAGTATAAATAACAAAAAGAATTATAAAGGCATTAAACATATAATGGGATAAAGTGTAATTAGACCACTACTTTATGTTGTGAAAACTATCACAAGAAAGTTTCAGGTGTTACCTTCTCTTGGCCATTGGTTTTACAAGTTCCTTTATGTTGTGTATTTTGAAAAGTTACGACAGTTTAAGGTGGTGTGCTTATTAGAAAATCTAGAAGTTCTTTGTTGGTGTTTCAGTTAAGCATTGACATATTTCATGGAAGACAATTGTTGTTACGCCCACTGAAATGGACTCTCAAAAAAATTTGACCTACTTCAGCAATTGTGGGACAATATGTTTATTTTCCTCATTGAGAAGGCATAATTTCTACAATCAACTAATATGAGGAGATTGTCTACTTTATTTATTCTCGTGTTGCCTTGGCTTTTTCAAATTTATTTTCTTTGGAAACTAGAAGATAATTTATCTTTTAGATTTTTATCACATAAAGAGGTACTTGAAGATTGAAATTCATCATTTCTATCCCCTTAGCTTATTTGACAACAGACACATGTTCGCAATTGAAATTAGATGGCATTAAATTTTAACTATGATTACATAAAATGCTGAAATTGAGACTGAGCATGCATTTTGTTAGGGAAATAAAACACCTCTTAATTGATCATCCACTCCAATAGCTCTTTTTACGAGTTGTAGAGTTGAAGTTCTTAGTATTAATAATGTGATATTTGATTTGCAAATGGATCAAATTCTTCAAATCTTCAAATCCCAAGGTCCTTTGCCTTTAAGAAGGACTTAATTAGCTCAATCCTCAAGCAACCATAGGCATACTAAACCTAAAACCTCTTGAATTTATGAAACTAATCTTTCCCCCACACTCTAATTCAACATTGGGTATACTAAACCCAACACTTAATTAGCTTGTGTAGAGAAGACCCTATCTAGACAATTACAAGATTGAAATATCATAGAGAAGGAATTACGATCAATTAAAGAAACCCTTGTTCCCAGTCTAAGCGTCTCAAGTAAAATCAACCTAAAGATGATCAAACCCTAGAATAAAGTAAAAGGCTTGAAGAACTGAATAACCCTAATTCAAACACTTCCAATTTCATATAATGTCCAACCTTTCAACTTGATTACAAAAAGAGGCATAATAAGATATTTATGGAGAACTCCTAACTCCTCTTCCTACATCAAATGAATGTTAAGAAGACCGAATTATCCCTTTATTGTAGTTAATTACGAAATTGGAAATACAGAAACCACTAATTGACCTAATACTAACTAAATTTGACTAAAAACAAGTTGTAGTCTTGACCCGTCCGGGTCTGACCACTCATTCTTCAAAACAATCCCTTCCAATCTGAGGCCTATCGGGGATGGTAGGGTGGGAACCTACCCTCGATGGCAGGCTATGTTCTTCCTCTCTTCATTGCTTCTTTCGTAGTTTATGATGGTCGAGAGCTTCTTGTTTGCTTCTGTTGAGCTTCTTATGACTTTAATGTGTCTTGGAAGTCTTGTAAACTGTCCCAAGCCTTCCAATTAAGTCTAGAATTCCTCAATTGAAGCTTCAACCATGCTTTCTTCAACTTTCTAGTTGCTCATAAACAAATTCTTGAACAATGTTTTGTCGATTCATATTACTTTGCTAGATATGACTCTTTCTTTTGACATGTTAAAAAAATAAAATTTATGCCATTGTGTTAGATCAAATGCTATGAACAAGGACACATATGTAAAAGTAGGTGCGTGCGAGAGTGACGTTATTTAGCTATCCTTCTGATATATTTAACTTTTGAAAATCAATATTTGTAACTTATTCTTTTCAGAAAGTTTAACATGTCATCCCTTGTGGCATTAAAACTCATATTATTATTTTTCTTATTTTATTTAATATTTTTCACCTTTTTTCCTTTAATCTTAAGGGTAAAAGGTTCATTTTAAATATATTTTGAAATCTTTTTAACAAATTTTCATATATCTCAATAACAAAAAACAATTTGCATATGTTAAATACACTTACTATAATTTATGTTACTTTTATTATTGCATTTTTTCTTTTCAAAACTTTTAAAATTATATATAATCCTTTTAAATTTTTTGTTATTTCGCTTTTTGTTTTCAAATTTTTTCAAAGTTGTCAATATTTGGATATAATGCGCTTTCTAAGGGGTTGAATACAGTCTATTCTATTATTATACCTCCTACTTATATATTTGTCCTTAAAACTAACTTTTTTAACACTTGATATGACGATGGAAATGCAATAAGCCTTGGAAGATTCAAGTTCAAGAGTTAGAGTTCGAGTAATGGTTGAAACAGAGGAAAGCTGGAATTTCTGCATAAGTTTTGGAAGAACTCAATATTGGTGATTTTAAAATATTCTTAAGGTTTCCAGAATAATATGAATCATTTCTATATGAGTACATTTGGATATTCTATGATTAATGTTAAATGAGACTTTTTACCTTCGATTTTTATGATGACCCATGTCGGTAAAATTGCCCTAATTTGAGCTATAGTAGTCAAATTGAGGAGATTCTAGATGCATTAAGACTACAAGAGAAATCTCTACTACTTTGCTAGGACACCAAGAGCTAGTTCAGACACTTTCAAGGTCAAAAGGGAAGCTGGCCTTGGAGAGGTAAAATTGCAGAAGGTAAAACAGGGCTAGCCGACCAAGGCAACCCCTAGCAAGCTAGCCCTGGCAAGTTTCTGTACAAATTGGAGCCTTCCAAAGGGCCTGGCTAGACCCAGGCACCTTTTTTGTTCGGACCCGATTGAACTAGACAGCAAGTTTAATCTGGCCAACATTTTTGTGCCATGCATTTTTACTTCTTGGAACTCCGATTTTCTTTAATGTATAACATGAATTAAGGGTATCCTAACACTATAGTCAAAGTAGGATTTAAACCCTAAAGTATTGTTAGCCCGATAAAAATACCCAATTACGTCTCATTTCTGTGTAGATTATGAATTATGATATATTGAATTAAGAGAGGATTCTCTTTAGATTTCTAGGGTTCTTCAACCTTTTTAGCTAAGTTCTCTAAGGGTTATCTTCCTTAGTTAGTCCTCAATTCGTGTTCCTAGCTTGAAGGTGTATGGAATAAATTTGATCATCTAAAGTTCCTGCTTCCTTTCATATTCACATTATTGTGGATTGTCATTGATTTAGGTCTTCTCTATAAGAGGTAAATTAGGAGTTGGGTATACATCCCAATGTTGAATCAGCTTATAGGGAAAAGATCAATAATCATGGGTTCAAGAGGTCTTAGATATAGCTAAGATTTCTTGAGGATGCTAATGATCAAGTCGTTCTAGAATGCAAAGTCCATAGAGGTTGATTGTGAAGAATTCATTCATTGAATATCCAAGTGCATATCAACTTTTGTAATAATTCTGCATATATTTAAATCAAAGCTTATATCAAACATTGGATAAAACACTTTTCAACCTTTGCCTTATATTTTTTCTTTTAAGACATAAAAATCTTTTCAAACATATTTCGATATACTCAGTTAGGATTTCTTCACTGTATAGTTTTAAGAAATTTTATTATTTCTATCAAACTTTTTTTTTTTTTTTTAAAAATGAAATCCCTCTCATACAAGTTAAGTTTTTCTAATGTACCTTAATTCTTTTTATCAGTTTGTTAGATCACGTGCTTTGCACGTACGAGGACATATACACATAGGTACATTCATATGCATGCGTGATATTGTTCATTGTCTTCGTATTATAATAAACTCTTCTCTGAAAATCTCGACATTCATATCTAACTCATTCAAAATAATTTAACGTTTTTGGTTGCATCATTATTTGTTTGTCTTTACATAATCGTATTTTTTATTTGTCTAAATATATGTTATATGAATACAAAATGATTAAGGGTTAATAAAGATGACACATGGCAAATAACAATATCTTAAATAAATTCTCTCCATAGCACAATTTGAATGCTAAAATTTGACAAAAACAAAAGCTAATGCGTCTGAATAATCTTTAAGTTTTTTCAAGATTAAATATTTGTATTTCAAATGGCGCATATCGAACTATGTTAGGGTTAGGAGTTGGTAGAAACCTTTCTTTAAACTAGCAAAAACATCACACTTCTTGATTAAGAATTATGGGGTGTCACGACTACATAGGGATTCCCTCCAAGTACGGCATATATAGATGCTTGGTCTTGAATGAAAATTCATTCAATAGTCTGATGTGGATTTGGATCTCCAATGGATCAATTCTTCAAATCAAAGACCTTAATTTGCCTCCAAGAAGGAATTTCATCCTCAAGAAACGATAGCGATATGAAATTGATCTTTCCCCTATAAGAAAAATCAAGATTGAGTATATTAGACCCAACATTTAATTAACATGCATACAGAAGACCTAAATCTATGACATTACATGATTGTAAAAATCAAAGAAATAGGAATTTAGATGATCAATTAGATTTTTATAGATCTTCAATATATGAACATCAATTAAGCAATCACTAAGGAGGATAACCCTTAGAGAACTTATTTAAAGAAGGTTAAAGAACCCTAGAATAATGAAGAAAATACTTTGTATTCAAATTATCATTTCATCAAAATCTAATTACAAATGAGGCATAATGTGAGGTATTTATTTGAAAAACCCTAGCTCTTCTCCCTAATGAATGTTTAAAAGACCTAATTAATCTTTAATAAAATTAATTACTCTCCAAACCCTAATAAATGTTTGAAAGGCTTAATTAATCCTTAATGAAGTTAATTACAAGACTAGGTAATACAAAAAATAAAATTAGAATAAAAATAACAAATTGGACCAATTGATATTGTTTCTGTCAATTTTGGGCATAGAGCTACCGTGGTTGGTAGGTCACCCTCTTCCAAACGGTAGGCTCTATTTTCATAGCTCACACTTGTGTGATTTTGCATCTCCTCGATAATCGTTTTGTTTGAGCTTCGAAAATTTCCAACGAGCTCTTGTGCTCTTTAAAAAAATTGTATATCTTTCTCTTAGAGTTCCAATGAATCTTCAATTACATCAGTTGGACTCCTATAACTCTTGTTATGGCCATTATACGAGAATGTGTCATCTTTGAAATTTAAGGTAGAATGTCCAGTTTAAGTATGGTCATAAGATAACTAAATGAACTCATCTAGGAATGTGCTATGCCATTCAAGAAACCTCTAGAAGTTGCATACAATCTTCATGAAGGTCACTTGTTTATTTGAAGTCTTTAAAAGCTCCTAAATGGAGTTCTCCAAAATTGGTCTAGAAATTCCTGTTTGCCTCCATTTTGACCATCTTTCTATCTCTAAATCTTGGACTTGAATCTTCCAAGCATTCATACACATCCATGGTCATATCATATCCCCTCTCTTAAAACGAATTCGTCCTCGAATTGTACATTCATTAGAAATATAATTTTCAATCGAACAATGCTACAAACACTATTGCTAAAGCACACAAGAACTAGACAAGTAAGTCTAATTGTCATGTAAACAACCAGAAGAGCAAGATGTCTATAACTTCTTTGAAAGGTTTGTGATAAGCAAAAGATGTGTTAACAAAGAAGTTTAATAAATGATTCTCTAAGGAACATTTAAGCGCAAACCAACAAGGATTTACAAGATCTCTCTTAATAATAATATAAGTGAAACAATACCAATCTCGTAAATGAAACTCCACCACATAAACTTTCAAAACTTCTACGAAAGGGCGATGAAACGTAAAGCTCAAATTGAAATTAGAATTCAAGAATAAGCACAAAAAATTTTGAAAATATTCAAGATCCAAAATAAGAAGTGTTCCTTCAAAAGTTTTAGAAAAGATGTTTAAAATGAAGCTTCTTACGAACAACTCTTTTGATAATTCTCCAAATAAGGCACATTCACTATCATCCTTAAAAGGTAAGTGATGATAGAAACTAGTATCCTCATCAAACTCAAAAATTAAATAAAGAAAATCATGAGTTTGGCATGTCTCTTCTTTAAAAGGAAGTTATATTGGAAATGCACCTTGAAAATGTAATCAAAAGTATTTGGAAATGAAGAACAAACTTTATGTTTCACAAATTCAAACACTTCAAAATTGTGTTGAGGAAAAGTAGACATTAAATTTTCAAAATTCCATGATTTTCTACCTCCCTCTTTTTCAAGCATTTTCACCAAGATCTCTTTTAAAGGTAGATGATACAACAAAGTTCCGTCAAATCTAATATTAAAAAATATAGCCCAAGAGCTCTTCCAAAAACTAACAATTGAAATAAACAACTTCCTACACCACTCCTTAAAAGGTAGATGATTGGAAAGATGCTTGTCACTAAAAGCTTTCCAAGATTGTTCAAAAGAATCATTTCTCACATTAGCTTCCAAACACTTACAAAGAATAGGTTTAAATATTTCAAACCTATTTTCTACCTTGGTTTCAAAATCTTTGAATAATAAGAATTCCTAAGAATGCATATGGTAGAATTTAAAATCGTGGTCATTTCCAAACAAAGTGTTCAAAGAACCAATCACATTTGATAGCTCATGCTTGTTGCAAAGAAATTTGATTTGACCACTCAAGAGGAAAAAGCGTTGACCAAAAGGAACAACTCTATTAAATTTCTTCATGAAAATCTCAAAGAAGGTTAAAACATAATCACAATTTCCAACAAACTTTTCTTTAAACTTATCATGAAAAATATCAAATGAAGCACAATCAAATCCAAAGCTAACAAGTTTAGAGTCAAAGATGGAAGAATAATCATGGACCAACTTATAATCAAAACAAAATGATACATCACTATCATCACTAACCACAAGTTGGTTTTTCAATGAATCATGAGAATAAACACACTTAAAAGTAGAAGGCACAACTAGAAAGAGACCACTACCAAAAGAGATAGCATAAGTATCTCCAATTATGCTCACGTGAGAAATGAAAGATGCTAAAAACAACCTTAAGTCCCCATAAGCAACTTCATGAGGTAAAAGAGAAGGTTTAAGAATAGAGCTTATTGATGAATTTTCATGGCATAGTGAGCTCTTTCCCAATGATCTCTCCTTGTTTTTCAAACTCCATGGTGTGCTTCCCAATGAAAAAGTACAAGGATGGTCAAGAGAAATCCTATCAAAATTAAGTGCAACAGAATTCAATTTAGTTTCCATGAGAAAGTGGTCAAAACATAGATAAGTAGAAGTAAATAAGCTTATTGTCTAGTTGATCTTGTAGTGTAAGATCCCTTCATTCTCCATGCTTTGTAACAGATGTTTCCGTACACATGAAGAATCACGAACAAGAATAGAGTTAATTTGATTAGTAAAAACACTCACTCCCTTTGTATTGTCAAGTACAACTACCTCTTTTTATTTTTGCACTTCTTTTATACTCTCCTGTTTTTCAATGAAGCACTCATTCTCTTTTGTATTCTCACTTTCTCAAAATCATATTTTTTTTCTTTTGAACACTCACCTTTTTCACTCTCTTCTTTTAAAGTAGAATGGAATCAAAGACACATAATCTTTCAACTAATCTCTCTTTTTCTTCCACTCTATCTTTTTCAATGCTCTTTTCATTCATGATATCACAAAAATCTTTATTAGATGTCTCTTTCTCAACATGTGTGCCAACAACCTCTTCAACTTCAACTGTAGCATGTGGAAGTTCTTTGTCCTTTGGAGCTTCTTCAACAATTGATGGTTTCATGGGTTTCACTTTGACAACTTCTAGAGATGGAATAGAAAATTGTGTATCCTCACATCCTTTAGCTTTCAGGAAGCACTTTTCCGTTTTCTCATGCCCATACATTCCTACCCTTTCCCTCAACTTCTTGGTGCCAAAGGATTAAGAGTGAATATCTTGCCATTCTTAAAACATGATGTTTAAAACTGTACTACTCTAAAATTAACATATAACAGGCAAGCAAACCTATTAATGTATGATGTGAACCTCCTTAAGCTTGTATAAGGTTCAATTGCTCCCAAGAATGAACTCTCTTCAAGAGGCACCCTTTTGTGAATTTGCATTGAATAACTTGATGTGCCAAGAACAAATTGCAATTAGACAACAAAGAACAAATAAAACCTTCCTATTTTGAGGGAAAAATAAACAAGGTTTAAGGAAACTCTACCTACTCTCCACACACAAGCAATACCTAATTTCCAAGAAACACTATCCATAAAGAGTTAGAACCTCAAAGAAGAGTTGGATTTGGGAATTAGAACAAGAACTCTTGAATTGAAGATTCAAGAATTCCTTCTCTAGAATTATACAAGGAAAATTCCTAATTTACAAGGAAGGGGTAGAGACCATTGAACTCTAGGTTGTTTCTCTCAAACTTCTTCAATTTTCATTCTATGCCCAAATGGCTGAAAAAGGGGAATTTATAGAGTATTACATGATTTTCTTCCAACCCTAGCTATTAATCTAACTAACAAGGAGTTTATGGGCACTTACGCCACTTAAATACAAGTCAAAAGAAGTTTCACACCCAAAATGAAGAGTCAAGACAGTTAAAAACTTCCTAACTTTCTACCAGCTGAGACTTATCGTTGACGGTATGTCTCCCTTACTATGTGCGATAGGTCGGCTCACACTCAAACTTCTTGTTCTGAACCATACTGGTGACGGTACGGTGGACCTACCGTCTGCGGTAGGTCTGGTGCTCTCCTCATGGACAGAACCCTACCGCCAACGGTAGGGTGGACCTACCGTCAACAGTAGGTATTGTGAGCTTTTCTCTTCCACGGGCAGAACCCTATCGCCTGCGGTAGGGTCTAGATCTTCTTCTCTCTTTGACGTTGAAGCTTCAAAGCCTTCCAAACTTGTTTCTTTGAATTTCTCCACTTGCACCTTAGATAATAGTAGTGTTTTTTATCCTCCCAAGTCTTTTTTTTCTTCCTCTAGCACATGCCAATTAAGGTTTTGGAACATTTTCTCAAGCAAGGCTACCTTTCCCGTGTGTTCTTCTTTCAATCTCTTAGTCATTGCTCTCGTGATCGGACCTTGCATTAACTCTACTGTTTCTTGTGCATTCCAGGTCATACTATCCGCCCCTCCTTTGAAAAGATTCATCCTCGAATCCATATGTACATAAAAAAGAAATAAGTTAGAAATATGGAAAGTGGCACTAACATGATATAGATCAAGAAGATCAATCTTATATGTATTGTCGTTGATCTTCTCAAGGACTTGAAATGGTCCATCTCTTTTAGCATCCAGCTTGCTTTTGTGAAGGTTGGGAAACTGTTCTTTCTTTAAATGCACCAAATCCAATCTCTGGGCTCGAAAGTCACCTTTCTGCATCCTTTATTCTTCCTAGAAGCCACCATTTCATTCTTCTTTTCAATTTGGTCACGGTCCTTGTCATGAATAGATTTAACCAATTTGGTCTTTTTCTTACCATCCAAACTCAATTGGTGGTCAGTTGGCAAAGAAACAAATCCAAAGGGGTTAGTAGATTAAAACCATAGACAACTTCGAAAGATAAAAGCAGTAGTAGAATGACACGCCCTATTGAAAGAAAATTCAATTAATGGAAGACATTCCTCATGCTTACTTATATGCTTCCCATGAATTGCCCTAAGAAGTTGCCCTATAGTTTTATTAACACCTCGGTTTGACCATCCGTTTGGGGAGGACAAGAAATGGACTAAAGTAAGTTAGTTCCAAGTTTCTTCCATAACACTTTCAAAAAGTTACCAACAAACTTTGTTTCATGATCCGAAACTATTCGTCTAGGCATGCCATGCAACCTCACAACCTCTCGAAGGAACAGCTAGCAATATGAGATACATCATCTGTTTTGCTACAAGCAGTAAAGTGAGACATTTCGGAGAAATGACTTATAACAACAAATATTGAATCCTTTCCAGAAGAAGTCCTAGGCAGTCCTAGAATGAAGTCCATGGAAACATCCTCCCAAGGTGCATTAGAAACAGGTAAAGGTTTGTACAAACCATGAGGTAAGGATGAAGATTTAGCACGTTTACAATATAAATAATTGCCTACAAACTTTTCAACATCCCTTTTCATCTTAGGCTAAAAGAAATGCTCATGCAAGATATCATAAGTTTTAGCTATACCACAATGCCCATAAGACCACTCCTATGAGCTTCCTTAACTAGAAAACTTCTAATGGACCCACGAGGAATACAAAGTTTACCTTCCCTAAAAAGAAAAGAATATTTCACATAAAACTTATCAAATGGAGTAATCAAGAAAGAATCGAAAGCACCTCCAAAATCATCGTCATGAGCATATAAGTCTTTTAGCATCTCAAACCCAAGCAATTGAGACTGTAAGGAAGTAAAAAATGTATACCTTTTCAAGAGGGCATCCACCACGATATTTTCTTTTCCCTCCTTGAAGTGAATGACGTAGGGAAACATCTCTATGAATTCCATCCACAGAGTATGTCGTTTGTTGAGCTTTTGTTGACCCTTCAAGTACTTCAAGGATTCATAATTGGTGTGGATGTCAAACTCCTTTGGCACAAATAATATTGCCGACGCTTCAAGGTCTTGACCAAGACGTGCAATTCTTTGTCATAAGTGGCGTGGTTCAAAGTAGCCCCCAAAAAGTTTTCACAAAAATGGGCTATGGGCTTCTTGTCTTGCATTAAAACTCCTTCAGATGCATTGCACTCGATCTGAAACATCATTTCAAAGTTTTGCAAAGTGAGGAGAGGATTATTGCATAACTTTTCTTTAAAAACTTCAAGGCTACCTCTTGGGCGTCTCCCCATGTTAACCCACTTGTCTTCTTGATGACCTAGTGAGAGGACTTGCGATGGTGCTAAAAGTCCTTAATAAACCACCGATAGAAACTTGTCAACCCATGGAAGCTCCAAACTTTGGTAGCACTCTTTGGCGTTGGCCAATCTTTTATCACCTTCACCTTGTCACAATCTACTTTGAATCCTTTAGAGCTAACAACTTAGCCAACAAATGTTATCATTTCCCAAAAAAATTCATATTTTCTAAATTGTCATATAGTTGTTCTTTCTTGAGCACAACACAAACTTGTCTAATATAAGCAAGTGATCTTCATAAGTCTTGCCATAAATCAAAATTTTATCAAAGTATACAACAACAAATTTCCCAATGAATTCACAAAAGACATGATTCATCAATCTCATAAAAGTGCTAGGTGTATTGGTGAGACCAAAAGGCAAGACAAGCCACTCATAAAGACCAAATTTGGTTTTGGAAATGGTTTTCCACTCATCTCTCTCTTTCATTTGGATTTGGTGATAACCCAATTTCAAATCAATTTTTGAAAAATCTTGGACCCATGCAATTCATCAAGTAAGTCATCTAGCCTAGAGGTGATGATACTTAATAGTAACATTATTGACAGCTACAATCTATGCATATACGCCAACTACCATCCTTTTTAGGGACTAGAAATACTGGTATCGGTACCGTACATAGGCTAAGGCTCTCTCGGATGTGCCCCTTAGCAATTAGTTCCTCCACTTGTCTTTGAAGTTCCTTGGACTCTTCGGGTGAGCTCCCATAGGTGGGGCAATTTGGTAGCATAGCTCCGGTAACAAAATTGATTTGGTGCTCTATCCCTCTCAACGGTTGTAATCTGTCAGGTGTTTCCTTCAGGAAAACATCCTCAAACTCCTTGATAACCCCTACAATGGCTTGAGACAAAGAAGAAGCAATTTCGTTAGTTGAAAAATAAGCTTCTTTGTACATAAGGAGTAGAAGGTTTTATTAGCCTCTATTGCCTCACAAATATCGCTCTCTTTGACAAAGAAACTCAGTCTAGCGTCACTCTTGCTCTCGTTTATTACCACTCCCTTCTTCTTTGTTCTCTCCCTATTGTTCTCTCTCTGTCTCTAGAGACTTTCCTCTCTTGTCCTTTTCCTCTACTCTCTTCCCCTCTTTTATACACTTCTTTTTATCCTCTAACTCCTTTTCTCTCATCTTCACTTGATCTTGGTACACTTGAAAAGGGGTAAGGGATTGATTGAAATCTAGATTCCATCCATTTCAAAAGAGTATGTGTTCTTAAGCCCATCATGAATGGCTTTCCTATCGAATTGGCACAACATTCCGAATAACAAATGTCCAGCTTGCATTGGAACCAACTCACAAAGAATCTCATCTTTTTATTTCTAGTAGAAAAAACACCATCACTTGTTTCATGACCCACACCTCTCTGCTATAGTTTAACCAATGCATCGGTATGGCTTAGGATGCTTCATGGTTGGCAATTTCGACTTTTTTACCAAATAGGTGCTTACCACATGGTGCAACTCCCACTATCAATGATGGCGTTGCAAGCCTTGTTGTCTATGTTGCACCTCTTGTGGAAGATATTCTCCCTTTGTTGGCTAGTTCTATTTTCAAAAGCTTGAGAGCTAAGAGCTCTCAAAACCACCAAGAACTCCTCTTCATATAGAGATTCCTCATCGGACTCCTCATTCTCTTGCTCACCTCAAACTTCATCTTCGGATGAGATCTATCCATTTGGCTTAATGACCATGACCATCTTGGTTGGGCAATTTTTTGAGTAGTATCCATATCCTTTACATTTAAAACATTGGACGTCTCTAGTTCGATTAGGAGCCACCTCCACCTCTACCTTGCTCTTGTACTTGTTATCTTTTTTGCCTTAGACCCATCCTTGAACGCCACTTTAGGAGTATCATCCCTTCACAACAACTTAGTACATTTACTGAGCAACTCCTTCCATTGCTCCGAAGCTTCATATAAACTTTCCCCATCAATTTATTTGAACGATAATATTTCATTTCTTAACCTAGTAGTGCAACCATGAGAGAAGTATCGACCCAAGAACTTCTCGGCTAAAGAATCCCATGATGTGATCGAGCCGGAGGAAGTGATTTCAGCCAAGATTTTTCCTTTCCACTCAGAGAGAATGGAAAGGTAAAGACAGATGGCGTCGTCCGAGACTCCATTGATTTTTAAAGTGTCACACACCTCCAAAAAGTTAGAAATGTCTGCATTTAGATCTTCTTCTTGGAGTCCATCGAATCAGACATTGTTCTGCACTATCTGCATCACATTTGGCTTAATCTGGAAGTTGTTTGCTTCTACACCTGGTCTAGCTATGCTTCACTGTGTTCTAACAATGGACTGTCTGGCGTGTCTGCCATGGTCCTTTCTGCCATTAGTGGAAGTGGGTTAATAGGAAGGATATATGGTAGATCCTATTGCTCATCCTCCGTTTTGTCCACTTGAATGATCTCGATTCCCTCCGTTTTGAATTAAAGGGTGAGGCTAGAACTCCATAACATACATTCAATTTTAAAGTCATATGGATCTAATTTACCCTGGTTGGTACAGGGCATTTACTAATTCAATAAAATCAGAAACAGACAACAATACAAATCAATCAAAGAATAACTAAGTGAAACTTCAAAGAAATAAGCATAGATGAAATATTAATAATACGAGAACAAAATAAAAACAAAAATAAGAAAAAAAGAACGAAAACAAAAAACTAAAAATCATTAAAGCAATAGATTTATGGTGTTCTTAAACTTATCGTTCCCCGACAATGGCGCCTAAAACTTGATGTTTAAAACCTGACTACTCTAAAATTAACACATAACGGGCAAGCGAAAAGTGTATTATGTGAATCTCTTTAAGCTTGTATCAGGTTCAATCACTCCCATGAATTAACTCCCTTCAAGAGGCACCCTTTTGTGAATTAGCATTAAAGAACAGATGAGCCAAGAACAAATTGCAGATAATTTAAGCAACAAAGAACAAATAACCTTCCTATTTTATTGGAGAATCAACAAGGTTTTAAGGAAACCTCACTTACTCTCCTCACACAAGGAATACCTAATTTCCAAGCAACACAAACTATAGAGAGTTAGCACCTCAAGGAAGAATAGGATTTGGGAATTAGAACAAGAACTCTTGAATTGCAGATTCAACGTTTCCTTGTCTAGTATTATATAAGGGAAATTCCTAATTTACAAGGAAGGGGCAGAAACCATAGAACTCTAGGTCGTTCCTCTCAAACTTCTTCAATTTTCATTCTATGCCCGAAAGGCTGTAAAAGGGGTATTTATAGAGTATTACATGATTATCTTTCAAACCTAGCTATTAAGCCAACAAACAAGGAGTTGATAGGCCCTTAGGCCACTTAAATACAAATCAAAAGAAGTTTAATACCAAAATGACGAGTCAAGGAAGTTTAAAACTTGCTAACTTTCTACCAGCACACCCCTATCGTCGATAGTAGGTCTCGCCCTACCGTGTGAGGTAGCTTGGCTCACACTCAAACTTCCTTTACCAAATCTTACCAGCGATGGTTGGGTGGACCTGCCATCGGCAAAAGGTCTGGTGCTCTTCTCACGGACAAAACCCTATCGTGACGGTATGTTGGACCTACCGTGCACGATAGGTATTGTGAGCTTTTCTCTTCCATAGGCAGAACACTACTGTGAACGGTAAGGTGCACCCTACTGCCTGCATAGGGTATAGACCTCCTTCTTCCTTTGGCATTGAAGCTTCAAAGCCATTCAAACTAGTTTCTTTGAATTTTTCCACCTGTACCTCAGACACAGGAATGTTTTGGATCTCCAAAGTCTTCTCTTTTTTTCTTTACTAGAACATGCCAATTAAGGTTTTTGAACATCTTCTCAGACTAGGCTACCTTTCCCGTTCTTTAATCCTATTGGTCATTACTCTCGTGTAAGGAAGTAAAAAGTGTATACCTTCTCGAGAGTGCATCTGTCACGACGTGTTCTTTCCCCTTCTTGGACTAAATGACATAGGGAAACGTCTCTATGAATTCTATCTACCGAGCATGTCTTCTATTGAGCTTTTGCTGACCCTTCAAGTACTTCAAGGATTCATGATCGGTGTAGATGACAAACTCCTTTGGCAACAAATAATATTGCCAATATTTCAAGGTCTTGACCAAGGCATACAATTTTCTTTTCATAAGTGGCATAGTTCAAAGTAGCCCCCGACAATTTTTCACTAAAATATGCTATGGGCTTCTTGTCTTTCATTAAAACTCGGCCAATTCCTACTCTAGACGCATTGTACTCGATCTCAAACATCTTTTCAAAGTTTGGCAAAGTGAGAAGGGAGTGTTGCATTACTTTTCTTTCAAAAACTTGAAGGCGACCTCTTGGGCATCGCCCCTTGCAAAACCCACTTATGTTGTTGATGACCTCGGTGAGAACAGTTTCTATGGTGCTAAAATCCTTAATAAACCACCGATAGAAACTTGCCAACCTATGGACGTCTCGAATTTTGGTGGCACTCTTTGGCATTGGCCAAGCTTCTATCGCCTTCACCTTGTCACGATCTATTTGCAATCATTTAGAGATAACAACATAGTCAAGGAATGTTATCCTTTCCAAGAAAAATTCACATTTTCCTAAATTGGCATATAGTTGTTCTCTCCTAAGCACAAAACAAACTTATCTAATATGATGCAAGTGCTCTTCATAAGTCTTGCTATAAATAAAAGTGTCATGAAAGTATACAACAACAAATATCACAATGAATTCACCCAAGAGATAATGCGTTAATCTCATAAAAGTGCTAGACGCATTGGTGAGACCAAAAGGCATGACAAGCCAATCATAAACACAACTTAGTTTTGAAAGTAGTTTTCCACTGATCTCCCTCTTTCATTTGAATTTCGTGATAACCCGATTTTAACTCAGTTTTTGAGAAAATTATGGACCCATGCGATTCATCAAGTAAGTTATCTAGCCTAGGGATGGGTGACGATACTTAATAGTAATATTATTGATAGCTCCATAATCTATGCACATACGCCAACTACTGTCCTTTTTAGGGACAAGAAGTACTGCTATAGCACATGGGCTAAGGCTCTCTTGGATGTTTCCTTAACAAGTATTTCTTCCATATGTCATTGAAGTTCCTTTGTCTCTTCAGTTGAGCTCCTATACGCAGGAAGATTTGGTAGCACGGCTCCAAGAACAAAATCGATTTGGTGCTCTATCACTCTCAATGGTGGTAAACCGCCGGCTGCTTCCTCTAGGAAAACATCCTTGAACTTCTTGAAAACCCCTACAATGGCTTGAGCCAAAGAAGAAGCAACTTCGTCATATGACAAATAAGCTTCTTTGTACATAACATGTAGAACGGTTTCCTTAGCCTCAATCGCCTCACAAACCTCACTCTTATTGACAAAGAAACTTATTCTAGCCTCACCCTTGCTCTACTTTATTACCACTACCTTCTTCTTTGTTCTCTCTTGACTGTTCTCTCTCTCTAGAGAATCTCTTTTTTTATCCTTTGATGTAGATCCACTTTGATTGTAACTTTTGACTCTACTCCTTTCTAAGGATCACCTCCTTCTCTGGAGAACCTCTACTGAGGATTTTTAATTCAAATACTCTAATAAGAAACCTATGAGAAACTAAGTCTCATAAATCTAATATTGAGAGGCTAAATTCTTTCCTAGATTGATAATTAGAACATTGAGAGGCTAAATTCTTTCCTAGATTGATAATTAGAACATTGAGGGAACAAAGACCTCGAAACCCCAACTACACAATTCAGAAGACCCAAGATTAATTGATTCAGAGAAAGAAAACTCTATGAATCAACTAATGATAGGAATTTGAATGATCAATTGATTCCATAGATACTTCAATCTAAGGTTTAATTGTTCGAACATACTAAGGACATTAACCCTTCGTAAGCTAGTCTAAGAAGGAGAAGAAACCAAGAGGCAACTTGGAGAATATCTCTCATATTTTCAACAAATTCATAGAGTAAACTCTAACCCTAGCTAACCTATAGTTAAATGATTCATAGACTAAACTCTAGCTCTAGCTAACCTATAGTTAAATGATTCAAAATACGCATTGAAACCTTGATTAAAAACTAAAAGGACAGGCCAAATAACAAAAACTACTCAATTAAAATGCATTATCTATTTTATGGCCGAGCCCAACCGGTGACGGTAGGGTGACCTACCGTCAGCGATAGGTATGTGTCTTCCAACAGCTCCAGTAACAAAAGCCTATCAACGAGGGTAGAGATAGGGCCTACCATTGGCAGTAGGGTCTTTCCTTCAAATACTTAGCCAATTTCAAC
Organism: Catharanthus roseus; assembly: GCA_028651295.1. Taxonomy (NCBI): domain Eukaryota; kingdom Viridiplantae; phylum Streptophyta; class Magnoliopsida; order Gentianales; family Apocynaceae; genus Catharanthus; species Catharanthus roseus. The sequence goes on along the minus strand of JAPQWS010000159.1, from coordinate 34,150,769 downwards.
TCCCCATTATTCTCTTGAGTAATCCTTTCTAATTGAACAAATGGAGAACAACTTGGAAGGTATTTCTTGACTTTCAAACCCTTCAAGTCTCTTCAAAGCTTTCTTCAATTACAAAACCATGCCACTATCCTCCTGCATCTTGAGTGTCTTCCTTTGAGCTTTAGTGATTGGCCTGATTTTGATTCCATGGGTGCTTGATCTACATCATCCGCCCCTCCTTTGAAAAGATTCTTCCCTGAATCTTCACCTACATGAAAATGAGACAAATCAGAATTATTAAAGGTGGTGCTATAATTGTAATTACCCGGAAGATCAACTCTATATTATTAAGACGCTTAAGAACTTGAAACGGTCCACCGGCACAAGCATTAAGTTTGTTCTTGCATTGAGAAGGAAAATGTCCCTTCCTAAGATGAACCCAAACACAATCACCAGGGTCAAATACCACATGTTTCCTTCCCACATTCCGTGTACCCACCAATTTCTTGTTCTTAGATTCAATAGCTTCATGCACCTCAGCATGAATAGATTTCACAAACTCTGCCTTTCGTTTTCCATCAATACTCATAATATGATCTACAAGCAGAGAAACTAAATTAAATAGAGTGAAAGGACTGAAACCATAAACAACCTCAAAAGGAGAAAATGAAGTAGTAAAATGTTTAGCCTTATTATAAGCAAACTCAATATGAGGAATGACTTTTTCCAATTGTTGCAAATTCTTCTTAAAGTAGGCCCTAAGAAGTTTCCCAATAGTCTTGTTTACCATCTCCATTTGGCTATCCAATTGTGGATGGCAAGCTGTAGAATACAATAAGTGAGTACCAAGTTTCCTTCACAAAACATGCCAAAAATGACTAAGAAATTTGATGTCATTATCTAAAATATTAGTTCTAGGGCATGTTCGTTCTATTATTTTATATGTTAATTTCATCATTTTTCGATGTTTTTAAGATACAAAGTATATGTTTAAGTCTAACATCTCCCATTCTTGTCTTATGTGCTTGCTGAGGGAAGGTCCAACAAAGAAAGGACGAAAACAACTTAAAAAGGATGCCAAATGGTGACCACAAAAAGTATCTACCATTGGAGGTAGGCCAACCTACCGTTGATGTAGGTGCATTGGCAACAAAAGAATTGAAAATAGAACCTCACCATTGACGGGTTCCCTATTGCTGACGGTAGGTTCAAGGCACAAAAGAGAGGAGGAAGTCAGAGACTTACTGGTGACGGTAGGTCCCGACCTACCGTCAATAGTCGGTCCTGTTTTCAGCAGTATTTCAAGTAATTTTTAGACAATTTTCGGGGAGTTTATCTGTATTTTTTTTACTTCTGCCATTAGTGCTTAGGCAGGTGAATCGGGGCGATCTTATGTCCAAAATTTCCCCGATTCTCACCTCAATTAGTTAGGAATTAGTTTAGAGAATTCGAATTGACCGTTTTCACGAGGATTTGAGGATCGAAGAGGCGAAATGGGGTATCGGTTGAGCAACTAGAGAGACGAGCTCGGGCACATTTCGGGATCACGATTGGACCTCCAAAATCATTCCTAAGCCTTTCTTTTCCTTTCTCTATTAGATTTTATGCATTTAATTTCAGTTTACATTATGAATTCTAAGTAATTTCATTGTTTGGATTGAGGTTTCAACCCTAATTTGTGTTTCTATGGAATTAATTTGATTTTGTTGAAATTGAATATTGTGGTTGATTGAATTGTTCTTTAATTGGTTAATTTCTTGTAGTTTAAGTTTCACAAACTTAGATTAATCACAAGAGGTTAGGAATTGAAAAAGAAAGAACACTCGAGGGCAATCAATTCGTGGATTAATTGGGCATTAGACTAGAGATGGAATGATGCTCTTTTTTTAGGTCCGTATATCACCTGCATTTATGGCATTTATAACTTGTTTAGGAGAGAAGAGATTCTCGTATAAAGGTTATTGAATAGGATGGCTTCACCTAAAGCTAGGGATTGCCCAATTGAGAGTATGATAACCCTTTCGTTAATACAACATCGATTTCTATTTAAATCAATCAATTGAAGTAGTAACAAGATTAGGGGGATCCCGAAGTCCAAACCTTTGCTTCGTAGATTTCTTTCGATAATTGTTAGTTGGCTTTTGATCAAAGATTTTGTTAGCATCTCATTAGTTTATAATCTTTTAGTGATCAATTTTAGACTCAACATTGAATAAACGATAGAGTAGTTGAACCTTGGCCCGTTCCTTAAGAGACAAGACACTCGGGTTGAACTCACCTCCACAGTGTTAGGTCCACTTGCCTTGTATTGTTGTGAATTCCCTGCTCTACATTTTTTTAAACATAAAGTTATTAGCATCGTTGCTGGAGAACGACTAGTTCAAAGAAATACCCTTTTTGTGATTTGGTCACTTTATCATTTTTCTATTTTGCTTTGCTTTGTTTTCTTAATGCATTTATATGTCGAATTGGTCTTTATTCGGCAAAATTCAGTTAGTTAATTTTGGTTTCATTATTTAAGGGTATTCATCAAGTGGAAATAAACATGCTGTTGTCTTTATTGCAGGTTGCGCGGTGCTAGTTTATGCCCCGACAAAGTAGTAGAAAGAGCAGCAACACCCGTCGAGGGGGTGCAAGACGAACCAGAAGTTCCACTGAATTAGAATCCACTCTTCGAGCCACATCCATCAACGGCGGAGCGAACTATGGTTGACTATTTCCGACCGTCCATCTCTGGGATGCAATCGAGCATAGCACGACCAAGAGTTGAAGCCAACAATTTTGAAATCCAACCAAATATAACACATATGTTGCAGAATAACATCCAGTTTGATGGTTTTTCGGAAGAATATCTGAATGCGCACATGGGTATTTCTTAGAGGTGTGTGACACCTTTAATATTAACGGGGTCTTGAAAGATGCTATCTGCTCCGCCTTTTCATATTGTCTCTAAGGGGAAAGGTGAAGTCCTAGTTGAAGTCACTGCCATTCGGGTCCATCACATCCTGGGACTCACTGGTAGAGAAATTCCTGGGCAGGTACCTTCCTCCAGGGCAGAGGACAATGCTGAGGAATGACATGTTATTGTTCTAACAAATAGATGACGAAAGTTTATACAAAGCCTAGGAGCATTGGAAAGAGCCTCTCAGAAAATGTCCTCACGATGGGCTAGATTTGACGATACAAATCCAGAACTTTTATAATGGAGTAATTTTTGGGGCGAGACAGCTAATAGATGCCTCGGTTGGAAGGTTTATAGATCACAAGACCCTTCAACAAGTATATAACCTCATCAAGCAAATCGTGATGAACAACTATACTTGGGGAGGGTAGAGAACAAAGCCGAAGGCAAGTAGAGTACATAATGTAGAAGCAATATTGGCCACAGAAGCTAGACTAACGACTATGATCGAACAAAATATGGGAAATTTGACCACTTGATCTTCAAATAAACCTAATCAGATGGTCATTTTCTGTGACTTCTGCAATGGGAGGCATCCTAATCATGAATAGCGAGTATGGGAGGCCAACTAGAGCAAGTTGATTATGTCTAGGGGGAATCGATCTGGGAACAAACCCTACTCTAACACGTGTAATCTGGGATGGAGGAACCATCCCAATTTCTCTTGGGGTGGCCAGGGACAGTAGAGACCACAAAATGCCCCAGGATTCCAGAACAAGAACCCTCCTCCACCATTGACCTATGAAGCAAGTCCATAGAATCATCCCCCACTGACCAAGGCAAATCTGGAAGAGCTGATGGTGTAGTTTATCAATGCAACAGACAACAGAATGAACACTATTGAAGCTGCCCAAAGAAATCAGGAAGCCTCAATTAGAAACTTGGAGAAACAAATTGGCAGTTGGTCAAGCTTGTATCAGAAAGGACTCTGGATCTCTTCCTAGCAACACTTAAATGAACCCAAGGGAGCATGTAAATTCTATCTCAGTGACTGTTGAGGAAGAAAATTCAGCCAACGAAGAAGGGGTAATTGTTCAAGGAGAAAGTTGTATCAGTAAGGAAAGGCGATCATCTGGCGAAAGTCATGAAGAGAATGTAGATTTAGTAGAAGATTTAGGAAAGAAAAAGTCGACATGTGACCTTTATAAACTGAAAGTTCCATTATCAGAGGCACTTGTTCGAGACTGTACTCAAGAGGCGATGAGGGAGTTTATAAAAACTTTTCTTTAATTAAAGATAAACTTACCTCTGTCTGATCTTCTGTTATAGGTACCCAGGTATGTAAGGCACTTGAAGGCAATGATCACGAAGAAGGACAAGCTTCGTGAAGCTTCCACTTATGTACTTGGTGAAGAATGTTCGGCCCTTCTCACGAAAAAATCCGCACGACACAAAAGCTTGAAGATACATAGAGTTTTTCTTTTCCTTGTATCATTGGTAGAGTAAATTGATAGGGCTCTAGCAAACTTAGGCGCAAGTATAAATGTCATTTCTTTTACTATGTCTGAGCGTCTAGGTCTAGGTACCCCAAGACCTGTGAGGATGTCGATTACTTTGGCAGATAGGAGTGTCAGACATCTAAAAGGGGTAATCGATGATGTGCTGGTCAATGTCAAGGATTTGGTCTTTCCCATTGACTTTCTAGTGTTAGATATGGATGAGGATGTAGATTTCCCCATTATTCTGGGATGCCCCTTTTTCGCACTTCAAGGGCACTAATAGTCATGGAAAAGGGGAAGTTAGTATTAAGGGTCGGGGGGAAGGAGGTGAGGTGGGAATGAGATAGTGTTTAAATTCTCTTTGCTTCCGATCACACCATACAAAGTTCAAGACACTGTGTACGTGATTAATCATGAAAATAACGAAGTATATTTGAATGTGCATAATATTTCTCCGAGAAAGGGCTAGGAACGGATGAAGGATGATAAGAAAGGAAGGCAATTATCTTCTAAATTCAAGGCAAGACTAATGAAGTAGGTGTCAGTTCAGCACATTAAGGAGGTGAAGCCTAGAAAACAACTGAATGATTGTGTTCAAGGAGGTGCTTGTAGCACCTAAACAGGGAGTATTTGCTGTTATATTTTGAAATTATTACATTATGTACTTGTTTATTATATCTTAATCGGTTTCATGAGCTTGTTGTATGGTATTATGGGAAGCTGATTGCCTGTTAAAGACCTTCATCATTGTAGTATGAATATCCATGAGTAGCAGGTAGCGAAACATAGCATAAACATACCGAGAAGAAGAAAAACAGATTTTGGACAGAATCCTACCTCCAACGTCAGGGTCAGGGCAATTGAAAGCATGATGAAATAGAGGCCTACCGTACCTACCGTGCGCAGTAGAGTCCTAGATAGGCAGCGGGTCCGTTTTTTTCTAGTTTTTGTGTAGAAATTTTTGCAATTTCCCCTTTCTTCTCTTTATAAATCCTTAAGTTTTCCCTTTTCATCCTTTCTCTCTCATCACCCAATTCCTTTCCCTATCATTCTAACTCTCTATTGGTCATTCACATCTCTCTTCCTCCACCATAACCTCTGGCAGTTTTCCCATCTCCAGCGAGCACTCTGGCACCTCTCTCCCCCTTGGTTTGTATATTTCTTTACCTTTTTCTTTTTCTCCTTCTCCTCTTCCTCTAACCCTCTTACTTCTTCCATTCTTCTCTCTTTTCCATTCTACACAAATTTTACACCAAAACCTTATCCTTTCGCTCTTTCTTCAAAAAGACTCCACTTTTCCATTAAATTTCTTCTATCTATTAACCATTTTTCCTATAATTTCTCTTTCTTCTAGCCTCTTGTAATTCCATTCTTTTTGTTAATTTTTGGTTATCTACTAACTTTGAGGGTGTTATATTTTTGTTTTCTAACAAAAGTTTTACCAAAAGGAAAAGTTCAAGATTTTTCCGGCGAGCTTTTCGACGAAATTCCAGCCAACCTCATGTGATACGTCATTTGAGGCAAAGAATCAGCACTGATTCCATCAGAAACGACGGGTTGTTTGCTCAAACACCCCAGGCTATTCCTAAACTTTTTTACCTCTTATTAGTTGTAGTTTTTATTTTATGCATTTATGCTCCATTTGGTGTAATTTTGTGTTTTTAAGTTTGTTCTACTGGCTTAAGTGTTGATTGTTTCATTTACTTGTTTAGCACTTTCACACATAAGGGACTTATAGTATACATTGCACCCACGGACTACGTTAAATTGATATTTATAGTGTTGTGCAAATTTTTGGTGCTGTTGGTTTCTTCTGTGTTGGAAGATTATGTTCTGTTGTTCGTTTTCCCCTTTATTTCCTTTGTACCTTTTTTTTCCCTCTCCTTTCCCTCTATTTCAATTTTTCTTTGCTCTCCCTATTGAACCCAAGAAATCAGTTGCTTCCTCTTCAAAATCTAAATGGGCTCATGTTTGAGGGGACCTCGCCCGACCCCAACACTCCAGAGATTCTTCATTTTCTGTAGCATCTCACTCAAGCAACCGGTAAATAGGTTATTGATAGGGAGTCGCTTAAGATTATTATTGAAAAATCATTCATTGATGCTATCATCGAATGTTTTAATCCTGAACAACTTTTTATGGGGGTTGGATTGGGTTTATTTCCTTCGCATTTCTGGCGATTATCGCCCCAACCTTGTCAGAAAAAATTATGCTAATAAGGTTCACAAAACGACAAGGATCTTCCCACTATTATTTCTATAGTCGAAGGGGTAAGGATTATTCTAACTAGGAAGCGTCTCGCGTCCATTCTTGGGATTCGAGATGAGAGGAACATGGTCACCATGGACTCCAACAAAAAGTCTATTGATGAGGACCCCGATTGCAGTTTCGACACGAGTTTTCAGTGTTTTTGCATATGGCAATGTCTAATAGACCACCGTCGTATACTCCCAGTGGTGACTTTTGTACCCTTCTTCCTCGTGCCCTTTCTTACTTTTTTGGGCACACCCTAGTTCAAAAAAGGGTGGACAGAGTAAAGTCCATATTATTCATATGTACATGCTTGACAAATTCATAATAAGTCCACTTTTTCTATTGTTTCGCTAATAATACACATGATGTGCAACATAGGTTGTGATACTACAAAGAAACGTGTGTATCGTTACCCTGTTATTCTTTCTAAGTTTTTTGTTGCTTCTAATTTTGCAGTGGATAGGAAATTGTCCACAAGGTCGCAGCAGATCATCATATTCACTACATTTAAAAACTGCAGCTGCTCTTGGGACGAGAAGAATAAAGTTTTTGGATCCCTCTGGCAGAGGAGGACAGGCTTCGAGAGCGTGACCTTTCCTGTTTTTGTTATATTAAGAAAATCACTCAAACCAAAATAGAGGCATCCTCCTTGTAGCCTGGGGATAAGGAGAGTGAGGACAATGAGTCCTATGACCTCTTTAGCAAGGATGAATTATGTGAACCAGTTAGACATGCAAGAAGATCAAGGAGTTGTGATAAGAGCTAAGGCAAAACAACTAAAGAGTTACAAGGATCAAATTGAGCAAGAGAAGTTTCAAGGCTTAAGTTTTGATGTCCAAGATCTTATGAGGCTTAAATTTTGATGTCCAAGACTTTATGGGGCCTAAATTTTGATGTCCAAGACTTTATGGGGCAATATCCAAAAGTTTTGAATAAGTTAGAAATTGAAAATTCACATTAGTAGATGGTTGCAGGCCCTTTTTCCCAAGTTGGAAAATTGCCTCCTATTTTTGGCAATGTGTTGACTAGTGCTCTAGAATAGTCCAAATGTAATTAAAACACCTCTATTGTTTTATCAAGTGTATGTATAGGTTATATCTATCCTTTGGGCTTAAAATATGAGAGGGAAAAATTCCTATTTTCTCCCTCGAGTCTCTATAAATATGTAGTCTTCCATTTTGAAGAAGTTAATCAAGAAATTTTTCAAGAAATAGGTTCTTCTCTTAGTATTCACAGTTCTTAGCTTCGTTTTTCTATCTTCTTCAAGGGTGAACTTCCTTGAAAGAAAAATCACTTTGAAGACTTGTTGAAAGTTCCAAGAGTTTCAAGGTTGATCATCAAAATTCCTTCATACTAGTTACTATACTCTTGTAGAAAGCTAGTCTTGAGGTGTTCTCCTGTTTCATTGAGGTCTAAGGTTCAAAATACCTTACGTTGCTTGAACTTTGAAGAAAAGATTTTGTTTAAACCTTCTTGAGGTCTTGGATTTAATATATCCAAGGTTGCTGGAAGTTTAACATTTTCAAGTCCTTTCAAAGGCAGTTTCTCTCTTCTACTTGTTACACTTGTTTTGTTTGTTCTCTCCCTCACTTCTTTGACAAAATTTTATGCTCTTGAAGATCATTCCGCATTATCTGGTATCAGTGCCACCTTCAAGTAAGTGTTTTTGAGATATCTTACATACAAAAAAAAAGAAGACAAAAGAAAAAAAAAAAGAGAAAAGAGATAAGATTGTTGGAAAATGGCAACACAAAAATAGAGTGCTTGAATGACCTAGAATATGAATAGAACTTTACAATCTTTTTACGTGGAGTTATACTCAATTGACCTGGGAAACAAATGAAACAAGTCTCATCTAATTTGGAATTCATTTGTTATCTCGAAATAGTTAAAAACTTGAAAGTGCACCTGGCTTTTTCGCAGACAAAAATTCCTAAAATGATCTGATCATATCTTCTTCTTTACTAATCCTTTTTCTTTGATTCTTGAGACTAAACTCAAGAGAGAATTCTTTCTAGACAAACCTCATTCAATTTAGGCTTGTTTTTCAATACAAGTTTTCAAAACAAGCCGAGTATGTCATCTACTCTGCTTATTGAAAACTTTTGTTGTGTATTCTTTTGTGTTCTTGAAGTATCCTAGCTTTGTGTTTTCAGTACTTATTTCCTCATTTGGACAATCTACCATTATTGACTCAAATGCTCTTGGATATGTTGTTGAACTTCCTTGCTTCTCATATTTCTCAACTAGTTTCTGTTTGTGATTATTTTTTTATTTTGGTTGTTTTAAACTTGAGTAGAAGTGTTAAATCTTTGTTAAGAACTCATAGAACTCTTTGAGTCTTGAACCTTAGAAAAAGGCAAGAGTTGTGAGAATATCCTCAAAAAAAGCCAAAGAGAGTTAAATAAGAGAGTTTTGTGAGGTAAACACTATCAAAATTTCAATCCAAGCTCAAGCACCAACTCTTTTTGGAGAAGAGTCTAGTAACTCCAAACTGTTAGTATATGTCCTAAGACCAATTGACTCACATTTATGATTTATGAAGCATGTATTTTTTGAATCGTATTTTATGCTCTTGGTTATCAAGTATTTGACTTGATAGTAAAACCCTTATAGCTAATAAAATACTATTCTTATTTGTCCCTAGTTTATCACATCTTGTAAACTAGTGTGAAGTTGATTGATAGTCAAGTTTTACTGATCATGAATATGAGATATAAAATCAATTCATAAATACATATTGAGAATATTGTATTGGACATGACCCAAAGTGAAGAAGAAATATTGCATGGATTTAAATTATAAGTATTTCTTCTCAGTTTTATATTTGGTGTCCTTTGACCTAATGTTTCTAATGTTTCTTGCATAGGGAGAAAATATGTTTTGACATAGTCAAACATTACTTTTAATTAGGTGATCATTATGACTATTGGTTGGCTTATTTTCTAGTCATGGCTTGAATATTGGAGATAGTGAAAGGGATTTGTCCCTCTCTTTTTAGAGAGAGATATCCATGGGCCCCTAGATAAGAAAGACTGGAAAATATGCATGGCCATGCTCAAATAAGTATTAATAAGGTGTTATTAATATTATTTGTTGGAACAGTCTGCCTGGCGATCAAGTAAATGGTTAATTAAGCTTTCTAAGGATGACTTGATCCATGCCTTATACTTAATTAGGATATCGTGTGAGAAAAGGACTAAATATTAAATATGATGCTAGGTTATTATTACATTTACTTAACTTGGGTAACATAATGTCTTGCTAGAGGCCGCTTATGTTTTGTGAATAAATGTCTAGGACATTTTTCATTCACTGCCAACGTTAAGTGAACCTACAGGGTCACACGCATAGACAATTTTGTGAGCATAATGTCCACGTTCAATGAATCTAGATTGTGTCCAGATTCGTTGAACATATACAAAAGGGGAATCAGATTCCATATTGTATTTTCTGGTAAGTTAATAAGTAATTAATTTTATTTAATCGAATAAATGAAATTAATTACTTAATATTACTCATCCAACCGTTGGATGATTATAGGAATAGACGGACGAGATTAAACTGTCATTAGATGACAGTTAGGGTTTTGATATTGACAGCTATAAAAGGTTATGTTAACCTTTTCTTGGTTGCCATCCTTTATCTGATTAAAGAAAAACAAAACCCTAAACCCTAGAACGGCGATATAGTATCTAGCCTCCTCTCTTCGAAATACGACCGATTACCAGATAGTCAGGATCAGTTCTGAATAGTTTTCAGAACACAGAAGGGGCTAGCATCCCAATCTCTTGTAGAGGAGTTCGTCGCGTGGATACCAGTAGAGGGCGAAGCGTACAAAGTAGCGCCTCCATAACGAACAATCAAAACATTGAGGTAATTTCTATCCAATCGGTTTTTCTAGTATGTGCAGATCCTGTTGGTGGATTTCTGTAGTTTTTTTTTATTTTGTTTTTTGCCTACTGAGTAGAAGTGTTAAATCTTTGTTAAGAACTCATAGAACTCTTTTAGACTTGAACCTTAGAAAAAGGCAACAGTTCTGAGAATATCCTCCAAAAAAGCCAAAGAGAGTTCAATAAGAGAGTTTTGTGAGGTAAACACTATCAAAATTTCAACCCAAGCTCAAGCACTAACTCTTTTTGGAGAAGAGTCTAGCAACTCCAAACATGATGACCCTTTGAGGCTCATAATACAAGAGTTACAATCCCTAAGAGATGAGATGAGGGATATTAGAAGGGATGTCACTAAGCTCTCTAATCAACAAAGGGAGGTTAGTCCTCATGGTAGTCTCAATGTTACTACCCTAAGGATCAATGGACCATTCAATTGCTCTAGGACAACCGAGTTCCACCAACCTCCTTGTTTAGATGAAGAACCTCATCCTCTTCCTTATGGTAGTAGAAGAGGCGATTTTGGAGGAAGAGGCATGCCTAGACACTTTGAAAAAGTTCCAATACCACAAGCTAGGCATGGAGAGCCATTATACGATGATTATGAACATGTTCTATTTGTTGCCAACTGTGTAAGAGACCAAGGTGACCAAATCTTGGACCGAATGAAGTGGAAGGTCTCTAGTTTTAAGGGTGAGAATGAACCTAACATTTTCTTAGATTGGGAGAGGCAATTAGAAAATACGTTTATGTTGAAAAATTGTAATGAGTTCTTAAAAGCTAGACTTGTAATAGACGAATTTTCTAGCTATACTTTACATTGTGGGAAAGGGTTGTGGTAGACCACCGATTTTGATACTTGGAGAGAGTTAAAAACTTTGATGAGAGAAAGATTTGTGCCCGAGCACTACTATAGAGAGCTTCATTATAAGCTCATGACTTTAAAACAAGGTGCAAAAAGTGTAGAAGAGTATAGACAAGAGCTTGAGCTCTTCATCTTGAGGTTGAACTTGGAAGAAGATAAGGATGCTTCAATGGCTAGGTTCCTTAGTGGTCTCAATAGGGAGATATCCAACCAACTTGAGTTGTATCTATGTACAACTTATGAAGACATGTGCCACCTTGCCACGAATCCCGAAGAAAAAGAAGTGGGATGATGAGATCCTCATTTCCCAACAAAAGACAAGTTGCAAGAACAAAACCACCTACTTCCAATTTCAAGCCATGGCCAAAAAATGAGGAGGCTCCTAGAGGTACTTTCCAACCTCTAACCAAACCGAAGATGGAAGAGAGAGGTAAAATCATTTCTAACCCTCCAAAGTTCTATAAATGTAATAGTGTAGGATACTATGCAAGTAGTTGTCCGACAAAGAAAGCTTTGATCTTTAGAGAGGATTTGAATGGTTAGATTGAGAAGGAGGATGATGAAAGTGGCAAATATATTGAGGGTGAAGAAAATAGTGAGGATGATGAACATATTGATTTGAACCCTTTAGAAAGTGATAACGATGTCTTGAGCTTAGTCATCATAAGAGCACTAAGTGCTCAAGCTTTTGATGATAACATGATTGAACAAAGAGAAAATATCTTCCATTCGAAATGTGAAGTTGAAGGTAGGATTGCCAACCTTATCATTGATAGTGGTAGTTTTGTAAATGTGGCTAGTCCTTATCTTGTTGAGAAGTTGAAACTACCTGCTACAAAGCATGATAAACCCTACAAACTCCATTGGCTAAATGATAGTGGAGAAACTAAAGTGTTGAGATAATGTTACCAATAGAAATGGGAGCTTACAAAGATGAGATACAATGTGATGTGGTGCCTATGCAAGCATGCCATCTCCTCTTGGGAAGACCTTGGCAATTCGATAGAAAGTCCCTCCACAATGGGGAGAAAATTACTTATTCTTTTGTGAAGGATAGAAGAACATTCACAATGAATCCTCTTACACCTCAACAAGTGAGAGATGAACAAAAAAAGATAAGTGAGAAAGAGAGGGCTGAAAATGAGCCCAAAAGTAAAAAAAATCGAGGGAAAGAGAGTTGAGGACAAAGAAAAGAGTGAAAAAAGACTGATGAAAACAAGAGTGAAAAGAAAAAGAGTGACAAAACAAAAAAAGAGAGTGGGATGAAAAAAAGAATTGTTTCTTTGCAAAACCTAGTGAGGTTGATTGGAGCAATTGAAAGAAAAGAAGTGGTGTTGCTCTTGTATTGTAGGGAATCTTTTACTTCATCTAAAGAGCACTCACCCTCTTTTTCAAGTGAAATTTTGCAGGTTATTGAAGATTACAAAGACGTATTTCCGATGAGATGCCCGGAGGTCTTCTATAATTAGAGGAATCGAACACCAAATCGATATTGTCCCCGGGGCGGTCTTGCCAAACCTACCGGCCTACAAGAGTCCACTGGAAGAGACTAAGGAGCTAAAAAGGCAAGTTTGGCGATCTAATTTCAAAAGGATATGTGCGTGACTCCATGATCCTTGTGTGGTTCCGGTTTTACTTGTTCCAAAAAATGATGGTACATGGAGAATGTGTATAGATTGTAGAGCCATAAACAACATTACTATTAAGTATAGGCATCTCATACCTAGACTTGATGATTTACTTGATGAGTTGCATGGTTCTAATATTTTCTCTAAAATTGACTTGAAATCCAGATACCATCAAATTAGGATGAGAAAAGGGGATGAGTGGAAAACCGCTTTTAAGACTAACTTTGGTTTGTATGAATGGATGGTTATGCCCTTTCGATTAACTAATGCTCCTAGTACATTTATGAGATTAATGAATCATGTGTTGAGGAATTTTATTGGGAAATTTGTTGTTGTATACTTAGATGACATTTTGGTCTATAGAAAGACATATGAAATGCATGTTCAACATCTTACGGAAGTGCTAAATGTCTTGAGAATTGAAAATGTTTTTGGAAACCTTGACAAATGTGAGTTTTGTTTGGAGAAAGTTACATTTCTAGGTTATGTGGTGAGCTCACAAGCACTTCAAGTAGATGAACTTAAGGTCCAAGCAATTAAGGAATGGCCACCGAGAAATGCATCAGAAGTGAGGAGTTTCCATGGACTGGCAAGTTTCTATATGCGGTTCATTAAAAATTTCAGCACACTTGCTTGCCCTTTAACCGATGTGGTCAAAAGAACTGAAGGATTTAAGTGGGAAACAAATCAAGGACAAGCATTTCAATTGTTGAAGGAAAAGTTGTGCAGTGCACCCCTTTTGTCACTACCAAACTTTGAGAAAACTTTAGAGGTGGAGTGTGATGCATCTGGCATCGGTATAGGTGATGTACTTATGCAAGATGGAAAGCCCTTGTCCTATTTTAGTGAAAAACTTAATGGGGCAGCCGTGAGGTACTCAACTTATGACAAGGAACTTTATTCTTCTATAAGAACATTAAAGTACTGGCAACACTACCTATGGCCAAAGGAATTTGTTGTGCACACCGATCATGAGGATTTGAAGTTTCTCAAGGGGCAACATAAACTCAATAAGAGACATGCAAGATGGATTGAGTTCATTGAAACATTTCAATATGTCATCCGTTACAAGAAAGGTAAGGAGAATGTGGTGGCCGATGCTTTATCTAGAAGGTATACTCTCTTATCCACCCTTCAAACAAAAATTTTGGGTTTTGAAATACAAAAAGAAATGTATTCTAGTGATTTCATGACTTTAAGGAAAATTTTGAGAAATGCTTGTTAGCACCTTTTGGAAAATATTTTTTGCATGAAGGATTTCTTTATTGTGAAGGTAGATTATGCATACCATCTTGTTCTACTAGAATTCTACTTGTCAAAGAAGCACATTGTGGGGGTTTAATGGGACATTTTGGTGTCACTAAAACGTATGAAATTCTTCATGAACATTTTTTTTTTTGCCACATTTAAAAAGAGATGTAAAAAGATTTGTACGAAGTTGTATTGAATGCAAGAAAGCTAAGTCTAAAACTCTTCCACATGGACTTTACACACCATTAGAAGTTCCTAAAGAACCTTGATAGAGTTGATTTTTAGTATAAATAAACACCTTAAGTTTTATTTATTAACTTTTAAAAATGTTTTATTTATTAAATATAATTATTCTATTTTGGTGATAAAGGGAAAGAAGCCCACACGCAAGCCCTTAATTGAGAGAAGTCCAAGAAGTGGAGGCAACCCAATTCAAGGAAAAAGAAAAAAAAAAGAGAGAAAGAGAATAGGGTTGCTGCGGTAAATAAAGAGAAAAGAAGGACCAAAAAAAAAGAAGAAAGGGGAAGTTACTAGAAAGAGAGGGCAGCAAAAATTGGAAAGTAAAACAACAAGAATTTGGAAAGAGAAGAACTTGCTGGCAAAGTCAGCAGCTTTAAAAGAAGATATAAGCTATTCCGAAAAGGAGGGAGCCACAGAAAAAAAAAACAGAAAACAAAGAAGAAGAGAGAAAGTTGAGAGGAGAGAAAGAAGCTGCTGCTGGCAGCCGAAATTGAAGCAACAGAAATTCCAGCAGCAATAGAGAGAAATTAGCAGCCTGAATCAGTAGCTTCTGGGCTGAAGCAGAAATTCCAGCACGCAGTAGAAAAATCTGAAGCAGCAGAATTCCAGAAGAAAGCAGTAGCAGAAAGAAGCAGAAATTCTAGCAACAGCAGAAGAAAATTCCAGCAGTTGAATTAGTGTAGAAAAGTTCCAGCTTCAGTTGAAGAAAAAAGGCCATGATTTCTTCCAATAAATTGGTTTCTTCTTTCCCTTTAACCATGAACTAATTTTATTCTTAGAATCTTGATGAAACCCGAGCCATATGAATTTGATTTATTTTATTTTGGAGATTTATTATATTATTTATGTGATTGCGTATCTTTAGAAATTGTTTGGTTGATTGCAATTAATTCTTGGTGATTGTTCTTGTAGAATAATTGTTTGGGTTAATTGATATTTTTATCCATTCTTGATTCTTGTAGTCTTGAGTATCAGAGATATGTAATTTTTGCAAGTATATTGTGGGTTTTTGAATTGAATAGTTCATGCTAATTTTAGATGATTTATATCATAGGAATGAATAAGTCATGCTAATGGTTAGATGAATTATTTCATGCATTTAAGCACAATATATTTCTTTAGTGAACCGAAGCTTGTAGCATAGATCACCACCTGAATGTTTAATCTTTTCTCCTAATTAAAATTAAATCATTGTTATATAGGTTAGTGGCGGATTCAAGGTTCTAAGTCATTTCTCTTTGGTTAAAACTCTTGTTATTTTTAATTTGTTTATTTTATTCATTAGTTTTAATTAATTTAGGAATAATCTTAGATAATAGAATATCATTCTTATTTTTTTAAAATTAATTTAGGTAGATAATAATTTAAGTAGTTGAGCCCTTTCTCTGTGGTTCGATACCCTAATACTTCCGTATTACATTGATCTTGTGCACTTGCAAGTATTGGGTTCAAACTTTGGTATAAAAAATCCCGATTAAGTTTCTGGCGCCGTTGCCGGGGAGAGGTTGAATTAATTACTTTTGTTATTGTCTCCTAAATTTGTTAGTAATTTTTTTTTTTGCTTTTATTGTTATTCTAAAAAAAAATAGAGAAATTTTTTTTAGTTTTCTTCAATGTTTATTATTATTTTTATTTCATTTTTTGATTAGTTTATTCTTCACTATTATTTGTAGTAATTTTTTTCCTCTTTCTTAAATTTGTTTATTAATGCATAATCATCGTTTGCTCTCTATTGATTTAAAAGAATTTGATCCTGAGATAGAGGGTACACTTATGGCACTTAGAGCACAAGGAAAAATCACTAACACTTTTGACATTAAAATGGCTGAACATCCACGCGCACTAAGGGAGTATTTTATTGCCAACACATATAACTCACCAATAGGTAATAGAATGCCTGAAATTGAGGCTAATCGCTTTGAAATCAAAGCTTCTACTATTCAAATGTTACCATCTTTTTATGGGCTTGATTCTGAAAATCCTTATAAGCATATTGATGAGTTTTTAAAAATCTATTCTACTTTTAAATTGCCTAATGTTACTGATGATGCTATTAGATTGCGCCTTTTTTCTTTTTCTTTGAAAGATAAGGCTAAACATTGGTTACATACACATGAGAGAATAGGTACTTGGGCTGAGATATATAGGGAATTTTTGAAAAAATATTTTCCTATGGGTAAACTTACAAGATTAAGGAGAGAGATCACTACTTTTTCCCAACAAAATAATGAATAGTTTCATGAGAGTTGGGAGAGATTTAAAGAACTTCTTCGTAGTTGCCCTCACCATGAATTCCCTAAATGGCAGCAAATATAAAGCTTTTATTCAGGATTAGATGAGAGAAATCGCCAAATGGTTGATTCCTCTTGTGATGGTACCTTTCTACATAAAACTGCAAATGAGGCGTGGGATTTATTTGAAAATTTGAGTGATAATTCACAACAACACGCCACATCCTCACGTATAGGCACAGTTAGACAAATAGGAAATAAAGTAGGAATATATGAAGTTTCTCAAAATGTTGATCTTTCTTTGAAAGTTGATGCCTTATCTAAAAAGTTTGATCAATTATTAGCGTCGCCTACTAATTCTCTTAATGTGCAAGGTGTTTGTGCAATTTGCTCTAGTCCTTCTCTTGGTATTTATGACTGTCCTAGTGCTTCACTATTTTTAGAATTTGTGCAGGAACAAGTCAATTCAACCCAAGGATTTCACAACAGAACGACCCATATTCTAACACATACAATCCAGGATGGAGAAATCATCCTAATTTCTCTTGGAGGCAACAAGGAGGGGAAGGTCAATTAGGCCAGAAACAATATCAACAGAACAAACAATCTAGTATGACTGCTCCCCCCGTGTTTTCAATCCCAAGGGTATGTACCTCCTCATCCTCCTCAAAGTGGAAACTCTATGTTTGAAGAAAAAGTCTTATCTGCTTTGAAAGCTTTAGAATCTATGACACAAATTCTAGATTCACACACTCAATCTATTGCTAAGTTAGAAACTCAAATAGGGCAACTAGCTAATGCAATAAGTAGAAGAGATGAGGGTAAGCTTCCTAGTCATCTAATAAAGAATCCTAGAGCTAATTATCATGAGCAAACTAAAGCTGTAACTACTCTTAGAAATTGGAAGTAGGTAGATAATAAAGTAGGGGAACCTATTAAAGATAGTGAGTTAAATAATAATGAAAGGAAGATAGAGAAGGAACTAGCTTCTTCCTCCAATTTTAATACTCTAGAATCATCTCCTATAGCTTCATATAAACCAAAGGTTCCTTATCCAGAAGCTTTATTGCCACCCCCACAGCTTAGAAAGGGTAATAAAAGGGAAGATATTTTAGAAACTCTCAAACAAGTTAAAATTAATCTTCCACTTTTAGAGGTTATTAAGCAAGTCTCATCCTATGCAAAATTTCTTAAAGACATGTGTACTTTTAAAAGAAAACCTAAAACCAATGTTTTTAAGAAAATCTTCCTAACTGATCAGGTGAGCTCTGTTTTGCAATATAACACTCCATCTAAATATAAAGATCCTGGTGTCCCTACTATCTCATGTCTTATTGGTAATCATAGAATAGATAGGGCACTCTTAGATTTAGGTTCTAGTGTTAATTTGATTCCATACTCTGTTTATCCAGAGTTAGAATTAGGAGAATTGCAACCAACTGACATGACCTTGCAATTAGCTGATAGGTCTATCAAGGTACCTAGGGGAAGGATAGATGATGTTCTAGTTCAAATTGATAAAGGTGTCTTCTCTGTAGACTTTGTAGTCCTAGATATGGAACCTGGTAGATCTTCTCAAAATCATATCCCCATTATTTTAGGCCGTCTTTTCTTAGCTACTTCTGATACCACTATTAATTGTAGAACTTGAGTCATGGATGTCTCTGTAATGAATATGAGGGTTAGATTAAATATCTTTAAAACTTTTTCACAACCTTCTATAGAAGATAATTCTAATTGCTATTTGGTAGATATAAATGATGAATTAATTGAAGAAACTCTACCAGTAATGTGTTCAAAAGATTATACTTCTACTAAGAAAGAAAACCTAATTTGTACTGAGGATGTTAATTCTAATCTTGCTTGCATTACTCCATTGAAATATTCTTCTTCGATTGTGAATCATGAGCTTAATATGAGAGAAATAGATCCTGGCAGAATGCAAAAAGATTAGGGAGTCTGGCTGAAGACTTTAAAATTAGCGCTTTTGGGAGGCAACCCAAACTTGATTTTATTTATTTGCTTTATTTTTATTTTATTTTATTTTATTTTTATTTTTTTATTATTCCACTTGATTGGTAGAAGGGTATGAAATGTTTGTTTTGTAGGGTAATAAAAAAAACTTATCATTATCATGGAGATTATAGAGATTGTTTACCACTCTTGCACACATGAATTAATATTGCCTTAACTACTAGGTTGTATTGTTCTTTTCTTTGTCTCTTCTCTACTCTTAGTACTCTTTTATCACATTGTGGACAATGTAGGGTCTAGGTGTGGGGGAGAAGATGCTTTAATTCTGGTGTCAATTATTTTTATTTATTATTATTTTTTGTTTTTCTCAATTTTTTTTAATTTTTGCTGATTTTTTTCTTTTATTATGAAAAACCAAAAAATATGATTTCACTTAAAGAATGATTCATTTTGAGTTACTTTAAAAAGGTCTTGAATATGTTGAGAAAAGTACTTGTTTTTAATTAGGATGATGAACTTATGTTCTATATCTGCTATAACTTTTACATGAGTTACACTTGAGCACATGGGTTATTGTTAGTTTAATAAATCCTTTACATTATTTTTGAGTTGCATAAAGTTGATGAATCTATTCCCTATATTCTAGAACTTACTTGAGTACCTCTTTAGGCGAAATAGAAAGGTTTTCCTTATTTGACTAAGAGATGATGGTCATAGGCCTTCTTTGAATCGTTTGTGCCTTTCAAGCCTACCAAATTTCATGATTTTTACCTTCATACCCTTTTGAGCCTTAAAATGTTATCTTTTTTCTTTAAACCAATTAAATATTAACCCTTAATCTTGTAGAGAGCTTAATGCAAACTTCTAACTTGTTCTTCAATGATGGGTTGTTGTTTGTGTATTTTGGAAAAAGAAGTTATTTTGACAAAAGGGAGAAGAAGAAAAAAATATATATGACTTGTTGTGCTGAAAAAAAAAAATAAATTTATTGAGATGGAAAAAAAAAGATAAGAAAGAAAAGTTGATACATGATTGTTACAAGTCATAAGGTGCAAAGAAAAACAAAATTTCAAGAGGCACGAATTTATAAATGTAAGAAAAAAAATGGCCTTAAATGATGAAATTTTGAGAAAAAGAAGATGGTAGTTGGTGAATGTATTACTGAAAAAAAAGGAGCAAAAACAAAGTTAGAAAGTTTGTCGAAATTTTAAAGTATCTATCTTCTTTGTAAGCTCTCTTTTCTTGATTTTGAATTCCTTACCTTCGCTTGATAACCAACACCCTAACCTTACATTACAAGCTTTAAAGTCCTACCTGATCTGAGTTGAGTTTGAGAATCCTTGATTAGTGGAGAGAAGGTACAAAGAGTAAGCCTATGAAATGAACTCTTGTGGAGATTTGTCTTTATGTATAATTTGGAAATCTTGTTTAGTATTTATTTTACACTCTCTTATGACCATGATCACACCTTACACAAGTCTTGCATTAGTTATGGGCGATAATTGAATGTTTGTTTGTCAACTTGAGTTTGGAAATAAGAGAAAGAGTACTTGTCTTGATAAGTATGAGATATTGATAAAATGTACTTAATTTGGATTATTCTATATCTTTTCTAAACTTTGTTGTTTATTTGACTTTTTGGGTATGTCACCTACAAACCCTCACGAGACCATACTCGTCCACTAGGGATAACTTAGGGTTTTTAAGGGCTTGTTACACAGGCTAAGTGTAATCGTGAGTCCCACGAAAGTGGCTAGTTAATCTTTCTTTTTATTATTTTATTTTTTTGCTTGAGGTAGCAAAACTTAGGTATGGGGGAGTTGATAGAGTTGATTTTTAATATAAATAAACACCTTAAGTTTTAATTATTAACTTTTAAAAATGTTTTATTTATTAAATATAATTATTATATTTAATTTATTCTATTTTGGTGATAAAGGGAAAGAAGCCCACAAGCAAGCCCTTAATTGAGAGAAGTCTAAGAAGTGGAGGTAGCCTAATTCAAGGAAAAAGAAAAAAAAAAAAAAAAGAGAAAGAGAATAGGGTTGCTGCGGTAAATAAAGAGAGAAGAAGGACCAAGAAAAAAGAAAAAAATAAGAAGAAAAGGGAAGTTACTAAAAACAGAGGGCAGCAAAAATTGGAAAGTAAAACAGCAAGAATTTGGAAAGAGAAGAACTTGCTGGCAAAGTCAGCAGCTTTAAAAGAAGAAATGAGCTATTCCGAAAAGGAGGGAGCCACAGAAAAAAAAAAAAAAAAAAAAATAACAGAAAACAAAGAAGAAGAGAGAAAGTTGAGAGGAGAGAAAGAAGCTGCTGCTGGCAGCCGAAATTGAAGCAACAGAAATTCCAGCAGCAATAGAGAGAATTTAGCAGCTGAATCAGTAGCTTCTGGGCTGAAGCAGAAATTCCAGCACGCAGCAGAAAAATCTGAAGCAGCAGAATTCCAGAAGAAAGCAGTAGCAGAAAGAAGCAGAAATTCTAGCAACAGCAGAAGAAAATTCCAGCAGTTGAATTAGTGTAGAAAAGTTCCAGCTTCAGTTGAAGAAAAAAGGCCATGATTTCTTCCAATAAATTGGTTTCTTCTTTCCCTTTAACCATGAACTAATTTTATTTTTAGAATCTTGACGAAACCCAAGCCATATGACTTTCATTTATTTTATTTTGGAGATTTATTATATTATTTATGTGATTGCATATCTTTGGAAATTGTTTGGTTGATTGCAATTAATTCTTGGTGATTGTTCTTGTAGAATAATTGTTTGGGTTAATTGATATTTTTATCCATGCTTGATTCTTATAGTCTTGAGTATGAGAGATATGTAATTTTTGCAAGTATATTGTGGGTTTTAGAATTGAATAGTTCATGCTAAGTTTAGATGATTTATGTCATAGGAATGAATAAGTCATGCTAATGGTTAGATGAATTATTTCATGCATTTAAGCACAATATATTTCTTTAGTGAACCGAAGCTTGTAGCATAGATCACCACCTGAATGTTTAATCTTTTCTCCTAATTAAAATTAAATCATTGTTATATAGGTTAGTGGCGGATTCAAGGTTCTAAGTCATTTCTCTTTGGTTAAAACTCTTGTTATTTTTAATTTGTTTATTTTATTCATTAGTTTTAATTAATTTAGGAATAATCTTAGATAATAGAATTTCATTCTTATTTTTATAAAATTAATTTAGGTAGATAATAATTTAAGTAGTTGAGCCTTTTTCTATGGTTCGATACCCTAATACTTCCGTATTGCATTGATCTTGTGCACTCGCAAGTATTAGGTTAAAACTTTGGTATAAAAAATCCCGATCAAACCTTGGATTGATATTTCTATGGATTTTATTCTTAGTTTACCTAAAACCTCTAGAGGTACGGATTCTATTTTGTTGTTCTTGATAGGTTCTCTAAAATGACATACTTTATTCCTTGTAGGAAATCCGATGATGCTAGTCATGTAGCTAGCTTGTTCTTTACTTGGATAGTTAGATTCCATGGAATTCTAAGGTCTATTGTGTCGGATAGGGATACCGAATTCTTGAGCCATTTTTGGAGAGTTCTTTGGAAGAAACTTGGTACTAACTTGCTTTACTCTACAGATTGCCATCCACAAACGGATGGACAAACCGAAGTGGTAAATAGAATAATTGGCCAACTTCTAAGGGCTATTTTGAAGAAGAACTTGCGGCAGTGGGATGAGTGTCTGCCACACATTGAATTTGCCTATAATAGGGCACCTCACTCTACTATTTCTCATTCTCCATTTCAAGTTGTTTATGGTTTTAACCCTCTAACTCCCTTTGATTTGGTTCCTTTGCCTATAGATAAAACATTAAGGATGCAAGCAAGAAGGATTTTTTGAAAGAAATTCATGCAAAGGTCCATGAAGCCATTATCAACTCCAACAAAAAGCTTGTAGAGAAAAGAAATGTGAGAAGAAGAAAAGTGGTCTTCAAACCCGGTGATTAGGTTTGGGTGCATTTTAGAACGGAAAGATTTCCCTAACAAAGAAAGTCTAAGCTTGATGGTAAGGGAGATGGGCCATTTCAAATCGGTTAGAAAATTAATGACAATGCCTATAAAGTTAATCTTTTGGGACATTATAATGTTAGTGCCACTTTTAATGTACCCGATCTCTCTTTAATTGATATAGGTGATAGAGATTCAAGAACGAATCCTTTTAAAGAGCGGGAGGATGATGTGAATCGGTTAGACATGCAAGAAGATCAAGCAGTTGTGACAAGAGCCAAGGCAAAACAACGAAAGAGTTACAAGGATCAAATTGAGCAAGAGAAGTTTTAAGGCTTAAATTTTGATGTCAAAGATCTTATGAGGCTTAAATTTTAATGTCCAAGACTTTATGAGGCTTAAATTTTTATGTCTAAGACTTTATGGGGCAATATTCCAAAGTTTTGAATAAGTTAAAAATTGAAAATTTACCTTGGTAGATGGTTGGAAGCCCTTTTGCCCAAGCTGGAAAATTGCCTCTTATTTTCGGCAATGTGTTGACTATTGCTCTAGAATAGTCCAAATGCAATTAAAACACCTCTTTTGTCTTATTAAGTGTATGTATAGGTTATATCTATCCTTGAGCTAAAAATATGACAGGGAAAAATTCCTATTTTCTCCCTCAAGTCTCTATAAATATGTAGTCTTCCATTTTGAAGAAGCTAATCAAGAAAATTTTTCAAGAGAAAGGTTCTTCTCTTAGTATTCTTAGTTCTTAGCTTAGTTTTTCTATCTTCTTCAAGGGTGAACTTCCTTGAAAGAAAAATCACTTTGAAGACTTGTTAAAAGTTCTAAGAGCTTCAAGGTTGATCATCAAAATTCCTTCATACTAGTTACTACACTCTTGTAAAAAACTAGTCTTGAGGTCTTATTCTTGTTTTATTGAGGTCTAAGGTTCAAAATACCTTAGCTTACTTGAAATTTGAAGAAAAGATTTTGTTTAAACCTTCTTGAGGTCTTGGATTTAATATATCCAAGGTTGCTAGAAGTTTAACATTTTCAAATCCTTTCGAAGGCACTTTCCCTTTTCTACTTGTTACACTTGTTTTGTTTGTTCTCTCCCTCATTTCTTGGATGAAATTTTATGCTCTTGAATATCATTCCACATCAATGAACCCTCCACTACCCCCATGGTAGCCTTCCAGAACGAGATGCGGACTGCTTTCGAGCAGTATTGTGTCACTCAGGACATTCATGGGGCCTAGTTAGCAGAGATTGTAGAGTCCACTCACCGGTATGCAGATGAGTTAGCCCATCAGAGGACATCCATCGATCGGAAGGAGGTGATATTGGCCTGCCCATGTAGCAAATTAATGCCCGATCAGGGAAATAGTGGTGGTGGCAGAGCGGACTTTGGTTCGCTATAGGGAGTTTTCTTTTCTCTTCTTTCCTTTTATTTTCCTTTATTGTATTTCTTTGCTTATTTCTCCTGCTATATTAGTATTATGTTTATTATTTTCATTTCTTACTTTCGTATGTGTTTCTTTGTTTTAGTTTGTTTTGTGTAGGGATGCTTCGCTGATGCTTTTACTACTTTATATTTGCGGAAGAGCCTCCCATGTTTTTATTTGTTTTTTCTGTTAGTCTGGCCCCCAAATTGAGGACAATGTGGCTTTAAGTGTGTTGGCAGGGGGGAGGGGGGGGGGTAATCCTTTATATGTACTCTTATTTTTTGTTTTCTTATGAAAAATCCAAAAAATCAAATAACCTGAAAAATTTTAAAAATTTTCTTAGACTTCTTTTCCTTTTTATTTGAAAAACCAAAAAGATTTTTCTTTTTGCCACTTTGGGTAGAATGCTTGATCACGACGATACTGTTAGGATTCTTCGAAAAAGGCATAGTACTTGGTCATTTTGGAAACCAACATTTGCATAATAATCTTACATGTTCAATGGTTTTCATACACCTATGAGTGACCATAGTAATAGAAACCTAGGAATTTTGGGAAATTAGCTTACTGAGAATCCTTTAATTCGTGCGTGCATACTTGTGTTTTTCTGTTCTTTGAAGTGAAGAGTCTTAGTATAAGTTAGTCTCTAAAATGATGGTCTCAAGCTTTCATTGTACCGATTGATCTTTTGGTTTGCCTATCATTTTGCGAAATTAACCCCTAGCTCCCCTATTTGTGCCTTCATACTGAAGGGTTTTACTTCCTTCTATTCTTCGTCCTTTTAAACCTCACACTATATTAAACCTCACTTCGTGGAGCCAGTGTTAGAATAATATTGTTAGCCATCTTGAGTAAGAGTAGCAAATAAGTGTGGGGGTGAAGGAGTAAAGAAAAGAAAATTGATGTAAATAGGGGGTAGTTTGGGCATTTCATAATTGATACAAATGCTGAAGAAAGAAAGAGAGAGAAAAGTTGATTTTATTTTTTTGAAATAAATAAAAAAACAAAGAAAGAGAAAAAAATGCAGTACTTACATATTTGTACACAATGTGTCGTGAAAATAAAGACCTTGTTTCTCTCTCATGTTTGGGGCTAAAAAATGTGAATATGTTGGGTGAGGAGAGCAAAAGAAACGGAGTAAGATAGTCAAGGGTGAGTGAGAAGAGTGGAAGGTGGCTAGAAAGTTATTCTCTAATTTTGCCAAGTCTTTGCTTTCGGTTGCGTTGGCTCTATCTTATTTGTTCTTGTCTCCATTTTCCTTCATTTAGTACCTTATTGTTCCAAACCTGACATTGCAAGTCGAAAAGTTCTACCTAATCTGCAATTGACTTAGAATAAGACTTACAATGGATAAGAACTAGAAGAATGAGCTTGTTGTGCATCTTCTTTTGAAGGATTTCACTTCGTTAATTACTTAACATTCCTCAGTTTCTATGAAGGAGGCACAAACAAAATATACACACACACAATTGGCATGTAATGTTTATTTGCAAGTGCGGTGGACTGAGTGTATCTTATGCTGGTTCTTTTATTTTATCTTGATGGTTGAGTAGTTAAGTGTTTTTACTGAAGTGGCATCATTTTAGCTTTATCTTCCCTTCATTTAGTTTTGTTTTGTGTTGTTTTGGTATTGTTGTTGTTGTAACTTTGGTCTTCCTATATGTTTAATTGCTTGAGGCCGGTCTCTCTCTCGTTTTTCATGCACTTTCTATCTGAACAAAAATCTTCAGACCCTTTCGTTCCATTCCTTTAGTTTTGTTCCTTGAGGGCAAGCAACGGATGTGTGTGGGGGTATTTGATAGTTGTTATTTTGTCTATAATTTTATATGTTAATTTTATCATTCTTCGATGTTTTTAAGGTATAAAGTATATGTTTGTGTCTAATATCACCCATTCTGGTCTTAGGTGTTTGTGAGGGAAGGTCCAATGAAGAAAGGACAAAAACAGCTTAAAATGGAGCGAAAACAACGGAAAATTATGACAAACGGTGACCATGAAAAGGACTTACCACCGGAGGTAGGCCAACCTACCGCCAACGATAGGTGCATTGGCAACAAAAGAATTGAAGATAGAACCTTACAGCCGACGGTAGGTTCAAGGCACAAAAGAGAGGAGAAAGACAGCGACCTACTGGCAACAGTAGGTCCTGACCTACAGTCAAGTTGGTCCCGATTTCAACAGTATTTCAAGTTTTAGATAGTGTTTAGGGAGCTTTTCATTCTTTTTTTTTTTTTACTTCCACCATATGGCTTAGGGAGGCAAACTCGGGGCAATCTTATGTGACAAATTTCCCCCAAGTCTCACCTCAATTAGTTAGGAATTAGTTTAGAGAGTTAGAATTCAAGGTTTTCACGAGTCGAGGATCAAAGAAGCGAAATCGGGCATCGATTGAGCAACTTGAGATACGAGCTTGGGCATGTTTCGGGATCGCAATTCAGCCTCCAAATTCATTCCTAAGCCTTTCTTTCAATTCTCTATTAGATTTTAAGCATTTAATTTCATTTTTACATTTGAATTGCTAGTAATTTCATTGTTTGGATTAAGGGTTGAACCTAATTTTTGTTTTTATGAAATTGATTTGATTTTGTTGAAATTAAATATTGTGGTTGATTGAATTGTTCTTCAATTGGTTAATTTCCTACAATTTTAAGTTTCGTGAACTTAGATTAATCGTTGGGGGGTTGGTTGAAAAAAGAATAACACTCAAGGCCAATCAATTTGGGGATTAATTAGGCATTAGAGGAGAGATGGCATGATGCTATTTTAGCCCAGTTTATCACCTGCATTTATGTCATTCATAACTTGTTTAGGGAGAGAAGATATTCTTGTCTAAGGGTTATTGAATAGGGTGTCTTTCACCTAGAGATAGGGATTGCCCGATTGAGAGTGTGACGACCCATTTCGTTAATACTACATTGATTTCTATTAAAATCAATAAGTTGAAGTAGTAACAAGATTAGGGGGATCCTAGGTCTAAGCCTTTACTTCATAGATTTCCTTTGATAATTGTTAGTTGTCTTTTGATCAAAGTTTTTATTAGCATCTTCTTAGTTTATAATCTTTTCAATGACCATTTTTAGACTAAAAATTGAATAAACGGTAGAGTAGTTGAACCTTGGCCCATTCCTCCAGAGATACGACACTCGAGTTGAACTCACCTCTTGCCTTGTATTGTAGTGAATCTCGTTCTACATTTTTTAAACATCACTAGGTATACCTTGAAATTGTACCACCCAAGTAAAGAACAAGTTTGCAATGTGACTAATATCATCAGTTTTCTTGTAAGGTATAAAGTGAGCCATTTTAGAAAACCTATCTACTACAACAAAGAATGAATCCGTACCCTTTTATGATCTAGGAAAACCAAGAATAAAATCAATAGAAATTTCAACCCAAGGAACTTTAGGCACTTCCAAAGGAGTATAAAAACCATGAGGCAAATAAGTAGATTTAGCCTTTTTACATTCTAAATAATTTCCAGTGAATCTTTCAACATCTTTTCTCATGTTAAGCCAAAAGAAATGCTCATGCAAGATATCATGAGTTTTAAGAATACAAAAATGTCCCATTAGCTACCACAATGAGCCTCTTTAACCAACAATATCCTAGTGGAACAAGATGAAATGCACAATCTACCATCATGATAAAGAAAACCAACATGTATGAGAAACTTATCATTAGGCATAAGAAAGAAATCCTCAAATATATCTTTAAAATCTAGATCACTAGCATATAAATCCTTAAGCATCTCAAAACCAAAAATTTGAGCTTGCAAAGTAGAGATAAAAGTGTACCTTCTAGACAATGCATCAGCTACAATGTTTTCTTTACCTTTCTTGAATCACATTATGTATAGAAAGGTCTCAATAAACTCCATCCATCTTGCATGCTTCTTGTTTAGCTTTTGTTTTCCTTCGAGAAACTTCATGGAATCATGATCCATGTATACCACAAACTCTTTAGGCCACAAATAATGTTGCCAATGCTTCAATGTCCTCACAAATGCATAGAGTTCTTTATCATATATAGTAGTTCAATGCTGCACAGGTCAACTTCTCGCTAAAGTAAGCCAAGGGCCTCTTTTCTTGCATCAAAACTCCTCCAATGCCCACAACCGAGGCATCAAATTCTATCTTAAACATTTTGTCAAAGTCAGGTAGGGCAAGTAAAGGTACATTACTCAACCTTGCTTTTAGCAACTCAAATGCCTTCTGTTGCTTCTCCTTCAATTTGAAGCCACTCATCTTCTTAATCACATCCGTCAAAGGACTAGCAATGGTTCTAAAATCCCTGATAAACCTCCTGTAGAAACTTGCCAATCTATGAAAACTCCTCACTTCGGATGCATTCTTGGGAGTAGGCCATTCTTTGATTCCCTTCACCGTTTTTTGATCAACTTGAAGACCTTGAGAGCTCACCACATAACCTAGAAAAGTCACCTCTTCCAAAAAAACCCACATTTCCCAAGGTTAGCATATAACTTCTCACTTCTCAAAACTAACAAAAGTTGTTTTAAATGATGCAAATAGTCTTCATAATTTTTTCTATAGATCAAGACATCATCAAAATAGACAACAACAAATTTACCAATGAAAGGTCTCAACATATGATGCATAAGTCTCAAGAATGTACTAGGAGCATTAGTTAATC
The DNA here is from genome assembly GCA_028651295.1 of Catharanthus roseus. Classification (NCBI taxonomy): domain Eukaryota; kingdom Viridiplantae; phylum Streptophyta; class Magnoliopsida; order Gentianales; family Apocynaceae; genus Catharanthus; species Catharanthus roseus. The sequence continues at coordinate 34,122,010 of JAPQWS010000159.1, read as the reverse complement.
CAAAACGCATAACTAGCTACTCATAAAAACCAAAATTCATTTTGAAAGCCATTTTCCACTCATCCCCTTCCCTCATTCAAATTCGATGGTAACCTGATTTAAAATCAAATTTTGAAAATATTTGAGAACTATGCAATTCATTAAATAGATCTTCTAATCTTGGAATATGATGTCTATACTTGATAGTAATATTATTAATGGCTCTACAATCTACACACATATTCTACGTACCATCTTTCTTTGGAACTAGCAACACGGGAATGGTAGAAGGGTTCAAGCTTTCTCGCACATATCCTTGGTGAGCAAACCCTCAACTTGTCTCCTTAGCTCCTTTGTATGTTTGGGGGAACTCCTATAGACTGGTCTATTTGGAATCACCACTCCGGATACGAAATAAATTTGATGCTCAATTCCTCTCAAATGAGGTAGTCCACCGGATACTTTTTAGGGGAATACATCTTTGTGTTCTATAATGATCTTCACTATGGCATTAGACAAAGAAGACAAATGATCATTAGTAGACACAAAAGTGCCTTTGCAATAAAGAAGTAAAACCATCTCTTGTTTTTCAATGGCTTCTATGATCTCACTCTCTTTTGCATAGAAACACCTCTTTTCTCTCTTTCCACTATCACTCGTTTGATCACTTATTTTCTTGTCTCTACTCAAGTTTTCCTCTCTAGACTTTTCCAAACTCACTTTCTTCTCATCAACTCTTTTTTCCCTCTTCAATGCTCTTTTTCTTTTTCTCACTTTCTAGTCTCTCTTTTTCTTTTGCTCTTCAAAGACTTGACTAGGAGTCAAGGGATTCAACATGAACTTTTTCTCATCCTTTTCAAAAGTATAGGTGTTCTTCACACCATCATGAATAGCCTTCCTATTATGTTGCATAGGAACAACATTACAAAGAATATCATCATGATATGACCCTTTAGTAAGATGTACTAGCACTTGTTTATTAACCTTCATTTCCCCATTATCATTTAACCAATGAAGCTTATATGGCCTAGGATGCTTATGCTTAATAAGCAGTAAATTCAATTTCTCAACAAGATATGTACTAGCAACACTGGTGCAACTACCACTATCTATAATAATTTTAGCAACCTCACCTCCCACTAAGCATTTAGTATAAGAAGATGTTTTCCCTTTGGATGCTTGCTTCTTCCTCAAAGACTTGAGTAGAAAAAGCTCTAATGGTCACCAAGCTCATTCCTTCTTCAAGAACTTCAAAAGAGTCAATCTCTTGATGATCATTACCTTCAGGAACATTACTGGAGTGTTTAAGCACATCCAAGGAGGTAAGTTATATGGCGCAGCAATCACTGGCCATGATGAATACTGCTTCCCAGACATCCCAAAAGATGAGAAACTATCAGTACACAGTCCAAGTCTTACATTCCTTGCTTCAGAAGCAAACTCTGGATGAGTACTATCAAAATGCTACCAAGCTTTCCCATCCCTAGGGTGACTCATTATATTTGGCTCAGGAACGCTTTCTGAGTGCCATCTCATATGCTCAGCCGTTCTTTGAGAAGCATACAACCTCTGCAAATTAGGTGTTAGCAGAAAATAATACATCTTCTTGTACAAAATGTCTATAGACTTCTTCTTATTTTTCTTTCTTCTCATGTAACGTTCATGGGCATAAAACTAACACTGATGTGGTTAAGCATCATCTTTCCAATATAATATACATTCATTAACGCGTACATTAATCTTCACCACCAGTGAATTCACACCAGATACTAGCTTCTTCTTCTGGTGATGATCATCCACCACCTTATTGCCTCTGGGGAGTACATCTGTCAATAACTGTAATATTTGATCAAAGCACTTTTCAGACATGTTGTTCTCTGGGTTAATGTTCAACAACCTGGCCATGCGGACAACTGTGAATACTTCGTACACACTTCATACAATAGTGTACTAACAAATTTCAACATGTCATAAAACAGTTGAGTTTCACAATTAGGTGCCTCCTCATATTGTAGTATGCAACATCGGGTTCAAAATCCGGACCAGCGGCATCAAAAATACCCTCGCGGTAAGTGTGCTTTAATCATTCCTTGTAACACTACCTTCCCCATCAACCAGTTGGTAATTCACTGACAATTCTCCAGTGCAGTCTAATTGTGATAATAAGGTGAAAACTTTGATTTATAAATATGCAACTTCATATCATCTTATTTAAGATACATTATGTTCTTGAACTTTGCACACAAACACCATATCATCATATAAATATGCAACTTCATATCATCTTATTTAAGATACATTATGTTCTTGAACTTTGCACACAGACACCATAACTCGTTAGCTATACCAAGACCATAATCCAGATACCGATTCACAAATCACTTCACACCTAGCTGAAATCACTAGCAATCCCATAACTCCAAGCACAGTTCTTCTATACATCTAACTATGATCCTCCTCCATAACTTCACAAAATAAAACATACTCATTTAAAGTTATAATTCATTACTAACTAAGCCTAACATTTAAAGTGTTTAAATTTTATTTATGAAATATTTAGAGCGTAAGAGTTTGTTCTTTAAGAGTTTAAAGACTCCTTTAATCATTTGAGTATTAAGTTGACTTTTAAAAGAAGTTGCTCTTGATACCTTGGAAATGAACAAGTAATAGAAGTACAAACACTTCTATTGTTTTGAGAAAAGTCCCAAAGTTAAGAAATTTTGTTTATTTTAAGGTTTTAAATTTTATTTTTGGAAAAGTAACCCCTTAAACTTTCCTTAACTCTAAAAATTTGATAGAAATAAATATATAATTCCTAAAATACCCTTCAAACTTTCGTGTTTGTAAACTTTCGTAAATATTTAAAACACCTATTTCAAACAATTGTTGAAGAGACTGCTCTACCTATTTCTTAACAAAAATTAGAGAGACTATTGGGAAGAGCCTAAGCTCTGATACAACTGTTAAGAACAGTTGCTCTGGTGATCAGCCCTGTTACATTAAAGTAAAACCTCTACAGAAAACTATTACAATAGCAAAAGACTGGAAGAACAAGAAATTACTAATCTATTACCAAAAAAACTGGATGATCGAACCGGATAACAACTCTTAATCAAAGCTCTTCAAAATTGGATGAGAAGTTTGTTTCTTCTTTAAATACCTGCAAAACAGATAAACAAAACAAGATGAGCCTGGAAAAAATCGAACATCCGATTTTTGCCACAAGACAAAACCGAACCACCGAAACTAAAACTGTACGTCTGGTTATAAAAAACAGACACCAACATGAAAGAAAACAGACGACCGATTTCTGTGAAAAAAGGGAACTGAGATATTCAGACGATCAAAACGGATGAGAAGGAGAAAAAAACGGACGATCAATTTTTCTCTGAATGTCAAAATCTTGATTAAACCCTCAGCAATGGATGAGCCTCACACAATATCTAATCTCTCACTTTCGGTTCTCTCCTTCACAAACTAACCAAGCTCGTGGTAAACAAGAAATGGTTACTAACGGCAGCAGTAACAGAAAAATTCACAGTTAACAAACAGAAACAAGAATCTTCAGAGTAGAAGAAGAGGGAAAAGAAGAAGGCTTCACACAGAATAAACAATCACATCTCATCTGTTAGCAACAAGAAAGGATAAGAGTATTTATAGAGTTTCTACGGTAGACTTATTCAAACAACAGAGCAGTCATCTGGAAGGATCGTTCCATAACAGAACATCCTGTTAATTGGAAGACTTTTTCAAAGAAGCAAAAGCCAAGTCACCAGGGAAGACTCAAGAAGATTTGGCTATTTACCAGCCCGGCCCTCCCGACTTCTTGAATTAGATATTCACTTATCCTATTTGGGTTGTGAGGCTCAGTCTAACTCATCACATGGATTAAAAAACATGGGCTGAGAAGAGAAAATGTGTGAATACATGGCCCAATTGGTCTACAAGCTCCACCTTGAACAAATTTTAGTAAACTTCTCAGCTGAAGTAATCAACTTGCATCAATATGTAGAAGGTCTCTACACAAAACAAACTTGTCAGTTGTCACCACTTTAGTACAAAAATTAGCAAGATTATCTTTAGTACTAATTTTGTCTATATTAACAATACCATTTGAAACCTTTTCACGAACGAAATGATGCTTAACATCTATATGTTTAGTCATTTCATGATAAACAAGATTTTTACACAAATGAAGACAATTCTAACTATCAGTAAATATGACAGCCTTAGAATGTAAAAGATACAGTTCAGATAAAAGCCTCTGAAGCCAGATGGCTTCTTTAATTACCTCCATTGCGGCAATATACTCAGCCTCCATAGTCGATAGGGCGACTACAGGCTGCAGCTGTGATTTCCAAGAAACACAGTTACCTGCAAGGGTAAAGAAATAAGAAGTGGTAGACTTTCTACCTTCTCTAGCACTTGCAAATTCAGAGTCAACATAACAAACCAACTCAAAATGTTCAGACCAGTTATGATAATGCAAGCCTCCATCAAGCATCCCATCCGACAATGTGATTTCATCATCGTTTAAAAGATTTTGTTTTTGTAAGTAATGCAAACCTTTTTCACTAATGTGGCAAATCCGACGATGCCGCAACATTGTTTTATCAGAAATAGTTTTAGAAAATAATGCAGATGATTCACAAACTGTTTTATCAAATAAGGTGTACAAACTATCTTTCTTAAAACCTTTAAGCATGACTAGATATCCTTTACAAACACATAAAATCCCGTTTTTAGATTTATAAGAATATCCTTTTGAGTCAAGAAAACGAAGGGAGATTAAATTCCGTCTAAAGTCAGGTACATACCTTAACTGACTAGTGATACTATCATGCATTTTTATAAAAACATTTCCAATTCCCTTGACATCACAAACATGATTGTTTCCCATAAAAAAATTTTCACGATCAAGGGGAAAACCAATGTTTGTTGGGTGTCATATGAAAAGTACAACCAGAATCAAGAATCCACTTATCATAGGTAGATGGGGAAGGAGAAATACATAAAACTTCAGAAAGTATAAAATTACCATCTAGTTCAAAATCGTCGTTCTATCATTTTTATCCTTCCCATTACCTGGTTTACGTAATTTTTCATCTTTTATTCGTTTAAAACATTTGTTTTTCATATGACCATCGTTGCCACAATAAAAACACGTCACTTTTTTCTTATCTTGAGATTTAGAGCTCTCTTTACTTTTAGAGTGGTGACTAGAAGGTTCTCTCCAGTCAACCCTCCCTCGCACGAAAACATTCTCTCCGTTTGTTTTATTTTCTTTTTGCAAATCTAAATATTTTGCTTTCAACCCATTTTTCACATCAGAAAGAGTCAAGTTATCTCTACCATACTTGATAGCAGATTTCAGATTATTATAAAATTCAGGTAAAGCATTCAACAAAATAACAACAATGTTTTCATCAGATATGTTTTCTCCAACATTTTGGAGCTCTAAAACAATTTTCTTTAAATCATCCATGTTTTCAGAAAGGGATTTTGACCCGCACATTTTGAAGGCAAATAGTTATTCCTTTAAATAGATTTTGTTTGATAAAGACTTTCCCAAGTAAAGTTTTTCAAGTTTTGTCTAGAGTTCATAAGCATTGTCTATTTCATTTATTTCTCTTAAAACATTATCTTTCAAATGCAAGGTGAGACAGTTATGTGCATCACCAAGTTTTCAGCTAGTATATCTCTTTTACAAGATTTCGAATACTTGTCAGGAGTGGCAATAGCGGGTGCAATCTTGTTTCGGACTAAAACAGCTTTTATTTTTCTGCACCACATTACAAAATCAGATTTACCATTGGATTTGTCTGTTTCAAGTTTTGGAATAGACATGTTCAACAGTGGCAAATAAGAGTACTGTGCGAAAAATAAAAGATTTAAGAAAAAATTTTATAAAAAACACAGCTCGGAAAAATAATACAGCTAGAAAAAACAAGCAATATGCAGATAATAAACTCACAATAGATCAATAAGATAATAAAGGCTGAGCAATAGCCACAAAACAGATGATCAACAGAGAAATAGTATAGATAATCATAGGCTGAGCAACAGGCCCTAAACAGACAATAGAACAATCTCAACGATCACCGACAATAAAAAAAACACCAAGACACAAATACTTGAAGTCTCAATAGGACTTAAGCCCGACTTGGGTTTTAGTTTTTCGAGAAAAACGGAAATCACAAAAATTTGATCAGTAATCAGATATACAAGCAGCAGAATATGTATATATCAAGACAATAAACTTTAAATGAAAGGAAAGCAAAAACAGTAATATTGACCTGTGCTAGATTCTTGAAAGCAACCTGGGAGGTATCAGATGACGTCTGCATCACTGGTGGAATGTAACAGACACAGACATCGGAAAGATCAAATTTCTTTCTGCTCTAATACCACTGATAAGAAGAGTCCAAGCTCTAATACCACTGTTAAGAATAGTTGTTCTGGGGATCAGCCCTGTTACATTAACATAAAACCTCTACAGAAAACTATTACAACAGCAAATGAATAGAAGAACAAGAAATTACTAATCTATTACAAAAAAAAAAATGATGGAATTGGATAACAACTCTTAATCAAAGCTCTTCAAAATTGGATGAGAAGTCTGAATTCTTCTTTAAATACCTGCAAAATAGATAAAAACATAGGAGACATAACCGGACGACCGGAAGCAAAACTAGACATCCAGTTATGAAAAACAGACGCCAAAACAGAAGAAAACGGAAGACCGATTTCTGTGAAAGAAGAGAACTGAGATATTCGGATGATCAAAATGGATGAGAAGGAGAAAAACCGGACGACCAATTTTTCTCTGTATGTCAGAATCTTGATCAAACCCTCAGCAATAGATGAGCCTCACACAACAACAATCTAATATCTCACTTTCGGTTCTCTCCTTCACAAACAACCCAAGCTTGTGGTCAACCAGAAATGGTGACTAATGGCGGTAGTAACAGAAGAATTCACAGAGAACAAACAAAAACAAGAATCTACAGAGAAGAAGAAGAGAGAAAAGAAGAAGGCTTTACACAGAATAAACAATCACGTCTCATCTGTTAGCAACAAGAAAGGATAAGAGTATTTATAGACTCTCTATGGTACACTTATTCAAACACAAGAGCAGTCATCTGGAAGGATCACTCAATAATAGAATATCCTGTTACTAGGAAGACTTTTTCAAAGAAGCAACAACCAAGTCACCTGGGAAGACTCAAGAAGATTGGGCTGTTTACCAGCCCTGCCCGGCTGGCATCTTTCATTAGACATACACTTATCCTACTTGGGTTGTGAGGCTCAGTCCAACTCATCACAAGGATTAAAGAACATGAGCTGAGAAGAGAAAATGTGTGAACATATACCCAATTGGCCTACAGAGACTGCTCTACCTAGACTACACTACATAAAAGTATTAGTTTTTTATAAGTTTAGGAAAATTTGAACAGAGTTTCCCTGTAATATGGACGTTTTCTAGGTACACAGGCAACACAAATAGACAACAAACGCAAATTCACAATATGAAAGAGTAAGGGCTCTCCCGTAAAACAATATTTAAAATAAAGAATTAGTGCTTTCCTTAAAAGCAATATTTAAAGTAAAAGAGTCAGGGCTCCCCCATAAAGCAATATTTAAACTAAAAGAGTTAGGGCTCCCTCGTAAAGTAATATGCAAACTCAAAAATTTAAGAGCCTGAGTTCTCCCATAAACTTTAAAAACTAAACTTTAAGTATTAAATATGCCACAAAATAGAGATTAAGAGTTTAAGAGTTTTACCTCTATTCAAAGTACGAAACTGCACTAAGTCTTCAAAAAATACCTGAAACAAACATACAATTTCATTATTAATTAAGTAAAAAAAAAACTATATATGATGATAAGCTTCATACGGGAGCCGTGCTGAACTAGCAATACTTATCTAAAATTTAAGCTATTGGAGTAGAATATCATGTACTCATTTTGTTACATAGAGGAAGGTATGTAATTTTGTTATTTAACAATTGCATCATAGTGAAAATTTACCAGTAACGGAGCCACTTTAAGGCCAAAGGGGCCATGGCCCTAATCAATTAGTTTTTAGTTTTATATAGCGTGTATAATTTGATTATTTTGTGTTAAAAGTAGCATGTTTACCATGTTGGCCCTCCTAAATTAATTAAAACTACTATTAAACACCCAAAAAAAATTCAATGTTTTTCTTTAAAGTAAAAAATTTTTGCATTCAAACTTTGACTCCCCTAAACACTAAGTGTGGCTTCATTCCTGAAATTTACCCTTTATGGATCTTGTTAATTATTTTTGTGTCATGGTTTTAGTCATTCTCTGGTTGCCCTTTCTAGAAAATAATATCATACCAAACCAACACTTACCTTTATTATTAATTAATATTTATTCATGGATGTATACACATTAATCAATGTATTTTTTGGCAAATCCTAATCTTTTTTAAAGTTAAACTTTATTATATTGAAACAAGAAAATCATTTATAGATATGACAACTAACAGAAGAAATCAGTTGAAATCCTCTATCAACTTTTTTGCAATATATTCTGTTTATTATTGTTTCTCCATGGAACTATTAATGATTTTCTTATTAATCTTATAATGACTTTCTCATCTCATTTCATTGTCATCTTTTTTGAAGAAACCAAAACCAAATTTGCATATATAATTGATAGATATGCATATAGTGCATGCATGTGTACCCTTTGACTCATCAAATATATTGACCAAAAACACAATGATGCTCCTATATATATATATATATATATAAATTAGGCACCTTTTTATTTATATATAGGTTCTAGTTTGTAAACTTGGATACATAGTACTATGAATTCCAAGCTAGTTTTTTTTTTTTTCTGGAAAATTAATTCCAAGCTAGCTAAGCCTAGCATTAGCATTTCTTGTCAATTAGAGACATATACTTCAAGAGTTTGTCATTTGACAAGATCAAAATTTCCCTTAAAAAATCCCAAGTTCAGAAATTATAAAAAGAAACTGAAAATAAAAATTCTCCATACCTGATCAGAAACAGCGACACCAATGGAGTGGCAACGGTGAGACGCGGCTACGGTGGTGGAAAGAGACATTTGACGGTGAATAGAAATACTGCGATGTGGCAGCAGTGGACAGAGACTTTTGTCGGTGAATAGAAATGCTGCAAAAAAAATAGAAGTAAACGAGAGTTTTCTAAAAAAATAGAATAATTAGGGGGAGAGAGAGAGAGAGAGAGAGAGAGAGAGAGAGAGAGAGAGAGAGAGAAATACAATGAACATTAGCGGTGGTGCGGGTTGGCCGTGAATGGTGATGACGGGTTGCGAAGGGGAGGGTGAGGGAAAGGGAAGGGTTTGGAAAGTTCTGAAAGATGGGGAGAGGGCCGAGGGTCTCTATTTTTTGGGGAAATTTTTATGAGTTAACGACTAATTACTGACAGACTTTCGGTCGGTAAGTATTTGTATTTGACTTAGCGGCCGATTTTGTCACGTTCGGTTGGTAACTATTTCCTATTTACCGGCCGAATATCACTCTATCGTTAATCAGTCGGTAACTGTTTTCTATTTACCGACCAAATATCACTCCGTCACTAATCGGTAGGTAACTAGCCTAAGTTATCGACCGATGGAATTCGGTCGATAAATTTGGTTGCCGAATTGAAATTTTCTTGTAGTGTCCGTAGCGTCTCTCTTGATCTCTTGGCATCCTCACTAACTCTCCCTTAAATCCTCTACCTATTCCTCTTCCATTTCTTCCCCCTCTAGCTCTAAAGCTTCCACCTCCTTGAGTTCCTAGGGGTTGGAAACTCTCTTGAAAGTTTTGGGATAAATCATCCCTAACTCCAAAGTTGGCTTGGGGAGAATTGTCTTATTCTCTCATTGTTCTTCTAGGGGTAAGGTTGTTAGGGTTATGGAATCCCCTTTGTTGGCCCAATATTGATTCTTGCCTATCCATCAGATAGTGCTCCAATATTTGTTTTGATGTTGTCCATTTGTTGTTGCAAAGATCTTAAGGTACTAACAACTTCTTGCATAATTGGATCATTAGATCCTTCATTGTTGTTACGTGTTGGTTTCTCATCTCGTGATATCTTTAGAAGTTGATGAAAAAAACTACCTACAACAATAGCAAACAACTAATAGGAAACAAGGACCTCACCTCTCCCTAAGTCTATCGCTCCAAGGGGATATTACTCAACCCTCATGTTTACACTCACTCTTACGGCTTTTATACTGATAATCTCACCCTTTTGCCTTTTTTATTCCTCACTCACTAGAGTTGCTTAGTGATTTCTAGAACTTCCAGCTGATAAGGAAATTTTCCAAGCAATTCTCAGTATATAAGAAAATGAGGTCAAAGAGACATTTCATCAAACACGTAGAATCCGAAGATTACAAAAGATAAATTCAATAGTATGAGTCAACGAATAAGTATAATTTCCCAAGGAAATTAAGCAAGAACTTAGAAATTATGACCAAAAGAAGTTGCAAATGCAAAACAAAGACAATTGGCTCACAAGATCAAAGAAATGTAGATTACTAAAACAAATTCCAGAAAAAGAGGGCATAAGTAATTTCACCATATCTTAGTAATTCTCAACCAAATCAGTCCAAATTTAAAGTTATGTAATCGAGTAAGCGTTCAAAAGGGACAAATTTCTGCAATTTGGAGTTCATTGGTTATACTTCTAAATTTATTCTTTGCACATTACTTTTATTGTGCTAAAATTTCCAGAACACTATGCCTTTTCTCAAATACTATCAATGGCTTTTTCTTAATTCAAACTTCAACAATCAAACACATAAAACTTCACCTCAAAGAGAATTTGCACATTACTTGCACAACACACAAAATTCATTCTTTGTATATTACTTTTCTTGGGCGAAAATATCGAGAACACTATGCCTTCTCTCAAATACTATCAATGGCTTTTTCTTAATTCAAACTTCAACAACTAAACACATAAAACTTCACCTCAAAGAGAGCTTTACTATGATACCACATGGCATGAACCTCCTTAAGCTTGTATGAGGTTCAATCACTCCTAAGAATCAACTCCCTTCAAGAGGCAACCTTTTGTGAATTTGCATTGAAGAACTTGATGAGCCAAGAACAAATTGCAGACATTTTAAACAATAAAGAACAAATAAAACCTTCCTATTTTGAGAGAGAATCACAAGGTTTAAGGAAACCCTACTTACTCCACATATAAGGAACACCAAATTTACAAGCAACACTAACTATAGAGAGTTATCACCTCAAGGAAGAATAGGATTTGGGAATTAGAACAAGAACTCTTGAATTGAATATTCAAGAATTCCTTTCCTAGAATTGTACAAGGGAAATTCCTAAATTACGAGGAAGGGGTGGAAACCATTGAACCCTAGGTTGTTTATCTCAAACCTCTTCAATTTTCATTCTATGCCCAAATGGCTGAAAAAAAGGATATTTATAGAGTATTACATGATTATCTTCCAACCCTACCTATTAAGCTAACTAACAAGGACTTGATGGGAACTTAGGCCACTTAAATACAAGTCAAAAGAAGTTTAACACCCAAAATGAAGAGTCAAAAAAGTTAAAAACTTCCTAATTTCTACCAGCCAAGACCTACCGTCGACGATAGATCTAGCCCTATCGTGGCCCGCATTCAAACTTCTTGTTCCGAACCCTACAAGAAATGGTAGGGTGGACCTACCGTTGGCTTTAGGTATTGTGAGCTTTTCTCTTCCACGGGAAAAACTCTACCGTGGACGATAAGGTGCACCCTACCGCTATAGATCTTCTTCTCCCTTTGGTGTTGAAGCTTCAAAGCCTTCTGAACTTGTTTCTTTGAATATCTCCACTTGCACCTTATACAATAGGAGTGTTTTTGATCCTCCAAAGTCTTGTCTTTATTCTTCTAGCACATGCCAAGTAAGGCTTTGGAACATTTTCTAAAACAAGGCCAACTTTCCCATGTGTTCTTCTTCCATTCTCTTAGTCATTACTCTAGTGATTAGACCTTGCATCAACTCCGTTGTTTCTTGTGCATCCTGGGTCATACCAATATAGTACTAGAGAACCTTCCGGGCTTTCGAACTCAGGGAAAAGAGTAGTTGTGACAATGATCATCTCTCAAAAGTTTAATCAAAATAAACAAGTTTTAAATAATCTTTAACTAAGAATAGTAAAATACTTTTAAAACAATTTAAAATAATTGAAATCAAGTTTTAGATAGAAGTGTTTAAATGGTAGATCCCCCTAGAATCATTTAGCTAATTCATTTAAAAATTCTGAAAAATAGTTGAATCGTGGATTGGGTCTCACTTGTTAATTAGGATTAACCCTATCAGTAGGTGAGAACCCACTATTCCCCTAATTGATTAAAGAAAAATCTCTTCTCTACCTAACTCAATTATGAATGATTAAAGTATAGGAGTGATTACTAATGACCGAGAAACCGTAGCCATTATCTCTAAATTAACTACCAAATTCAAATTGTTCAATTTTAGCCCTAGATTGTTCTTCCTTTTTCAATTCCAAATAACCTATGTGAATGTACCGAGGTAAAATTAGCAACACAAACAAAGTAATTGAAAAACAATCAACATTTAATTCAACAATTTATTCCATAAAAAATTTAATGAACATAACTAAGATTATCTAAAGTTCAACCCCAATTAAACGTAATAATAAACCGTAGCCACTAAACATCATAGAAATCATAAAATTCTGATGTATATCGGAAGAGTCAAGCATCCATGGAGTTGAAGCTTGGACCGATGATTAGAGCTCAAATGAAGAAACTCAAGGATTCCAATGGAAATGAGGATAATATCATGGTAGCTTACATAGAAGAAGCTTTGACAAACAAGTTTGAAGGTCAAGGAAAGGCATCAAAGCTGTTCTCAATGTGTTCAATTAGCAAGGATTATTCAGGGAAACAATTTGATGGTAAAAATGGCTAAATATAGAAGAAGAGAGACCCTACCACTGATGGTAGCCCTACCCTGACCATTGCTAGGAACATTTCATAAATACTGCACATGGTAGGTTCTCCCTACCATCGACGATAGGGTTCTACTGAAGGAATACTTAATGCGGTCTAATTAAGGAGTTTTTGTTATTTGGCTTGTCCTTTCAGTTTTTAATCAAGGGTTTAATGGGTATTTTAAGCCATTAAGATATAGGTTAGCTAGGGTTAGACCTTAGTCTATAAATATCCCATTATAACTCAATGTAAAACAACTATAATGAATTTGCTAAAAATATGACAGAGTTTCTCTAAGTTGCCTCTTGGTTTCTTCACTTTCTTAGACTAGCTTGGTGAGGGTTAATGTCCTTAGTATAGTGAACAATTGAGCCTTCGATTGAAGAATCTATGGAATTAATTGATCATTCCAATTCTTTTCATTAGTTGATTCATAGGGTTTCCTTTCTTTGAATCAATTAATCTTGGGTCTTCTACATTGTGTAATTGGGGTTTTCAGGTCCTTGATCCCTCAAGGTTCTAATTATCAATCTAGGCAAAAATTTAGCCTCTAAATATTAGGTTTATGAGACTTAGTTTCTCATAGGTTTCTTATTGGAGTGTTTGAATATAAAATTCCTCAATAGAGGTTCTTCAAAAAATGAGGTGATCCTCGGAATGAAGTAACGTCCAAAGTTACAATCAAAGTGGATCAACATAAAAGTGGTATTAGAGAAACCTACAACTCAAAGTGGTCAATTGGAGTTTTAAGTTGTTTAAATTCATTGAAATTCATAAAACGAAGTACTTGATGATCTACAAATTTCCCATGAAGATTAATTGATTGGTCAATTGGATTTATTGGACATTTGGATGATTAATTAAAAAATTGCTTGGTTTTTTGTGTTGTAGATGTTCTTCTTTGAGTTATGACTCAATTGAAATAAGTTTTACTCAATTTGGAGATCAATTGATTAGTCAATTGGATTTATTTGTGAAATATGTTTCGGATTTGTGACTTCAGAAAAAGTTTGGATTAATTTTGGAATATATTATGTTATACAGATTCAATTTGAATGATATTTATACTTAAATTCATCCTCATCTAGTGAGAAATCTTCCTGAGTTCGTTTCATCTGATTTGGATTAGTAGATTTTGAGATATCCTTGCTTTAGTAAAAGGTTGTCGTCATACTCTGTTTTATGGAAATTTTTTTCTTAGTACTCTTTTGTTCTTTGTTTAGTCTAATTGTTTTGAATTGCTTTGTTTTTTATTTCTAGTTTTTTCCTAGTGCGTTTATAGTATTTTTTTGATGATCAAACTTGCTGGCTCAATTCTATATATTACATTCTTTGAAATTCATACACCTCAAGTGTTTGATATTTTGCCTCATTGATTCAACTAAGTGCATTGATTGATTTACTTGGTTGGGATTGTTGCTTTTGGTTTGAGTTTTCTAAGAGGTTGAAGGATATCATAGAGGCTGAAGTGTTGAGTGTTTGAAAAAGATAATAGGGTGAGTCTGTATTGATAAAAGCCAATTAAGAGAGTTATACATGAGTGGCTAGTGTAAACATTAAAGAGTGGCAACACTTAAAGAGTGATTGGGAGGTCCTTGTTTGTTTTCTTTTTTTAATTTGTGGCTTTTATTATGTCTGTGGAAGTCAATTGCCCACTCAATCTCATCAAGAAGGAACCAGTGATCCTACACGGATGAATCTCAATGAGACTTGGAGGTCTATGCAACAATCAATTAAAGGATTGGCAAGACAATTCCATAGTGTTGCTAGAGACATCGAAGTGCTTAAGAAGCGCAAGAGTAGTGCTCCAATGGAGCAAAGAGTTGGAGATAATTTTGGAAGAGTTAATTCACCTCATCGTCAGAGGCCTTATGACAATTTATCTACTCAAGGATATCATGACATGTCAGCTCACACCCCTTATCCATTTCATGAAGGTCGGTTCCAAGGAAGACCACAAGGCAGAAGTGGAAGAAGTGTAGGACAAGGTGTAAGATGATATTATAGACCACATGAAAAGGTTCCAAGACATGAAGTATGGCGTGAGGATAATTTGTTTGATGATTTTGGAAAGGATGCTAATGTTGGCCAAGCATACCATGGTGGCTACTATGGTAATTAACAAGGGGATAAGGCTCTAGATAAAATAAATTGGAAGGTACCAAGCTTCAAGGGTGAAAGTGATCCAAATGTATTCCTTGATTGGGAGCGTCAAGCGGAGAACTTATTCAGGTAAGAAACTATAGGGACATTGTCAAGGTGAAGTTATTCATAGCCTAATTTTCGGGTTATGTACTCCATTGGTGGGAAATAGTTGTCACTCAAAGGGTGAGAAATGGAAGACAACCAGTAGAAACTTGGTTGGAATTGAAGACACTCATGAAATGAGAGATTTGTACTAGAACATTATTATTGAGAGCTAATTACGAGTTGATGACTCTAAAGATTGGCAACAAAAGTGTTAAGAGTATAGTGTCACGCCCTGCTTGCAAGATAATAGGGTTTTCCACAGTTTTAGACAAACCTACAAAGTTCTAGAACGTTCCAGGAGGTTCTACTATGATCTAGACTTGTCTAAAGGACCCCAGAAGAGCCTAGAAAACTTTAGGAGTCTCTACACAAGTCAAGAATCCTCTAGAAGTCTCTAGAACCATAGAGAAAGCATTATGTAGACTAATGTAGAATTCTCTAGAACACTCCATAGATAGTTCTTTATGTAGGATGTTCTAGAATGATGTAAGGTAATCGTTGGATCGTTGCCACATCTAGTAATCCTAGCCATCCATTGAGGAGGTGCTTGCCTATAAATAGGCTCACCCTCTTCATTTGTAGACACACCAGAACTTAGAGTTCTAAGACTTGAAAGCTCCTTCCAAGCAATAAAAGCTTCCTTTCATAAACACCCACTCTTTGCCTACAACTGTCCAACGTTTTCATCTAGCCTTTGAGACTTTGAGCAAATTAAGGCTTTCTTAGCATTTGCAGGAATGCTAAAGCCTCACGTCTACTTACAAGAAAAAGTAAGTGCGTGACAATTTGTATCAGAGCCTTGGTTAAAGCCATGACGAAGACCATCAAAGATCAAGTGGCAGGATCCGACACCACCAATGTGGAGTCATGACAACAAGGCCGGGGACGTGAGGAACAACGTCACCCCATTATACCAAAGTGGAGGGGCAAGTCCAAGGACCTCACAGCTAGCTTTGAGTCACGCCTAACTTGAGTGGAGGAAGGCATGGGTGCCGTGGACGCACACATGGAGAATCTAGACCAACAGGTGGAAGGTCTAGAGGCAGACATTGCCAAAATCCATGAAGAGGTGCATGAGGCCCTTACCAAGCTAGGTGAGTCTAATCGAGTAGACTTACAGGCCCTTAAGGACGAGTTTATGGCCAAGGTAGCCCGTTTGCGAGCTTGTTAATGCAATTGGAGGAAGCTCGAGGGGACCTAGCCTTATGTAAGAAGGCGGTCCTTGCTGGTCTAACCACATCCATAGTGGAATCTCGACGAGTCGATATCCCAAAACCAAAGAGCTTCGCCGGTACGCGTAATGCTCTAGAAGTAGATAACTTCTTATGGGGGCTAGACCAATATTTTGACGCTGTAGGCATCATAGATGATGGAGCCAAGATTAAGAGCACAACTTTGTACCTCACGATACAGCCATGCTTTGGTGGCGCCGACGGCAAGAAGACGTAAAGAGAGGTATGTGCTCTATCACTACCTTTGATGATTTTAAAGGCGAGCTTAAAAGGCAATTTTACCCGGAAAATGCCGAAGAAGAGGCACGTGGTCGCCTACGAAGGCTTAAATATTTGGGAAGCATCCGGGATTATGTGAAAGACTTCACAAATCTCGTGCTGGAAATCCCCGACATGTCCGATAAGGACTCACTCTTCTTTTTCATGGACGGTGTACAAGCTTGGGCTAAAATCGAGCTTCGGTGTCGTGGTGTACAAGACCTTGCTACTGCCATCGCTATAGCCGAAAGCTTGATCGATTACTCAAGCAAAAATGAGCCATCCAAGTCCAAAGAGAAGAAAAGCGGTCACAACAAAAGATGGGGGAGAACATTGGCAAGGCAATCGGAAGGATGACAACCGAAACGTCAAAGCCCCTGGAAGCCGAATGATAAAGGTAAACAAAAGGAGAACTTTGACCGTTCTATCCCTAAACGGGGATGCTTCTTATGTGGTGAGCTTCACTAGACATGAGATTGTCCAAAGACAAAGGCACTCAATGCTTTGACGACCGATATTAAGGGGCACGAATCAAGTGGCCACAAGGATGATGCTCAAGTCGGCTCCCTACAACTCTTCAGTGTCATCCAAAGTACCCCGAAGACTCAAGTCAAGGGACTTCAGTTCGTAGATGCAACTATCAATGGGAAGGAGACAAAGGCTTTACTTGACACAGGTGCATCCCACAACTTCATCTCCATAGAGGAAGCCAATAGACTAGGCTTTAAAATAGTTGGTGGCACTAGGTCTGTGAAAGCCGTCAACTCTATGGCCAAGCTAATACAAGGCATTGTTCGAGGTGTCAAGTGCATGGGTGGGCTACTTGAATTTGTTCGTGGTACCTATGGACGATTTCAAGGTGGTTCTCGGGATGGAGTTTCTCGATCAAGTGAAGGCGTTTCCCATTCTTTTTGCCAACACCATGTGCATCTTGGACGAAGCAAAGACTTTCGTAGTACCAATGCTACGGTCTACCAAGTCCGATCCACAAGTACTGTCAACCATGCAGTTCAAGAAAGGCTTGAAGAAGGACGAGGAAAGCTACCTACCCATTCTCAAATAGCACGACGATGAGGAGATACCTCCCCAACTAACTATTCCGAAGGAAATAGAAGGCGTTCTTCGAGAATTCAAAGATGTCATGCTCGACGAATTACTGAAGAAGTTGCCGCCAAGAAGGGAAGTCGATCATCTAATCGAGTTAGAGCCAGGAGCCAAACCACCAGCCATGAGCCCTTACCGCATGGCACCACCGGAGTTAATGGAGCTTAAGAAAAAAACTAAAGGACTTAATAGATGCCGGTGTTATTAGGCCCTCCAAAGCTCCTTTCGGTGCCCGAGTTCTTTTCCAAAAGAAGAAGGATGGTCCCCAACGAATGTATATCGACTATCGGGCTCTTAACAAGGTCACCATAAAAAATAAGTATCCCATTCCACTCGCAGCAGATCTTTTCGACCAACTTGGCCATGCACGATACTTCACCAAGTTAGATCTTCGCTCGGGGTACTATCAAGTCCGTATCGCCGAAGGTGACGAGCCCAAGACCACATGCATAACCAGGTATGGCTCCTACGAGTTCTCAGTCATGCCTTTTGGTCTAACAAATGCACCTGCAACTTTTTGCACCTTAATGAATAAGCTATTCCACCCTTACCTCGATCAATTTGTGGTGGTCTACTTGGATGATATCGTGATATATAGCCAAACAATGGAGGAACACTTGAGAAAAGTGTTTCAAGTCCTAAATGACAATGAGCTATATATCAAAAAGGAGAAGTGTTCATTTGCCCAAGAAGAGGTATTGTTCTTGGGGCATAAGATAAATGGTGGAAAGCTTATGATGAAGGATACAGAGGTGCAAGCCATACAAAAATGGGAGCTACCTACTAAAGTTCATGAGTTAAGGTTCTTCCTTGGACTTGTGAACTATTATCGTCATTTTATCAAAGGTTATTCAGCTCGAGCGGCACCTTTGACTGATCTTCTTAAGAAGAATCGACCATGCGCATGGAGCGAAGATTGCGAACGTGTCTTTAAAGATCTAAAGAAGGCCATTTGTAAAGAACCAGTTCTCAGCTTGCCTGATTATTCCAAGCCTTTCCAAGCCTTTCGATAGCCTACAAGAGCCGCAAACTTAACAAGACGGAGCGTCACTACACCGTGCAAGAAAAACAGATGACCACAATCATCCATTGCATAAGAATTCGGCGACATTATTTGTTGGGCTCCAGGTTCGTCATCATGACCGATAATATTGCTACTAGTTATTTCCAAACTCAAAAGAAGCTTAGTCCAAAACAAGCTCGGTGGCAGACTTTCTTGCGGAGTTTGATTATAGCTTGGAATACAAGCCTGGGAAAGCCAACGTGGTAGCTGACATCTTAAGCTGCAAGGTAGAGCTCGCATCCATCAGCCGAGTTGATAGCCCTCTACTCAGACGCATCAAGGAAGGCCTACAACAAGACTTCCTAGCCAAAAATCTTATAGCACTTGTAATGGAAGGCAAGACAAGGCACTTTTGGCTAGAAGAAGGGATGCTCTACACAAAGGGAAACCGACTTTTTGTGCCCAAATGGGGAAATCTTCGACATGAATTGATCAAAGAATGCCACGATTCCAAATGGGCTGAACATCCAGGTATGAAACGCACCCTTGCGTTGTTGAAGACCACATATTATTGGCCCCAAATGCAGGATGAGGTGGAGTCCTATGTAAAAACATGCCTCATATGGCAACAAGACAAAGTTGAACAACAAGCACCAGCGGGGCTACTTGACCCATTGCCAATTCCTAAGAGGCTGTGGGAAAGTGTCCTGATGGACTTTATCACCTCTCTGCCAAAGTCAGAAGGATTTGGGAGCATAATAGTGGTGGTTGATTGATTTTTTAGCAAGTATGCCACTTTCATTCTAGCCCCAACAGACTGTACTACCGAAGAGATAACTCGGTTATTCTTGAAAAATATGGTCCAGATTTGGGGAGTTCCCTCCAACATAGTGAGAGATCGAGACCCACGCTTCACAGGACTTCTGGACGGAATTGTTTAAATTACTTGGCTCAGATTTGAACTTTTCCACTAGCTTCCATCCTCAAAGTGATGGTCAAACTGAACGGACAAATGCACTCTTGGAGCTATACTTGAGACACTACGTGAGTACCAACCAACGAGATTGGGCAAAGTTTCTTGACGTGGCCCAATTCTCCTACAATCTTTAACAGAGTGAGGCAACCAACTGAAGTCCTTTTGAAGTAATCATGGGGCAACAACCTATAACGCCTCTTACTCTTGCCACAAGCTATGAAGGTAAGAGTCCATCGACATTTAAATTTGCTAAATCATGGCACGATCATACTTGAACAAGGCCTCGAAAAGGATGAAGAAATGGGTGGACAAGAAAGAAGGCCCTTGGAGTTTCAAGAAGGCAATCTTGTCATGGTGAAACTTCTTCCTCAACAATTCAAGAGCTTTAGAAAATATCCACAAGGGATTAATTAGGAGATATGAGGGCCCTTTCCCGGTCTTGAAACGCGTTAGGAAGGGCTCTTATAAACTCCAATTACCTTCCAAGCTCAAGATTCATCCAGTCTTTCATGTGAGTCTCTTAAAACCATATCATGAAGACATGGAGGACCCTACTCGAGGAGAGTCTAAGCGAGCGCCTACCACCGTGGTCACCTCCTTTGACAAGAAAGTCGAGGCCATACTACTCGATCGCCATATTCGAAGACGAGGAGTTCCAAACTATCGAGAATACCTCGTAAAGTGGAAAAACTTGCCTGAAAGTGAAGCAAGTTGGGAGCGCGAGGATGCCTTTTGGTAATTCAAAGAGCATATCCAGTAAAACTATCGAGAATACCTCGTAAATGAGGGCATCGCGAGCATAGGTGGGGGAGAATGTCATGCCCTGCTTGCAAGACAATAGGGTTTTCCACAGTTTTAGACAAACCTACAAAGTTCTAGAACGTTCCAAGAGGTTCTACTATGATCTAGACTTGTCTAAAGGACCCCAGAAGAGCCTAGTAAACTTTAGGAGTCCCTACACAAGTCTAGAATCCTCGAAAAGTCTCTAGAGCCATAGTGAAAGCATTATGTAACTAATGTAGAATTCTCTAGAACACTTCCTAGCTAGATCTTTATGTAGGATGTTCTAGAATGGTGTAAGGCAACCATTGGATCGTTGCCACATCTAGTAATCTTAGCCATCCATTGAGGAGGTGCTTGCCTATAAATAGGCTCACTCTCTTCATTTGTAGACACAACAGAACTTAGAGTTCTAAAGACTTGAAAGCTCCTTCCAAGCAATAAAAGGTTCCTTTCATAAACACCCACTCTTTGCCTACAAGTTTTCAACGTTTTCATCTAGCCTTTGAGACTTTGAGCAAATTAAGGCTTTCTTAGCATTTGTAGGAGTGCTAAGGCCGCATGTCTACTTACAAGAAAAAGTAAGTGCGTGACAATAGGCAAGAAATAGAACTATACGCTTTGAGATTGAGCTTGGAGGAAGACAAAGATGCTTCAATTGCTACATTTCTAAGTGGACTCAATGTGGACATTGCTAATCAATTAGAATTGTAACCTTACAGCACTTATGAGGACGTGCGTCATTTGGCTACCAAGATTGAAAATCAAAGGAAGAAGATTGGTTTATCTAAAACTAGTCTACCTTCTTCAATGAATTTGGCGGCTAAACCTCATGCATCAACCTACAAGAGTTGGCAAAAGAAAGAAGATACACCTAAGGTGATATTCAAAGATCATTCTAAACCTAAGGTGGAAGAAAAATGAAGGTTTATTACCAATCTAACAAGGTGCTTCAAGTGCAACGGTGTGGGTCATATTGCTGTAAATTTTCCTACCAAGAGAACCTTCATTTTCAATGAAGAATTGAATGGTTGGATTAAAAAGGAGGAAGATGATTTCCAAGATAATCTCGTTGACAAGGAAGAAAGCAATAAAGAGCAAGAGATTGATGTTTTTGAAGCCATTGAAGAGGGAATGAGCTTGGTGACCATTAGAACTTTGTCTACTCAAGCCTTTAAGGAAGAAGCAAGTGTCCAAAGGGGAAACATCTTTCACACTAAATGCTTAGTGGGAGGTAAAATTGCTAACATTATTATAGATAGCGGTAGTTTCACCAATGTGGCTAGTACATATCTTGTTGTGAAATTGAATTTACCTCTTCTTAAGCATTCTAGGTCCTATAGGCTTCATTGATTAAATGATAGTGGGGAAGTGAAGGATAATAAACAAGTGCTAGTACCCTTACTAAAGGGTCATATCATGATGTTGTTCTTTGTGATGTTGTTCTTATATAAGCGGGGCATTTGTTGTTGGGGCGTCCTTAGCAAAATTATAGAAAGGCTATTCATGATGGTGTGAAGAACACCTACACTTTTGAAAAGAATGGGAAAAAATTCATGTTGAATCCCTTGACTCCTAGTCAAGCCCTTAAAGAGCAAAACAAAATGAGAGAAAAGGAGAGACTAGAGAGTGAGAAAAAGAGAAAGAGCATTAAAGAGGGAAAAAAAGTTGATGAGAGAAAAGTGAGTGTGGAAAAGTCTAGAGAGGAAAAATTAAGTAGAGACAAGAAAATGAGTGATCAAAAGAGTGATAGTGGAAAGAGAGAAAAGAGGTACATCTATGCAAAACAGAGTGCGATTATATAAGCCATTGAAAAAAAAGATACTTCTCTATTGCAAAGGTTCTTTTGTGTCTACTGATGATCATTTGTCTTCTTTGTTCAATGCCATAATGAAGATTATTAAAGAATATAAAGATGTATTCTCCGATGAGGTACTCGGTAGTACTTGGTGGACTTCTTCCTTTGAGAGGAATTGAGTATCAAATTGATTTGGTATCCAGAGCAATGTTGCCAAATAGACCCGTCTATAGGAGTTCCCCCAAAGAGACTAAGCAGCTAAGGAGACAAGTTGAGGATTTTCTCTCCAAAGGGTATGAGCAAGAAAGCTTGAGCCCTTGTGCCGTTCCTGTATTGCTAGTTCAAAAAGAAGATGGTATGTGGCGTATGTGTTTAGATTGTAGAACCATCAATAATATTACGATCAAGTATAGGCATCCTCTTCCTAGATTAGATGAACTACTTGATGAATTCCATAGTTCTCAAATATTTTCAAAAATTGATTTGAAATCGGGTTACCATCAAATTCAAATGAGGGAAGGGGATGAGTGAAAAAGGATTTCAAAACGAATTTTTGTTTTTATGAGTGGCTAGTTATGCCTTTTGGATTAACTAATGCTCCTAGTACATTTATGAGACTTATGCATCATATGTTCAGAGACATGTCATTGGTAAATTTGTTGTTGTCTATGTTGATGATATCTTGACCTATAGAAAAATTTATAAAGATCATTTGCATCATTTAAAACAAGTTTTGTTAGTTTTAAGAAGTGAAAAGTTATATGCTAACCTTGGGAAATGTAAGTTTTGCTTGTAAAAGGTGACTTTTCTAAGTTATGTGGTGAGCTCTGAAGGTCTTCATGTGGATCAAGAGAAGGTGAAAGCAATCAAAGAATGGCCTACTCTCAAGAATACATCCGAAGTGAGGAGTTTTCATAGATTGGAAAGTTTCTATAGGAGGTTCATCAAGGATTTTAGCACCTTTGCTAGTCCTTTGATGGATGTGATTAAGAAGATGAATGGCTTCAAATGGGAGGAAAAGCAAGGGAAGGTATTTAAGTTTAGTAGTGCACATTTACTTGCACTACGAACTTTAACAAAATGTTTGAGATAGAATGCAATGCCTGGGGTGTGGGCATTAGAGGAGTTTTAATGCAAGAAATGAGGCCCTTAGCTTACTTTATCCAGAAGTTGACCGATGCAGCATTGAACTATACTACATGTGATGAAGAGCTCTATGCACTTGTAAGGTTATTGAAGCATTGGCAACAATTATTTGTGACCTAAGTAGTTTGTGGTGCACCCCGACCATGAGTCCTTGAAGTTTCTCAAAGGACAACGAAAGCTAAACAAGAGACATGGAAGATGGATGGAGTTTATTGAAACCTTTCCATACATCGTTCGATACAAGAAAGGTGAAGAAAATATTATACCCGATGTATTGGCTAGAAGATACACTCTTATCTCTACTTTGGAAGCTCAAAGTCTTGGTTTTGAGATGCTTAAGAATTTTCATTCTGGTGATCTAGATTTTAAAGATATATTTGAGGATTGCTTGCTTGTGCCTACTGATAAATATCTCATACATGATGGTTTTCTTTATCATCATGGTAGATTGTGCATTCCATCTTGTTCCACTAGGCTGTTGTTGGTTAAAGAGGCTCATTGTGGTAGTTTAATGGGGTATTTTGGTATTCTTAAAAATTATGACATCTTGCATGAGCATTTCTTTTGGCCTCACATGAGAAAATATGTTGAAAGATTCATTGGAAATTGCCTAGAATGTAAAAGGGCTAAATCTACTTCTTTGCCTCGTGGTTTTTATACTTCTTTGGAAGCACCTAAAGTTCCTTGGGTTGATTTTTCTATGGAATTTATTCTAGTTTTCCCTAGATCACCAAAGGATATGCTAAAAAGGCTCATTTTATACCTTGCAAGGAAACCGACGATGTCAGTCATGTTGCAAACTTGTTCTTTACTTGGGTGGTACAATTTTATGTATTCCTAGAACCATTATTTCATATCGTGACACTAGATTTCTTAGTCATTTTTGGCGTGTTTTGTGGAGGAAACTTGGTACTAACTTATTGTATTCTATAGCTTGCCATCCACGAACTGATGGAATGAAGGTGGTCAATAGAACCATTATGCGACTTCTTAGCGCCATCCTTAAGAAGAATTTTGGTCAATGGGAAGAAGTCCTTCCTCATGTTGAGTTTGCTTATAATAAGGCTAAACATTCTACTACTTCCTTTTGTCCTTTTAAGGTTGTTTATGGTTTTAATCCTTTGACTCCATTTGATTTGGTTCTTTTTTTTGTAGATCATGTTGTGAGTATGGATGGAAAACGGAAGGTAGAATTTGTCAAATCTATTCACACTAAGGTGCATGAAGCTATTGTTAGTAATATGCCTTAGACGAATTGACTTACATTTATATTGGTTATCTATAAGGCATGTGTTTTGAATTGTATTTTATGCTCTTGGTCATCAAGTATTTGACTTGATAGTAAAACTTTTCTTGCTAATAAAATACTATTCTTGTTTGTCCCTAGTTTTATCACATTTTGTATTATTAAACTAGTATGAAGTTGATTAATGATCATGTTTTACTGATCATGTATATGAGATATAAAATCAATTCACAAATACATATTAAGAATAATGCATTGGACATGACCCAAAATAAAGAAAAAATATTTCATGGGTTTAAGTCATAAGTATTTCTTCGTAGTTTTATGTTTGGTGTCCTTTGACCTAATGTTTCTAATGCTTCTTGCATGGAGAGAAATATATTTTGACATAGGCAAACATCACTTTTAATTAGGTGATTATTATGACTATTGCTTGGGCATTTTTCTTATCATGGCTTGAATATTAGAGATACTGAATGGGATTTGTCCCTCTCTTATTAGAGGGAGATATCCATCGGCCCCTTGATAAGGAAGAATGTAGTATACTCATGGTCATGCTTAGATATG
Organism: Catharanthus roseus; assembly: GCA_028651295.1. Classification (NCBI taxonomy): domain Eukaryota; kingdom Viridiplantae; phylum Streptophyta; class Magnoliopsida; order Gentianales; family Apocynaceae; genus Catharanthus; species Catharanthus roseus. Next base: position 34,096,691 of record JAPQWS010000159.1, on the reverse strand, counting down.
TATTAATAAGGTGCTATTGGCATTATTTATTAGAACAGTCTACTTGGTGATCAAGTAAATGGTTAATTAAATTATATAAGGATGATTTGGTCCATGTCTTATACTTAATTAGGACATCTTGTGCCAAAAGGACTAAATATTAAGACTGATGTTAGGTTATCATATCTTTTACTTAACTTGGGTAAGTATAATGTCTTGCTAGAGGCCACTTATCTTTTGTGGATATATGTCTTGGACATTTTTCATCCACTGCCAACGTTAAGTGAACCTACAGGGTCACACGCATAGAGGATCTTCTGAGCACTATGTCCACATCCAACGAATCTAGATCGTGTCCAGGTTCATTGAACGTATACAAAAGGGATCTGAGGAGGTGTCTAGATTCTATGTTGTAGCTATTTCACTAAGTTAATAAGTAACTAATTTGTTTATCAGATAAATAAAATTAATTACTTAATATTATTTATCCAACCATTGGATGATTATACAAATAGACGAACGAGATTAAAATTGCCATTAGATGACAATTAGGGTTCTGATGTTGAGAGTTATAAAAGGTTATGTTAACCTTTTTCGTAGACGACTTATTATTAAAAAAAAAAAAAAAAGGAAAGCAACCCTAGAACAGACATGATTGCTCTTGCCTCTCTCTCCAAAATTCCAAAGGATGGCAAGATAGTTAGGGTTAGTTCTGAATAGTTTTCAGAATGCCGAAGGGCTTGTTAGTATATGCCCTAAGACAAATTGACTCACATTTATGATTTATGAAGCATGTAGTTTTTGAATTGTATTTTATGCTCTTGGTCATCAAGTATGTGACTTGATAGTAAAACCATTATAGCTAATAAAATACTATTCTTATTTGTCCCTAGTTCATTACATCTTGTAAACTAGTGTGAAGTCGATTGATGGTCAAGTTTTACTGATCATGAATATGAGATATAAAATCAATTCATAAATACATATTGAGAATATTGTATTGGACATGACCCAAAGTGAAGAAGAAATATTGCATGGGTTTAAGTTATAAGTATTTCTTGCATAGGGGAGAAAATATGTTTTGACATAGTCAAACATCACTTTTAATTAGGTGATCATTATGACTATTGGTTGGCTTATTCTCTCGTCATGGCTTGGATATTGAAGATAGTGAAAGGGATTTGTCCCTCTCTTTTTAGAAAGAGATATCTATGGGCCCCTTGATAAGGAAGACTGGAAAATATGTATGACCATGCCTAAATAAGTATTAATAAGGTGTTATTAATATTATTTGTTGGAACAGTCTGCCTGGTGATCAAGTAAATGGTTAATTAAGTTTTATAAGGATGACTTGATCCATGCCTTACACTTAATTAGGATATCGTGTGACAAAAGAACTAAATATTAAATCTGATGCTAGGTTATTATTACATTTACTTAACTTGGGTAAGCATAATGTCTTGCTAGAGGCTGCTTATGTTTTGTGAATAAATGTCTAGGACATTTTTCATTCACTGCCAATGTTAAGTGAACCTACAGTGTCACACGCATAGATGATCTTGTGATAATGTCCACGTCCAATGAATCTAGATTGTGTCCATATTCGTTGAATGTATACAAAAGGGGAATTAGATTTCATATTGTATTTTCTGGTAAGTTAATAAGTAATTAATTTTGTTTAATCGAATAAATGAAATTAATTACTTAATATTACTCATCCAAACGTTAGATGATTATAGGAATAGACGGATGAGATTAAACTGTCATTAGATGACAGTTAGGGTTTTGATATTGACAGCTATAAAAGGTTATGTTAACCTTTTTTTGGTGGCCGTCCTTTATCTGATAAAAGAAAAACAAAACCCTAAACCCTAGAACGGCGATATAGTATCTAGCTTCCTCCCTCCGAAATACGACAGATTACCAGATAGTCAGGATCAGTTCTGAACAGTTTTCAGAACACAGAAGGGGCTAGCATCTCGATCGCTTGCAGAGGAGTTCGTCGCGTGGATACCAGTAGAGGGCGAAGCGTACAAAGCAGCGCCTCCACAACGAACAATAAAAACACAGAGGTAATTTCTATCCAATCAGTTTTTCTAGTATGTGTAGATCCTGTTGGTGGATTTCCGTAGTTTTATTTTACTTTGTTTTTGCCTACGGATTCCAACAGTGGTATCAGAGCCTCGTACATACTAGTTTTACTGATTTTATCTGTTACCGCTTTGATTACATGTGTTGTTTTCAATCGGCCTTATAGTAAGGTTTCTGATTAGTGTAATAATAAGAGTAAATTGAATTATAGGATTCATATATATCATATTATGTTTTACTTATTAATGCGATTAATTAAACAGAATGTTGTTACTGCCAAATTGTTTGGCGTACAGTCTGTAAGTTGTGCAATTTAATTGTTAAACTAACATGCAGAATCACATGATTTAATATTTAACTATTAAACAAAATTTCTGGCGGCATGATTTTAGAGTTTATGATGGCAATAACTCATTCAATGAGTTAGAAAGAAAAATCGTTTTTCTTTCCGGGGCGCTGTCCCCTATGACGGCAATAGCGGGACCGCCGTTTTCTTCTGGGGGCTTCGCCCCCGGAACCCCCTTGTTGTTTTTTGCATGTTTCTTCCTATCTTTAGATGCATGGTGTATAGCATGGCCCTTTGCCTCTTGTGATTGATTGGCTTATTTTGTTAATGAGTTGTATGTTTTTAAATACGGCCTGCTTGTCATTGTTTTCGTTGATGTAATATTATCAAGCTTTATTAGAATAGGTTAATTTTATTTCCTATTCCTATGTATATTTTCTGTCCTATGTAACAAGATTAGAAGGCCAAGACATTGGAGGCAAGCTCATGGAGATGAAGACTTACCTAGATTGACCTTTGACTTCCATGAGGCTCGTGGAAGTCAATATAGGATATGACACGTTTTATTTGATGTATATATATTATGCATGTGATGTTTAGTTTATTTCCTTTTATTTTTTATATATGTTTTATGAAATAATATACAAATAAAAAAGAAGAAGGTTTTTGAAACCATGTAAAAAAAAAAAAATTAAGTCGTAAAATGCCTTCCATGATCATAAGCACTTCTCCATGCTTGGATCATCATTTTGTCTCATTGCCAAAGCAAGAGATAAATGGTTACCTAAGTAGGGGGAGATGGAAAATGGTGATTTCCATATGCTTGGAATGGTTTGGCTTAACTAGGCTATCAAAACGGTTTTGAGCCTAGGACATCATATGGGATTTTGCCGATACATGTAGATGTGAATCCCATTAATACATTTTTCTCTAATTATGTGTGTTAAGCCAAAGCTTACTTATGATTAGAATAAAATGATTTTTTATACCCATGATTTATATCAAGTGTTGAATATTTCAGGGAAAATTTAATGCTTCATTTATTTAATTTTACTTTGCAAATTCTATGTAGATAATGGCCTCAAACAATTCAAACACATCGTTGTGTTCCGTGCTTGAAAAGAATAAGCTTAGTAGGACTAACTTTCTTGATTGGGCAAGAAATTTAAGGATTGTCCTTAAACAAGAAAAAAAGCTATATGTACTTGAGAATCCTATCCCTAATCAACCAGCTAACAATGCCCCTAGAGTTGAAAAGGATGCTTATAGTAAGCACAAGGATGATTCTAACGATGTGACATGTCTCATGTTAGCTATGATGGAATCTGAGTTGCAAAAGCAATTCGAGGAAGTTGAGGCTTATGAGATGATAAAACAGCTCAAGGAAATGTTCCAAGAGCAGGCACGTCAAGAGAGATATCTTACCATTAAGGCGTTGAATAGCTGCAAAATGACCCCTAGCACTTCAGTTAGTGCTCATGTCCTTAAGATGAAAGGGTATTTTGATCAGCTTGAAAAACTTGGAGCACCTGTAAGTCATGACTTGGCTACTGATATAATCTTGGCCTCTTTGACCTCTGACTATGATCAGTTTGTCATGAACTTCAATATGTATAATATGGAAAAGTCCATAAATGAATTGCACGGGATGCTCAAGCAGGCTGAACAAAACATTAGAAAGTCTACTCCTAATGTTCTAATGGTTCAGAAGGGGCACTTCAAGAAGAACAAGGGAAAGGGAAAGGATATGGTCAAAAAGGGTAAAGGCAAGCAGAAGCCCAAGCCCAAGATTAAACCACCAAAGGAAGGGACTTGGTTCCACTGCAATGAACCTGGTCATTGGAAGAGGAATTGCATGCTCTACTTGGAAGAAAAAAAGAAGCAAAAGGCCAGTGAGACTACCGCTTCAGGTATTTTCGTTATGGAAATTAATATGTCTACTCCTACTTCATTGGTATTAGATACCAGATGTGGAGCTCACATTTGTGTAAATATGCAGGGACTCAAAAGGAGTAGATCTTTGGCAAAGGGAGAGGTGGACCTGCGAGTTGCAAATGGAGCAAAAGTTGCTGCTGTAGCTATAGGGACATTTGATTTACTTTTGCCTATTGGGCTTATAATTGAACTTAAGGATTGTTATTATGTTCCTGCTATGAGTAAAAACATCATTTCGGTTTCTTGTTTGGATATTGATGGTTTTGAGTTTAATACTAAGAATGGTAAAAGTTCTATTTATAAAAATGGTATTTTCTATGGGGATGCCTCTTTATGTAATGGACTTTACATTCTTAACCTACATGATTCCATTAGTAAGCCCATCTATAACATAAATACAAAGAAATTTAAATCTAATGATTTAAATCAAACTTACTTCTGGCATTGTCGTTTGGGCCATATAAATGAGAAACGCATATCAAAACTCCATCAAGATGGACTTTTATCTTTATTCGACCTTGAGTCTTATGAAAAATGTGATTCTTGTTTATTGGGAAAAATGACTAAAAGTCCATTTACAGGGCAAAGTGAAAGGGCTACCGATTTATTGGAACTTATACATACTGATGTATGTGGGCCAATGAACACACAAGCTAGAGGAGGTTTTCAGTATTTCATTACATTCACAGATGATTTCAGTAGATATGGTTATGTCTATCTAATGAAACATAAATATGATTCCTTTCAAAAGTTTAAGGAATTTCAAAATGAAGTACAGAATCAACTTGGAAGGAGTATTAAATTACTTCGATCAGATCGAGGTGGTGAATACTTAGGCTAACAGTTTGACGAACATCTAAAAAATTGTGGGATATTATCACAATTAACTCCACCAGGAACACCACAATGGAATAGTGTGTCTGAACGCAGAAATCGAACTCTATTGGATATGGTTCGATCTATGATGAGTCAAACAAATCTTCCAATTTCTTTTTGGGGTTATGCTCTAGAAACTGCTGCATTCATATTAAATAGAGTTCCATCTAAAGCTATTCAGAAGACACCATATGAGATATGGACTGGGAAACAACCAAGGTTAGCATTTCTCAAAATTTGGGGATGTGATGCTTATGTGAAGCGATCATTATCTGAAAAACTAGCACCCAAATCTGATACGTGTCTGTTTGTGGGATATCCTAAGGAAACTAAAGGATACTACTTTTATCTTCCATCTGAAAACAAAGTGTTTGTTGCTCGGAACGGAATTTTCCTTGAAAGGTAATTCGTTTCCAAAAGAGTTAGTGGGAGTAGAATCCATCTTGAAGAAGCTCAAGGACAGCAGACCATTTCTGAACCGAGTATGGATACTAAGTTGGACTCACGTATTCATACTGAGCCTGAACCTTTGACACAAGGGCCAAGAAAGTCTGGTAGGATTTCTCAGATACCACAGAGATATGGATTTCTTGTGACTGAGGATCATAATATTGATCTTATTGATCAAGGTGAACTTAATTCCTACCAAGATACTATTCATAGTCCTGAATATAGCAAATGGCTAGAGGCTATAAAATCAGAAATGCAATCCATGCATGATAATCAAGGTTGGACTTTGATTGATCCACCTGAAGGTTGCAAGACCATAGGGTGTAAATGGGTTTTCAAAAAGAAAACTGACATGGATGGCAATGTGCACACTTACAAAGCACGATTGGTAGCAAAAGGGTATAGACAAACTCATGGTATAGACTATGATGAAACCTTTTCTCCAGTTGTAATGCTTAAGTCAATTAGAATTCTACTTGCCAATGCAGCATATTATGATTATGAAATATGGCAAATGGATGTTAAAACTACTTTTCTTAATGGAAATCTACTAGAGGATGTGTATATGACACAACCTGAAGGTTTTATTCATCCTTCGAATTCTAGTAAAGTGTGTAAACTCCAAAGATCCATTTATGGTTTGAAGCAAGCATCTCGAAGTTGGAATCTTCATTTTGATGAAGCAATTAAAGAATTCAATTTCATCAAGAATGATGATGAACCTTGTGTCTACAAAAGGGTTACAGAAAATGCAGTAGTCTTCTTAGTACTCTATGTCGATGACATCTTGTTAATTGGGAAGGACATCCCCACTTTATAAAGTGTAAAAACTTGGTTGGGGAAGTGTTTTTCAATGAAAGATTTAGGCGAAGCAGCCTATATTCTAGGCATTAGGATCTATCGAGATAGATCTAAAAAGCTTATTGGCCTAAGTCAAAGTGGATATATTGACAAGGTACTGAAAAGGTTCAGTATGCAAGATTCTAAGAGAGGATTCTTGCCAATGTCACATGGCGTTAAACTCAGTAAGTCTCAAAGTCCTACCACAAGGGAGGATACAGAACGCATGAGTAAGATTCCTTACGCTTCCGCAATTGGATCTATCATATACGCCATGTTATGCACTCGCCCAGATGTCTCGTATGCATTAAGCATGACTAGCAGATTCCAGTCAAATCCTGGTGAACCGCATTGGACTGCAGTAAAAAACATTCTCAAGTACTTAAGAAGGACTAAAGAGATGTTTTTGATCTACGGAGGTCAGGAAGGAGAGCTTGCTGTAAATGGTTACACGGATGCAAGCTTTCAGACTGGTATAGATGATTTTAGATCGCAATCTGGATTTGTGTTTTGTTTGAATGGAGGTGCTGTGAGCTGGAAGAGTTCAAAGCAAGATACCGTGGCCGATTCTACTACAGAGGCTGAATATGTGGCTGCTTCTAATGCAGCCAAAGAGGCAGTTTGGATCAGAAAGTTCATCACAGAACTAGGTGTAATTCCTAGCATTGTGAACCCAGTGGACCTATATTGTGATAATACAGGAGCCGTTGCACAAGCTGAGGAACCAAGATCTCATCAATGATCCAAACACATTATCAGGCGTTTCCATCTCATTCGAGAAATTATTGAGCGCGGAGATGTTAAAATTTGCAAAGTAGACACCAATGACAATGTCGCAGATCCATTGACAAAGCCACTCCCACAACTTAAGTATGAGAGTCATACTAGGTCAATGGGTTTGAGAGTCATGTCAAATTGGTGGTAGGGCAAGTGGGAGATTGTTAGTATATGCCCTAAGACCAATTAACTCACATTTATGATTTATGAAGCATGTATTTTTTTAATTTTATTTTATGCTCTTGGTCATCAAGTATGTGACTTGATAGTAAAACCCTTATAGCTAATAAAATACTATTCTTATTTGTCCCTAGTTTATTACATCTTGTAAACTAGTGAGAAGTCGATTGATGGTCAAGTTTTACTGATCATGAATATGAGATATAAAATCAATTCATAAATACATATTGAGAATATTGTATTGGACATGACCCAAAGTGAAGAAGAAATATTGCATGGGTTTAAGTTATAAGTATTTCTTCTCAGTTTTATGTTTGGTATCCTTCGACCTAATGTTTCTAATGTTTCTTGCATTGGGAGAAAAATATGTTTTGACATAGTCAAACATCACTTTTAATTAGGTGATCATTATGATTATTGGTTGGCTTATTTTCTCGTCATGGCTTGAATATTGGAGATAGTGAAAGGGGTTTGTCCCTCTCTTTTTAGAGAGAGATATCCATGGGCTCCTTGATAAGGAAGACTGGAAAATATGCATGGCCATGCTCAAATAAGTATTAATAAGGTGTTATTAATATTATTTGTTGCAACAGTCTGCCTGGTGATCAAGTAAATGGTTAATTAAGTTTTATAAGGATGACTTCATCCATGCCTTCTACTTAATTAGGATATCGTGTGACAAAAGGACTAAATATTAAATCTGATGCTAGGTTATTATTACATTTACTTAACTTGGGTAAGCATAATGTCTTGCTAGAGGCCGCTTATGTTTTGTGAATAAATGTCTAGGACATTTTTCATTCACTGCCAACGTTAAGTGAACCTACAGGGTCACACGCATAGAGGATCTTGTGAGCATAATGTCCACGTTCAATGAATCTAGATTGTGTCCAGATTCGTTGAACGTATACAAAAGGGGAATTAGATTCCATATTGTATTTTTTGGTAAGTTAATAAGTAATTAATTTTATTTAATCGAATAAATAAAATTAATTACTTAATATTACTCATCCAACCGTTAGATGATTATAGGAATAGACGGACGAGATTAAACTGTCATTAGATGACAGTTAGGGTTTTGATATTGACAGCTATAAAAGGTTATGTTAACCTTTTCTTGGTGACCGTCCTTTATCTGATAAAAGAAAAACAAAACCCTAAACCCTAGAACGACGATATAGTATCTAGCCTCCTCTCTCCGAAATACGACCGATTATCAGATAGTCAGGATCAGTTCTGAACAGTTTTCAGAACACAGAAGGGGCTAGCATCTCGATCGCTTGCAGAGGAGTTCGTCGCGTGGATACTAGTAGAGGGCGAAGCGTACAAAGCAACGCCTCCACAACGAACAATAAAAACACGGAGGTAATTTCTATCCAATCAGTTTTTCTAGTATGTGCATATCCTGTTGGTGGATTTCCGTAGTTTTATTTTACTTTGTTTTTGCCTACGGATTCCAACAGGGCTAGCATCCCTATCGCTTGGAGAGGAGGTCGTCGCATGGATACTTGTAGAGGGCGAAGCGTAAATAGCAGCTCTTCCTCCACACCTTATGGCATCGAAAATCGTTGAGGTAGTCTTGCTTTCCAATCAGTTTTATTGGTATGTGCGGATCCTGTAGCTGGTTTTTCGTAGGTTCTATTATTATGTTTTTATTTTTTTTACTACAGAATCCAACAGCTATTGAGTCAAAGAACAAGGAATTGGTAGCTTCACACAGAATGTTGGAAGTAAACGAGTGGTTTTTGAACCCGGTGATTGGGTTTGGGTTCATCTTAGGAAGGAACGTCTCCCTTCTCAATGCAAGAACAAACTTGATGCTCGTGGCAGTGGACCGTTTCAAGTGCTTGAGCGTCTTAATGATAATGCTTATAGATTTGATCTTCTGGGTGAATACAATATTAGCGCTACCTTTAATGTTTTTTATTTATCTCCTTTTGATGTAAGTGAAGATTCGTGGGTTAATCTTTTCAAATGAGGGGTAAATGATGTAGATCGGAAGAGTCAAGTATCCATGGAGTTGAAGGTTTGACCGATGACTAGACTCGGATGAAGAAACTCAAGGCTAACAATGGAAATAAGGATAATGTCATGGTAGCTTATATGGAAGAAGCTTTGAAGAACAAGTTTGAAGAGTTTGAAGGTTAAGAAAAGGCATCAAAGTTGTTCTCAATGTGTTCAATTAGCAAGGATCATTCAAGGGAACAATTTGATGGTAAAAATGGCTAAGTATGGGAGAAAAGAGACCCTACCGCCAATGGTAGCCCTGCCCCTACCATCGCTTGTAGGCTTCAGTCTGGGCAAAGCTGGGAATATTTTATACCTACCGCCGACAGTAGGGTTCTATTGAAGGATACTTAATACGATCTAATTGAGGAGTTTTGTTTTTTTTTTTTCTTGTCTTTTTAGTTCAATCAAGGGTTTACTGGGTAATTTAAGTCCTTGAGAATAGGTTATCTAGGGTTACACCTTAGTCCATAAATATCCCATTATAATTCAATATAAAACAGCTATGAAGAATTTGCAGAGAGTTTCTCCAAGTTGTCTCTTGGTTTCTTCACCTTCTTAGACTAGCTTGCTAAGGATTAATGTCCTTAGTATTGTGAACAATTGAGCTTTATAGATTGAAGTATCTATGGAATCAAGTGATCATTCTAAGTCATTTCTTTGAATCAATTAATCTTAGGTCTTCTAAATTTTGTAATTGGGGTTTTGAGGTCTTTGATCCCTCAGGGTTCTAATTATCAATCTAGGAAATAATTTAGCCTCTCAATATTAGGTTTATGAGACTTAGTTTCTCATAGGTTTCTTATTGGAGTGTTTGGATTTAAAAATATTCAAAAAATGAGGTGATCCTTGGAAAGGAGTAGAGTCCAAAGTTACAATTAAAGTATATCTACATCAAATTCGAATAAAACTCATAATAAACAAGAGTTTAAAAGGTTTTGGAAGTAAAATTGAAGAATCCTTGGTCCAGGAATGTTGCCCAAACTCTTTCCTTGAATTGCTAGAACAATCCCGAAATTACTCCAAAGAACACCTTCAAATTAACTATTGAAACTTGACTTCCTAATCTAATTATTGATCTAAGTAGATTAATGGAAGTTTTTTTGAAGGATTTTCTCTCAAAAATTGCCTCTATCAGCCCCAAAGAAACCTTAGACAAAGATGGATTAAAATTACATCGAAAGACCAATTATAAAGAAGTCAGAAAATTGCGAAATTGCCCATCTGTGCAACCAGCCGGGCACCCCCACTTGGGTGGCCGGGTCATGCCACTTTGGCAGTTGGGTGGCAGGGTCTAGCAGGTGAGATAGTTTGGTTCCCCCGCCTGCTGGATTTTGTTCATTTCTTCTCATTTCTCATCCATTCTTGCTCGTATGATCCCGTTTCACTTTGTTCTTTATTCTAACTTATTCGGGACATACCTATAAAGAAAAGAGAAAAAACAGAGGATAAATATGCCATTTTACTACTAAAATACTTCAAAAACTGAAGATTAAACACTGTAAAAACATGTATAAAATGGAAATATCAACCACCAAAGGCAATCAACCAAAGATAAACTTTAATTAAAGACTTAGTTGAGGAATTTACTAAGTTCAAAGAGAAATTTCTTCAAATACTTAATATGCAAGAGTTTCAAGATTATCCAAGAGAAATTTAAGCGAACAATATCAATTTGATCACCACAAAGAATAAGAAAACACTGAAAAAATAAATTAGAATCCAAAAACAATGAAACAAAACGAAATTAAGCTTAACAAAAAAGTAGGCGTACTAGAATGAAAATTTCCAAAAAATAGGGGTTACAAAAATCACAATAACACAAAAATCATAATTCCAAATAGATTCAAATTAATCTCGAAAGAAGTATAGCTCGATGAGGATGAATTTAATTATAAATTTCGTCCAAATTGAACAAGTATAACACAACATATTGACCAGTTTAATCAACAGTTTTCAAACAGGTTCGATTTCTTCACACCTTAAAAATTTTGATCGAATTGATTGATCAAATCAAGTCTAAATTCAGTGAAACCAATTGCAATTTAGCAATACTCATAATAGTTGAGATCAATAACAAAATTTTCAAAAAAAAAAAAGTAATATAACTTCGTATCAAGCCAATCTTATGGCATTAACTTTTTTTCCGAGATTTGCAAGATCATCATGTAGATTTCTATAGATCATCATATACTTTTACCTTTTCTTTATCAAAAAATTTCAGCAAATAAAACATAAAATGAGCTTACTTTGAAGGTAGCTCTGATACGAAATGATATGATTTAGGATCTTCAATGAAAAAAAATCTCTATATCCCTCTCCCAAGGACTTGATCTTCTTCAACAGTAATCACCTATAATTCAATGCAAACTGTGAATTAAATACATATGAAGAAGATCTTTCTCTCAATTTCTAATCACACAATGGGGCTGGTTACCTGCTACCCAATTAGATCAATTAAAGAAGATCTAAGCCCTAGAACAAATCACAAGGATGTGATCATCATAGAATTAGGAATTGTGATGAAATTAAGAACCCTTGGGTCAATCCAATCCAAGTATTTGAGTAACAGCAATCTAAGGAATGATCAAACCCTAGATAAATTTTAAGGGGAAAGCCTCAAACCTTAAGAACCCTAAGGTAAAACTCTAAATTTTTGTATATCATCAAAGTTGTTTACAAGAGAAGGCATAATGAGATATTTATAGAAAACCCCTAATCCTCTTCCTAAAACTAATTAGTAATTAAAATACCTAATTATCTCCTAATAAAGTTAGTTACAAAACTTAGAGATAAAGAAACCAAGAATTAATTCCAAAATTAGCTAAATTGTCTAAAATTACACTGTAGTCTTCAAAACCCCTGTTTTGTCCCGAGGCCTGCCGAGGATGGTAGGTGGGAGCCTACCGTTGCCTGTAGGTAGTATTCAAAACACACTTTCCAACCCGAGAGCTACCAGGGACGGTCGGCTGGGAGCCTGATATGATTTGGGATCTTCAATGGAATCAAGTCTTTCATATAAATCTTTCCAAGCACCTTGCTTTCAATAGGACTTAATCTTCTTCAACACCCACCCATAATTCAACCCAAACTATGAACAAATGCTTATAAAGAGGATCTTTCCATCAATTTCTAATCAAACAAAGGGATTGGATACCCCCTACCCATTTAGATCAAATGAAGAATACCTATAGCTCTAAATCAAATGACAAGGATGTGATTATAATAGATTTCGAAATTGTGATAAAATTAAAAACTCTAAGATCAACCCAATCCATGTATTCAATAAAATAAATCTAAGGATTGAGTCAAACCCTAAATAAAGTTCAAGGAGAGAGCCTTATAACTTAAGAACCCTAGAGATAAACTCTTCAATTTCATAAAGTCACCAATTAGTCTTACAATTATGCTATAATAAGGTATTTATAGAATTTAGGCTAAACCCTAATCTAAACATAGTCTTGGGTCAACCCAAGACCCATTAGGGTTTTAATAAAAAGCTGTAAAGTGAATTAAAATAGCAATTCTTGCCTAAAACATCGTATTATATAAAACCAGTACCCTATCGTCGACGGTAAGGTACCCCACCATACATGGTAGGTCTTCAACACACCATGTCCATTTTGGACAGAAAACTACCATGGATGGTAGGTACAGGGCTACCACTAGGCCCTGTTCTTGCCTCTTCTTGAATTCTATCTCTTCGAATTCGCTCTATTAGTTGCTAGGCATGGAACCATAAGCAACTTAGGACAGTTTCCATCATCTTCTAAACCTTCATTCTTGAACTTAAGGTCTTTCTTCATAGTTTCTTCAATTGCCAGATGAATCCATGAGCAATTTCATCACTCTTTCCTTTAATTCTTCTTGCTCTTGCTTTTGTGATTGGTCCTTGAAGCTTTTCATCTCCTTGGCCATGTTTGTTCATATCATCTGCCCCTCCTTTGAAAAGATTCATCCTCAAATCTTGACCTACATCAAATAAAGGTACATAAAAAACACTGAAGGTAGCACTAATATTATAAGCACTCGGAAGATCAATTTTATAGGCATTACCATTAACACATCCAAGAACTTGAAAGGGGCCATCTCCATAACTATCTAACTTTGATTTCCTTTGAGAATGAAAGCATTATTTTCGAAGATTAACCCAAACCCAATCACCAGGTTCAAAGACTACACATTTCCTTCCCAAATTCCTCTTTCCAACAAGCTTCTTATTTGTAGCCTCAATAGTCATGAATTTTGGAATGAATAGTTTTCACAACTCCACCTTTTTCTTTCCGTCCAAGCTCAAAGCATGATCTATAGGTAAAGCAACAAATCAGAAGGAGTTAGAGGATAGAACCTATAAACAACTTCAAAAGGAGAGTAAGAAGTAGTAGAGTGGCAAGCTCTATTGTAAGCAAATTCAATATGAGGTGAACAAGCTTCCCATTGGTGCAAATTTCTTCTTAGGGATGGTCCTAAGAAGTTGGCCATCGGTTCTATTTACCACCTCCATTTATCCATCAGTTTGTAGATGGCAAACTGTAGAATATAACAAGTTAATTCCAAGTTTCTTCCGCAAAACATCCAAAAAATATTTTAAGGAATCTAGTGTCACAATCCGAAACAATAGTTCTAGATAACCATGGAATTGTACCACCCAAGTAAAGAACAAATCCGCGACATGACTAGCATCATCGGTTTCCCACAAGGTATGAAATAACCAATTTTAGAAAACTGATCTACCACAACAAATATAGAATCCATACCTTTAGGGATCTAGGTAGTCCAAGAATAAAATCCATAGAAATATCTACCCAAGGTTCTCTAGGCACATTCAACTGAGTATAAAGTCCATGTAGCAAAGATCCAAATTTAGCTCTTTTACAATCTAAACAATTATCAATAAACCTCTCTACATCTATTTTCATGCGAGGCCAAAAGAAATGCTCATGCAAAATGTCATAAGTTTTTGAAATACAAAAATAACCCAACAAACCTCCACAATGAGCTTCCTTAACTAGCAACAATCTAGAGGAACAAGAAGAAATGCACATATTACCTTCATGGTAAAGAAAACCATCATGTATAACGTACTTTTCATTAAGCACAACCAAACAATCATCAAATATGTCTTTGAAGTCATTATCACTAGCATATAACTCATTAAGCATTTCAACACTAAGTAATTAAACTTGTAAAGTAGAGATTAGAGTGTACCTTCTTGACCAAGTATCAGCTACAACATTTTCTTTACCTTTCTTGTATCGAATGACATATGGAAATGTACTATGAATCCCATCCTTCTTGCATGCCTCTTGTTGAGCTTTTGCTGTCCTTTAACAAACTTCACTGACTCATGGTCGATATAGACTACAAAATCGTTAGGGAAGAAATAATGTTTCCAATGTTTCAACGTTCTTACCAATGCATAGAGCTGCTTGTCATAAGTAGCATAATTCAATGCGGCTCTCGATAAAATTTTGACTGAAATAAGCCAAAGGTCTCTTATCTTCCATTAACACTTCTCCAATGCCAACCCCTGAGGCATCACATTCTATTTGAAATATTTTCTCAAAGTTTGGTAGTGCTGATAGAGGAAATTGTTCAACCTTTCTTTCAACAATTTAAAATCCTTTTCTTGTTTTTCCTCCTATTTGAATCCGATCATCTTCTTAGTTACATACGTCAAGGGACTAGTAATGGTGCTAAAGTCCTTGATGAATCTCCTATAGAAGCTGCTAGACTATGAAAGCTTCTCACTTTGGATGCACTCTTGGGAGTAGGCCAATCTTTGATTACTTTTACCTTGTCTTCATCCACTTGGAGACCTTGAGAACTCACCACAAAACCTAGAAAAGTAACCTTTTCCAAACAAAACTCACACTTTCAAAGGTTAGCATATAATTTCTCACTCCTCAAAACAAACAAAACTTATTTAAGATGATGCAAATGATCTTCATAAGTTTTGCTATAAATCAAGATGTCATCAAAATAAACCACAACAAATTTTCCAATAAAATCCCTCAAAACATGATGCATGAGTCTCATGAATATGCTAGGTGCATTAGTTAAACCAAAAGGCATGACCAACCATTCACAAAGACCAAAATTACTTTTAAAAGCCATTTTCCATTCATCCTTTTATTTCATACGAATTTCATGGTATCCCGATTTTAAATCTGTCTTTGAAAATATTTGAGAACCATGTAACTCATCAAGTAAATCATCAATCTATGAATGGAATCTCTATACTTGACGGTTATGTTATTAATGGCTCTAGAATCTCCACACACGTGCCATGTACCATCTTTCTTAGGAACTAATAAAATGGGAACAGTACATGGGCTCAAACTTTTTCTTACATAGCCTTTGGAGAGCAATTCTTCCACTTGTCTTCTCAATTCCTTGGTCTCTTCGGGAGGGCTCCTATAAGCCAGCCTATTTGGCAACACCGCACAGAGCACCGAACCAATTTGATGTTTAATGCCACATAAAGGAGGGAGTCCATCGGGCATGAATTCTTTAATCACCTTCACAATAGCACTAGACAAACATGATAAATGATCATTAGTAGAGATAAATACTTCCTTGAAATATAAGAGTAACACCAACTCTTCCTTTTCAATAGCTTCTATGATCTCACTCTTTTTTGCATAGAAACATCTCTTTTCTTATATAGCACTCTCTTTCTTTTGATCACTCATTTTCTTGTCACTCGTCACTTTCATCTCTTTTGTCTTTTCAATACTCTTTTCTTTTCCCTCAACTCTTTTTCCTTCCTCAATTATTTTCTCTTTTGTTCATTCTCAATTCTTTCTTTTTCTCTCATTTTTGTTTGTTCTTCTCTAACTTGTTGAGGTGTAAGAGGATTCACGATATAGGATTTGCCATCATTTATGAAATTCTAAGTATTCTTCTCCCCATGATTAATGGCTTTCCTATCAAATTGCCAAGGACAACCCAGTAATAAGTGGCAAGCTTGCATAGGCACTTATACAAAACCACTTCATCATTGTATGTTCCCATAGCAGTAGGCACTTTCACTTGCCTCCAGACTCTAACTTCTCCACTATCATTCAACCAATGCAACTTCTAAGGATTATAATGTTTAAAGGTAGACAAATTCAATTTCTCCACAAGATAGGTACAAGCTACATTAGTGCAACTACCATTGTCTATGATGAGGTTAGTAAGTCTACCTTTCACCTTTTATTTGGTATGAAAGATATTCTCCCTTTAAATGCTTGAGTCATCTTCAACAATTTGAGTAGTCAAAGACCTTATAGTCACCAAACTCAAAGCATATTCTTCAGCTTCTAGAGAAGCATCCCCAATAGTCCTATCTTCATGCCTATTCCCATAATCAATAATGTCCTCAAGACTTTCTTCATCACCTTTCTCAATCCAACCATTTAAGTCTTCACGAAAGATCAAAGTCCTCTTGGTAGGACAATTGATAGCTATATATCCCAAACCCTTGCATTTAAAGCACCTAGTTGGATTAGTGATCAATCTATCTTTCTCTTCCACCTTAGGCTTAGGGTTTTATTTGAAAGCCACCTTAGGTGTTTCATTCGTCTTTGCCCAACCTTCGAAAATAGAAGCTTGAAGCTTAGACACCACATTTCTTAAAGAAGGAAAGTAGTTTTAGAGAAACCACTTATTTTCTTTGAGTTTCAATCTTGGTTGCTAAACAACACATGTCTTCGTAAGTGGTGTAAGGGTACAATTCTAATTGATTAGCAATTTTCCTATTAAGACCACTTAGAAATCTAGCAATAGAAGCATCTTTGTCCTCGTCCAAGATTAACCTCAAAGTGTATAACTCTATATCAACACTTTTGCTACCTTGCCTAAGAGTCATCAATTTGTAGCGTTGCTCCCTATCATAAAGCTCTAGTGCAAATCTTTCTCTCATAAGAGTCTTCAATTCAGTCCAAGTTTCAACCGGCTGCCTTCCATTTCTAACCTTTGAGTGACAATCTTTTCCCACCAAGGAAGTGCATAACTCAGAAATTCGGCAATGATTAAATTAGCCTTGGCATTGTCACTATAATTTCTCACCATGAAAAGGTTCTCCACTTGACGTTCCCAATCAAGAAACACATTTATATCACTTTCCCCCTTGAAGCTAGGCACCTTTCGCTTGATCTTATCTAAGGCTCTATCCCTTATTGTCCACCGTAATAACCACCAAGGTATTCTTTGCCAATATTAGGATTCTCCACATAATCATCAAACAAGTTATTTTCATTACATGCTTTATGTCTTGCAGCCTCTTCTTGTGGTCTATTATATCCCCTTCCTCCTAGACCTTCTCTTCTTCCACCTCTAGGAGTAGTGTGTTTACCACCGTCATAGAATTGATGAGTGCTTTGAACTGGTGTTCAAAATGAACCATGATGATTATAGTTTCTGTAACCCCTTGAGTATGGGAATTGACATGTGCTTCAATATGACTTTGACCTATTTACTATATAGAAAGATTAGTCATTTCCCTTTGCATATCTCCCATTTCCCTTCTCATTTGTTGAAGCTCTTGCATGATGATCCTCAATGGACCCAAGTTGGAATGAGGACTTTCACTAGTTCCTTCATTGTGAGGACTTGGTAATTGAGCATCCATATACATAATGAAACCTGCTATTAAAAAAGAAGAAACAAGAAGTACGACCTCACAATCACTCCCTAAGTGTATGCTCTCTTTTAATGATCACTCAATTCCCTCGTGTTTGGCACTCTTATGGCTTTTATAATAATAAGCTCACCCTCTTTCTTTTTTCCAAACTCTCACCTCACAAGAGTTCTTTAAGTCATCAAACTTCCTCCTCCACATTCACCAAAAGAAATTAACAAAAGAAAAATTCTAATTAAACACTTAAAGAAGTTCAACGAGAAATTTCTTCAAACACTTGTAGTCCAAGAGTTTCAAAAACGCAAGGGTAATTAGAGCCAAACGAAATCAATTTGATCAGTAAAAAAGTATAAACACAGAAAAAAACAATTAGAGACCAAAAACAACTAGCAAAACAAAAACTAGGGTACACAAAGAAGTAAGAATACTAACAAAATTTTCACAAAAACTAGGGGTCACTGACACCCTGTGACTGAGTCGGCAATTACTCATAACATATAACTCCAAATTGAATGAAATTAGTTTAGAAAGAAGCACAGATCAATGAGAATTAATTTAAGCAAAAATTTCATTTGAATAGGATGAGTACAACATGAGATATGAATAGATTTTTTTTGGATAGATCGAAAGTTTTTATCAATTTTGATCTATTAAGTTAAGTCCAAATCCAATGAAACCAACTGCAATTGATTAGTAACTCATAGTAGTTAAGATCTATATCAAATATTTGCAAAAAAAATTGAATATTTCTTCAGATCAAGCCAATCTTTTGGCATCAACTTTTCTGTCCGAGATTTGCATGATCTTCATGTATTTTGTATAGATCATTATATACTTTTACTTTTTTTCACAACTTTTCAACAATTAAATACAAAATAGAGCTTACTTTGAAGGTTTCTCTGATACCAAAATGATATGATTTACGATCTTCAATAGAATCAAGCCTTCATATCAATCTTCCCAAGGACCTTGCCTTCAATAGGACTTAATCTTCTTCTTCAACAACACCCACTCATATTTCAACCCAAACAATGAACAAATGCTTATGAAAAGGATCGTTCCCTCAATTTCTAATCAAATAAAGGGATTGGATACCCCTTACACAATTCGATCAATTGAAGAAGACCTAAGCTCTAAAATAAATTACAAGGATGTGATAATAATAGATTTAGGAATTTCGATCAAACTAAGAACCCTTGGATCAACCCAATCCAAGTATTCAATAAAATCAATCTAAAGATTTATCAAACCTTAGATAAAGTTCAAGGAGAAAACCTCAAAACTTAAGAACCCTAGAGATAAGCTCTTCAATTTCATAAAATCACCAATTAGTCTTACAATTATGCTGTAATAGGATATTTATAGAATTTAGGCTAAACCCTAATCTAAACATGGTCTTGGGTCAACCCAAGACCCATTAGGAACTTAATTATAAGTTGCAAAGTGAATTACAACAACAATTCCAACGTAAAACATCGCATTAAATAAAATCAGTACCCTACCATTAACGGTAGGGTACCCTATCGTACGCGGTAGGTCTTCAGCATACTAAGTGGACGGTAGGTGCAGGGCCTACCGCCTACACTAAGCTCTGTTCTCACCTCTTCTTGAATTCTGTCTCTTCTAATTTGCTCCAATTGTTGCTCCAAGTTTAGGCATTGAACCATAAGCAAGTTAGGAGGGTTTCTATCATCTTCCAAGCCTTTATTTTTTAAATTTAGGCCTTCTTTCATATTTTCTTCAATTTCCATCATCAATCCTTGAGGAATTTCATCATCCTTTCCTTTAATTCCTCTTGCTATTGCTTTTGCTTTTGTGATCGTCCTTGAAGCTTTTCATCTGCTTGACCATATTAGTTCGTATTAAACCCTACCCTTGTCTGTAGGCTCTGTTCATCCCTCTTCCTTGCTTCTTCAGTTATCTATAGTGGCCGGAAGCTTCTAGTTTTATTCTGTTGAGCTTCTTAGGATTTTAGCGTGTCTTAGAAGTCTTGTGAACTCTTCTAAGCCTTCAATTTTAATCTGAAATTCCTCATTTTTGAGCTTTTAACCATGACATCTTCAATTTTCTAATGCAACTAGTTGCTCCTCCTAAATTGTTGAATAGTCCTTTGTGATTTCACATCAAATAGAAAAAGAAGGTTCCTTTGCCTGCTAAATGATTGTTCCAAAGCCTACAAGAGCTATAGATGAAAATTCGAATAGTGGAACAATTTCAGTGACATATTATTGTGCTAGTGGAAATGTGGAATGAACAATATTGTTTTCAAAATTTTGAGAGATTACAGCATATGTTGTTTTCCAGCTGAGGAGGTTTGAAAGTTCTGGGATGCAAATGGGGCTGCTACTATAGTCGTATCAAAAACCTTCTTTCGTGCACAAATTTTTGTATGTCCTTCATTAAGTCTGTAGGTGCAACTTCTGAGGGTTTCCCCCTTTGATGCTGAGGTGAATTATCCTTAGATCGACTGAAGTTGGGTGTACTGTGCTCAGTATAATTTCCCACCTTCTTGCGACTTTAGGAAGAAGCATGTCCCAATTTCGAGCAAAGTGTGTAATAAACGGGTAAATCCTTATACTAAATATTCTACCAAAAGCCAGCCAATGGGTGGGTTCTAATCGAAATTCGATGAGAAAATGGTTTAAGCAAATCGAGGCAATATTCAATCTTGTGACCATTTGAACACCCGAAGAGGATAGCCATGAAAAGACCACATACCTTTCATCCAGAACCGCATATAGTCCTCTTCAATGTAAAAACGAATCAATACGTGCTGAGGGTCCATCCATCCAACCTTGAATGGGACTTTCTGTTGGAATCCGTAGGAAAAAAAACCAAAATAAAATAAAACCTACGGAAATCTACCAACAGGATCTGCAATACTAGCAAAACCGATTGGATAGAAATTACCTCAATGTTTTGATTGTTCGTTGTGGAGGCGCTGCTTTGTACGCTTCGCCCTCTACTGGTATCTACGCGATGAACTAGAAATTACCTGAATGTTTTGATTGTTCGTTGTGGAGGCGCTTCTTTGTACGCTTCGCCCTCTACTGGAATCCACGCGACGAACTCCTCTACAAGCGATCGGGATGCTAGCCCCTTCTGTGTTCTGAAAACTGTTCAGAACTGATCCTGACTATCTGGTAATCGGTCGTATTTCGGAGAGAGGAGACTAGATACTATATCGCCGTTCTAGGATTTAGGGTTTTGTTTTTCTTTAATCAGATAAAGGACGGCCACTAAGAAAAGGTTAACATAACCTTTTATAGCTGCCAATATCAAAACCCTAACTGTCATCTAATGACAGTTTAATCTCGTCCGTCTATTCCTATAATCATCCAACGGTTGGATGAGTAATATTAAGTAATTAATTTCATTTATTCGATTAAATAAAATTAATTACTTATTAACTTACCAGAAAATACAATATGGAATCTAATTCCCCTTTTGTATACGTTCAACGAATCTGGACACAATCTAGATTCATTGAACGTGGATATTATGCTCACAAGATCGTCTATGTGTGTGACCCTGTAGGTTCACTTAACTTTGGCAGTGAATGAAAAATGTCCTAGACATTTATTCACAAAACATAAGCGGCCTCTAGCAAGACATTATGCTCACCCAAGTTAAGTAAATGTAATAATAACCTAGCATCAGATTTAATATTTAGTCATTTTGTCACACGATATCCTAATTAAGTATAAGGCATGGATCAAGTCATCCTTATAAAACTTAATTAACCATTTACTTGATCACCAGGCAGACTGTTCCAACAAATAATATTAATAACACCTTATTAATACTTATTTGAGTATGGCCATGCATATTTTCCAGTCTCCCTTATCAAGGGGCCCATGGATATCTCTCTCTAAAAAGAGAGGGACAAATCCCTTTCACTATCTCCAATAATCAAGCCATGACGAGAAAATAAGCCAACCAATAGTCATAATGATCACCTAATTAAAAGTGATGTTTGACTATGTCAAAACATATTTTCTCCCCATGCAAGAAACATTAGAAACATTAGGTCAAAGGACACCAAATATAAAACTGAGAAGAAATACTTATAACTTAAACCCATGCAATATTTCTTCTTCACTTTGGGTCATGTCCAATACAATATTTTCAATATGTATTTATGAATTGATTTTATATCTCATATTCATGATCAGTAAAACTTGACCATCAATCAACTTCACATTAGTTTACAAGATGTAATAAACTAGGGACAAATAAGAATAGTATTTTATTAGCTATAAGGGTTTTACTATCAAGTCACATACTTGATGACCAAGAGCATAAAATACAATTCAAAAACACATGCTTTATAAATCATAAATGTGAGTCAATTGGTCTTAGGGCATATACTAACACTTTCAACCCACTATGAGGAATTTTGTTTATCCCCAATTTGATTGCAAATTGAATCCATCACCATCCCAAGATCACCTCTTTGTTTAAGAACTTCTATTGAAGATTTTGTAGTTCAAGCACTCCACTAAAGAACCTATGAAGAACTAAGCAACATAAACCCAATAGGGAGAGGAAGAACTCTTTACCAACTTGATAACAAGAACCTTAGGGAAACTACGGTCCTAAAACCCGAGCTACACAAATTAGAAACCTATATTAATCAACTCTAGAAACAAGAACTCCTAGAATCAATCAAAGAAGAAATTTAAATGATCAATTGACTTCCATAAATTCATCAATCTCAATAATCAATTGCTCACCTACTAAGGAAGCAAACTCTTAGAAGCTAACTAAGACGGGTTGAAGAACCCTTGAAACCATTAGAGAAAACTCTCAATTCATATCATCAAAGTTGGTTACAAGAGGAGGCATAAGTAGTTATCTGTAGAGAAAGCCTACTCCTCTTCCTAGAACCTATTAAGTATGAAAAAGACCTAATTAGCATTCTCATAAAACTTAATTACAAGCTTAGAAATCAGAAACCAATAATTAACTAAAAACTAATTAATGTTTGACTAAAATTAAAACAATGTCTTCGAAATCCTCTTCTTGTCCCGAGACCAACCAGGACGGTAGAGTGGTTAACTACCGTCGTCGGTAGGTAATCTTCAAAGCTCCACTAATTAAACATAGAGCTACAAGGGAAATAGGGTAGGAATCTACCATCACTGGTAGGCTCTGTTCTTCCCTCTTCCTTGCTTCTTTTGTTATATATGATGTTTGGGAGCTTCTAGTTTGATTATGTTGAGCTTCTTAGGACTTTAATATGTCTTGGAAGTCTTGTAAAGTCTTCCAAAACCTTCGAATTAAATCCAAGATTCCTCAATTGAAGCTTCAACTATGCGTTCTTCAATTCTCTAGTTGCTCCTATGCAAAGTGTTGAACAATCCTTTACTAATTTCGTGCCATACCTCTCCCTTAAAGGGATTCCTCCTCTAATCTTTTCCTTTAAACATCATATAAAGGCGGGCAACATTAGAAAGGACTCAACAATATAAGCAACGCTAAGAGTTAAACAATTTAATGGAATGACCATCTAAACAACAAAACAAGCAAAGGCCCTAAAACTTCTTTGAATGGTCTATGATAAGCAAAAAAGGTGTAAACAAAGAATTTCAAAGCAAAGAAACTCCAAAAAGAAGTATTAAAAAACCACTCAAATTTAACAAGAATTCTCCAAATAGTATAGCCATCAAAAATAGGGAAGTCTTGTAAATCCAACATATGAACAACATTTTCCAAAGTGTCCTTAAAAGGCCTATGATACTGAAAACTCAAATTCTCTAAAACTTCTAAGGTTAAGAACATGACAATGTGAAAACACTTGAAATTCCAAAGAAGTGTTCCTTCAAAAGAAAAAGTTTGAAATGTAGCTTCTTAGAAACAAGTTCTTGGACATTCTTTCCAAAAGAAGACAAATATCAACATCCTTGAAAGGCAAATGATAAAAGAAGCTTTTGTCCTTTTCATACTCAAGAAATAATTCAAGAAATTCAAAAGTTTGAAACTTTTCTTCCTTAAAAGAATGATGAAATGCAAAATGGATTTTCCAAAGAAGATCAAAAGACTTTGAAAGCAAATAAAAGACTTTGAGTTCTACAAACTTTTCATCTTCACAATCGAAGTAAGAGAATATAGAAACAAAGTTTCTAAAATCCCAAGATTTGTCAAATTTATTTCCAAAAATCCATCTCTTCAAACACTCTTTAAAAGGCCAATGAAAGTACAAACTTTCATCATTTCCTAACTCTAAAGGTAATTCAAAAAGGTTGTGAGTTTGGAACATCTTCAAAAGATGATGAAATCTAGAGCTCAAGGTGTGTAATGATTTAAAATATTGATACAAGAAGTTGTAAGGATTTTCAATGCTCCAAACACAAGAGGTTTTCTAAAAAATTCTAAGAAAGAAATTTAAAATGCAAGTGTTAAGAAACAACTTTCTTGTCAATTGTACAAAGCTAAGTTCAAAATCAAAATCCTTGAAGGGTAAATGATATTGAAAGCTTTCATTCTTTTCAAAATAGTCATTAAAACCACACATTTGAAATATCTTTTCTTTGAATAGGTAATGATAATTCAAATAAGGTGAGAAGGAAAGAATAGCCTTGATGAGTCTCAAATTTCACCATTTCAAATGAGGTGAGAAAATGTAGACATAAAATTTCCAAAATTCCAAGATGGTCTACATTTTTCTTTGAAGACCATTTTATCAAAGAACTCTTTAGAAAATAGATGATAAAAAAATGTAGCTTCAAATTTATGTTTCAAAATTAATGCACATGAGTTCTTTTGAAGACTAGCAAATGAAATGAAAAACTTTGAAATCCACTCCTTGAAAGGTATATGGTAATAAAGATGCTCAACAACAAAATCTTTGAAAACTTGTTCAAAGTCTTCTTTTCTCAAAATTGATTTTTCAAATGCAAGAGATTAACTTTTAATATCTCAAAATATGCTCCCATTTGGTTTTCAAAATCCTTCAACAGGAAATATTTAAAATGCAAATGATAGAATTTGAAACAAAATGTGTTTTCAAAGAAGGTTTTAAAAGTCATCACCACTATTGAAAGCTCATGTTTACTACTAACAAATGTCATTTGCTTACTCAAAAAGACCTCATGTCGGTTAAAAGAATAAAACTATTGATATTCCTCATAAAAAAACCAACGAAAGGTAAAACATAGTCACATTGCTCAACATACTTTCCTATAGACTTAGCATGAAGAAAATCAAATAAAGCACATTCAAGCTAAAAACCAACAATGTTTTGATCAAAAATAGAAGTATCATCTAACACGCCATAGCCATAACAAAAAAGATCAAATTTAGCACCACTGCACATCAATAGATCCTGAAGAGAAGTATGAGAAGAAAGGCATTTAGAAACACAATGAACGACAAGAAAGTGACCACCACCAAAAGAAATAGCACAAAAGTCTCTAATTATGCTCACATGAGAAAGATAAGACTCTAGGAACAGCTTTAATTTCACAAAAGAAACTTCATAACACATGAGAGAAGGGTTAGGAGATAGGCTTTTGATAAGTCTTCAATAGCAGTGCAAAGCTCTTTCTCCATGCTCCTTCCTTTATTGTCAACTCCTAGCACACAAGAAGCATAATTAGAACTCTATAAATTGTTTCTTTCTAACAAAGTTCCAAGAGTTTTGAGAAAGTAAAATTGATGTCCATTTTCCATAAATACAAGTGAAAACAACTTAATTTCCATAAAATAAATCTCAAAGCTTAAGTAGGAATTAGAAGGGAAGAAGTCTATGGTTTTGATGGACCTATATGCAAGCTTTCTTCCTTTATCCTTGCCTGGTATAATCCTTCTAAGCTTCCATTAAGGATCAATTGCTCCCGAGATTAACTCTCTTCTAGATGGTACCTTGAAGGCTTGTCTTTAGAGAAATTTGTAGAACAATGGACACTTGCAAAAAAAGACCTAAGAGAGAAAACAAATAACCTCCTTATATCTGAGGGAGAATCAACAAGACTATAGGAAGCCTAACCTATTCTCCAACTCCAAAAGAGGACCTAAAACTCAAGCAAAACCAACAATGGAGTTGGCACCTCAAGGGGATAATAGGATTTAGAAATTAGACTAGAACTCTTGAATTAAAGATTCAAGAAATTCCTTGCCTTGAATTATAAAAGGGAACTTCTAATTGTACAAGGAAGATGAATAAATCCAAAGAACCCTAGTTATTCTCTCTATTAAATTTTCATGTATCTCAACTTAGCCAAAAATGGCTGCAAACAAGAGTATTTATAGGTTCTTCACCATTAGTTTCCAACCCTAGGTATTGGACCACTTAAGTATAAGTCAAAAATAAGTTTACAACCAAATTGAAGGGTTAAAAAGTTAAACACTTCCCAATTTTTCCACCAGCTGAGACTTACAGGCGATTGTAGGTCTCGACCTGCCATGCACTATAGGTCGGCTTATGCTTGGTCTTCCTTGCCCAAAAACCTATCTGCGACGGCAGAGTAGACCTAATATCGGTGATAGGCCGAAAGCTCCCCCCACGAATAGAATCCTACCAACGACAGTAGCGTGGACCTACTGTCGGCAGTACATGTGTCTTTTACTGTCTTTGGCATTGAAGCTTCAAAGCCTTCCGAACTTGCTCCTTTGGCTTCCTCCACTTCCATCTTGAAAAATAAGAGTATCTTGGTTGCTCTAAAAGCTCCTTCTTGTGCTCCTATCACTTGCCAAGTCTTGGATCATCTTTTCAAATATGGCTATCTTTCCTCCAATGCTCCTCCTCCCCTCTTCTAGCCATGGCTCTTGTGACCTGACCTTGCAATAGCTTTACAGTTTGTTGCACATCTCGGGTCATATCATCTGCCCCTCCTTTGAAAGGATTTGTCCTTTAATCCATGCAATCAAATAACCACAAGAGGAGTGCAACATTAGAATTGGAGGCATTAAAAGGGATCAATACTATGAAAGTTACCCAAGCAGTCAAGACTTAGAAGTAAATAAGTAAGTAAAGCATCAATGTTTGTCGACCAACGTCTCAATGCCAGTAAGAGAAGAGTTTATCACATCTTTTTTTCACTTGTTCCTTTACAGGTGATGTATGGAAGAGCATTAGAGAGTTGGCGGGACTATGTCGACGGAGTATGGCAACTATTCAAAATTACCTTTTTGCACCTGAAATTGGACTGCTGAGGGACCACTTGGATTTGCAACTTTAGGAAGCTTTCCTTTACTGCGACTTTGTATTACATCTGGGAATGTAGGAACAAAGTTGTTTTTGAACAATATAGCCCAAATAGGTATCATATTATTAGCAAGATCAAAATTCAGGTATATAAGGTTATTTATGCCTTGTATCCCCATATTTTGACCTAATGCTTGGACTTTTCATGTTTTTGTGGGACTACGGAGTTTGGGAGAATGTAGGAATTGCAACATGTAATCTTGGGGACTGCCGTGTGTATGTATACTATCTCTCTTTTTTATCTTAATACATTTTTCCATTTAGATCAGAAAAAAAAGAGATAGGCTTATTGATAAATGTTCAAGAATAGGGCCAAGCTCTTTCTCCATGCTCCTTCCATCGTCAACTCCTAGCACACAACAATATTGAAATCATAATCATCATCTCTAGGAATCGCACAAGATATGGAATTAAACTCAATGAAGTATCTCCTTTCAAGATACGTTCCAAGAGAGTTAAAGAAAGTGAAATGATCTCCATGTTCTATTAAAACAAGTGAGAACAACTTAATTTTCTTAAAATAAATCTCAAAGTACAAGTAGGAATTAGAAGGAAAGAAGCTTATTGTCTTGAGAGAGTTGAAGCCAAGTCTTTCCTCTTGATTCTCGCTTGGTTCTCCAAAATTCTGTACAAAAGGAAATTCACTAACAAGACAAGAGTTAGTTTGGTTAGCAAAGAAACTTATTTCCTCATTCTTTTCAAATACATCTAACTCGTCTTTTGAATTCTCTTGTTTTTCTTCACTTATTTCTTTTGTTCTCTCATTTTTCAAGATCATTCTCCTTTTTTTTTTAGCTCTCATCTTTGTTCAAGAAATGAATAAGAACACCACGGGTTGTTATCTTTTCTTCCTCTCCACAAATCACTATTTCAAAACCCTTTGGCTATTCTCGTTCTCCTTGCATTCTCTCTTTCAATTTCTTTAAATCTTCAATCACTTGAGTAGGAGAGAAGGATTTAAGGGTACTCTTAAGACCATCCTTTGAATGGAATATGTCTTCTTGATACCATCATAGGAAAGTTTTCTTGTATCTATCCATGGTTGCCCAAATATTAAGTGGCTCGCTTGCATTGGAATAGTGTCACAAAGAATCTTTTCCATGTATTTTCCAATAGAAAATAATACCCATACTTTTCTAGTAACCCAAACCACTTCTTGACCATTTAACCATCTTAAGCAATAGGGCTTAGGATGCAATGCTCCATAGTGGGTAAACTCAATTTTCTTGCAAGGTAAGCACTAGCTAAGTTTGCACCACTTTCTCTATCGATAATAGTGTGATAAGCCTTGTTGGTGATGTTGCATCTTTTGTGGAACAATCTCTCCCTTCGATGAGTAGGCACTCCTCCAAGGCCTTGAGAATAAAAGATTTCTCATGACCACAAATGTCTTTCCATATCCATAAAGTTTCGAGACCAAATCTCCATCACCTTTCTTTCTATCTATTTCTCTACCAACAATGTCACCACTATCCATTTACCTTCTTTCAACCATTGGTTCATCTCCAAGCTTCCATTCCCATAAAAGGCATTCATAATCCTTGGATACCTCCACCTTCCATCACCATCATTCCTACCGTAAGAACCAAAGTTATATCCTTCATGAGTATGGGCAGCATGATCATAGCCTTCATGGTATTCATCATATTCTCTTTGGTAGTTCTTCATCCCATACATTATGATCACATTGACAACCACAAAATAGAAATAACTAATAGAAAAAAAGGACCTCGCCGCTCCCTAAGTGTTTCGCTCAATGGTAATTGCTCTCAGCCCTCGTGTTTGTGCTCACCCTCTACGACTTTTATATCAATGTGCTCACCATCTTGCCTTTACTTTCCTCTCTGACTGGAGTTACTTGGTGATTTCAAAAACTTCCAATTTATAAGAAATTCCCAAAGTGAATTCACACAAGTAATTCTTGATAGATAAGCACAAAGAATTCAAAGAGAACTTTTGTCAAGTATATAGAAGGCATAGAATGTCAAAGAAAAATTCAAGAGCATGAGTCAACGATGGAGTCTAATTTCCAACAAAACATCAGCGAAAAACTTATAATTATATCCAAAGAAGTTTCAAATTCAAGACTAAGATAATTGGTTCACATATCAAAGATATGTATATTACTAGAAAACAATTCCAGAAAAACAGAGTATGAAAACCAGCTGTAGTAATCTCAACATAACTCACTCAATTCAAAACCAAATAGCCTCAAATTTGTTGCAAAATATTCAAAATCGAGTACACTTTCAATCAAGACTAATTTCATGCAATTCAAAGTTCATTCATTATACTATTCAATTTAATCTTTACCTATGACTTTTTCTGGCCGAAAATTTTCCAGATTTTTATGCCTTTTTCAAATAACTTCATTTGGCTTTTTCCTTAATCAAAATTCAATAAATAAACACATAAACTTCACCTCAAAGAGAGATTTAGTCTGATACCACACGGTATAATCCTCCTAACCATCCATTGAGGATCAATTGCTCCCAAGATCCATTATTTTCTAGAGGGTACCTTGAAGGCTTGTCTTTGGAGAAATTTGAAGGACAAGGAACACTTGCATGAAAAGAACTAAGAGATAAAACAAATAACCTCCTTATACTTGAGAGAGAATCAACAAGACTATAGGAAGCCTCACCTATTCTTCAACTCCAAAAGAGGACCTAAAACCCAAGCAACACCAACGATGTTGTTGGCACCTGAAGGGAATATTAGGATTTGGAAATTAGACTAGAACTCTTGAATTAAAGATTCAAGAAATTTCTTGGCTGGAATTATACAAAGGAAACTTATAACTGTAAAAGGAAGATGAAGAAATCCAAAGAACCATAGTTCTTCTCTCTATAAAAGTTTTAGATATTTCAACTTGGCCAAAAATTGCTGCAAACAAGAGTATTTCTAGTGTGCTTCACCATTAGTTTCCAACCCCAGGTATTAGACTATTTTAAAAGAGTTCGAAAGGTGCTTGGACCACTTAAGTATAAGTCAAAATAAGTTTAAACCACATTGAAGGGTTAAAGAAGTTAAAAACTTCCCAATTCATCTACTAGTTGAGACCTATCGACGATGGCAGGTCTCAACCTACCATGCGCTGTAGGTGCCGACCTACCGTACACGGTAGGTCAGCCTATGCTTGGTCTTTCTTGCTCAGAAACATACCGGCGATAGTAGGGTGCACTTGCCGTCAACGGTAGGTCGAAAGCTCCCATCACGGACAGAACCCTGTCGGCAACGATAGGGTGGACCTACATTGGTGGTAGATGTATCTTTTACTGCCTTTGACGTTGAAGCTTCAAAGCCCTCCAAACTTGCTCCTTTGGCTTCCTCCACTTGCATTCTGGAAAATAAGAGTGTCTTGGTTCCTCTGAAATCTCCTCCTTGTGCTCCTATCTTTTGAATAAGAGTGTCTTGGTTCCTCTAAAATCTCCTCCTCGTGCTCCTATCTTTTGTCAAGTCTGGGATCATTTTTTCAAATATGGCAATCTTCCCTCGATGTTCCTCCTCCCTTCTTCTGGCCTTGGCTCTTGTGACTGGACCTTGCAATAGCTCTAAGGTTTTTTGTGCATCCTGTGTCATACAATTGCTTGGATCTTCAAAATTCTACATACGTAGGGATTCACTAGAAAAGAAAGAGTTAGTTCCTTTAGTATAGAAATTCACTTCCTCACTCTTTTCAAGTACAACTGTCTCTTTTTCTCTTTGCTCTTCTTTTTCACTCTCTTGCTTTTAAGTGAAGCCCTCGTTTTCTTTTCCTCTCTCACTTTTCTCAAGCTCACTCTCTTTCTCTTTTTAACACTCAAAATGTTCACTCTCTTTTGAAATGATAGAGATGTAATCAAAGTTACATGATCTTTCTACTAATCTCTCTTTTTCTTTCACTCTTTCTTTTTCTTTAATTTCAATGTTCTTCTCACTGATGATATAATAAGGATCCTCGTTAGATGTCTCCTTCTCAACATGTATTTCAACAACCTCTTTAGCTTCAATTTGTAGCATGTTTAAGTTCTTTGACCTTTGGAGATTCTTCAACAATTGATGGTTCCATGAATTTAACCTTTGCTTGACCTCGTCCTTGTCCTTCGTGGTTTTTAACTCCATATTTAATCCTCAATGTTTGCTTTACTAAGCCCCTAGTCTTGATTGGTTTGAATCTTATTCTTCTATATTCACAATTACAATTCCACCAATCATCAACCACATTAGAGAAAGATGTTATCACTATTTGAAACTTCTCTTCGTCTCTTACACTATAGGAATAAAACAAAGATTTCATTTCTTGCTCACATGCTACATGTTCATAAGGATAAAAAATACCCCACAAAAAGAGGTAATTTCAAATTGTTTTAACTAGAGGTTTTGATGTAGTTCCCAAAGTTTGAGAACTTTTTCCACAACTATACCCTCCATAGTTATAACTATCATAGTATCCCTCATAATCACATCTTCTTTTATGGGACCTCTCATTTATATTTACATGTCTTTTCATTTCTAACTTTATTCCTTGGAACTATCTCATAAGATTTATTATCATAACCATTTCTAGCTCCAAGTCTATTGCCCTCATAGCATTTATAAGAATTATGATCAGAAGTTCTAGCATAAGGAGAGAAGGTACCATATGCCCATTGATTATTATGCATTGAATGTCCACCAAGGTTTCTCCTACTAATCTCCAAAATGTCTTCCTCTTCTCTTTTTATGTCTCCTACATCCTTTGCTAGGCATGATAGTTGTTGCTCCAATCCTTCCAAGGCTTGTTGCATTCATTGCACATGATGTAACTCATCTTTCATGTTATATTTAAATGTCTTAAACCTACAAAATATCAATAAAAACCAACGAAAAGGACCTCACAATCACTCCCTAAGTGTTTTCCCTCTTTTGATGATCACTCAGTTCTCTCGTGTATGGTCTCTTATTGGCTTTTATGAAGTTGAACTCACCCTCTTTCCTCTTACAAACATTTCCTCTCAAGGTTCTATAGATTCTTCAAACCTTTTAGCAACTCAACCAAGAGAATCAACCCAATTAATGCACTTAGTTGGATACAAAGAGTTCAAAGAAATGCAAACTATCGAACACTTGAGGTGTATAAAGTTTCAAAGAGCCAAAAAAGATAATTGATCATCAAACCAAGAATAAGAACACAAAATAAAGCAATTTAGAAATCAAATTCAAAAAATTCAAAACAATCTAAGCTAAATGAAGAAATAAAGAGCACTAAGAAATATTTTTTAGAAAACAGGGGAAGATGATACCCTGTTACAAAAACGGATATAACTCCACAAACACTAATCTAAATCGAGTAAAACAAGTTTATAAATTTCTTCATGCCAAGAGGATGAATTTAGGCACAAATGTCAATTGAATTAGATTTGTATAACATAGGATCCGATCGGTTTAATTCACACTTTGTTGTCTGAAACTAAGATCTCAAGCACCTTGTGGTTTTCAATCGAATTGAACAGGAAGATAAACTGTAAATTTAGCCATATCAGCTTAAATAGAAGCAAAACTCGATGAGAATGAGATAAAGCACAAATTTCGTCCAATTTCGAACAGTATAACATGCAATATAATAAGACTAAGCAGCAAGTTCTCAATAAACAAACATTTTGGACAGATCCCAAATTTGGATCTAACTCATCAACCAAACAAAAATTGAGTAAATTTTATTTCAAACAATCCCCAACTCACAGGAGTTTAGATCCATAACAAAGTTTGCATACAATTTACAAAATAAATATCAATTTCAGTCTTTTTTTCTATCAATTTTTTTGTACAAATTTCTTTTGCATGATCTTCATTGTTTTTCATAGATCATCTTGTATCTTTTCTTTTCAATGAATTTCAAAAAACATAAACATAAATGGACCTTCATTTGGGGATTGCTCTGATACCAAATTGATGTGAATTCCTAATCTGATTTCAAATTGAATCCATCACCATCCCATGATCACCACCTTGTTGAAGAACTTCTATGGAAGATTAGCAAATTCAAATACTCCACTAAAGAACCTATGAAGAACTAAGCCACATAAACCCAATAATGAGAGGAAGAACACTTTCCCAAATTGATAACAAGAACTTTAGGAATCTATGTCCCTAAAACACAAGCTACACATATTAGAAGATCTAGATTAATCAACTCTAGACACAAGAACTCCTAGAATCAATCAAATAAGGAATTAGAAATGATCAATTTGACTTCCATAGATTGAATAATCTAAGTAATCAATTGCTCACATTCTAAGGAAGAAAATCCTTAGAAGCTAACCAAAGAGGGGTTGAAGAACCCCAGAAACCATTAGAGAAAACTCTCAATTCGTATATCATCAAAGTTGTTTACAAGGAGGGGCATAAGTAGGTATTTATAGAAAAAACTTACTCCTCTTCCTAAAACCTAATAAGTATTTAAAATACATCATTAGCCTTCTAATAAAAGTTAATTACAATCTTGAAAATCAATAAACCAATAATTAGCTAAAAACTCATTAATTTAACTAAAATTAAAATGATGTCTTCAAAATCCTCTTCTTGTCCTGAGACCTACCCGTGATGGTAGGGAGGGAACCTACTGTCACTGGTAGGCTTTGTTCTTCCCTCTTCCTTACTTCTTCCATTATCTATAATGCTCGGGAGCTTCTAGTTTGAATATGTTGAGCTTCTTAGGACTAAGTCCTGTAAACTCTTCCAAAACCTTCCAATTAAACCCTAAATTCCTCAATTGAAGCTTCAACCATGCGTTCTTTAATTCTCTAATTGCTCCTATGCAAATTGTTAAACAATCATTTGATAATTTCATATCAAACTCTTTGTTCAATGCCTCTATAGATGGCTTTCCTATGTGAGAATTTACCCACTAAAGTGAGCCTGAATGGAGCACCTAGAGTAGTGATTTTAAAAAGATAAAAAAAGACAATCGACTCCCCCTTGTACTGGTTGGCAATCTTGATTACGGGGGATGCCTTTTCTGAGCTTTTAGAAGCAAAAAGATCATCAAAACTCTTTTTGGACCAAGCTCCAAGCAATTGAGGATTACCAGTTGTTCCAGTGTTTTTTACAGCTATGCAGGTTGACGAAATAAACTTTGTCGATGATTAGAAAATAGGAAAATAGACAGTTGAGGGAGGAAGCTCCAAATTTGCATCAATCTACGAAGGCAAGCGGCTTTAAAGTGCTCAAAAAAGGAAAGGAAAAATGAGAATCAGGGTATCAAAGGAAATAAGAGATAGCAAATCAATAAAAGATATAGGAAGATATTGGATGCGTGGTGGCCAAAAATGTTATAGCCAAAACTCTAGAGAGCAGTCTCGTATCTACATCTATTAAAAGAGAAAAACACTCGTATCTACATTTTTTCCATCATAAAATTACAAATATATAAGTTGGAGATATAATGAGAATAGATGATGTTCAACTCCTCAGAAAGCGCATTATGTACAAATACTGACATCTTTGAAAAAGTTTGAAAAAAAAAAATTTGAAAGCATTATTTACAATGTTTTTGAAAAAGTTAAATGCAATAATAAAAGTAACATAAATTATGGTAATTATATTTTAACATATACATATTATCCTTCGATATTGAATTTGGTCCTTAAGATTTAAAAACACAAAAAAAAATAATCGTATGAGTTTTAATGCTACATGGGATGACATGTTAGACTTTCTGAAAAAGAGTAAGTTACAAATGTTGAACTTTTTTAAATTTTATATTATAGAAAGATAACAAAATAATATCACTCTCGCATGTTCACCTACTTTTACATGTGTCCTTGTGCATAGCACTTGATCTAAAAAATGGTATAAAGATTTTTTTAAGATATAAAAAGAAAGAGTCATACATAGCAAATACTCCCAAATTTTACTCTACAGTTTGTAAAAGAGGTCTCAACTATTGATTATCTGATTCGTAGAAAAATCCAAAGAAACAAATGCAACATAAAGCCATAATTAGAAATAGAAAACTATAGCAGATCATGTCATTAACATCAAACACCTTCATGTACAACGTTCTATTCATTACTCTGCAATTATATTTGCTTTGTTGTTATTACTAAATAACACTTAACAAGGCTATTGGAGTGGATGATCACTGAAGAGTTGTTTTATTTCCTTAATAAAAAAGCATGCTAACTTTCAATTTCAGTATTTTATGTAACCATAGTTGAAATTGAACGCCATCTAATTCAACTACGAAGATGCATCTGTTGTCAAACAAGCCAAGGAGATGGAAAGGATGAATTTTAATCTTCTTTCTTACTACTGCTTCTTTAATGAAAAAACTCGAATGCATTCACAAGTTTCTAGGTCACTCAGCATCCACATAATTAGTACCTCCCTTATGTGATTGAAAAAAAGACAAATTATCTTCTAGTTTTTGAAGAAAATAAAAATCTCAAAAAGCCCGGGCAATACGGGAATAAATGAAGGAGACAATTGATCATAGAGGTTGATTGCAAAAATTATGCCTTCTCTATGAGGAAAATAAACATATTATCCCTCAGCGGCAGAAGTAGGTCAAAACTTTCAGCAAATCAGTTTCAGTAGGCATAACATCAATTGTCTTCCATGACATGTGTCAATGCCTAACTGAAACGCCAACCAAGAACTTCTAGATTTTTTAATAAGGCACACCACCTTAAACTACCACAAGTTTTCAACATACAGAAAGTAAAGGAACTTGTAGAACCCATGACCAAGAGAAGGTAACAACTCAAACATTATAAGTTGTAGAACTTGTGATAGGCTTCAGAATATAAGGTAGAGGTTTGATTACACTTAGTAACATTATAAGTTTAATGTCTTTTATAATTTCTCTATGGCTTAGCTAAAGGAATTGGTGAGTTTGTTGAAGAAGAAATGAAGAATGGATTAAAGAGCAATCATAAAGGCATTGATGATGGTGGTAAACCTCCCAAATGGTTAATGATTCATGTCATAAGTGAGAAGCAACCAATGGGGCAAGTTGGAGAATCAAAATACCCAGGTGAGCCGAAAATAAGACCTACCGTCAATGGTAGGCCTTGCACCTATTGTCCATGGTAGGTTTTAGGATGAAACTCAGCTGAAGGCTGACAACCTACCGCCAATGGTAGGTTAACCCTACCATCAACAGTAGGGTACCATTTTAGCTAATGCGATGTTTTGAATGGTTTTGAGTATGTTAAGTCTATTTCTAGCTTTTAATTAAAGTCCTGAGTAGTCTTATAGTGATCTAACACCATGGTCTAAGTAGGGTTAAGTCCTAAACACTATAAATATCTCACTATGGCCTATTTCATATTAAGTTGAATTTGAATAAAATTGAGAGAATTCCCTAATAGGTTTCTAGGATTTTCCAACCCATTTTAACTTAGTTCCTTAGGGTTTCCTTCCTTAGTTGGTGAACAATTGATGAACCTAGATTGTAGGTCTATGAAATTTCATTGATCATCATCAATTACTCTTTAATCAATCCCAGAAGTTCTTGTTTCTTTGGTTTATTGATGGGTCTTTGAATTGTGTAACTTGGGTTTTAGGACCTTTGTTTCCCTAAGGTTCTTGTTGCTAATTTGGAAAGAATCATCCCTCTCATAATGGGGTTTTTGGTGCTTAGTTCGCTATAGGTTTTACAGTGGAGTGTGTTGATTACAAAATCTTCAATAGAAGTTCTTCAAGCAAAGAGGTGATACTGGGTTGGTGATTGAATCAAGCAAGCTTCTATAAGTGCATTCACATTAAATTGGTATAAGAGAAACCTCTAATTGAAGGTCAATATACATTTAAGTTGTAAGAAATTCACTAGAAAATGAGTACATAATGATCTAAACAAATCCATGAAGGTCATGAAAAATTCAGATAGAAAAATCATGTCAGAAAAATTGAATGAAAAAGAATGTTAAGTGCGAATTTGTTTGCCAACCTCATGTTGAATCTAATCTCCTATAATTTGGGGATCATTTGAAATAAGTTTTACTCAATTTGGAGTCCATTTGATTGATCAAATCAATTTAAAACTAAAAAGTTTTTAGATCTCGGTTGTAGAAAAAAGTGCGAATTCAATCAATTATATGTTATGTTATACTTATTAAATTCAACAGCAATTTGTGCTTAAATTCCTCCTCTTCGAGTGGGGAATCTGTCCAAACTTGTGTGGCTCAATTTGGATTAGTATTTGTGGATTTAGTGCCGTTTTGGTTACAAGGATGTAATCATCCCCGATTATCTGGAAGTTTTGAATAGTACTCTTTATTTCTTTGTGTAGCTTCTTAGTTTGCTTTGAATTGTTTTGAATTTGATTTCTAATTGCTTTGTTGTGTGTTCCTATTATTTTTTTATGATCAATTATGTTTATTGGCTCTTTTGTATAGACAAACTTCTTGAAACTCCATACATTTCAAACGCTTGATAGTTTGCATCTTTGAACTCTAGCTCTGTATCCACTAAGTGCATTAATTGTTTTACTTGCTTTGGTGATTCTCTTGGTTTAGTTGGTTTAGAGGTTTGAATAATCTATAGAACATTGAGAGGAGAGTGATTAGAAAAAGGCAAGAGGGTAAGCCTATTGTTATTGAAGCCAATAAGAGAGTTAAACACGAGAGAACCGAGCGATCATTAAAAGAGGGAAAACACTTGGGGAATGATTGTGAGGTCCTATATTGCTTGTATTTATTGCAAGTTTTACAATGTCAATGGATGGTCACTTACCTACCCCACCTTATCATGAAAGACATAGTGATCCTAAAGGATGAATGTGAATGAAACTTTATGAACTGTTCAATAATCAATTGAACGCTTGGAAAAAACAATTCTGAGGAGTGACTAGAGATATTAAGAGTTAAAGAAGGGCGAGGGAAGTGCCATAATAGAGCAAAGAGGAGGGGACAATCTTGGAGGAGTTCTCTCACCTCACCATCAAAGAACCTATGACAATGCACCTCCTTATGGTTACTATGACTTGCCATCTCAAAGTTCATATCCATTTTATGAAAATGGTTACCCAAAAAGGCAAGCCACTAGAGTTTGAAGAAGAGGGCGCCTAGGAGGAAGCGGAAACAATAGACCACAAGAAGAGATTCAAAGAAATTGAAGCATGGCATGAAGATAACTTGTTTGAAGATTATAAGGAGAAACCTAATTTGGCCAAGAGTTCTTTGGTACGTATTAAGGAGGACAACAAGGGGATAAAACTTGAGACAAGATCAAACAGAATGTGCCTAGCCTCAAGAGGGAAAGTGATCCAAATGTGATGTGAATCCACTTAGAGAAGCTTGATTTATTCAATCACTTGCCAAGGATCACCTCCATGCATTTAAGTACTTCTATTGTAGATTTAAAATCAACACACTCCACTATAAAACCTATGGAGAACTAAGCACCATAAACCTTATAATGAGAGGGATGATTCTTCCCCAATTTAGCAACAAGAACCTTAGGGAAACAAAGGCCCTAAAACACAAGCTACACAAACAAGAACTTCTAGAATTAATCAAAGAAGGAATTAATGATGATAAATTGAATTCCATAGACCTACAATCTAGGTTCATCAATTGTTCACCAACTAAGGAAGGAAAACCTTAGGAACTAAGCGAAGATGGGTTGAAGAGCCCTAGAAATCCATTTGGGAATTCTCTCAATTTTTATTCAAATTCAAGTTAGTAAAATAATGAGATATTTATAGTGTTTAGGACTTAACCCTTCTTTGACCATGGTCTTAGGTCACGAAAAGACCATTTAGGACCTTAATTAAAAGCTAGAAATAGAAATTAAAACATCAAATCCCGTCCTAAACAACAATATTTGCTTAAATTCAATACCCTACCATCGACGATAGAGTACTCTACCATTGGCAATAGATTGTTTAGCCTTCAACCGGTTTTCTTCTAGAAACCTACCATGGACGGAACATGCAAGGCCTACCATCGACGATAGGTCCTGTTTTCAATTCTTTTTTGACTTTTTCATCTCCAACTTGCTCCATTAGTTGCTCCTTGATTATTGCATGAATCATGAAGAACTTGGGAGGTCTTCCATCATCTTCAATGCCTTCATTCTTACACTTTAATCCATTCTTCATTGCTTCTTCAACAAATACAACCATTCCTTTAGCCAAGCCATCATCCTAATCTTTGATCTTCCTTGCCCTTGCTCTATGATTGGTCTTTGAATCAACTCCTTTGCTTCTTGTTCACCCCAGTTCATATCATCCTCCCCTCCTTTGAAAAGATTCATCCTCGAATCTTCACCTACATCGAATAAAGATAAGTAAAAAATATTGAAGGTAGCACTTACATTATATTTACCCGGAAGATCAATTTTATAAGCATTGTCACTAATGCGCTCAAGAACTTGAAAAGGGCCATCGCCATAGTCATCAAGCTTAGACTTTTGTTGAGAAGGAAATCTCTCTTTACTAAGAACCGAACCCAATCGCCGGGTTCAAAGACCATGTATTTCCTTCCAACATTTCTCTTAGTTACAAGCTTCTTGTCATCGGCTTCAATAGCTTCATGGACTTTGGAATTGGATAGCCTTAACAAACTCCACTTTCTTCTTTCTACCTGAGCTCAAAGCAGATCTATAGGTAATGGCACCAAATCAAATAGAGTTAGAGGATTGAAACCATAAAAAACTTCAAAAGGAAAGTAAGAAGTAATAGAATGAGGCACTCTATTATAAGTAAACAAACAATCTTCCTATTGGCGCCAGTTCTTCTTAAGGATGGTCCTAAGAAGTTACCTAATAGTTCTATTAACTACCTCCGTTTGGCCGTCAGTTTGTGGATGGCAAGTTGTAGAATAGAACAAGCTAGTTCTAGGTTTCCTCTATAAAACACACCAAAAATGACTAAGAAACTTAGTATCACGAACCGATACAATGGTTCTGGGAATGCCATGGAACCACACCATCCAAGTAAAGAAAAGATCCACAACAGACTAGCATCATCAGTTTTCTTACAAGTGATATGAACCGGGATGACCGAGAAATTAAGGAGTTGATGCATGATCCAATCACTAGAGCAAGGGCAAGAAAATCAAGGCATATGATGAAAGATTGGCTAAAAGAAGGCTTGTTCTCATTGGAGAAAAGCTTTAAAAGATGAAGGAAATCATCCCAAGTTGCTTATGGAACAATGCCTAAACTTAGAGCAAATAATGGAGCAAATTAGAAGAACAATAAATCAAGGATAAGCAAAAACAAAATCTACCGTCGATGGTAGGCCTTGTCCCTACCATCCCCGGTAGGCTTCAGTGTACAAATTGCTTGACGGATAAAGAACTACCGCGTGCTTTAGGGTATACCCTACCGTCGCCGGTAGGTGCTGGGAATTAAATTTTAATTCATTTTTTTAGACAGTTTTAAGGTTTAAACTCCAATTTCAGTTGTTAGTTAGGGGGTTAATTGGTCTTTTAGAGTACTTAGTCAATAGTCGATGGAGGTTTTAGACCTAACACTATAAATACTCATTTATAGGCTTATTGTAAACAAATATGATGAATTTTGCTGAAAATTGAAAGAGGATTTTCTATTGATTTCTAGGGTTCTTCAACCCAGCTTAGTTAGCTTCTGAGAGTTTGCTTCCTTAGTTTTGTTAACAATTGATTTCTTAGAGTGTGGAATCTATGGAAATCAATTGATCATTCCAAATTCCTTCTTTGATTAATTCTAAAGTTCTTGTTCTTAGAATTGGATAAACCTAGGTTTCCAGGCCATAGTTTCCTCAAAGTTCTTGCTATCAAATTAGAAAAGAGTTTTACTTCTCAACATTGGGTTTATGAGGCTTAGATCCAAATAGGTTTCCTATTGGAGTGCTAAAGTTACAAAATTTTCAATAGAAACTCTTCATCAAAGGAGGTGATCTTGGGAAGGTGTTGAATCAAATTTACAATCAATTGAAGATTCACATCTTACAGGTCTGATATTTTTAAAAACTCATCTAACACAACAAATATAGAATCCATGCCCTTAGGTGACCTAGGTAATCTAAGAATAAAATCCATAAATATATCTAACTAAGGCACTTTAAGCACATATAGAGGAGTATAAAGATAATGTGGCAAGGATGTGGACTTAGCTCTCTTACACTCTAAACAATTACCAAAGAATTTCTCGACATCTTTTCTCATGTGAGGCCAAAATAAATGTCCATGCAATATGTCATAAGTTTTAGCAACACCAAAATGACCCATCCAACCCCCACAATGAGATTCTTTCATTAACACCAATCTAGTAGAACAAGAGGGAATGTACAATCTACCCTCATGATGAAGAAGACCATCATGTATGAGATACTTATCATTAGAAACAAGCAAGAAATCATCAAACATATCTTTTGAAATATTTATCACTAGCATAGATGTCCTTAATCATTTCAAAGCCAATTAATTGACCTTGCAAAGTAGAGATAAGAGTGTACCTTTTAGATAAAGCATCGGCTACAATGTTTTCTTTACCTTTCTTATACTAGATGACTTATGGAAAAGTGTCAATGAACTCCATCCATCTATCATGCTTCTTGTTAAGCTTTTGTTGTCCTTTGAGAAACTTCAAGGAATCAAGGTCGGTACGCACTACAAACTCTTTAAGCCACAAAGAGGGTTGCCAATGTTTCAATGTCCTCACTAGTGCATAGAGCTCCTTGTCATAAGTAACATAATTCAATACCGCATTGGTCAACTTTCACTAGATTATGCCAAAGGTCCCTTATCTTACATCAAGACTCCTCTAATTCCACCCCTCGAGGCGTCACATTCTTTCTAAAATGTTTTGCCAAAGTTAGGTAGTGCTAGTAGAGAAGCACTACTCAAGTTTTTCTTGAACGCTTTCTCTTGTTTCTCCTCCCACTTGAAGCCATTCTTCTTCTTGATTACATCCATCAAAGGACTAACAATGGTTCTGAAATCCTTGATAAACCTACTATAGAAGCTTGCTAAACTATGGAAACTCCTAAATTTTGATGTATTCTTGGACGTTGGCCAATCCTTGATAGCTTTCACCTTTTCTTCATCTACTTGAAGACCTTGAGAATTCACCACATAACCTAGGAAAGTTACCTTTTCAAACAAAACTCACATTTCTAAGGTTAGCGTATAATTTCTCACTTCTTAAAAACAACAAACTTGCTTAAGATTATGCAAATGATCTTCATAAGTTTTGCTATGTATCAAAATGTCATCAAAATGATCTTCATAAGTTTAACAAATTTTCCAATGAAATTCCTCAAAACATGATGAATGAGTCTCATGAATGTGCTAGGTGCATTACTTAAACTAAAAAGACATGACTAACCATGCATAAAGACCAAAATTTGTTTTGAAAGCCATTTTTCGCTCATCCCCTTTCATGTTTGGTGCATTAATTAAACCAAAAAAGCATGACTAACAATTCATAAAGACCGAAATTTGTTTTGAAAGCCGTTTTTCCCTCATCCCCTTTCATCTTGCGAATTTGATGGTAACCGACTTTAAATCTATTTTGGAAAATATTTGGGAAACACGCAACTCATCAAGAAAATCATCTAACCTAGGGATAGGATGCATATATTTGATGGTAATGTTCTTAATGGCTCTACAATCTCCACACATGTGCCATGTACCATCTTTCTTAGGAGCTAATAAAACGGGAATAGCACAAGGGCTTAAGCTTTCTCTTACATATCCTTTGGAGAGTAACTCCTCAACATGTCTTCTCAACTCCTTGGTCTCTTCAGATGGACTTCTATAAGCCGATATATTTGGAAGCAGCGTACTAGACACCAATTCAACTTGATGTTCAATTCCCCTCAAAGGAAGAAGTCCACCGAGCATCTCTTCAAGGAAGATAGCCTTGAATTCTTAAATGATCTTTACTATAGCATTAGACATAGAAGACAAATGATGATTAGTAGAAAAAAAAATATACCTTTGTAATAAAGAAGTAAGACCAACACTTCTTTTTTAATGGCCTCTGTGATCTCACTTTCCTTTGTGTAGAAAAATTTTTTTTCTCTCTTACAACTATC
The DNA here is from genome assembly GCA_028651295.1 of Catharanthus roseus. Taxonomy (NCBI): domain Eukaryota; kingdom Viridiplantae; phylum Streptophyta; class Magnoliopsida; order Gentianales; family Apocynaceae; genus Catharanthus; species Catharanthus roseus. The sequence continues at coordinate 34,053,445 of JAPQWS010000159.1, read as the reverse complement.
ACTCTTTTGATCACTCATTTTCTTGTCTCTCATCAATTTATCCGCTCTTGATTTTTCCACACTCATTTCTTTTCCCTCAATCTTTTTCCCCCTTCAATACTCTTTCTCTTTTTATCAATCTCAAGTCTTTCTTTTTCTCTAAATTTCTTTTGCTCTTCGAAGACTTTACTAGGAGCCAAAGGATTCAACATGAACTTCTTGCCATCTTTTTCAAAGGTGTAGGTGTTCTTCACACCATCATGCATAGCTTTTCTATCATATTTCCAAGGACATTACAACAACAAATGCCCAGCTTACATAGGAGCCACACCACAAAAAATTCATCATTATATGACCCTTTCGTAATACAAATTAGAAATTGTTTCTTAACCTTAACTTCCCCACTATCATTTAACCAATGAAGCTTATAAGGCTTAGGATGGTTTGAGGAGAAGTAGGTTCAATTTTTCAACAAGATAGGTACTAGCTACATTATTTCATTTACCACTATCCACGATAAGGTTAGCAACTTTACCTCCCACTAAGCATTTAGTGTGAAAGATATTTTTCCTTTGAATGCTAGAATCTTCTTCAAGGATTTGAGTAGAGAAAGTTCTAATAGTTACCAAACTCATGCCTTCCTTAATGGAGTCTAAAGAAGTAGTACCTTGAGCTTCATCAGCAATCTCCTCTTCCTCTTCAACAATGTAATATTGGCAATCCTCTTCATCCTTTTCAATCCAACCATTTAAATCATCACAAAAGATCAAAGTCCTCTTGGTAGGATAATTAATGGCTATATGTCCTGCACCATTGTGCTTGAAGCACCCAGTTGGATTGGTAATCAATCTACCTTTCTCCTCCACCTTAGGCTTACCATTATCTTTGAAAGCCACCTTAGGTGTGTCGTCCTTCTTTGGCCATCCTTTGAAAGTAGATGCTTGAGGTTTAGTAGCAATGCCTCTTGAAGGAGGGAGAGAAGTTTTCATGAATCTACTCCTTTTTATTTGGCTTTCAATCTTAACCGCCAGATGACACATCTCCTCATAAGTGGAAAAAGGTTACAACTCAAGTTGATTAGCTATATCCCTATTGAGTCCAATTAGAAATATAGGCATGGATGCATTTTTGTCTTCTTCCATGCTCAATCTCAAAAGGTATAACTCCAACTCTTGTCATACTCCTCAAGATTTTTGGTTCCTTGCTTGAGTGTCATCAACTTGTAGTGAAGTTCTCTATGGAAATGTTCCAGAATAAACCTTTGTCTAATGAGCATCTTGAATTCGTTCCATGTCTCAACCGTAGGAGCTCCGATTCTAGCTCTAGGAATTGTAGTCTTATCCTAAGAATGAAGTGCGTAACCCGAAAATTCAGCAATGGCCAATTTAGCCTTGACATGCTCACTATAGTTTCTCACATTGAAAAGGTTTTCCAATTTTCATTCCAAATCAAGAAACACATTTGGATCACTATCTCCTCGGAAACTAGGCACCTTCAATTTAATCTTTCTAGAGCCTTGTCTTCTTGTTGACCACCATAATGATCACCAAAGTATTCTTGTCACACATTTGGATATCCATCTTCTTCAACACCAAGGTTATCTTCATGCCATGCTTCACCTCTTTAAAATTCCTCACGAGGCCTTTGATAACCTCTTCCACCTAGTCCTCCACGTCTTCCACCTCTAGGAGTAGTGTGTTTACCTCTATTATAGAATTGATAAATGTTTTAAACCGATGTTTCATATATACCATGAGGATTGTAGCTTCCATAACCCTTTGAGTATGAAGAGTAGCATGCCCTCTAATGTTGTTTTGACCTCTATGCTCTATAGAAGGGTTAGTCATATACTTCCCATATCTCTCATTTCCTTTCTCATTTGTTAAAGCGCTTACATGATAACCTTCATTGGATCCTAATATGAACTTTGTTGTGCAAGGATCACAATATTCAGTTAAGCCTCCCAAGAATCTTTGCCTTCAATAGGACTTTAAAATTCACCATCCTCAAGAAACCTCTAGCCAATCTAAAGACCTCTTGAATCCATGATGAATGATATTTCCTCCATAAGCCAATTCAACAATGGGATTGAGTACCCATCACCTAATTACACTCTTATGAAGAAGACCTAGTTTTACGACACTTACAATGATGTAAATATCAAAGAATAGGAATTGCGATCAATTGTAGAAATCCTTGGATCATCTTAATTCAAGTGATTCAATTAAAATCAACATAAGGAATGATCAAACCCTAGATGAAGTTAAGGAGAAAGCTTCAAAGCTTAAGAACCCTAGAGATAAACTCATCAATTTCATAAAATCATCAATTAGTGTTACAATAAAGCTATAATAATTAGTGTTACAATAAAGCTATAATAGGGTATTTATAGAGAAATCCTAACTACTCTCCTAAACCTAATGAGTACTTGATGTGTATGTTTAAAACCTATAGGATGCACTACTAAACTAAGCAACAAGCAAGTGGACTTATCACTGACGTAAAGAAGCCATACCCAAGTGTTGAATCTCTCGAGGATGGTAAAAGCTTAAGTACTAATCGCGTCTCTAACATTTAGTCTAAAGAAAAATTTGTTTTAGAGAATAAAAATAAAAAACTGAAAAAGATTTAACAACTTAAAAAAGCAATTAGTAAAAGGTTTGAAAACTTTATAAAACAAGAGTTCTAATGGTGGAATCCCCCTAATCCTTATTACTAATTCAATTGAAAAACTTCAACGAAAATGATGTTGAATTAATTAAGTTGGGTCATCATTATAAACCGGGCAATCTTAATCTCTAGGTGAAAGCTACCCTACTCACTAACCCTTAGAGGAAAATCTCTTTTCTCCATAACAAATTATGAGTGTAGTTTAATTTTGTGATTTAAAGGACCCAAAAATGCAATTTCATTCTGTAGTCAATTGCCCTAATTAACCCCCAATTGGCTGTCCTAGATGGTTCTTCCTTTATAAATTCTTAACAATCTTGCGACAATTAAATTGAAAACAAGCACAATTAGAGAACAACTTAATCAAAACAAACATCGAAATCAAGAAATTAAACCAAGAATTTCCTAATTAAGAACAAAGGTTCAGCCCTCATCCCAACATAAAGAAATACTCATTATTCATTTTCATAAAACTGAACTTAAACATTAAATTCAATAACAAAGTAAAGGAACGAAAGCTTAGGAGTAAAATTTAAGCTGCAATCGAAGTCCCGAACATCTCCCAAGCTCGTCCCTCGAGCCGCCCAATTGAAGCTCAAAATCTTGAAATTAGGTCTTCAAATCTTGATCTCCAAGAATTAAATTGCTGAAAATTTAATAACTACTTAACTAATTGAATGTAAAATTGAAGAATCGTATGACTTAAACTAGCCCTAATTACGTACTCTCTACTCCTAATTGCTGCCCTCTACTTTAATTGCGGAGTAACCTCTTAAATAGATGAAACATTACAGCAAAACAGAGTTTGAAATGGATTAAAACTACCCCTCAGCCGGGACTACTGTCGATAGTAGGTCAAGCCTTACCGTCAGCAGTAGGGTTCTGCATATAAAAAATTTTTTTGACGTCGAGACCTACTGCCAACGGTCGGGGTTGCCTACCGCCACCAATAAAGTTCTTCCTTGGCTACTCTTGTGATCCTCTGACCTACCCCCGACGGTAGGTTAGCCTACCTCAGGCGGTAGGTCTTCGTCGTTGACGTTGTCGCCTCCATTCATCATTTTCACTCTATTTTCGGTTCCTTTCATCGTTTTCTTTTTAGAAAAGCACTTAAGACAAGAACAAAGGGTGTTATCTAAAATATATATTTTTATACATTAAGAACATCGAGAAACAATGAAAATAACATATAGAAATACAGACAATTAAGCACATATCAGTACTTAAGAGACTAATTATCCTTTTGATAAAGTTAAGTACAAGCTTGGAAATAAAGAAGCCATAGATAAGTCCAACACTAATTAAATAGACCTACCCAAGATGGTAGGGTGGGAACCTACCGTCATCAGTGGGCTCTATTCTTCTCCCTTGATTGCTTCTTTTGTCGTCTATGATGGTCCGGTACTTCAAGTTTTCTTCTGTTGAGCTTCTTATGATTTTAATGTGTCTTGGAAATTTTGTAAACTCTTCCAAACCTTCCAATTAAATCCAAGATTCCTCAATTGATGCTTCAACTGTGCTTTAGTCAATTTAATTGCTCCAACTAAATTGTTAAACAATCCCTTGTCGATTCATATCAGATCCAAATTTGAATGAGAACTTTCACTAGTTTCTTCACTGTGAGGGGTAGGTAATTGAGCTTCCTTAATCATGGTTAAACCTTCAAATTTACAAAAGAAACAAGAAATATGACTTCACAATCGCTACCCAAGTGTTTGCCCTCTTTTGATGATCACTTGACTCTTTGGTGTTGTCCTTTATTGGCCTTTATAACAATAGGCTCACTCTCTTGCCTTTTACGATTACTCTCTTCTCAAGGTTCTATAGATTTTTCAAATCTCTTAACCAACTCAACAAAGAGAATTCAACCCAAGCAAGTTTACCAATCAATGCACTTAGTTGGATACGAAGAGTTTAAAGAAGCAATTTATCAAACACGAGGTGTAAAGAATTTCAAAGAGTTTGTCTATAGAAAATAGCCAATAATCATAATTGATCATCAAACAAGGAGTAGGAACACACAAAAAAAGCAATTAGAAATAAAATTCAAAACAATTCAAAACAAACTAAGCTAAGCGAAGAAATAAATAATACTAAGAAAAACTTCCAAAAAATAGGGGATGATGACACCCTGTAACCATAATGGAAATAACTCTGCAAGTACTAATCCAAATAAAGTCAAACAAGATTAGAAAGATTCCTCACTCGAAGAGGATGGTTTTTTAAGTACAAAATTCAATTGAATTAAATCAATATAACCTAAGATATGCTCAGATTAATTCACATTTTTTTTGCAACCGAGATATCAAAACACTTTTCAGTTTTAAATCGATTTGATCAATCAAATGGGCTCCAAATTGAGTAACACTTATTTAAAATGATCCCAACTCATAGATGATTATATCCATCACAAAATCTTCAAACAAATTCGAACTTAGCATTGTTTTTCATTCAATATTTCTGGCATGATTTTTCTATACGAGTTTTGCATGATCTTCATAGAATTTTGTTTAGAACATCAGTATTTTCTCTTTTTTTTCAACGAATTTAACACAAATAAAACATAAATTGACCTTCACCGGAGATTGATCCGATACCAATTTGATGTGAATCCACTTAGAAAAGCTTGATTGATTCATCACTTGCCAAGGATCACCTCCATGCATTGAAGTACTTCTATTGAAGATTTGAAATAAACACACTCAACTATAAAACCTATGGAAAAATAAGAACCAAAAACCCCATAATGAGAGGGATGATTCTTCCCAAATTTTGCAACAAGAACCTTAGGGAAACAAAAGCCCTAAAACTCAATCTACACAAACTTGAAGACCTAGATAAATAAACTCTAGAAACAACAACTTATATAATTAATCAGAGAAGGAATTGATGATGATTAAAATTCCATATACCTACAATCTAGGCTCATCAATTGTTCACCAAAAAATGAAGGAAACCGTTAGGAACTAAGCTAAGATGGGTTGAAGAATCCTAGAAACCCACTTGGGAATTCTCTCAATTTTCGTTGAAATTCAACTTAGTGAAAAATAGGCTATAATGAGATATTTATAGTGTTTAGGACTTAACCTACTTTGACTATGGTCTTAGGTAACTAAAAGACCATTTAGGACTTTAATTAAAACCTGGAAACAGAATTAAAAATATCAAATCTCGTCCTAAAAAAAGCATTTTCTAAATTCAGTACCCTACTATTGATGGCAGGGTACCTTACCATTGACTATAGGCTGTTTAGCCTTCAACAAATTTTCTTCCAGAAACCTACTGTGGACGATAGGTGTAGGGCCTAGCATCGTCGATAGGTCTTGTTTCAAGCTCTTCTTGTACTTTTTCATCTCCAACTTGCTCTATTAGTTTTGCTCCTTGATTATGGCATGAATCATGAACAACTTGGAAGGTTTTCCATTATCTTCAATACCTGTATTCTTACTCTTAAATTCATTCTTCATTGCTTCTTCAACAAATGCAACCATTCCTTTCACCAAGCTATCATCATAATCCTTGATCTTCCTTACCTTTGCTCTAGTGAATAGTATTTGAATCAACTCCTTAGCTTCTTGATTATCCCAGTTCATATCAAAATGTATTCCTTGATTGGGAACGTGATTTTTAAAATCCGATGTACTCTAAAAGTACTCAACAGGCAAGTGCACCTATCAATGTAGCAAAAGAGTTTTTCCCGGGTTGTCGAACTCAGGGAACGGAAACCTAAAGTACTAACCGTATTTTCTGAAGTCTAGTCTAAAAACTTATTTTTATTTAGAAAAGATTGAAACAATAATGAGAAAAAAATGAAAACAAAGAAATCTCAATTTGAAGAATGAAAATATGAGAAAGGAGCTTGAACGGTTGATTCCCCTAGACTTTGTCGATTACGTTCAATTGGAAAACACAAACAGATGCTTCAAAAAACAAGGTGTGGTCATCACAATAAGTCAGGTAATCCTTATCCCTAGGTGAAAACCACTCTATTCACTAACCTTAAGAGAAGAATCTCCTCACTCACTCACTCTCTCTCTCTCTCTCTCTCTCTCTCTCTCTCTCTCTCTCTCTCTCTCTCTCTCTCTCTCTCTCTCTCTCTCTAACTGATTAAGAATGCATTAAGTTTAAGCGATTAAAAAGACCTAAAAGTGTAATTAATATCTCTATTCAATTGCTAACTTCTATTATTCAAGTAATTGCCCTAAATTGATTTTCCTTCCTCAATTCCAACCAGCTTTGCGAATTAGATGATTCCGTGCAAATCAAATAAAACAAAAACACAATTAAATAACAACCAAGAGAGATTCAAACATCAATTTTATAAAAATCCAATCAAAACTTCATATCATTCAAAATTTAGGGTTCAACCCTCATCCAAACGAAACTAAATTAGCAACTAAACATCTTGAACAAACACAATTCAATAAAGAAAATCATCAATAAAAAAGGAAAGAAAGGGTTAGGAACGAAGAGAGTCTATTGAGTCGTCGGCAAGCTCGTCTCTCGATCAACTCGAAGAACTTCGAAATTACTTTGTTGATAGTCTCCAATCTTCTCCCACAACAGTCAATTTATAGTTAAATATATGAAACCTCTATAATTGAAGAGGAATTAGGAAAATTTTTAAGGCTAATTTTCACCCCAATTCTCTCTCTCAAACCTAAGAATTGAATAATGGCAAAAAAGGGGTGAAAATTACATTTAAAAGTCTAAAAATGCATTAACTCTTTGCAATTGGGGCCTACGTCCGTAGTAGGGTTCTTTCTAAAGCTTTGCCAAAAATCTTGCGGACTTACCATCAACACCGCCGGTAGGCTTCCGTCCGTTCTCTATATTTGTGCCAAGTACCTACCGCAGGTAGTAGGTTAACCTACCGTTGGCAGTAGGTTTCTATCTTTGTTGTCGACAGCTTCTATCTTCTCTATTTTTGCTCCGTTTTTACTTGTATTCTTCAACTTCTTCTTTGTTGAGCACCTAAGACAAAAGTAAGGGGAAATGATGTAATTTATACATTTTATGTACTAAAACCATCATAAAACGGCAAAATTAACATATAAAAGTAACGACATTATGGCATATATCAAAATGTCAAGTGGAGAATCTCTTCATGGTGAGAAATTATAATGACAACTTCTAGGCTAAGTTAGTTCTTGCAGAATTTTCGGGTTCTGTACTTCATTCGTGGGACAAGATTGCAACCCAAGGGTTAGAAATTGAAGAAGACCTCTTGAAACTTTGATCAAATCAAGACTCTTATGAAAGAAAGATTTGCGCTGGAGCATTATTATAGGGAGTTTCACTACAAATTGATGACTCTTAGGCAAGGTAGCAAAAGTGTTGAAGAATATAGGCAAGAGATAGAGTTATCCATTTTGAGGTTGAGCTTGGAGGAGGACAAGGATGCTTCTATTGCTAGATTTCTAAGTGTTCTCAATAGGGACGTTGCTAATCAACTAGAATTGTACCCTTACACCACTTAGGAAGACATGTGTCATTTAGCAACCAAGATTTAGAATCAAAGGAAGAGAAGTGGATTCTCTAAAACCGCTCTTCCTTCTTCATAAAATGTTGTGGCTAAGCCTAAAGATTCTACTTTCAAATAGTGGCCAAAGAAGGATAAAACACCTAAGGTAGATTTCAAAGATAATTTTGAGCCTAAGGTAGAGGAGAAAGATAGATTGATTACCAATCCAACTACAAGCTTCAAATGTGATGGTGTGGGACATATAGCCAAAAATTGTCCAAATAAGAGGACTTTGATCTTCCGTGATGATTTTAATGGTTGAAAATGATGAAGAGGATTGCCAAGAGGACAATGTTGAAGAGGAAGAAAAGATTGGTGATGAAGCTCAAGGAACTACTTCTTTAGACTCCATTAAAGAATACATGAGTATGGTGACTATTATAGCTTTGTCTACTGAAATCCTTGAAGAAGATTCTAGCATCCAAAGGGAAAACATCTTTCACACTAAATGCGTAGTGGGAGGTAAATTTGCTAATCTTATTGTGGATAGTGGTAGTTGCACTAATGTACCTAGTACATATCTTATTGAAAAATTTTGAACTTAACTCTCCTCAAGTATCCTAAACCTTATAAGCTTCATTAGTTAAATGATGGGGGGGAAGTTAAGGTTAACAAACAAGTGCTAGTTTAACAAAAGGGTCATATAATTATGAAATTTGTTTTGATGTGACTCCTATGCAAGCGGGGCAATTGTTGTCGGGACATCCTTGGCAATATGATAGAAAAGCTATGCAGGATGCTGTGAAGAACACCTACACCGTTGAAAAAGATGGCAAGAAGTACATGTTGAATCCTTTGACTCCGTGTTAATTCTTTGAAGAGCAAAAGAAAATTTAAGGAAAAGAAAGACTTGAGAGTGAGAAAAAGAGAAAGTGTATTGAAAAGGGAAAAACAATTGAGGTGAAGGAAATGAGCCTGGAAAAATTGTTTGTTGAGAGACAAGAAAATGAGTGATAAAAAGAGTGATATGTGTAAGAGAGAAAAGAGATGTTTCTATGCAAAAGAGAGTGAGATCATAGAGACCATTGAAAAAGAAGAGTTAGTTTTATTTCTTTATTACAAGGTACACTTGTTTCCACTAATGATCATTTGTCTTCCATGTCTGGCACTATAGTAAAGGTCATTGAATAATTCAAGGATGTCTTCCCCGAAAAGGTGTCCAGTGGACTTCTTTGTTTTAGAGAAATTGAACATCAAATTGATTTGGTGCACGGTGCAGTGTTTCCAAATAGATCGGCTTATAGAAGTCCACCCGAAGAGATCAAGGAGTTGAGAAGACAAGTTCAGGAGTTTCTCTCCAAGGGATATGTAAGAGAAAGCTTAAGCCCTTGTGCCATTCCTATTTTATTAGTTCCTAAGAAAGATGGTACATGGTGTATATGTGTATTCCAGAGCCATTAATAATATTACCATCAAATATAGGCATTCTATATCCCTAGGTTAGATGATTTGTTTGATGAGTTGCATGATTCCCAAATATTTTCCAAAATAGATTTAAAGTCGAGTTACCATCAAATTCGTATAGGGAAGGGGATTATTGGGAAACGGCTTTAAAACAAATTTTGCTCTTTATGAATGGTCAGTCATGCGTTTTGGTTTAACTAATGCACCTAGTACATTCATAAGACTCATGTATCATGTTTTAAGGAATTTCATTTGCAAAAATTTATTTTAGTCTACTTTGATGACATTTCGATATATAGCAAAACTTATGAAAATCATTTTCATCATCTTAAACAAGTTCTATTGGTTTTAAGAGGTGAGAAATTATATGCTAACCTTGGAAAAAGTGAGTTTTGTTTGGAAAAGGTTACTTTCCTAGGTTATGTTGTGAGTTCCCAAGGTCTTCAAGTAGATGAAGAGAAGGCAAAAGCAATCAAGGATTGGGCTCCCCCACAAGAATGCATCTGAAGTTAGGAGTTTCCATGGTTTATCAAGCTTCTATGGGAGACAGATCAAGGATTTTAGCACCATTGCTAGTCCTTTGATGGATGTAATCAAGAAGTTGAATGGCTTCAAGTGGGAGGAGAAATAAGAGAAAGCATTCAAGTTATTGAAGGAAAAGTTGAGTAGTGTTCCTCTATTAGCAATACCTAGTTTCACAAGACATTTGAAATAGAATGTGATGCCTCAAGGATTGGAATTGGACAAGTCTTGATGCAAGATAAACGACCTTTGGCAAACTTCAATGAAAAGTTGACCGGTGCGGCATTGAATTATTCTACTTATGACAAGGTGCTCTATGCATTAATGAGGACATTGAAACATTTGTAACTCTATTTGTGGCCTAAAGAGTTTGTAGTGTACATCGGCCATGTGTCTTTGATGTTTCTCAAAGGACAACAAAAGCTTAACAAGAGGCATGCTAGATGGATGGAGTTTGTTGAGACATTTCCATATGTCATCTATAAGAAAGGTAAAGAAAACATTGTAGACAGTGCTTTATCTAGAAGGTACACTCTTATCAATACTTTGCAAGCTCAATTGCTTGGCTTTGAAATGCTTAAGGAATTGTATGCTAGTGATCAAGATTTCAAGGATATATTTGATAATTGTTTGATTGTGCCTAATTAAGTATTTCTTAAATGATGTTTTTCTTTATCATGAGGATAGATTGTGCATTCCTTCTTGTTCGACTAGGTTATTGATAGTGAAAGAAGCTCATTGTGGTGGTTTGATAGGTCATTTTAGCACTGCTAAAACTTATGACATATTTCATGAGCATTGTTTTTGGCCTCACATGAGAAAAGATGTCGAGAAATTCATTGGTAATTGCTTAAAGTGTAAGAGAGCTAAGTCTACATCTTTGCCACATGGTCTTATACTCCTTTAGATGTGCCTAAAGAATCTTGGATAGAAATATTTATGGATTTTATTCTTGGACTACCTAGGTTAACTAAGGGCATGGATTCCATCTTTGTTGTGGTAGATAGATTTTCTAAAATGGCTCGCTTCATACCTTGTAAGAACCATGGGTGGTGTGATTTCATGGCATTCCTAGAACTATTGTATCGAATCGTGAAACTAAGTTCCCTAGTTATTTTGGTGCATTTTGTGGAGGAAACTTGGAACTAGCTTATTGTATTCTACAGCTTGCCATCCAAAAACTAATGCACAAACAGAGGTTTTTAATAAGATCATTGGGAACTTCTTAGGACCATCCTTAAGAAGACTTGCACCAATAGGAAGATTGTTTGCCTCACATCGAGTTTTCTTACAATAGGGCGCGTCATTGTACTACTTCTTATTCTCCTTTTGAAGTTGTTTATGGTTTTAGTTCTCTAACTTCATTTAATTTGGAGCCTTTATCTACAGATCATGCATTGAGCTTCGATGGAAAGAAGAAAGTGGAGTTTGTTAAGGCTATCCCTTCTATAGTCCATGAAGCTATTGAAGCCAACAGGAAGAAGCTTGTAGCTAAGAGGAATGTTGGAAGGAAAAAAGTAGTCTTTGAACCGGGTAACTGGGTTTGGGTTCACTTTACAAAAATAGAGCAATTTCCTTCTCAACGGAAGTCTTACCTTGCCACCTGTGGTGATGACCCTTTTCAAGTTCTTGAGTGCATTAGTGACAATGCTCATAAAATTGATCTTCCGGCGAATATAATGTTAGTGCTACCTTCAACGTTTCTGACTTATCTTTGTTTGATGTAGGTGAATATTTGAGGACGGATATTTTCAAATGAGGGGCAGATGGTTGAACCGGGATGATCAAGAAGCCAAGGATTTCTTTCAAGGACCAATCACTAGAGCAAGGGCAAGGAAAATCAAGGATTATGATGATGGCTTGGCTAAAGGAATGGGTGCATTTTTTGAAGAAGCAATGAATAATAGATTAAAGAGCAATAATGAAGGCATTAAAGGTGGTGGTAAACTTCCCAAATTGTTCATGATTCATGTCATAAGTAAGAAGCAACCAATGGAGCAAGTTGGAGAACCAAAAGACCAAGGGGAGCTGAAAACAAGACCTACCATCCTCGGCAGGCTTCTGGATGAAACTCGGCTAAAGGCTCAATAGCCTACCACCAACGGTAATTTCATCCTACCGCCAACGGTAAGTTCACCCTACCATTAATGGTAGGACACTTATTTTAGCTAATGCTATGTTTTGAACAATTTTTAGTATATTATCTCTATTTTTAGCTTTTAATTAAGTTCCTAAATCGTTATTTAGTGACCTAAGACCATGTTCAAAGTATGGTTGAGTGCTAAACACTATAAATATCTCTTTATAGCCTATTTTGTATTAAGTTGAATTTGAATGAAATTGAGAGAATTCCCTAATGGTTTCTAGGGTTTTTCAACCCATCTTAGCTTAGTTCCTAATGGTTTCCTTCCTTAGTTGGTGAACAATTGATAAACCTAGATTGTAAGTCTATGGAATTCAATTGATCATTATCAATAACTCTTTAATCAATCCTAGAAGTTCTTGTTTCTTTGGTTGATTGATAGGTTTTTGTATTGTGTAGCTTAGGTTTTAGAACCTTTGTTTCCCTAAGGTTCTGGTTCCCAATTTTGAAAGTATCATCCCTCTCATTATGGGCTTTATGGTGCTTAGTTTTCCATTGGTTTTATAGTGGAGTATGTTGATTATAAAATCTTCAATAGAAGTTCTTCAAGCAAGAAGATTATCTTGGGTTAGTGACTGAATCAATCAAGCTTCTCTAAGTGGATTCAAATCAGTGGTCCATAAAGAGGTTTTAAAGATTGATTCCAAATATGGTTTCAATAGATCGGTGAAAAGTTAAAATTTTTTAAAATAGTATGGTTAGATAAGTCATGTATTATTAATATCTTTGAGAAAAGTAAAATTTCAAAGACCTTGAAAATATTGTAATTCGAAAATGTATGGGGTGACATTACATTTTAATTATCTGATAACGTAAAGAATATAGATGAATTTAACATTACATTTTAAATACTCAATAATGTAAGGCAACATATTACATTTAACGTTTTCATAGAATGAAAGAATAGTTTAACTTCTTTTTTAAAAGGTGGGACTTTAATATAATTAATTATTACAAAGTTCAATGATGTAAAAATTAACATTGAACCTCTAGAAGAGTGAGATTAAATGAAGTAACTTAAAATGTTGAATTATTTTGAAATAGTTTGATACAAATGTTGAGATTTTTAAAAAAGACTTAAATATAATACAAAGACAATGTGAACAATATGATGCATACATATGAACCAACCTGTGCATATGTGTCATAGTACGTGCAAAGCACGTCACGTAACACAAACGATAACAATGTTAAGCTAAAGTAAAGAAATATATATAAGGGCACTCAGTTTTCAAAAAATGAGTTCGATCAAAATAATATAATTACTGAAAAAGATACAATGAATAAAAACATCATAATTGAATATATCAAAATATGTTTAAAATAGATTTTTAACTCTTAAATAAAAATAACAAAAAAAAAACGTGAAAAGTTAAACTTACATTTTATATATATTTAAATTAAATATATTAAGAACTATGACAAAAGCTAAAAGAGTTAGGTGTAAGCACAAATATATAATTAGATATAATGATGGAACGCATGACGGTGAACTCCTTGGAAAGCATTAGAGACATACCTTGATATCTTTGAAACATTTCTATACAAAAAGATAAAAGTAACAAAAATTTGAAAGTGTTATGTACAATGTTTAAATTTTTGAAAAAGTTAAATACAATGACAAAATTCACATTAATTATGGTAAGTGTATTTCAAATATGAAAACTATCCTTAAATATTGAGATCTATGAGCAATAAATAAAATTTTCAAAATATACTTAATTTATTCTCATGATCTATAAGACTTAAGAAAAAATCCATACTCGATATAAAATATGAGAGATGAAATAAATTCACTCTTTTAGAAATCCTACCCCTAGAAACATGTATAAATAGGTGCGTGGGTAATGAAGCTCTACATTCGGTTCAACACAATTTCATAAGTTGAAATAGTTCTTTAGCGAAATGTACTCTCCATATCATGCTTCATAAAAGCGATCTTCACATGATATGAACTGGGATGATCAAGAGGCTAAGGAGTCAATTCAAGGACCAATCACTAGAGAAAGGGCAAGGAAGATCAAGGAACATGAAGAAGGCGTAGCTAAAGGAATGATGCATTTATTGAAGAATCTATGAGGATGGATTGAAGTTCAAGATTGAAGGCTTTGAAGAGTGTTGTAAACCTCCAAGTTTCTCATGATTCATGGGCTAAGAAAAGAGCAAACAATGGAGCAAATTAGAGGTGCAAAAACTGAAGGAGTCATGAAAATAGGGCCTACCGTCGACGGTAGGCCCTGTACCTACCATTCACAGTAGGCTTTTGGATGGAGTCTTCAAAAGAGCCAACAACCTACCATGACAGTAGGTCATATACCTACCATCCACAGTAGGCTTCTGAATGGAGTCTTCAAGAAAGGCAACAACCTGCCAGACGGTAGGTACTAAATTTTGCCAATGTGTTGTTTTAGGCAGGATTTAGCATTTTAATCCTACTTTCAGCTTTTAATTGAGGTACTAAATGGTCTTTTAGTGAGCTAAGATCAATGTCAAAGTAGGGTTCAGTTCTAAAACTCTATAATACTTCTTATTAAGTTCATTTGTATTAAGTTGGATTATATATAAAATTGAGAGTGCTTGAATTAGGGTTCTTAAGTTCTTTAAGCCTTTTCCTACTTCTATCTATGGTTTGATCTCCCTTAGATTGATTTTACTTAAATCGCTTGGATTGGGATGATCCAAGGGTCTCTACAATTGATCACAATTCCTTTTCTAAGATATCTACATCCTTGTAGTTGTCTAGATTGGGTCATCTCTACAAAAGCTAATTAGGTGTTGTGTTTAGTATATCCAATGTTGAATTAGAGTGTAGGAAAAAGATTAGATACATGAATTCAAGAGGTCTTAGCTTTAGTATAGCTATAGTTTCTTGAGGACGGAACTAATTAAGTCCTTCTTGGAGGCAAAGGTCCTTGGTATTTGAAGATTTGAAGAATTCAATCCATCGCACATCAAATTTTATATCATTCAGAATCAGAGATACCTTCAAAGTAAGCTCAATTTGTGTTTAATTTCTTAAAAAAATTTCAAAAGAATAAATATATGATGATCAAATTAAAAAATATACACTGATCATGCAAAATCTCGGGCAGAAAAATTCATGCAAAAAAAAAAGTCATTGAAAAAGAATGCTAAATGTGATTGTATGTGCGAATTTGTTATAGACCTAAAAAATGCTATGAGTTGGGATTGTTTTTAATAAGTTTTACTCAATTTAGAGTTCATTTGATATATCAATATGATAAAAAGTTCGAAAATATCCAGAAATCGGATCTGTTTAAAATTGTTGAACAATTTCATACATCTCATGTTATACCGGTTCAAATTGGACTAAATGTGTGCCTAATGTCATCCTCATCAAGTTGTGCTTCTAATTAAACTAATTTGGATCAATTTGGAGTTGTACTTATTGAGGAATTTCTGATTTCGTGACATGGTGTTGTGACCTCTGTTTTCTGTTAAAATATGTTTTAGTACTCCTACTTCTTTGTGTAGCTCACTTTTGTTTTGATTCGTTTTTTTAACTCTTAATTTCTTTCTTTTATTGTTCTAAGTGTTCTATGGTGATCAATTGTCTTTGATTAGCTCTAATTGCTCTTGGATTTTTTTCCCAAAGCTCTTGCACCTCAATTGTTTCTAGAAAATACTCTTTGAATTCCTTTTACCTACCTCAACTAAGTGTTTTGATTGGAATCTATTCTTTGGTTGATTACTTTGGTAGTTCTAGTGGAAGGATTTTGAAGGCTTAAAGGATCCTTGTGAGGTGTGTGTTTGAAAAAAGGGCAAGAGGGTGAGCCTATCTATATAAAAATCATATAGAGAGTATACACAAGGGAAAAAGTGTTCATCACAAGAGTGCATATACTTCCGGAGTGATTGTGAGGTCCTTTTTGTTGGTTTTTACTGTTAATTTGTAGGTTTTAATCATGTCTATGGAAGCTAAATTGCCTTCCTCTCACAATAAAGGAACTAGTGAAAGTCCTCATTCCATGTTGGATGCAATGAAATTTATCTTGCAAGAACTTCAACAAATGAGAAAGGATATGATGGATATGAGAAGAGACATGACCAATCTATCCATAGAGCAAAGAGGTAGAAGTAACATCGGAGGGCATGTCACTGCTCATACTCAAAGGGATTATGGAAGCTAAAAGCCTCATGTTTCATATGAGACACCAGTTCAAAGATGGTGGTAGACATACCACTCCTAGAGTTGGTAGACATCGAGGACTGTGGAAGAGGTACCAAATACGTCATGAAGAATTCCAAAGGCGTGAAGCATGAAATGAAGATAACCTTGGTGTTGAAGAATATGGATATCCAAATAGGGGTTAAGAATACTTTGGTGGTCATTATGGTGGTTAACAAGAAGACAAAGTTTTAGAAAAGATCAAATAGAAGGTGCCTAGCTTCCATGGTGATAGTGACCCAAATGTGTTTCTTGATTGGGAACGAAAAGTGGAAAACCTTTTCAATGTGAGAAACTATTGTGAGCATGTCAAGGCTAAATTGGCCATTGCCGAACTCTCAGGATATGCACTTCATTGGTGGGATAAAACTACAACCCATAGAGGTAGAAATAGAGCTCCTACGGTTGAGACATAGACCGAATTGAAGATGCTCATGAGACAAAGGTTTATTCTGGAACATTTCCATAAAACTTCATTATAAGTTGATGACTCTCAAGCAAGGAACCAGGAGTGTTGAAAAGTATAGACAAGAGTTGGAGCTATACCGTTTGAGGTTGAGCATGGAAGAAGACAAAGATGCATCCTTGACTAGATTTCTAAGTGGACTCAATAGAGATATAGCTAATCAACTTGAGTTGTACCCTTTTTCCACTTATGAGGAGATGTGCTATCTAGCTGTTAAGATTGAAAGTCAAAGAAAAGGACTGGATTCATGAAAACCTCTCTCTCTCCATCAAGAGGCGCTGCTACTAAACCTCAAACATCTACTTTCAAGGGGTGGCCAAAGAACGATGATATACATAAGGTGCCTTTCAAGGATAATTCTAAAGCAAAGATGGAAGAGAAAGTTAGATTAATTACTAATCCGACTAGATTGTCTTAAAGATATTTAGATGAAAAAGATAGTTAAGATGATGAAGTCTTAGGTAACACCACTCTAGATGCCAAAGAAGATGTTTTGAGTTGGTGACTGTAAAGGCTTTCACCACAAGTCATTGATGAGAATTCAAGCATTCAAAGACAGAATATTTTTCATACCAAATGCATGGTGGAAGGTAGACTTGTTAATCCGATTATTAATAGTGGTAGTTGCACCAATATAGCCTAGAGTCTATCTTGTGAAGAAATTTAATTTACCTACCATCAAGCATCAAAATCCTTACAAGTTGCATTGATTGAATGATAGTGTGGAGATTAAGGTATGGAAGAAAGTGAAAGTTCCTATTTTCTTGGGATCATACAATCATGAAGTGGTATGTGATGGTGTGCTTATGCAAGCGCCCCACTTGTTGTTTGGCCGTCCTTGGCAAGTGGATAGGAAAACCATTCACCATAGAGAGAAGATCATTTATAATTTTGTGAAGGATGGAAAATCTGATACCATGAATCCATTATCCCCTCAACAAGTTCATGAAAAGCAAAGAAAAATGAGAGAGAATGAAAGGATTGAAAATGAAATGAAGAAAAAGACTGTAAATAAGGGCAAAAGAATAGAGAGACAAGATGTGAGTGAAGAAACATCAAGAGAGGAAAGAGTGAAGAGTGGCAAGAAAAGGATTGATCAAAAGAAAGAGAGTTCTATAAAAGAAAAGAGATGTTTCTATGGAAAAGAGAGTGAGATCATAGAAGCCATTGAAAAAGAAAAATTAGTCTTACTTGTATATTGCAAGAATACATTTGATCATTTGTCTTCTTTGTCTAGTGCTATAGTGAATATCATTGAAGAGTTCAAGGATGTCTTCTCTGAGGAGATTCCTGATGGACTTTCTCCTTTGAGAGGAATTGAACATCAAATCGATTTTGTGCCCAGTGCGGTGCTTCCAAATAGCTGGCATATAGGACTCCACCTGAAGAGACAAAGGAGTTGAGAGAACAAGTTAAAGAGTTGTTGGTTAGTAAGAGTAAGCATAGGCTCTTGTGTCGTTCCCGTTTTGTTAGTTCCTAAGAGAGATGGTACATGGAGCATATGTGTGTAATGTAGAGCCATTAACTACATTACCATCAAGTATAGGCATCTCATTCCTAGATTAGATGATTTGCTTGATAAGTTGCATGGTTCCCAAATATTTCAAAGATAGATTTAAAATTGGGCTACTATCAAATTCGCATAAGAGAAGTATATGAGTGGAAAACAACTTTCAAAACTAATTTTTGTGTATCTGAATAGTTAGTCATACATTTTAGTTTAACTAATGCACCTAGCACGTTCATGAGACTCATGCATCATGTTTTGAGAGATTTCATTTGAAAATTTATTGTAATCTATTTTGATGACATCTTCATTTATAGAAAAACTTATGAAGATCAATTACACCATCTCAAACAAGTTTTGTTGGTCTTGAGAAGTGAGAAACTCTATGCTAACCTTGGAAAATGTGAGTTTTGATTGGAAAAGGTGACTTTTCTAGGTAATATGGTGAGCTCTCAAGGACTACAAGTAGATGGGGACAAGGTGAAAGCTATCAAGGAATGGCCTACTCCAAAAGTGCATCCGAAGTTAGAAGTTTCTGGTTTAGCAAGCTTCTATAGAAGATTCATCAAGGATTTTAGCACTATTGCTAGCCCTTTGATGGATGTAATCAAAAAGATAAATAGCTTCAAGTGGGAAGATAAGCAAGAAATAGCGTTCAAGTTGTTGAAGAAAAGGTTGAGTAGTGCACCTTTACTTGTGCTACCTAGCTTTGAAAAGACATTTGAGATTGAGTGTGATGCTTCCAGAGTTGGAATCGGAGGAGTCCTGAAGATAAAAGACCTTTGGCATATTTTTGTGAAAAGTTGACCGATGCGGCCTTAAACTATGCTAAGTATGCCAAGGAGTTGTATGCACTAGTAAGGACATTAAAGCATTAGAAATAGTACTTGTGGCCCCAGGAGTTTGTTATTCATACCGATCATGAGTCCTTGAAGTATCTCAAGGGACAACAAAAGCTTAATATTAGGCATACAAATTAGATGAAGTTCACTGAAACATTCTTATCATACGTTACAAGAAAGGTAAAGTAAACATTGTCGCTGATGCTTTGTCTAGGAGATATTCTCTTCTCTCTACTTTGCACGATCAATTACTTGGTTTTGAAATGCTTAAGGAATTGTATGCTAGTGATCATGATTTCAAGGACATATTTGATGATTGTTTGATTATGCCTAATGATAAGTATCTCACACATGATAGTTTTCTTTATCATAAGGATGGATTATGAATTCCTTCTTGTTCTACTAGATTGTTGTTGGTGAAAGAAACTCATTGTCGTTGTTTAATAGGTCATTTTGGCATTGCAAAAAACATATGACATATTTCATGAGCTTTTCTTTTGGCCTCATATGACAAAAGATGTTGAAAAATTCATTGGTAATTTCTTAGAATGTAAAAGAGCTAAATCTACTTCTTTGCCACATGGTCTTTATACTTCTTTAGAAGTGCCTAAGGAACCTTGGGTTGATATATCTATGGATTTTATTCTTGGTTTGCCTAGATCTCCTTAGGGCATGGATTCTATATATGTGGTAGTGGATAGGTTTTCTAAGATGTCTCACTTAAAGCATGCAAGAAATCATATGATGCTAGTCATATTGCAGATATCTTCTTTACTTGGATTGTCTGATGCCATACATAAAACCATTGTTTCGGATTATGACACCAAGTTTCTTAGTCATTTTTGGCATATTTTGTGGAGGAAACTGGGAACTAACTTGTTATATTCTACAGTTTGCCATCCACAAACCGATGGACAAATGGAGGTGGTTAATAGAACCATTGGACACTTCTTAGGCCCATCCTTAAGGAGAACTTGCACTAATGGGAAAAATGTTTACCACTTATAGAATTTTCTTACAATAGAGTCAACCTACTACTTCTTACTCTCCTTTTGAGGTTGTCCATGGTTTCAATCTTTTAACTTCATTTAATTTTGTGTCTTTATCTATAGATCATACCTTGAGCTTGATGGAAAGAAAAAGGCAAAGTTTGTTCAGGCTACTAATTCCAAGGTCCATGATGCCATTGAAGCTAAGAACAAAAAGCTTGTAGCCAAGAGAAATGTGGGAAGGAAATGTGTAGTATTTGAACTTAGTGATTGGGTATGGGTTTATCTTCGAAAAGAATGTTTTTCTTCTCAAAGGAAAACAAAGTTAGATACTGTGGTGATGGTCCCTTTCAAGTTCTTGAACACGTTAATGATAACGCTTATAAGATTAGTCTTTCTGGTGACTACAATGTTAGTGCTACCTTCAATGTTTCTGATTTATCTTTGTTTGATGTAGGTGAAGATCTGAGGATGAATCTTTTCAAATGAGGGGCAAATATATGAACTGGGATGATCAAGAGGCTAAGGAGTCAATTCAAGGACCAATCACTAGAGCAAGGACAAGGAAGATCAAGGAACATGAAGAAATCATAGCTAAAGGAATGATGGCATTTATTGAATAATCCATGAAGGAAGGATTAACATTCAAGATTGAAGGCTTTGAAGAGGGTTGTAAACCTCCCAAGTTGCTTATGATTCATGTTTAAGCAAGGAGCAACCAATGGAGCAGGTTGGCGAGTCAAAATTGAAGGAGTGCAAGAATAAGACCTATTGTCGGTAGTAGGCCCTGTACCTACCATCAATGGTAGGCTTCTGGATGGAGTCTTAAAGAGAGCTAACAACCTACCGTAGATGGTAGGGTACCTACCATCACTGGTAGGGTATTGAATTTCACTAATGCATTGTTTTAGGTGGGATTTAGCATTTTAGTCCTATTCCAACTTAATTAAGATCTTAAATGGTCTTTTAGTGACCTAAGACCAAGGTCAAAGTAGGGTTTAGTTCTAAAACACTATAAATACTTCTTATTAAGCTAATTTATAGTAACTTGGATTATATATGAAATTGAGAGTATTTGAATTAGGGTTCATGAGTTCTTGAGACTATGGTCAAAGTAGGGTTAAGTCCTAAATAATATAAATATCTCATTATAGCCTATGTTTGTATTAAGTTGAATTTTTAGTGAAATTGAGAGAATTCCCTAATGGTTCTAGAGTTTGTCAACACATCTTACCTTTGCTCCTAAGGGTTTCTTTCCTTAGTTGGTGACAATTGAGAATCTAGATTATAGGTCTATGGAATTCAATTGATCATCATCAATTCTTCTTTAATCAGTCCAAGAAGTTCCCTTTTCTTTGTGCGGTTTTAAGTAAGTAGGAAACAAAAGTTAGGGAAGGTTTACAGAGGTGTATGCGGTCTTGTTTCTTAAAATCATGAGAGATACGATTGGTTTATTAGCGAGGCTAGGAGCTTTTCTACAAGAGATTGTGGTCTAACTTATTCTCAGAAATTCCACTATTAACCTGAGCTGGATCTTTTTGTGCAAAGATCAAAATCCTTCAATTAAGCTTCCCAAGGATCTTTTGCCTTTAATAGGACTTGAATACTCTCCATCCTCAAGCAACCCCTAGCCAATCTACGGACCTCTTGAATCCATGTTGAATATTCTTTCCTTCATAACCCAATTCAATAATGGGATTGATTACCCATAACCTAATTAGTCTCTTATGAAGAAGACCTTGCTCTAAGACTACAAGGATGTAAAGATCAAAGAGTAGGAATTATGATCAAATTGAGAACCCTTGGTTCTTTCCAATCCAAGTATTCAAATAAAATCAATCCAAGGAATTGATCAGACCCTAGATGAAGTTCAAGGAGAAAGCTAGAAAACCTAAGAATCCTAAGAGAAAACTCTCAAATTTCACATATCATCAAAGTTTACAATGAGGCATAATAGGATTTTTGTAGAGACATCCTAACTACTCCTTCTAAAACCTAGTTGGAACATTAAAGACAAAATTACCCTTGAATTAAAGTTAATTTCAATGCTTGGACCAAAATTAACCAAAATTAATAGCTAATTGTCTGAATTTTAGTATGAGACCTACTGCGGACGGACAGTCGGGTGAACCTATCATCGACAGAAGGTAATCTTTAAAACTTTCTTTTTGTCCAGAGAGCTACTGAGTATGGTAGGGTGGGAACCTACTGTCAACGGTAGGCTCTTTTTTCTTGAATTCGTTGCTTCTTTTATCTTTTATGATGGTCAGGAGCTCAAGTTGATTTTGTTGAGCTTCTCATGACTGTAATGTGTTTTGGAAGTCTTGTAAACTCTTCTAAGCCTTCAGTTTGAATATGGAATTCCTCATTTTGAAGCTTTCAACCTTGAGGTCTTCAATCTTCTAATGCAACTAGTTGCTTCTCCAAAAATTGTTGAATGATCCTTTGTCATTTTCATGTCATAACCAGATAAAGAGTTAATCAAGAATAAATCAACCATAGTCATAAAAGGACTAGACTGGATTAGGGGTGCCTTAGTCCATTTTTAATGATAAACTTTTCTTAAACAACATTTTTATCGTTAGTTGTCATTATTAGTTTTCATTAGTTTTTAATCATTAGATACAAATCAATCAACATTGTTTCGATTTAAGTTTGGTTATAAGAATTCGATTTCTCCATTAGATAGCAATCCTTGTGGGAAGATCTTTACTCACTACTTTATTACTTGCTAGATATTTATGCACTTGCAAACTTTAAAATGCATTTCAAATGTATTGGAGGTCAAATGAGGCAAAACATAGCCACGGTAGGGTACTATCCAAGAACCACTCCCTTGATAACAACCTATCGTCTGGACAGTAGGGAGACCTACAATTGGTAAGTCTCGACTGGGAGACTCATTTTTGTGATCTTTGAGAGTATTTTGACTTCGTAACTTGGTTTCTTAGCACCTTGACTTTTAATTAAGTTGCATAAGCTGCCCATTGACTTTCTTTAAGCCAGTTTAGAGATAGGGTTCGAATTAATCACCAAAGGGGGGCTATATATACTCTTTTTCAGCCCATTTGAAGATAATGGTTGATGAATTAGAATTATTAAGTTTGAAACTCTTGACAGAGAAAACTAGGGTTCCTAGTACTTCCTCTTCTTCCCTGTATATTAGGTGAAAATTTTATGTTATTTTATTGCTGAATTTCGTTATGCAAATTGGAAAGGCATAAAATCTGGAATTTTCTGACTGAAAAGTACATGTGAAAATACTGAGATGAAAAGAGCATCAAATGAAATCTAAATCGCTTGGGATTTCTCTCGTTTGAAACCTCGTCGATTTTTTTTGGAAATAAAGTTGAGTTGATTTTGGACTTGATTTAGTTGGTTAATGTATTCAAAACTTTGAAAGTGTCCAGAAATCATGACTACTGAACACATGTGGATTAATCTGCCTATGTCTTATTTTGTACATAGTCAAATTGATCAAAATATGTGCTTAAATTTATCCTATTTCAGTTGTGTATCTGTCTAAATTTGTTTGGCTTGATTTGAAGCTATATTCATTGTGTTATTGTGTTATTAGTGACAGGGTGTCATTAGGCTCTGTTTTCTAGAAAATTTTCCTAGTACTCTTGATTTCTTGAAAGTTTGATTGCCAATTGTGTTTGGTTTAGATTGTAGCATTTCCTTTGATCAAATTTTCTGAGTGATTTGCTATTCATTGTGGGGATTGAACACTTTACTGACTCGTAGTCTTGAATTGATCCTTGAAAACTCTATGCACTCCAAGTGTTTGTGAAAATGTCTCTTAATCTTTGATTTCTTGTTTATTTGTGAATTGTTTTCTTGAACTCCTTTTGGAATTATTTGATAACTTGAAAGATTTAGAAGCTAATAGGCAGTTCCAGTAGGTGAGGAATAGAAAGAGGCAAGAGAGTGAGACTATTTTTAACAAAAGACATAAAGAGTGAGTGACAAATAGGAGG
This sequence comes from Catharanthus roseus, assembly GCA_028651295.1. NCBI lineage: Eukaryota > Viridiplantae > Streptophyta > Magnoliopsida > Gentianales > Apocynaceae > Catharanthus > Catharanthus roseus. The sequence goes on along the minus strand of JAPQWS010000159.1, from coordinate 34,029,230 downwards.
GTTTAGCAAATTAAAGTCAAGAAATAAACTTAGGGTGTGGTGAGGTCCTTTGTTTCTATCACATGTTCTCTATTTTGTAGGTGTCAATGTTATAATCATGTATGGGAGGAAGAACTACCAAAGAGAATATGAGAAATACCATGAAGGCTATAATCACAGTGCACACACTCATGAAGGATATAATCTTCGTGCTTACAGTGGGAATGATTGTAATGAACGGTGGAGGTATTTTTGGAGTTTGAATGCCTTTTATGGAAGCGAAAGCTATGGAAATGAATATGGATGAAAAAGGATTAATGAATAGGGGTGACATTTTTTATAGAGATATAGATAGGAAGAGTGATGATGAAGACGTGGCATCAAAACTTAATGGATATGGAAATTCATTGGGTGGTCCTGAGTAATGTTGATTCTCAATGTTGGAATCAGTAGGCAAAAACAAAGTAAAATAAAACTACGGAAATCCACCAACAGGATCTGCACATACTAGAAAAACCGATTGGCTAGAAATTACCTCAATGTTTTGATTGTTCGTTGTGGAGGCGCTGCTTTGTACGCTTCGCCCTCTATTGGTATCCACGCGACGAACTCCTCTGCAAGCGATCGGGATGCTAGCCCCCTTCGTGTTCTCAAAAGCTGCTCGGAATCGATCCCGACTATCTCGGTAATCGGTCGTATTTTGGAGAGAGGAGGCTAGATACTATATCGCCGTTCTAGGGTTTAGGGTTTTGTTTTTCTTTTATCAGATAAAGGACGGCCACCAAGAAAAGGTTAACATAACCTTTGATAGCTATCAATATCAAAACCCTAACTGTCATCTAATGACAGTTTAATCTCGTCCGTCTATTCCAATAATCATCCAACGGTTGGATGAGTAATATTAAGTAATTAATTTCATTTATTCGATTAAATAAAATTAATTACTTATTAACCTACCGAAAAATACAATATGGAATCGATTCCCCTTTTTGTATACGTTCAACGAATCTGGACACAATCTAGATTCATTGAACGTGGACATTATGCTCACAAGATCGTCTATGCGTGTGACCCTGTAGGTTCACTTAACGTTGGCAGTGAATGAAAAATTGTCCTAGACATTTATTCACAAAACATAAGCAGCCTCTAGCAAGACATTATGCTTACACAAGTTAAGTAAATGTAATAATAACCTAGCATCAGATTTGATATTTAGTCCTTTTGTCACACGATATCCTAATTAAGTATAAGGCATGGATCAAGTCATCCTTATAAAACTTAATTAACCATTTACTTGATCACCAGGCAGACTGTTCCAACAAATAATATTAATAACACCTTATTAATACTTATTTGAGCATGGCCATGCATATTTTCCAGTCTTCCTTATCAAGGGGCCCATGGATATCTCTCGCTAAAAAGAGAGGGACAAACCCCTTTCACTATCTTCAATATTCAAGCCATGACGAGAAAATAAGCCAACCACTAATCATAATGATCACCTAATTAAAAGTGATGTTTGACTAAGGCAAAACATATTTTTCTCCCCATGCAAGAAACATTAGAAACATTGGGTCGAAGGATACCAAATATAAAACTGAGAAGAAATACTTATAACGTAAACCTATGCAATATTTCTTCTTCACTTTGGGTCATGTCCAATACAATATTCTCAATATGTGTTTATGAATTGATTTTATATCTCATATTCATGATCAGTAAAACTTGACCATCAATCAATTTCACACTAGTTTACAAGATGTAATGAACTAGGGACAAATAAGAATAGTATTTTATTAGCTATAAGGGTTTTACTATCAAGTCACATACTTGATGACCAAGAGCATAAAATACAATTCAAAAATACATGCTTCATAAATCATAAATGTGATTCAATTGGTCTTAGAGCATATACTAACAATCTCCCACTTACCCTACCACCAATTTGACATGACTCTCAAACCTATTGACCTAGTATGACTCTCATGCTTAAGTTGTGGGAGTGGCTTCGTCAATGGATCTGCGACATTATCATTGGTGTCTACTTTGCAAATTTTAACATCTCCACGCTCAATAATTTCTCGAATGAGATGGAAACGCCTGAGAATATGTTTGGATCGTTGATGAGATCTAGGTTCCTTAGCTTGTGCAATGGCTCCTGTATTATCACAATATAGGTCCACTGGGTTCACAATGCTAGGAATTACACCTAGTTCTGTGATGAACTTTCTGATCCAAATTGCCTCCTTGGCTGCATCAGAAGCAGCCACATACTCAGTCTCTTTAGTAGAATCGGCCACGGTATCTTGCTTTGAACTCTTCCAGCTCATAGCACCTCCATTCAAACAAAACACAAATCTAGATTGCGATCTAAAATCAGCTACATCAGTCTGAAAGCTAGCATCCGTGTAACCATTTACAACAAGCTCTCCTTCCTGACCTCCGTAGATCAAAAACATCTCTCTAGTCCTTCTTAAGTACTTGAGAATGTTTTTTACTGCAGTCCAATGCGGTTCACAAGGATTTGACTGGAATCTGCTAGTCATGCTTAATGCATACAAGACATCTGGGCGAGTGCATAACATGGCGTACATGATAGATCCAATTGCGGAAGCGTAAGGAATCTTACTCATGCGTTCTGTTTCCTCCCATGTGGTAGGACTTTGAGACTTATTGAGTTTAACTCCATCTGACATTGGCAAGAATCCTCTCTTAGAATCTTGCATACTGAACCTTTTCAGTACCTTGTCAATATATCCACTCTGACTTAGGCCAATAAGCTTTTTAGATCTATATCGATAGATCTTAATGCCTAGAATATAGGCTGCTTCGCCTAAATCTTTCATTGAAAAACACTTCCCCAACCAAGTTTTTACACTTTGCAAAGTGGGGATGTCATTCCCAATTAACAAGATGTCATCGACATAGAGTACTAAGAAGACTACTGCATTTTCTGTAACCCTTTTGTAGACACAAGGTTTATCATCATTCTTTATGAAATTGAATTCTTTAATTACTTCATCAAAACGAAGATTCCAACTTCGAGATGCTTGCTTCAAGCCATAAATGGATCTTTGAAGTTTACACACTTTACTAGAATTCGAAGGATGAATAAAACCTTCAGGTTGTGTCATATACACATCCTCCAGTAAATTTCTATTAAGAAAAACAGTTTTAACATCCATTTGCCATATTTCATAATCATAATATGTTGCAATGGCAAGTAGAATTCTAATTGACTTAAGCATTACAACTGGAGAAAAGGTTTCATCATAGTCTATACAATGAGTTTGCCCTTTTGCTACCAATCGTGCTTTGTAAGTGTGCACATTGCCATCCATGTCAATTTTCTTTTTGAAAACCCATTTACACCCTATGGTCTTGCAACCTTCAGGTGGATCAATCAAAGTCCAAACTTGATTATCATGCATGGATTGCATTTCTTATTTCATAGCCTCTAGCCATTTGCTAGATTCAGGACTATGAATAGCATCTTGGTAGGAATTAGGTTCACCTTGATCAATAAGATCAATATTATGATCCTCAGTCACAAGAAATCCATATCTCTGTGGTATCTGAGAAATCCTACTAGACCTTCTTGGCCCTTGTGTCAAAGGTTCAGACTCAGTATGAATACGTGAGTCCAACTGAGTATCCATACTCGGTTCAAGAAATGGTCTGCGTCCTTGAGCTTCTTCAAGATGGATTCTACTCCCACTGACTCTTTTGGAAACGAATTCCCTTTCAAGGAAAATTCCGTTTCGAGCAACAAACACTTTGTTTTCAGATGGAAGATAAAAGTAGTATCCTTTAGTTTCCTTAGGATATCCCACAAACAGAAACTTATCAGATTTGGGTGCTAGTGTTTTAGATAATGATCGCTTCACATAAGCATCACATCCTTAAATTTTGAGAAATGCTAAACTAGGTTGTTTCCCGGTCCATATCTCATATGGTGTCTTCTGAACAGCTTTAGATAGAACTCTATTTAATATGAATGCAGCAGTTCCTAGAGCATAACCCCAAAAAGAAATTGGAAGATCTGTTTGACTCATCATAGATCGAACCATATCCAATAGAGTTCGATTTCTGCGTTCAGACACACCATTCCATTGTGCTGTTCCTGGTGGAGTTAATTGTGATAATATCCCACAATTTTTTAGATGTTCGTCAAACTCTTGGCCTAAGTATTCACCACCTCGATCTGATCGAAGTAATTTGATACTCATTCCAAGTTGATTCTGTACTTCATTTTGAAATTCCGTAAACTTTTGAAAGGATTTAGATTTATGTTTCATTAGATAGACATAACCATATCTACTGAAATCATCTGTGCATGTAATGAAATACTAAAAACCTCATCTGGCTTGTGTGTTCATTGGCCCACATACATCAGTATGTATAAGTTCCAATAAATCGGTAGCCCTTTCACTTTGCCCTGTAAATGGACTTTTAGTCATTTTTCCCAATAAACAAGAATCACATTTTTCATAAGACTCAAGGTCGAATGAAGATAAAAGTCCATCTTGATGGAGTTTTGATATGCGTTTCTCATTTATATGGCCCAAACGACAATGCCAGAAGTAAGTTTGATTTAAATCATTAGATTTAAATTTCTTTGTATTTATGTTATAGATGGGCTTACTAATGGAATCATGTAGGTTAAGAATGTAAAGTCCATTACATAAAGAGGCATCCCCATAGAAAATACCATTTTTATAAATAGAACTTTTACCATTCTTAATATTAAATTCAAAACCATCAATATCCAAACAAGAAACTGAAATGATGTTCCTACTCATAGCATGAACATAATAACAATCTTTAAGTTCAATTATAAACCCAGCAGGCAAAAGTAAATCAAATGTCCCTACAGCTACAGCAGCAACTTTTGCTCCATTTGCAACTCGTAGGTCCACCTCTCCCTTTGCCAAAGATCTACTCCTTTTGAGTCCCTGCACATTTACACAAATGTGAGCTCCACATCCGGTATCTAATACCCATGAAGTAGGAGTAGACATATTAATTTCTATAACGAAAATACCTGAAGCGGCAGTCCACTGGCCTTTTGCTTCTTCTTTTCTTCCAAGTAGAGCTTGCAATTCCTCTTCCAATGACCAGGTTCATTGCAGTGGAAGTAAGTCCCTTTCTTTGGTGGTTTAACCTTGGGCTTGGGCTTCTGCTTGCCTTTACCCTTTTTGGCCATATCCTTTCCCTTTCCCTTTCCCTTGTTCTTCTTGAACTGCCCCTTCTGAACCATCAGAACATTAGGAGTAGACTTCCTAATGTTTTGTTCAGCTTACTTGAGCATCCCGTGCAATTCATTTATGGACTTTTGCATATTATGCATATTGAAGTTCATGACAAACTTATTATAGTCAGAGGTCAAAGAGGCCAAGATCATATCAGTAGCCAATTCATGACTTACAGGTGCTCCAAGTTTTTCAAGCTGATCAAAATACCCATTCATCTTAAGGACATGAGCACTAACTAAAGTGTCAGGGGTCATTTTGCAGCTATTCAATGCCTTAGTGGTAAGATATCTCTCTTGACGTGCCTGCTCTTGGAACATTTCCTTGAGCTGTTTTATCATCTCATAAGCCTCAACTTCCTAGAATTGCTTTTGCAACTCAGATTCCATCGTAGCCAACATGAGACATGTCACATCGTTAGAATCATCCTTGTGCTTACTATAAGCATCCTTTTCGACTCTAGGGGCATTGTTAGCTGGTTGATTAGGGATAGGGTTCTCAAGTACATATAGCTTTTTTTCTTGTTTAAGGACAATCCTTAAATTTCGTGCCCAATCAAGAAAGTTAGTCCCACTAAGCTTATTCTCTTCAAGCACGGATCGCAACGATGTGTTTGAATTGTTTGAGGCCATTATCTACATAGAATTTGCAAGTAAAATTAAATAAATGAAGCATTAAATTTTTCCGGAAATATTCAACACTTGATATAAATCATGGGTATAAAAATTCATTTTATTCTAATCATAAGTAAGCTTTGGCTTAACACCCATAATTAGAGAAAAATGTATTAATGGGATTTACATCTACATATACCGGCAAAATCCCATATGATGTCCTAGGCTCAAAACCGTTTTGATAGCCTAGTTAAGCCAAACCATTCCAAGCATATGGAAATCACCATTTTCCATCTTCCCCTACTTAGGTAACCATTTATCTGTTGCTTTGGCAATGAGACAAAATGATGATCCAAACATGGAGAAGTGCTTATGATCATGGAAGGCATTTTACGACTTAATTTTTTTTTTTTTTTTTACATGGTTTCAAAAACCTTCTTTCTTTTTATTTGTATATTATTTCACAAAACATATATAAAAAATAAAAGGAAATAAACTAAACATCACATGCATAATATATATACATCAAATAAAACGTGTCATAGCATGGCCCCAATCCTATATTGACTTCCACGAGCCTCATAGAAGTCAAAGGTCAATCTAGGTAAGGCTTCATCTCCATGAGCTTGCCTCCAATATCATGGCCTTCTAATCTTGTTACATAGGACAGAAAACGTACATAGGAATAGGAAATAAAACTAACCTATTCTAGTAAAGCTTGATAATATTACATCAACGAAAACAACGACACGCAGGCCGTATTTAAAAACATACAACCCATTAACAAAATAAGCCAATCAATCACAAGAGGTAAAGGGCCATGCTATGCACCATGCATCTAAAGATAGGAAGAAACATGCAAAGAAACAACAAGGGGTAAACGGCGGTCCCGCTTTTTCTTTCTAACTCATTGAATGGGTTATTGCCGTCATAAACCCTAAAATCATGCCGCCAGAAATTTTGTTTAACAGTTAAACATTAAATCATGTGATTCTACATATTAGTTTAACAATTAAATTGCACAGATTCCAGACTGTACACCAAACAATTTGGCAGTAACTTAATCGCATTAATAAGTAAAACAGAATATGATATATGCGAATCCTATAATTCAATTTACTCTGATTATTACACTAATCAGAAACCTTACTATAAGGCCGATTGAAAACAACATATGTAATCAAAGCGATAAAAGATAAAATCAGTAAAACTAGTATGAACGAGGCTCTGATACCACTGTTGGAATCCACAGGCAAAAACAAAGTAAAATAAAACTACAGAAATCCACCAACAGGATCTGCACATACTAGAAAAGCCGATTGGATAGAAATTACCTCAATGTTTTGATTGTTCGTTGTTGAGGCGCTGCTTTGTACGCTTCGCCCTCTACTGGTAGCCACGCGACGAACTCCTATGCAAGCGATCGGGATGCTAGCCCCTTCTGTGTTCTGAAAACTGTTCAGAACTGATCCTGACCATCTGGTAATTGGTCGAATTTCGGAGAGAGGAGGCTAGATACTATATCGCCGTTCTAGGGTTTATGGTTTTGTTTTTCTTTTATCAGATAAATGACGGCCACATAGAAAAGGTTAACATAACCTTTGATAGCTGTCAATATCAAAACCCTAACTGTCATCTAATGACAGTTTAATCTTGTCCGTCTATTCTTATAATCATCCAACGGTTGGATGAGTAATATTAAGTAATTAATTTTATTTATTCGATTAAATAAAATTAATTACTTATTAACCTACCAGAAAATACAATATGGAATCTGATTCCCCTTTTGTATACGTTCAACGAATCTGGACACAATCTAGATTCATTGAACGTAGACATTATGCTCACAAGATCGTCTATGCGTGTGACCCTGTAGGTTCACTTACGTTGGCAGTGAATGAAAAAATGTCCTAGACATGTATTCACAAAACATAAGCAGCCTCTAGCAAGACATTATGCTTACCCAAGTTAAGTAAATGTAATAATAACCTAGCATCAGATTTGATATTTAGTCCTTTTGTCACACAATATCCTAATTAAGTATAAGGCATGGATCAAGTCATCCTTATAAAACTTCATTAACCATTTACTTGATCACCAGGCAGACTGTTCCAACAAATAATATTAATAACACCTTATTAATATTTATTTGAGCATGGCCATGCATATTTTCTAGTCTTCCTTATCAAGGGGCCCATGGATATCTCTCTCTAAAAAGAGAGGGACAAATCTCTTTCACTATCTCCAATATTCAAGCCATGACGAGAAAATAAGCCAACCAATAATCATAATGATCACCTAATTAAAAGTGATGTTTGACTATGTCAAAACATATTTTTCTCCCCATGCAAGAAACATTAGAAACATTGGGTCGAAGGATACCAAATATAAAACTGAGAAGAAATACTTATAACTTAAACCCATGCAATATTTCTTCTTCACTTTGGGTCATGTCCAATACAATATTCTCAATATGTATTTATGAATTGATTTTATATCTCATATTCATGATCAGTAAAACTTGACCATCAATCAACTTCACACTAGTTTACAAGATGTAATAAACTAGGGACAAATAAGAATAGTATTTTATTAGCTATAAGGGTTTTACTATCAAGTCACATACTTGATGACCAAGAGCATATAATACAATTCAAAAATACATGCTTCATAAATCATAAATGTGAGTCAATTGGTCTTAGGGCATATACTAACATTCAAAGCATTGAAGGAGTGCCAACTCATTAAAAAGAGAGATTATTCTACACAAGATACAACATCCCCAACAAGGCTTGTCACCCCATTATTGATGGATAAAGTGGCACAAACTTAGCTAGTGTCTACCTTGTGGAGAAATCAACCTTACCTACCATTGAGAATCCTAAGGACTTTCATAAGCTACAATTGTAGTTGAAGAGGGTGATGGAACACATGTTGAGAAAGAGACAACTAACGAGTATCTTTGTGATATCATGAATAAGGACACTGAAAGAAAAGAGAGAATTGAAACTGAAGAAAAAGAAAGATAGGAAAAAGGAGAGTTGAGTGATTTAGTATCTATGATTCCATCTCTATTCTTTCAAGGGAGAGTGAGAAAGATGAGTGGCTCAAATGAAAAAGAGAGTGAGCTTGAGAAAATTGAGAAAGTAAATAAAAATGAGAGCCTCATGGTGAAACAAGAGAGTTATAAAGAAAAGCAACAAGAAAAAGAGATAGTTGTCATTGAAACGAGTGAGGAAGTGAACTTTCTTACTAATCAAACTATTTCCTTGTTTATAATCCTTTATGTGTAGAAATTTTTTATACAAAAAATGGAGGATGAAGAAAAGATGTACTACAACACCTATGACATGATAAGCTTCTTTCCTCCTATTTTATACTCAAGTTTTGATCACCTTCGTAAAGACACAAAGTCTTGCCTTTTTTACCTTTTTTATTATAGAAATTCTCTCCAACATGCTTGCACTAAAAAATCAATGAGAGGAAGGAGACATACTATGGAGTTCGAAGTCCAAAGAGAGAGCGTTGGAAAAAAAGAATTCTTATGCTATGGAAAGTCGTGAATGAGTTTTCCTTCAAACATATTTCTCTCTTACCTTGTGTTTTCCTTCAAAGAGTTGAAATTTTTGTTAAATGTTTATGTCTTTCTCTAGTTTGATCTTGATTGTTTTTCCTCTATTCTCTTAACATTTCTTATTATTTCTATGAGAAAACTAAGTTGCTTTCTTATGATGTCATAGGGCAAAGGGCACTAACTTGGTAATCCATATAGAAATCATTTCTTGGTTGTTATTGACTTCTCTCTTGATGATCTTTTCATTGTTTCCAACAATGTTGGGCCATGGACTCTTTGTGATCTATTAGGGAATGTGAATCATCATACATTTGGCGTTCTTGGAAACAATCCGTATGGTTTTGATAATTTTTTGATTTCTTTACTTGGTGATCTTTGTGATAAGTTTCAATGAGAAATAATTAAGCAATTTGAATATGTGTTGCCTTCTCTTGATACTTGTGTGAAAAATCTTGTAGAGCATACTTGTGTCGACAAACCTTTGTTGGTTATGAATCGCTTACTTGAACATTTGTGACATTAGCATAAATTTTTAACTGTGGAAAAATCTTTTAAAATTTTTCTTGAAAACGCATTTGGTTTCAAATTCTTTCATTTACACTACAACGAGTTCTTATTGTTAAAGGATTTCGAAAACCGAATGGGGTCTTGTTTTAAAATAAGTAAAACTAATTTGTATGAGCTTTTGGAAACTATTATAGCATGAAATGCTTTAAAACCCCTTTGGACGAAATTTGTGGGAAGAAATATTTACTACAATTTTCCTTTCAAGGAGTTGTTTTCAAAGTTGTCCATTGCATTTGCTAGGTTTTGGGAGAACTTTTGGGCTATATTTTTTAAATTTGGATTGGATGGAACATGGTACTCTCATTACCTTTTAAAGAGTTCTTAAAGAATATGAGATTTAAAGAAGAAGGTAGAGGATATTGGAATTTTGGAATTTGTGAGAGTACCTTTTCTTACCTTAATTGAAGCCTAAGCATTTATAAAGAGTAAAGTTTCTTCTTTACTTTCAAGTGCTTGGGAGTTCTTTCGGATAGTATCTTGGGTTTACCATTATCCTTTTAAGAAAGACACATTTCAAACTATTGGCTTTCATGAGTTACTTTTAGAGTTTGAAAATGATGAAAGTTTCTACTTCCACTTACCTTTCAAGGAAGTGGTTTCTAAGAAGCTTCATTTCAAAACTCCTTTCAAAACCTTTTGAAGGAAGACTTCTTATTTGGAATCTTAATTGTTTTCAAAACTTCTTGATTTTATTGAAATATCTTCAGGATTTGAGCTTTGCTTTTCATCATACTTTTATAGAAGTTTTGGAAGTTGATGTAGTAGAATTTGATTTACAAGATTGTTGTTGTTTAACTTATGTTATCATCGGGAAAGATCTTGTACGTTCTTGGCAATTTGTGCTTAAGTGTTCTTTAGAGTGCCTTGTCTTAAACTTCTTTGTGTATACATCTTTTTCATATCATAGATCTTTCAAAGAAGTTATAGACAGATTTCTTTCCTTATGGTTTTCATGACCATTGGACTTACTTTAATAGTTCCTGAGTGGTTTAGCAATAACGTTCAATTGAAACATTTCATTTCTAATGTTCCCTACCTTTTGTACCTTAATAAAGGTACAAATTCGAGGATGAATTCATTTTAAGAGAGTGGGTATGATATGACTATGGATGTGCATAAATTCTTGGAAGATTCAAGTCTAAGAGTTAAAGTTAGAAGAATGGTCAAAATGGAGGTAAGTTGGAATTCCTTGACCAATTTTGGAAGAACTCCAATTTGGGGCTTTCAAAGAATTCAAATGAACAAGTGATCACATGAATATTGTAAAAGGTTCTTGAGGTTTCCATAAGGATATTTCTCATTCATATATGGGTTTATTTGGATATCCTATGACCAGTCTTAATCCGAACATTCTACCTTCGATTGCCAAGATGACACAGTTTGGTAAAATGGTTGTACCTTGAGTTATAGGCGTCCTATTGAGGTCATTAAAGATGCATTGTAAAACTAAGTGGAAGCTCTACAACTTTGCTGAAGACAAAAAGAGCAATTTCCAACGTTTTGGAGGTCAAATAAGGCAAAAACATATCTATCCAAGAACCACTCCCTTGACAACAACCTACCATCTGGACGGTAGGTCTCAGCTGGTAGACTCACTTTTTTTATCTTTAAGAGTACTTTCTTAATTTGATTCCTTAGTACCTTGACTTTTAATTAATTGACATAAGTTGCCCATTAACTTTCTTTAAGCTAGTTTAGAAGCTAGTGTTGGAATTAAGCACCAAGGGGGCCCTATATATACTCTTTTTCAGCCCATTTGAAGACAATGATTGATGAATGAGAATTATTGATTTTGAAACTAATATGGAATTATATATGCCAATGGATCAAATTCTTCAAATCTCCAAATCCTGAAATCCTAAGGATCTTTGCCTAAATGAGAACTCAATTAGCTCCATCCTCAAGCAACCATCGTTATACTAAAGCTATGACCTCTTGAATTCATGTAACTAGTCTTTCCCCCACTCTAATTTAACATTGGGTATACTAAATCCAACACCTAATTAGCTTGTATAGAGAAGACCCAATCTAGACAACGACAAAGATGTAGATATCTTAGAGAACGAATTTGTGGTCAATTGAAGAAACCCTTGGATCTTCCCAATCCAAATGCCTCAAGTAAAATCAATTTAAGGATGATCAAACCCTAGAATAAAGTTAGGAAAAGGCTTAAAGAACTCAAGAACCCCAATTCAAACACTCTCATATATTATCAAACTTCAACTTGATTAAAAAATAAGGCATAATAGGATATTTATAGAGAAATCCTAACTCCTCTTCCTAAACTTAATGACTTTTAAAAGACCTAATTATCCTTTTAATATAGTTAATTACAACTTGGAAATAAAGAAACAAAGAATTAATCCAAAAATAACTAAAATTGACTAAAAAATGGAAAACCTTCCTATTAACTCGAGGCCTACTGGGGACGATAGGGTTGGAACCTACCGCCGATGGTAGGCTATGTTCTTCCTCCCTTCATTGCTTCTTTCGTCGTCTATGATGGTCGTAAGCTTCTAGTTTTCTTCTGTTCAGCTTCTTATATTTTAATTGTCTTGGAATTCTTGTAAACTCTTCCAAGCCCTCTAATTAAATCCGGAATTCCTCATTTGAAGCTTCAACCATGTTTTCTTTAATCCTCTAGTTGCTCCTAAATTTGTGGAATAATCCTTTGTCAATTAATATCATACCCCCTCTCTAAAAGGATTCATCCTCGAATCTTTTCTTTCAAATATCTACTAAGGTGGGCAACATTAGAAAGGACTCAGCAATATAAGCATTGCTAAGAGTTAAACAATTAAATCTAATGACCATCTATACAACAAAACAAGCAAGAAAATTAGACCTTCCTTTAAAATGGTTTTATGATAAGCAAAAGAGGTGTAAACAAAGAAGTTCAAGACATGATACTCACATGACCATTTAGGACATACCACAAAGGATTTACAAGATCTTTCTCAATGATAACAAAAATGAAATGATAATAATCTTGTAAATCAAACTCCAGTACATATATTTTCAAAACTTCTATGAAAGGACAATGAAAAGTAAAGATGAAATTGAAATTAAAGTTCAACAATAAGCACAAAAAGTTTGAAAATATTCAGGATCCATAGTAAGAAGTGTTCTTCAAAAGTTTTACAAAAGATGTTTAAATGAAGCTTCTTAGAAACAACTTTCTTGACAATTCTTCAAGGAAAAGATTGATATCAACATCCTTAAAAGGAAGATGATAATAAAAGCTTTTATCCTTTTCCAACTCAATGAGTAAATAAAAAATATCAAGAGTTTGAAACATGACCTCTTTAAAAGGATGATGATATTCAAAATTCACCTCTGAAATGAACTTAGAAACATTTGAAAATGAAGCACAATGATAGTTCTTTTGAAAATAAACACTTAAAATGAACAACTTTTTACACCAATCCTTAAAAAGTTGATGGTAGGAAAGATGTGCCTCAATAAAAGCTTTTTCAAAAGAATCCTTTCTCAAATTATCTTTCACAAAGGACCAATGATTAGCTTTAAACTTTTCAAAACAATTTCTTTCTTATTTCCAAAATCCTTCAACTAGAAATCCTTAAAATGTAAATGGTAGAATTTGAATCCATGGGTGTTTACAAATAAAGGCCTCAAGGATTCCAAGATATTAAAAGCCCACTTTCTTTGTAAGAGAACTCAATTTGATCATTCAAAAAAGCCATAAATTGGTTCAAAAATACAAAATCATTATGATTCTCCATTAAAGTATCAAGGAAAGAGGAAAAATATCCAACATTCTCAACAAATGTTTCTACACACTTGTCATGAAAAACATCAAATAAGGTACATTTAAGCTCAAAACCAACATCGTTAGGATCAACAAGGGAAGCATCATTTAACATACCAAAACCATAGGAAGAAGGATCGAATTTAGAACCACTATACATCAATGATTCCTAAAAAGAAGCATGAGAAGAAAGGCATTTAGAAACATAAGGCACAACAAGACAGAGACCACCACCAAAAGAAATAGAAGCATCTCTAATTATGCTCATATGAGAAATGTAAGATGCTAAAAATAACTTTAATTCCCCATATGAAACTTCATTAGATAAAAGAGAAGGGTTAAGAAAAGGGCTTATTGATGAATCTTCATGGCATTGAAATAGCTCTTTTCCAACAGTCTCTTCTTGGTCTTCACTATTCCTTGTATGGGTCTTTCCAAGCATTGATGTCCAAGTGCAAGGATGCTCAAGAGAAATCCTATAAAAAATAAGTGCAAGAGAATTCCATTTAGTTTCTATGAGAGAGTATTCAAAACATAACTAAGAAGTAGGAGTAAAGAAGCTTATTGTCTTGTAGATCTTATAGTCTAAGCTCCTTTCATTCTCCATGTTTTCTAACAAAAATTTCTACACACATGAAGAATCACCAACAAGAATAGAGTTAATTTGGTTTAAGTAAAAACTCTCACTACTTTACTCTTGTCAAGTGCAACTACCTTTTTTTCTCTTTACTCTTCTTTTATACTCTCTTGTTTTTCAATAAAGCACTCATTCTCTTTTTTTCTCTCACTCTTTTCAAAATCAATTTCTTTTCCTTTCTCACACTCACCCTTTTTACACTCTTCAAATAAAGTAGACACAGAAGCAAAGAAACATAATTCTTCAATTAATCTCTCTTTTTCTTTCACTTTATCTTTTTCTTTCGTCTCAATGCACTCTTCTTTTTCAATGCTCTTCTCCTTCATGTTATAACAAGAATCCTCGGTAGATATCTCCTTCTCAACATATGTTTCAAGACTCTCTTCAATTTCAAGTTTAGCATGTGGAAGCTCTTTGACCTTTAGAGCTTCTTCAACAATTGATGTGTCAAGGGTTCCACTTTGCAACTCCTTGAGATAGCATGGAAAGTTTTGTATCCTCACATCCTTTATCTTTCATGAAGCTCTTTTCATTTTTCTCATGGTCAAGCATCTTACCCTTTCTTTGAACTTCTTTTGCTCTTCATAAACTTGGTGAGGCGCCAAAGAATTAATAGCGAATCTCTTGCCATCCTTGTTGAAGTTGAAAGTAATCTTTTAACCATTGTATATAGTTTTCCTATCATATATCCATGGGCTTCCAAACAACAAATGACCCGCTTGCATGGGTGCTACATCACACAACATGTCATCTTTATAAGATCCCATCGAAATAGACACTCACACTTGCTTGGTAACTTTAATCTCAATACAATCATTTGACCAATGGCTTATGTAAGGACTAGGATGTTCAAGAAGAGGCAAAAAATTCAACTTTTCAACAAGGTAAGTACTAGCCACGTTAGCATAATTAACACCATCAACAACAAGATTAGCAAGCCTATCTTGTACTTTGCATTTGGTATGGACAACATCTTCATTTTGATTTTTCCTCCCATAGGCATTTTCATCATACAAGCTCTGGAGGTAAACTCCTCTACCATAACTATGATCACCGTAGTCATAACAATCATGCGATCCTTTATAACAATCATAAGGACTATGCTCAACATATTTAGCATTAAATCTTTCATAACCCCCATAATCATCATAAGAAGTATGCTCATAAGATTTAGCATAAGAAGAGAGGTTACCAACTCCATTATGTCTTTTAAGAGTGAAGTTTCCACTTCCATGGTTATTCCCACTATAAGCCTTGACTCCATTGCCACCACCATGATAGAAATTATGCTTATCCCTTGCAAACTTTGGTTGAAAATCCTTTTATTTTCTGATAGCTTCCATCTTTTGCCATGATGAATCAGACCAAGTACACTCCATTTATTTCTTGTTTAGAACTGTACAAAAAGATAAGAAACAAAACAAAGGACCTTCCATTACTCATTTCACTCATTTCACTCCTATATGCACTCTTTATGTCTGTTATAATAATGAGCTCGCCCTCTTTCCTTTTTTCCAAGCTCTCAACACAAGAGTTCTTTAAGCCTTCAAACTTCCTCCATCAAAACCATCAAAGGTAATTAACCAAAGATAGACTTCAATTAAATACTTAGTTGAGCTATTAAAAGAAGTTGAAAGAGAAATTTTAACAAACGCTTGAAGTGCAAGAGTTTCAAAATAATCCAAGAGTAATTAGAGCCAATCAAATACAACTGATCACCACAAAAACTTAGAAACACTGAAGGAAATCAATAAGAGTTAAAAAATAACTAATCAAAACAATGCTAAGCTAATCAAAGAAGAACGAGTACTAAACAAAATATTTCCAGAAAACAGAGGTCACTGACACCCTATCACAAAAACGTCAATAACTCTGCAAGTATAGATCTAAATCAAGTCAAACAAATTTAGATAGATTTTTACTCGAAAGAGATGAGGTTAAGCACAAATTTCAATTAAATTGGATCAATATAACACAATATCTCATCGATTTAATTCGAACTTTTCAGTAACCGAGATCTCAAAACACCTTTTAGTTTTCAATCTAATTGAACAATCAAATGAACTCCAACTTGAGTTAAATCTGTTTAGATAGAAGAAAAACTCTATAAGGATGAACTTAGGTCCAACTTTCATCCAATTTGAATATGTATAACATAAGATATTATCAAATTAATCCACTACTATTCAACAGATTAGGTTTCTGGATAGAATGAAAGTATTGATCTAATTGACCAACCAAATCAACTCCAAATTGAGTTGAAACAAATTTCAACTAATTCCCAACTCAAAGAAGTTAAAATCCACCTAAAATTTCTGTCTAAATTTTGCACGATCTTCATGTATTTTTCTTAGTTCAACATATTTTTTTTCCTGTAGAAATTAAACACAAATTGAGCTTACTTGAAGGTAGCTCTGATACCAAATGATGTGGAATTTGATATGCCTATGGATTAAATTCTTCAAATCTCCAAATCTTTAAATCCCAAGGACCTTTGACTTCAAGAAGGAAGACCCAATCTAAACAACCATAGCTATACTAGAGCTATGACCTCTTGAATTCATATAACTAATATTTCCCCCACACTCTAATTCAACATTAGGTATACTAAACCCAACACCTAATTAGCTTGTGTAGGAAGACCCAATCTAAATAACAACAAGGATGTAGATATCTTAGAGAAGGAATTTTGATTAATTGAAGAAACCCTTGGATCTTCCTAATCTAAATGCCTCAATTAAAATCAACTTAAGTATGATCAAACACTAGAATGAATTTAGGAAAAGGTTTGAAGAACTCAAGAACCCTAATTCAAACACTCCCAATTTCATATAGTATCTAACTTCAACTTGATTACAAAAGGAGGCATAATAGGATATTTATAAAGAAATCTTAACTCTTTTTCCTAAACCTAATAAATGTTAAAAATACCTAATTATCCTTTTAGTATAGTTAATTACAAACTTGAAAATAAAGAAACCAAGAATTAATCAAAAAATAATAAAAGTTGACTAAACATTGGAAAACCTCCCTATTAACCCAAGGCCTACTGGGGATAGTAAGTTGGGAACCTACCGTCGATGGTCGGCTCTATTCTTCCTCCCTTCATTGCTTCTTTCGTCATCTATGATGGACGGAAGCTTCTAGTTTGCTTCTGTTGAGCTTCTTATGATTTTAATGTGCCTTGAAAGTCTTGTAAACTCTTCCAAGCCTTCCAATTAAATCGGGAACTCCTCAATTGAAGCTTCAACCATGTCTTCTTCAATTCTCTAGTTGTTCATATACAAATTGTTGGACAATCCTTTGTCGATTCATATCAGAAACTGTTGAGAGAGAAAACTAGGATTCCTAGAGTTTCTTCTTCTTCCTTGTATATTAGGTGTTCCAATTTGTAAATGAAGCAATATAATTCTTGAATAGGATTCAAGACTTGTTCTTCCTTAAATCCTCTATTCCCTAGAGGTTTTAACTTTCTAGTTAATATTTCTAGGGATTAGGTGTTCTCTTACGAGTAAGGAATGGGTGAGGATTCCATATGATCCTTGTTGATTCCTCTTCTAGATAGAGAAGATTGTTTCCCTTTTGTTTTTCCTGCAAGCTCTCATTTTTTCTTCTTCAAATTGTCAAGACTAAGTCTCCAAACACCTCTTGAAGAGAGAAGATTCTTGGGCAAGATTGGACTCCAAAGAAGCCTAGAGGAGTTCACATCAAGTGGTTTCCAAGGAGTTCAACGTTATCCATTCTATAATTATACCTACTTATATATTTGTCCTTACACATAACTCTTTTAGCTTTTGTCATAATTCTAAATATATTTCAATCAAAGTATATGTAGAACTGTTGGATTCCGTAGGCAAAAACAAATAAAATAAAAACTACGAAAATCCACCAACAGGATCCGTACATACTAGAAAAACCAATTGGATAGAAACTACCTCAATGTTTTCTATCGTTCGGTGTGGAAGTGCTACTGTTTACGCTTCGCCCTCTACTGGTATGCACGCGACGAACTCCTCTGCAAGCGATAGGGATAGTAGTCCTTTCTGTGTTCTGAAAACTGTTCAGAACTAATCATGACTATTTGGTAATACGTGGAATTTCGGAGAAAGGGAGGCTAGATACTATTATCACAGTTCTAAGGTTTAGGGTTTTTTTTTTTTTAATCAAATGAAGACGGCTACTGAGAAAATGTTAATATAACCTTTTATAGCTGTCAATATCAGAACCCTAATTGTCATCTAATGACAGTTTAATCTCGTCCGTCTATTCCTATATTCATCCAACAGTTGGATGAGTAATATTAAGTAATTAATTTCGTTTATCTAATAAATAAAATTAGTTACTTGCTAACTTACCAGAAAATACAATATGGAATCTGAGTCCCTTTTTGTATACGTTCAACGAATCTGGACACAATCTAGATTCATTGAACGTGGACATTGTGCTTACAAGATCGTCTATGCGTGCGACCCTATAGGTTCACTTAACGTTGGCAGTGAATGAAAAATGTCCTAGACATTTATTCACAAAACATAAGCGGCCTCTAGCAAGACATTATGCTTACCCAAGTTAAGTAAAAGCAATAATAACCTAGCATCAGTTTTAATATTTAGTCATTTTGTCACACGATATCCTAATTAAGTATTAGGCATGGACCGAGTCATCCTTATAAAACTTAATTAACCATTTACTTTATCACCAGGCAGATTGTTCCAACAAATAACATTAATAACACGTAATTAATACTTATTTGAGCATGGCCATGCGTATTTTCTAGTCTTCCTTATCAAGGGGCCCATTGATACCTCTCTCTAAAAAGAGAGGGACAAAGCTCTTTCACTATCTCCAAAATTCAAGCCATGACAAGAAAATAGCCCAACCAATAGGTATAATAATCACCTAATTAAAAGTGATGTTTGACTATGCAAAACATATTTTCTCCCCATGCAAGAAGCATTAGAAACATTAGGTCAAAGGACACCAAATACAAAATTGAGAAGAAATATTTATGACTTAAACCCATGCAATAGTTCTTCTTCACTTTGGGTCATGTCCAATACAATATTCTCAATATGTATTTATGAATTGATTTTATATCTTATATTAATGATCAGTAAAACTTGATCATCAATCAACTTCACTCTAGTTTAATAATACAAGATGTAATAAAACTAGGGATAAACAAGAATAGTGTTTTATTAGCAATAAGGGTTTTGCTGTCAAGTCACATAATTGATGACCAAGAGCATAAAATACAATTCAAAATACATACTTCATAAATCATAAATGTAAGTCAATTAGTCTAGTGCATAAACTAACAAGAACATAAGTTAAAAGTCTTTTCACCTTTTCTCTTAGATATTTTTATTTAAGAGTTCAAATTTTATTTCAAAAATATTTTGTTATATTCAATAATGATGTTATTCATTGTATCTTTTTTAGTAATTTTATTATTTTGATCTAACTCATTTTAAAAGAAATGAATACTTCTCATAAAATTAACTTCTTTATTGTATCTTAACCTTTTTATCATATGTGTTATGTCACGTGCTTTGCACGTTCAGGTACAAATATGCACAGGTAGATTCATATGTATGCGTGATATTGTTCACATTGTATTCGTATTATATTTAACTCTTTTATAAAAATCGCAACATTTGTATCTAACTCTTTAAAAATAATTCAATGTTTTAAGTTACTTTATTAAATCTCACTTTTCTAGAGAATCAATGTTAACTCTTACATCATTGAACTGTGTAATTATTAATTATATTAAAGTCTCATCTTTTAAAAAAAAAACTAGTTAAACTATTCTACCATTCTTTGAAAATCTGAAATGTAACATACTCCCATACATTATCTAGTTATTTAAAAGTAATGTAAAATGTGATGCCATCCCTCATGTTATCAAATAGTTAAAACATAACATCATCCCATACACCATCGAATTACAACATTTTGAGGCTATTTAAAATTTTACTTTAATCGAAGACCTTAATATCATACATGATTGTATCTAACCATACTATTTTCTAAACTTTTTTAAGTTTTCACCAAGATATTCAAACCTTATTTAGAAAAAACCTTTAAAACATCTTCTTGGACCACTCCTCACTCCTTTCATTAAAACGCTTAAACCTCTAAAACCTACATAAGAAGAAATAACGAAGGACATTAAACCTGAAACGAGGAAACTGTAATGAGGAAACTGTAATCAGACCTCTTCTTTGTGTTTTGAACCCTGTCACAAAGTTGTTTCAGGTGTTACCTTCTCCTAGTCATGCGTTTATACAAGTTCCTTCATATTTTGTGTATATTGAAAATTTAGGGTAGTTTAAGGTGGTGTGCCTTATTACAAAATCCTAAAGGTCTTGTTCGTGTTTAATCTAGGCATTCATACATGTCATGGAGGACAATTGATCTTATGCATATTTGTAGAAACCTGTCACAAAGCTTGAGTGTGGCCACATAAGATGATTGTGTGACAGCACAAAAAGCTACAGGTTTGTAGCGGCACTATGTATTGGCATCGTTTTTTGGAAACTTGGTAAATTCCGAAGAATCTGTAATTATGAGCTGTGATATAGAAGTCCGGTTAAGGAAATTTTGAAAGCATAAAGAAATGTTAGAATCCTAAAGAAATAAGATTTTGCAAGGAATCAAAACTAGAAGTGTTATTTGGAAACTAAATCCTCCAAATTCATTAGAACATATATGAGTGACCAATGAGCCTCAACATCTATAAAAAATAAAATAAAATAAAAAGCAATGTAATTGAAGTTGAAGGCTAGTCGTTCTGCAATTCTTTAAAGACATTCTACAAGAGAGAAGACGACAATTCACAATAGTTGAGTTTGTGAAGTCACAAACTTTAAACACTGTGGTTCTCTATTGATGCTTTTTGTTCATCATTCATAATTCAATAGAGTTCTCATTTTGAAGACTATAGTTTCTAGGGATAGAAGTTATGCTGCGGTTCAACAGTGTTGAAGACTTGAAGGGATTCAAGATCAAGAAGCTTGTTCCAAGAGGGAGCCTTGAAGAGTTTAAAGGATTCAACTGTGTTATGTACAAAGGGAGTTTGCACTGATTCAGCCTTGAAGAGTTGAAAAGATTACACTGTTCAGTGTGCAAAAGGAAGTTTAACTGATTCCACTAGGGAAACACTAGATGTGTAAAAGAGCTAGGTGTTTCTTGTACTGTGTTGACAGTTATTAGTGGATTACTTTCTAGACATGGCTCACAGATGTAGGCTTAGTCGAACTGCATTACCGATTGTTGTGTCTTATGTGTTTGTGTTATTTATTACTTTTCGCATTGTGTTTCACAATACTACTAACACAACAAAATTAGCCACATTGTACGAATTACCTAAGTACTAATTACAACTGGTATCATAGCTTTGGCACCGTTTGTTGTGCTAGTTATCTAGCTAGTGAAGATAGTGGGAAGGTAGTACTTGGGTCATCATGACAACAAAGAAAGGTGGATCTGTTCCAGATCTCCTCTGCTCGAAGGCACAAACTATGCCTATTAGAAGATGAAAACATGGATTTCCATTCAGTCCTTGGATAAAACTGTATGGGATACTGTTGAAACTGAATGGGAAACCTCCTACGAAGACTGTGGAAGATGACACAACTAAATTGACTAAGGTAGTTCTGAAGTCCAAACTTGAATGGACGGATGCTCAAAGGAAATCTACTCAGGCTAATGCTAAGGCTTTAAACAACATCTTTATAGGTGTGGATGAGGAACAATTTAAGTTGATCTCAACTTGCACATCTGCAAAGAAGGCTTGGGAAACTTTGAAAACCATTCATGAAGGTAAAATGCTATGAGGATTTCCACATTACAGATATTGTCTACTTAGTTCGAAGAATTAAGGATGCAAGAGAATGAAACAGTTGGTGAATTCAGTGGCAAACTCAAAGACATTGCAAATAAGACTTATCAATTGGGAGAAGAATTCTCTAAAGAGAAACTAATAAGTTTAAAAATGAGGAAGCACAATAAAAAGGAAGTTTGACACTGGTCAAAAAGGAAAAGGCATACCATGCAAAGAATGAGAGGGGTGTGGTCACATTTAGGCAAAATGTGCCAACACTTTGAAGAAGAACAGATCCATGAATACTACTATCAGTGATGATGACAAGAAAAGTGATTATCAAGATGATGAAAAGGACATTGATTCTAATGAGACATTGGCATTTAATATGATATGCACATTGATCACAAAGATCAGAGTAACGTGATGAAGAAGTATCCTATGAGGAACTGCAAGATAAGTATGGCCTTCTCTACACCAAGAGGGTTGGACTTGTGAAGTTACATCAAGAACTAAAGGACAACCTAAAGAATGTCCAGGAACAAAAAGATGTTCTTTAAGAAAGAAATTATGAGCTAATGGCTCAGGTCAAAGATGCAATGGAGAGAGTTAATGTGGCTGAAGGTAAAATTGCAAGATTGAACACTGGGAAGTCTAAACTTGATGAAATAATCTCTGTGGGAAGACTAGCTAGAATGAAACGAGGACTTGGTTACAATGGTACAAATCTCAATCACATAACAAGTATGCATTTCACAAAATATGAGAGCAGTTACACAACGATTGGCGAGTTGGAAGAAGTGTTTATCAAAGACAGCTTGAGTCGAGTTGAGAGGAGAAACTTAATCAAGAAACACAAACCTATAAAACCTCCACTTATGTGTGATTACTGCAAAATGATTGGGCATGTGTGGCATCAATGCTATAGGAGAATTGGAGATCTGAAGCAAGGAAGAAAGCTACACACATATGCTTTGACCAAAAGAGAAGTCAAGATGCAATGGATATCGATTAGAAAGGAAGAGTTGAGATGTTATGTAGCTCATCTATCTCTGTCAACAAATTTTGGGAGTGTATAGTATCTTAACAGTGGATGCTCACGCCATATGATGAGAAACAAACAATATCTTGCAGGCTATACAGTGTGTCACAAAGGCAATGTGACATTCAGTGATGGTGTGGAAAATAGAGTAGTTGGTGTGGGCAGACTAAATGTAACTGGAATGCAAAATTATCTAATGTGCTACACATTGAAGGGTTGAAAGTCAATCTGTGTGATGATAATGATCTATTAGTGTATTTTTACAAGAGACAATACTATGTGCTGACAAACAATAACAAGTGCATCATCATAGGATCAAGAACAGCTGAAAATTGCTACCAGATGAATGTTATGAAAGAACGCGTATGTCTAACTGGACAAATTGGAGAAGCTGAACTTTGGCACAAACGACTGGGGCATGTGAACTATAAGCACTTACATAAACTTAGAAGCAAACAAATTGTCAGAGGAATTCCTCAATTTAAAAAGGAGTGTAAGTTACTGTGCGAAGATTGCCAGATCAGTAAGACAGTCAAAGCCAAGCACATCCAAGTTAGAGATATCACCACAACACACATCCTAGATGTAATCCACATTGATCTGTTTAGACCCACACAGTTAGAAAGTATTGGTGGAAAAAGGTATGTCTTGGTGTGTGTCGATGACTACTCAAGATACACATGGATAGACTTTCTCAGAAATAAGTCAGATTCATTTCATGCATTCAGAAAGTCATGTCTAAGTATTTCAGACAGAGAAAAGTACAACTCTGAAAAGGCTGAGGAGTGATCATGGCAAGGAGTTTGATAACAGCAGTTCTCAGAGTTCTATGAGTCACATGGCATCAGACATGAGCCTTTTGCACCTAAAAAAGATTTAACACCTCTACTTAAGTTTAAAACAACCAAAATAATATTGAGTCATCCATTCATTTTAAGGAAGTTCAACATCATTTCAAAGAGTATTTGAGTCAATAATGGTAGATTGACAAAATGAAGAAATAAGTACTAGAAAAGGAAAGAAATTCGACCACAAATACAAACACAAAGCTAGGTACTTCAAGAACACAAAAGAATACACAAAAAAGTTTCCAGCAAGTAGAGTAGATGACATACTCGACTTGTTTTGGAACTGGCATTGAAACACAAGTCATAATTGAATGAGATTTGTCTAGAAAGAATCCTCACTCAAACTGCTTGAGTTTAGGCTCAAGAATCAAAGAAAAAGGATTAGTAAAACAGAATATAGTCTCAGATCATTTCAGTACTTTTTGTTTGCAGAAAAGCCAGGTGCACCTTCAAGTTTTGACTATTTTGAGATATCAAATGAAGTCCAAAATATATGAGACTTGTTTCATTTGTTTCCCAGGTCAATGTAGTATAACTCCATGTAAAAAGATTGTAAATTTCTAGTCATATTCTAGGTCATTCAAGCACTCTATTTTTTTGTTGCCATTTTCTAGCAATCTTGTCTCTTTTCTCTTTCTTTTTCGTCTTTTTGGTATGTAAGATATCTGAAAAACACTTACTTGAAGGTGGCCCTAATACCAAATGATGTGGAATGATCTTCAAGAGCATAAAATTTCGTCCAAGAAGTGAGGGAGAGAACAAATAAAACAAGTGTAACAAGTAGAAGAGAGAGTGTGCCTTTGAAAGGACTTGAAATTGTTAAACTTCTAGCAACCTTGGATATATTAAATCCAAGAACTCAAGAAGGTTTAAACAAAATCTTTTCTTCAAAGTTAAAGTAACCTAAGGTATTTTGAACCTTAGACCTCAATGAAACAAGAAGAAGACCTCAAGACTATTTTTCTACAAGAGTGTAGTAACTAGTATGAAGGAATTTTGATGATCAACCTTGAAGCTCTTTGAACTTTCAACAAGTCTTCAAAGTGATTTTTATTTCAAGGAAGTTCACCCTTGAAGAAGATAGAAAACTAAGCTAAGAACTAAGAATACTAAGAGAAGAACATTTGTCTTGAAAAATTTCTCGATTAGCTTCTTCAAAATGGAAGACTACATATTTATAGAGACTTGAGGGAGAAAATAGGATTTTTTTTCCCTCTCATATTTTCAGCCCAAATGAAAGATATAACCTATACATATACTTGATAAGACAATAGAGGTGTTTTAATTGCATTTGGACTATTCTAGAGCACTAGTCAACACATTGCCAAAAATATGAGTCAATTTTCCAGCTTGGACAAAAGGGCTTCCAACCATCTACCAAGGTAAATTTTTAATTTCTAACTTATTCAAAAATTTAGGATATCGCCCCATAATGTATTGGACATAAAAATTTAAGCCCCATAAAGTCTTGGACATTAAAATTTAAGCCCCATAAGGTCTTGGACATTAAAATTTAAGCTTGAAACTTCTCTTGCTCAATTTGATCCTTGTGACTCTTTAGTTGTTTTACCTTGGCTCTTGTCACAACTCCTAGATATTCTTGCATGTCTAACCGGTTCACATTAAATAGTTAGACCATTCTACCAAGTATGGGATTTCTCTATTGCTTTCAATTTTAGCTGCTACAAAATTTCTATTTTACTAATTGGGAAATAGCATGTAACAATTGTCTTATTCATTAAAATAATGAAAATATCAACCAACCTATGGTTTCGCAACAAATTATCCTTTTATCTATTTTCATTGTAAAAGCAATCAGATGTTGTTCCTTCAAAATTGATTGTTTATGTTTCTACTCAAATTGGGATTGAGAAATCATCCAATTCAATATCCATCTCTAGAAGCCGAAACCGTTTGAATAGAATAAAAATGTACATTTTATATAATTTTTCAAAAAATATTAGAAGAGAAAATAAAAATGTTCAAAGTTTCAATGTGCCAATGAAAATAATTATTTAAGAAAAAACCTCTCTTTTTAAAAACCCCCCCCAGAAATATTAGGTGGCCAAAAAAATGTAAAAAAGAGGTAGGATGATAAGATTTGGGCTTTTTATGTGAGGCTGGACCCTAATTGGAAGGCTTAGGGTGGTTAGAATTAGTGCGCATTACTACAGGGATCTAGATTCTGTGGCCCATTACATTTATAAGGCAAATTATCCCAAAACTATATTACATTTACTGGAGAAGTGACTGTCCTTCATCTCTTGCATGCAAATTATGTGCTTTCCTTTTATGGCATCTATCAGTCTTATTTATTCATCAGGTGACTGTTGAAAACAAGACGTAGACTGAAGTGAAAGAACGAAACAAAGAAAGACGTTGAATAAAGAATAATAAGCTCAAATAAACTCTCTTCACCCATATTTAATTTGCTGGAAAAAAAGTTCTTGTTTCCAGAGTTTTGTCGATGTATTCATTCGTTCTCTTCACTCTCCCTCCTTCTATTTCAGCCTGATTGATACACCATATGTATATGCAGTACTTTTTAGAGCAATAAAATTGAAGTCAGAATCATTCTTTCTTTCTTTCTCAGTAGATTTTAGATCATACATTGTAAATTCTTATTGCAGTTTCTTAATACCCTTTCCTGTGTTTACCTTTTCATACTTTTTGCATTGCCACTATATGTATTGATCACGAGTGTAAGCCAATTCTTGGCCATTTTTCACACTTTTTCATTTTATTTTCCCAGCCAAAAACTATCTCTATGATGTATTTGGATTGGGCCTCACTAAAGAAGATTGGACCTTTATTTCTGGGCCAAGATGTCAGGCCGGGCCCATGGTAACTTGTACTATTTATATCTCTCTTTCTATTTTGGGCTGCCCTAATTAATGGGAGCAACCCCCACTTCTATTTTTTCTCTCCTTTTGCATTCCTCTTCTTCTTCATCAACCGAGCTTCCACTTTACTGTACTCTCAAGGACCCTCCTCCTCCTCCTCCTCTTGCTGCCGCTACTGCTATCACCGGCTCCGTTAGTCGAACACTCTGACTGTGGAGTTCGGCTTCTTGGAAAGAGAGAGAAAGAGAGAGAAAGAAAGAGAGAGAGAAAGAGAGGGAGGAAGGGAGCTGAAGGTGAGAGAGAGAGAGAGATTGTCCTTCTTTGTTGTGAGGCCGTCCAAGCTGAGGGACACCGGATCGGACCCCTCTTGCCGTTCACGCTATTGTTTGGTTGCTGCTCACAATCACCGCAGCTCCCCTTCGCTGCTCAAACCTCTGCTGCTGCTCCAGGTGCTACCAGTTGTAGTTTCTCCATGTTGCCGCCAGACAGAGTTCACCGCAGCTCGCTGCTGCTCGGCCGCTGTTCGACGCCGTCGATGGATCGTCTTCCGCAACTTCAGGTAAGTATCTTGAACTCCATTTCCTTTCCTTTTCTACTAATCGTTTTTGGTTGCAACTTCGCGTGGAGTCTCCGACGAGCTCTAGCCGAAGAAGAAGAAGAAGGATTCCAGCCAGAGAAGAGAAGATGTGTTAAAACATATTTCTATATTAGTTTAGGGACTATTCTATTATTTTTCTTTTCTTCAGGGGTTGTAATAGTAAATAGAAAAGTGGTGTAATAATAAGTAGGTCTATGGATCTTCAGATCCGCACAACAGTTATATCAGATCCCGAAAAAGATCTCAACTTTTCGGTGTTCTTGTGGACCGTCAGCCTGAGCTCTCGGGTAGCTCTCGGATTCAGCATTCCAGATTCACGAAGTCCGTGGATCTGGGTCAGGGAAGCATTCTCTAAAACTTCTCTATTTTATTTTAGTTTTTTGGTAGATCTATTATCATTATTTCTGCCTGTTTAGTTAGATTGTTTATTTTCTGCTAGATCTGTTTACTTGTGTTAAATCTGTTGTTTCTATTTGGATTTCTCTGTTATAGTCACTCTTCTGATTATTACCTTCACAGATCTATTATTTTGTGAATCTGGTTTATTTTTGAAAAATCTATATCCCAAGCCTGGCTTGAGTCCAAAGAGACTTCAAGTAGCTGTGTCTTGGCGATTTTTCTGTAACTGATTACAAATTGTTATTAGTATTCGGGATTGCTGGGTATTTCTGTTGTCTGTGTCGGAAGGCTGTTCCTCAGCAAAAGCTATCTGTTTCTCTATTTTCGATTATTGTGTTACTGCGTTGTTTGAATTTTTTGTTGTGAGATTCTTGCGTTTCACCTATTTTTACTGTGCCGTTTTTCAAAGCAAAATTCGGGCCATTTTATTTGTGTGACAAACTTGTTTTTAAATCTTTTATTTTTCTAGCCATTGTTTACTCTTATTTGCCATTTAATCATGTCTGTTCCAAAAATTGAAACCGACAAGTTTCATGGCAAATCTGATTTCGTAATGTGGCAGAGAAAAATGAAAGCAGTTTTAGTCCAAAATAAAATCGCACCCGTAATTGTAGCCCTGAAAAGTATCCGGATCTTGGAAGGGTGAAGTTCTTGCTGAAAAACTTTGTGATGCTCATAGTTGCCTCACATTGCATTTAACTGATAATGTTTTACGAAAAGGACAACGCTTTTGAAATTTGGACAAAACTCGAAAAACTGTATTTGGGAAAATCCTTGTAGAATAAAATTTATTTAAAATAATAGCTTTTCGGTTTTAAAATAGCGAGTCGAAATCACTTTCTGAAAACATTGATAATTTAAACAAAATCGTTTTGGAACTACAAAATATTGTAGAGAAGATCTCTGATGAAAACGTTGTTGTTATTTTATAAATTCCTTGCCTGAGTCTTTTAACAATGTTAAATCTGTTATCAAGTATAGCATAGACAATTTGACTCTTTCTGATGTTAAAAACGCTTTAAAATCACAAGATTTGGATTTGAGAAAAGAAAAAAAATCTAATGGAGAGAACCTTTACGTGAGAGGGAGGGTTGACCAAAGAGAATCTTTTAGTCACCGTGCTAAAAGTAAAAGAAGGTCCAAATTATGAGATAAGAAAGTGAAATGCTTTTATTGCAGCAAGGAAGGTCATATGAAAAACAAGTGTTTTAAGAGGATCAAAGATGAGAAACAACGTAAATAAGGTAAAGGGAGTGATAAAAATGACAAAACCCAAAGTTTTGAATCAGAGGGTAAGTCCATGTATTCTGAGGTTTTGTGTGTATCCCCTTCCCCTTTTTCCTCTGTTTCTGATCATTAGATTCTAGATTCTGGCTGCACTTTTCACATGACACCAAACAAGCACTGGTTTTCAGATTTTAAAACCCTTGATCATGGAAAGGTTTTCATGGGAAATAATCAAGTTTGTGACATCAAGGGCATTGGAAATCTTTTCATTAAAATGCATGATGGCGTGACCAGAAAACTGACTGAGGTGAGATATATATCCGACCTCTATCAGAATCTAATCTTCCTCGATGGTTTTGATTCAAACTGTTATTCTTATAAATCTAAAAATAGAATTATGAACGTTTGCAAAGGAGCACTGGTCATGCTCAAAGGTTTTAAAAGAGGTGGTTAATACCATTTGATTGGAAAAACTGTTTGCGAAGCATCTGCATTGATTTCGAAAACTATCCCAGAAAAGACTTTGTCGTGGCACTGTCGGATTGGCCACATCATTGAAAAGGGACTACATTGTTTACATAAGTAAAATCTTTTGTGTGGTGACAAAATCAATTCATTGGATTTTTATGACCATTGTGTTTTGGGAAAACAGCATAAAATTAGTTTTTCATTTGGCACAGACAAGTCCACTTCTATCCTTGACTATATGCACTGTGATTTGTGGGAACCTGAAAAGGTTCTAACTTATGGTGGCAATGTTTATTTCTTATCTGTTGTTGATGATTTTTCTAGGCATGTATGGGTATTTCTTTTGAAAACAAAGGATCAAACTTTTGAAAAGTTTTGTGAGTGGAAACGCCTTGTCGAAAATCAAACTGGAAATAAATTAAAAACAATTAGGACAGATAGTTTTGTAACAAAAAGTTTGCTGATTTGGGTTCATCGCATGGCATTTTGCATCATAGGACTGTTAGGCATAACCCTCAGAAAAATAGTGTTGCTGAAAGGATGAACCGTACCATCATGGATAAGGTTAGGTGTCTTCAGGTATCCCAAAACCCTTTTAGGGAGAAGCTGTAAGTACAGCTGTCTACCTCATCAATAGATCTCCTTCTACAGCCATAAACTTCAAAATTCCTTTAGAGTTGTGGTCTGGAGAACCACCAAACCTGTCCAACTTAGAATGTTTGGATGTGCTGCATTTGCACATCAAAAGGAAGGTAAGTTAGACCCTCGGTCAAGAAAGGGAGTGTTTATAGGCTATCTAGTGGGGTGAAGGGATATAAAGTTTAGCTCAAAGGTGAGCTGGAGTGAGGGTAGTTGGGAGTAGGGATGTTGTCTTCAACGAGCTTGATATGCCTTGCCTAAAGGCTAAAATCGATCTCGAAAGTTCTATCGATGTTCTCACGGCTGGGAATATTCCCGTGGAGGTGAAGGACACCTCCGAACCCTCACAAGTTCACACGCATGAACCCGAAACTAGTGGAGAGTCAGATGTACCGGCTAGTCAACCCGAAACCGACATGCCTAAATCTGAAAATTCAGATGACGATGAGGATTATCCAGAGGCACAAGCACAAGCCCTTAGAGAATACCAGCTGTCTAGTGATAGGGCTAGAAGAGTGTCGAGAGAACCCATTAGATACGGTTATTCATACATTGTCTCGTATGCTTTTGTTGCTGCATCTTATGTGGAAGAGAAAGAACCATTGTATTTTTCTGATGTGTTGAAGAGTCCTAATCGCTATTTATGGTTGCGTGCTATAGATGAGGAGATGTCCTCTTTAGACAAAAATAAAACTTGAATTCTTGTTCCAAACCCCTAAAAATAAAAATTAATTGATTGCAAATAGATTTTTAAAATAAAAAAGCCTGAGTCAGCCAATGAACCCCCAAGGTTCAAGGCCAGGCTGGTTGCAAAAGGCTTTTCACAAGTTGAGGGCATCGATTTTAATTAAATATTTTCTCCCGTCGTTAAATATAAAACGATTAGGATAATGCTGGTCATATTGCTTTTTATGATCTTGATCTTGAACAACTTGATGTAAAAACTACATTCTTGCATGGAGAACTCGAAAAGACTATTTATATGCATCAATCGCCAGGTTTTGAGGTAAAAGGTAAGGAACACATGCGTGTCTCCTAAGAAAGTCATTGTACGGACTCAAACAGTTACCGAGGCAATGATATAAGAGATTTGAGTCTTTCATGCTTAAAACAGCTTCATTAAAAGCAATTATGATAGCTGCTTATATTTTTGTGGTGATGATGTTGAAACTGTTGTTTATCTTTTGCTTTATGTTGATGATATGTTGAGTGTATGTAAGCATAGAGATAAGATTGCTAGTTTAAAATCCTTCTTAAAGTCTGAGTTTGACATGAAGGCTTTAAGTTCTGCTTCTAGAATCCTTGGGATGAACATAGCTAGAGATAGGACTGGCCGCTCCTTATTCATATCCCAGAAATCCTTTTTGTAGAAAATTATTTCCAAATTTTTGATGCATTTATGCAAGCCAGTTTGCACTCCACTTGCGAGCGATTTTCAGCTTTCCGAAAAATCTTGTCCTAAAACTGAAAAAGAGAAGAAAGACATGGAAAATATACCCTATAGGATGGCCATAGGTTCAGTCATGTATTCTATGATATCCCCCGACCTGATATTGCTTATTCCATAAGCCTTCTTAGCCGGTTCATGTCTAACCCGGGTAGGGATCATTAGGTAGCTCTCAAGTGGTCATTATGATATATTAATGGGACAGTAGACAGGGGCTTGCTTTATCACAACTGGTCCGATGATTTTGAACGGGTTGGTTATGTTGATTTTGACATTGCAGGTGACAAAGACGGTAGGAAATCTACCACATCTTATTTCTTTACCTTAGTGGGTAATTGCATATCATGGAAGTCACAATTGCAGCCTGTAGTTTCTTTATCAACTACGGAGACTGAATACATTGCTGCTACGGAGGCAATTAAGGAAGTCATTTGGCTTCAAGGGCTTTTAAATGAATTGCATGTTTTACATTCAAAAGAAGTTATTTACCATGAAAGGACTAAGCATATAGATGTTAAGTACCATTTTATTTGGGAAAAGGTTTCAAGTGGTTTAGTTAATATAGAAAAGATTAGTACTAAAGATAATCCTGCTGACTTTGGTACGAAAATTGTGAATTCTGACAAGTTTACTTTGTGCAGGGATCTCCTTTATATAGATGAAGGTTGACTATTTTTGAGTCGGTGATAGCTAGAAAGTTATGAAAATGTGTTCAAGGTGGAGTTTGTAGGCCAATTCTGGGCCATTTTTCACACTTCTTCATTTTATTTTCCCAGCCCAAAACTATCCCTATAATGTATTTAGATTGGGCTTCACTAAAGAAGATTGGACCTTTATTTCTGGGCCAAGATACCAGGCAAACCCGGCCTGCCCATGGTAACTTGTGCTATTTATATCTCTCTTTCTATTTAGGGCTACCCTAATTAATGATAGCAGCCCCCACTTCTATTGTTTTCTCTCCTCTTGCATTCCTCTTCTTCTTCTTCATCAACCAAGCTTCGGCTCTACTGTACTCTCAAGGATCCTCCTCCTTCTTTGCTGCCGCTGCTGCTGTCACTGGCTCCGTGAGTCGAACACTCTGCTCTGGAGTCCGGCTTGCTGGAGAAAGAGAGAGAGGGAAAGAGCTAAAGGTGAGAGAGAGAGAGAGAGAGAGAGAGAGAAATTGTCCTTCTTTGTTGTGAGGCCGTCCGAGCTGAGGGATGTCGATCGGACCCCCATTGTCGTTCATGCTGCTGTTTGGCTGCTGTTCACCATTATTGCAGCTCGCCTTTGCCGCTCGGACCTTTGATGCTGCTTCTGGTGCTACCAGTTGCAGTTTCTCCGTTTTGCCGCCAGACAGAGTTTACTGCAGCTCGCATTGCTCGTTGCTGCTCGGCCGCTGCTCGACGTCGTCGCTTGATCGTCTTCCCGCAGCTTCAGGTAAGTATCTTGAACTCCATTTCCTTTCCATTTCTACTAATCGTTTTCGGTTGTAGCTTCTCGTGGAGTCTCCGGCGAGCTCTAGCCGGAGAAGAGAAGATGTGTTAAAACACATTTCTGTAATAGTTTAGAGACTATTCTGTTATTTTTCTTTTCTTCAGGGCTGTAATAGTAAATAGAAAACTTGTGTAATAGTAAATAGGTCCGTGGATCTTTAGATTCGCACAACAACGAGTATTTTAAGAAATCATATTCAAGACTTTCAAGAATTACAACCCATGTGATTTTTTTCCTTAGCTAAGTTACATTCTATGTTCCTCATCGTCATTAACCTAGAAACAAAATATACCGTGAATAATAACATTATTGATATTTTTTCATTAAAAATTTGTGTTTTGTTCATAACCCTTTTAGTCTGGCCAGCGAGAAGGGGCACACGAGCATTGCTTACATGTAATGTAAGCTTCCCCAAAAGCGTTTAGGATGAGAGACCCCATCATTATCAAATTATAAATCATACTATTTGTACTATTTAAACCATAAAATTCATTCTTCTCTCTTCTTCCGACCTCTCTCTCTCGGCTCTATATATAAAAAGGGAATCTGAAGAAGGAAGACACTGAAACACTGTAGCAGCTTCTTCTCTACAAACTCTCTGCATGTCTCTTTCTTCTTTTTCTTTATCTTCTTCAAATTCATCACATTCTGAAACATTCTACAACAAATTAATTCTACTAATAGTAATACTCAAATAGAAACCCCATCCATCGCTCAAGAATCATATTCAAGTCTTTCAAGAATTATAGATGCTGCAGAGGACCCTTCACTCAAATCTGTTGTAATCTTTAACTTTGTACTTAGCGTCACCAGTTTTTTGGCATAGCCATTATTGTTCAGTTTTGTAATTCTTCTGACCTAGTACAACAAGGTACTAACGTGAATGGAGGAACCACAAAGTAAGTACCGTCGTTCCCGACAGACATTTACAATTCATCTTCGGCAATTCACAGCGAATGTGTAATTTGCTTGGATAAGTATGTGAATGGCGAAGTGATCCAAGAAGATTTTATTCAGTTTAATAATTTTGATTGTAATGCCAATACTAGCTAACTAATCCATATGAATACAAATTTTGACAGTAAGCTAGCTAACTAAATTAGGAAAGAATCTTCAACTTTGTATGTAGAATAATGAAAGTACTATCTATATATTAGATAGCTCATATATAAGTTTAAGATTCTTTTCTTTTTCATTTTAGACTCTTTATTTTTTTTGCTATCCAAGTTCCTTGTTCTTCCGAGCCTATGATTAAAAGGAAATATATACCTAATTCTTGAGTGGGTAGTTTGGGCTTAAGTCTAATTATAATCTTATGGGCTCCCGATTTGCAAATTTCGATCAACTTACAACTAGTTTTTTGGTTTAATGATTATATAGGAATTGAGTGAATTAAAAATTTCCTTAAAAAACATGACTCGTGCAAGAAGCCTGCATTAGATCGTTGAATTCTTCACCGAAGCTAGTTGTTGGGCCAAAATTATATGCACGAAATTAGCTAATGTACATATAAAGAAAAAATTAAAGATAATGTATGTAATTAATAGTATTTATATAGTTTATGTATAATGATAACAAATTATGTGTTGAACAGATGAAATTATCCCTCAAAAAATCATAACGCTTAAAAGACGTATAATAGGCTGTCAGATTCTGACGTGAGAAAGGGTGGCCGGGTAAATTAGATAAGAGAATGAAAGGAGATAATTATTTAGAAAACTACTAAAATAATATTGAGAAGTTTAATAATTATGTAGAAATTGAGTGAATGAATAAAAATTTTCTTTCAAAAACACGTCTCGTGCAATAGGCATCCATTGGATCGTTGAATTCAATTGGAAAGAGATTGATGGAGCTAAATTAAATGCATGAAATTAGTTCATATATACATAAAGAGAAAATTAAAGATAATATATACAATTAAGAATAACTATATAGTTTATGTACAATAATAGTAAACTATATGTTGAACAGAAGAAATTACCCCTCAAAAAATATGTCACATACAAAAAACACAGAATAGGCGATGTTGGATTACGTGAGAAAGAGTGTCGAGGTAAAATTAGAACAAAGCTAGTTCAGTATACATAATGGTAACACGCATTAAAAAAATCCTTATTCTATTGAAAAGTTTTATCAATTTCAATATTCATTTTGACTAATCAAATCGTACAGTGTAGTAATTTAAGAGGTTTTAATTATTAATCAGCGGGTTTTCATTTTGGTTGATCAAATTGTACAATATGGTACATTTGAGAAGTTTTAATTATCAATAAAATTTTATTCTCTTAAATTTAAGTAGATAGCCCTTCCATCGGAGAATTCTCCGGTTTTTTTCTTTATTTAGTCCATTTTCAAAAAATAGGTACTAAATAGGCTCAGTTTTTTTTTTAAATCCTAAAGAGGCCATAATGCACAGTCATTGTGCGTTATCAAATGAGATAACACACAATGGTTGTGCGTTATAGCTAATTACGGGCTTAATCTGCGTTAAGTGCTAAGGTGGATGATAACGCACAACTATTGTGCGTTATCTTGATGATAACGCACTTGTTTATGTTTATTAGGAAGAAATAATTTTTGTAGGTATTTGGAAAACTTTAAACATGAATAACTCTGCGATTGGATGTCCGTTTCACGCGTATGACCACTTGCTTTGATGGTTCTCCTAAAGAGAAACACAATGGCGTCGTCGAAAAAGTGATCCGGACGCGTTTCGGGACAAAAAAATTGTTTTGTATAGTCGAAAACTTTGACGGGGCATAACTTTGAGGCGATTCTTGTGGGCATTTCGGGTATTTTTTCGAGACCTACACGTTGGAAACTGTTTTCCCACCGACCGTTTCCACAAAAACCTCCTATTTTCGTTTTAATTTACGTTTTTGTAATTTTCTAATACTTTCTCTCTTATTAATTAAAAAATTATGCCGCCAATTTGAAAATTAAATAGAGGAGCAGTCTTCTTTTTGCTCTAATTAAAAATTCAAATGATTGAAGTTGTTAAATATTGGAATGCGTAAGTAAGTAAGTTATTATTAAATAAAATCTCATGCACTTATTGAATAAGATCCAATGGTGGTTTATTGATAAATCTTCTATATTATTTCTCATTAAGTCAAGGGTTCAAATCTTGTTATAAGACTTTCTTTTTTAAAAAGAAAGATTACAAGACTTTTAAAATAATAAAAAAAAAGACTTTCTTTTTTAAAAAGAAAGATTATAAGACTTTAAAAAAAAAATGAGGCAGATAACGCACAATAGCCTGTTAAAAAAGCTTGTTTAAGAAAAAAACCAAATTCTCCCTTGCTTTCAATTTTAGCTGCTACAAATTCTAGTTTCATAATTGGTAAATCGCTTGTGCTTTAAGGAAAGTAATTATTACCTTATTCATTATAATATTGAAAATAACAATCAACTTATGATTTCGCGAAAAATTATCTATTTATTTATGTTCATTGTGAAAACAATTATACATTATTTCTTTAAAACTGATTGTTTACGTTTTTATTCAATTTAGGATTGAGAAATCAACCAATTCAATATCTATATCTAGAAGGTGAAATTGTTTGAATAGAATAAGAAAGTACATTTTATATAATCTTCCAAAAAATATTAAAGGAGAAGAAATGCTCAAATATTCAACGTCCCATTGAAAATAATTATTTTACGGAAAAAAGGTCTCTTTTAAGGATTTTTTCTTAAAAGAGCTTCTTTTTTTTAACTGGCTACTAAAGTGGTCCGAAAATTTTTTTTTATCCCTAATTTGGCCATAACGCACAATGGTTATGCGTTATTAACTAGGATAACGCACAACTATTGTGCATTATCACTTAATTCAA
Organism: Catharanthus roseus; assembly: GCA_028651295.1. Lineage (NCBI taxonomy): Eukaryota > Viridiplantae > Streptophyta > Magnoliopsida > Gentianales > Apocynaceae > Catharanthus > Catharanthus roseus. Next base: position 33,992,184 of record JAPQWS010000159.1, on the reverse strand, counting down.
GATTTTTTCCCTTAATTCGCCGATGTGGCGCATAACGCGTAACGTTTATGCGTTATCAGCCACATCAGCTTTTTTATTTTTTATTTTTTTATGTTGATTAGAATTTTGAAAAACTTTAAACATGAATAACTCTGCGATCGGATCTCCGTTTCACGCATATGACTACTCGTTTTGATGGTTCTTATAAAGATGAACACGTTTCGAAGCAAAAAAATTGTCCCGTATAGTCGAAAACTTTGACGGGGCATAACTTTGCGCTCGGATGTCCGATTGAGGCGATTCTTGTAGGCATTTCGGGTATTTTTTCGAGATCTACACAATAGAAACTGCTCCAGCAGTTTTCCACCCACCATTTCCACAGAAATATCCTATTTTGTTTTAATTTACGTTTTTGTAATTTTCTAATACTTTCTCTTTTATTAATTAAAAAATTACGCTGCCAATTTGAAAATTAAACAGAGGAGCAGTCTTATTTTTGCTCTAATTAAAAATTCAAATGATTGAAGTTGGTAAATATTGGAATGCGTAAGTATGTTATTATTAAATAAAATCTCATGCACTTATTGAATAATATACAATGGTAGTCTACTGGTAAGTCTTCTATGTTACTTTTCATGAGATCAAGGGTTCAAATCTTGTTACAAGACTTTTTAAGGGAAAAACTTTATGGCCAAATTAGGGATAAAAAATATGCCACTTTAGTAGCATGTTAAAAAAAATGGCTTTTTTAAGAAAAAAAAAATCCTCTTTTAACCTTTAAAAAAAGAAAGTAATATTAGAAGGAATCCCAAAATGGATGAGAAGATAGGATGGTAAGAGTTCGGCCTCTTATATATGAGGCTGACCCTAATTGGAAGCCCTAGGGTAGTTAGAGTTAATAGGCGTAATACATTTATAAGGCAAATTATCCCAAAACTATAGTACATTTACGGCCAATGTGTTTAGCAATAATTACTGGAGAAGTGTCTGGCTTCATCTCTTACGTGCAAATTATCTGCTTGCCTTTTATAGTGTTCGGCCAATTCTTATTTATTCATCAAGTGTCTCTTCAAAACAAAACACAGAATGAAGTGAAAGAAACAAACAAACAAACAAAATAGACGTTGGATTAGGAATAATAAGCTCAAATAAACTCTCTTGACCCATATTTAATTTGTTGCAAAATTCTTGTTTCCGACAGTCTCATCTATATATTCATTCGTTCTCCTCAGTCTTCCTCCTTCCGTTTCATCCTGATCGGAACACCATATATACATGCAGTATTGTTCAGAGCAAGAAAATTGAGTGAGAATCTTTTTTTCTATCTTAGTAGGTTTGAGATCATACAGTGTATGTTTTGATTGCAATTTCTCTTTACTCTTTCATGTGTTATTCCCTTCTCATTCTTTTTGCATTGCCACTATATGTATTGATCACAAGTGTTTCAAGAAATCATATTCAAGTCTTTCAATAATTATAACCCATTTGATTTGTTTCCTTAGTTAAATTCTATGTTCCTCATCATCCTTAACCTAGAGAGAAAAACGTACTACAAATAATAACATGGTATGAATCTACAATGGCTTGAATGAGATCCAATTTCCCTCCCAAGATGCAACTCTCTATAAGAGGCCCTTTGAACTCCTATATGAAGAATTCGAAATTCCAAGAACCAAAGCAGGACAATAAATAAAGGAAGATAAAAAAAAAACTTCCTATCTTGAGGGAGAATCAACAAAGCCTAAAGAGACTTCACCTATTCTCCACACACAACGAAGACCTAAACTCCTAGTAAAACTAGCTATACAAAAGCTACCACCTCCATAAAGAGAAGGATTTGGGAATAAAACAAGAACTCTTCAATTGAATTGAAGAATCACTTGCCTAGAATTGTGCAATGGATAGAAATCCCTAATTTACAAAGAAGTTGGAGAAACCTCAAGAAACCTAGGCTCTTCACTCAAGTTTTCATTCAAACTATATTCAATGTTGTGTTTAATGGCTGAAAAATATACATATATAGTGTTCCACATCATTAACTCTCAACTCTAATTGTTAATCTAGCTTATAATAAGTAGATGAGCACTTCGGCCACTTAATTAAATGTCAAAATAAACTTAACAATCAAATGATGGATCAAAGAAGTTAAAAGCTCCCAATTTGTCAGCCATCTGAGACCTACCGTCGACGGTAGGCCTCGCCCTACTGTGCACCGTAGGTCAGCCTCTCAACAAGAATTCTGCCCAAAACCCTACCGGCGATGGTAGGGTGGACTTACCATCAGTGGTAAGTCTTATGCCGACTTCCCTTCCATGAGCAGAGCCCTACCGTGGATGGTAGGGTTCACATATTCTTTCTTTTGATTTTTTTGAAGCTTCAAGATTTTCCAAACTTGTTTCTTTGGCCTCCTCTTCGTGCACTATAGACATTAGGAATGTTTTGGTGCTTTCTTGATCTTCAGTTTCTCCTTTCCAATGCCTTCCATGTAAAATCTTAAAGGTCTTTCCGAGCAAATCCACCATTTCTTCATTCTCCTCTTTCAACTTCCTTGCCCTCGACCTTGTAGCCGATCCTTGGAAGATCTTCATATTCTCATGCTTATCCCGGGTCATATCATACCCCTCTCTTTAAAAAAGATTCGTCCTCGAATCCATCCTTCAAATAAGCACAAGAGGTGGGCAATATTGGACATGGAAGCATTAAAAGAAGTAATATTATGAACACTACCAAAGCTCTCAAGAATTAGAAGAGAATAAGCAAATAATGCGTCAAGTTTGTCGATCATCTTCTCAACACCTAAAGAATTCCACAAGTGTCGTATATGCTTAAATGGTCTATGAAAAGCAAAAGTAGTGTGGATATAAAGGTTTAAAACAAAACCAACCACGGAAGTATTAAAAATACACCACCAAAATGGCACAAGATTTCATAGAACAAGAAAAAAGGTAGAAATATGGATATCTTGCAAATCACTCACAACAACAAAGGTTTCTCACACTTCTTTGAAAAGATAATGAAAGGTGACGATTGGAGTTAAAAGAGTTCAAATGTTTGAGTAAAGAATTGGAAAAGAAAGTTTCAGAGGTACATCATCCTTGACAAACTTTCAAAAGGAGAGTTAACTACATAATCTTTAAATGGAGGATGGATAAAGAAACTTTCATCCTTGTCAAAAGTTAGAAACAATGCATAAGATTCAAAAGCTTTGTAATGCTCTTCTTCGAAAGGATGATGATAATGAAATGTTGATTCCAACAAAAACCAAGAGCATTTGAAAATGATAAATAATTTTTGTGCTTCCACAACTCCATTACTTCACACTCAACGGGAGAAGAAGTAGTCACAAGTTTTCAAAATCATTAAATCCTCTACACTCCTTCAAGAAAGTACATTCACTAACATTTTTAGAAGGTAAGTAAAAGTAGAAACTTCTATCATTTCAAAACTCTAAAAATAACTCAAGCAAACCAAAAGTTTGAAAAGTATCCCTCCCAAGAAGATAATGGTAAGGAAAAATGACTTTCCATAGGAACTCCAAAGCATTTGGACATGAAAGATAAACCTGGTATGTTACTAAAGCCAGAACTTGAAAATTGAGCTGAGTGGAAATAGATACAAAATGGTCAAAACTCAAAGATCCTCTACCTCCCTCTTTAAATCTCATTTTCTTTAGAAACTCTTTAAAAGGTGGATGATAAAACAATGTCCCATCAAATCTAAATTTCAAAAACACGGACCAAGAGTTCTCCCCAAAACTAACAAGTGTAATGGACAACTTTGAAAACAACTCCTTGAAAGGGAAACTGTAGTAAAGATTTCTTCCCACCAATCCGGTCCAAATGGGTTTTAAAACATTGCTTGCCACACTAGTTTCCACAAGTTCACAAAAATTAGTTTTACTCATTTTAAAACAAGAACCCATTTAGTTTTCGAAATCCTTTGACAATAAGAACTCCTTATAAAGCAAATGAAAGAATTTGAAACCAAAAGCCGTTTCAAATAAAGTTTTAAAAGATATCTCCAAAATGAGAAATTTAAGCCTTTGAAAAGATTTTATAATTAAACCATTCACGAGCAACAAAGGTTTTTCCACAAGATTATGCTTAACAAAACCCACCACATAAGGATCAAGAGAAGTCAACACATATTGCAAAAGTTCAACTATATCCCCTTGAAACTTAACACAATTATCACCAAGTAAAGAAAATAAGGAACCATCAAAACTATAAGAACTCTTTTCAAGAAAATCGAAGATGCGATGATTAGCATCCCCTAAGGAATCACAAATATTCCATGGCTCAACATCGTGTGCAATAAAAACAAGAATAGCATGAATCAAGTCTTGAACCACTAAGAGATGAGTTCTATCTAAATTAATAACTTGATGGAGCACATTAACGAATAAAGAATGATCCCTTTGTCCTATGACATCACAAAAGAGAAACTTAACTACCTCATAGCAAGAATAAGCAATGTAACAAGAATAGAAGGTAGAACATGCAAGATTAAACTCAAGAAAGACATACCTATCTAAGAACAATTTCAACTCTTTAAAGGAAAACACAAGGTAAAAGAGAAATAGGTTTGAAGAAAAACTCATTGACGAATCTTCATAGCATAAGAATAGTTTTCCTCTTTTCCTCCAACGGTTTCGCCTTGGGCTTCGAACTCCGCTCATTGATGTTATGTTGCAAGCATGTTGGAGCGAATTCCTATCAAGATCAAGTACAAAAGAGCAAGATTTAGTCTCTTTACAAAAATGACCAAAACATGAGTATGAAGGTAGAGAAGGAAAGCTTATTATATTGTAGGAGTAGTAGTCCATCTTCTCTTCATTCTCCATGTTTTGCCTCCAAAATTTCTGCACATATAAAGAATCCTTAACAAGAAAAGAGTTAATTTCATTAGTAAGAAAATTCACTTCCTCACCCTTTTCAATTGCCACTTGCTATTTTCTTGTTGCTCTTCTTTATAGCTCTCTTGTTTTACCATGAGGCTCTCATTTTCTTTCATTACCTCACTTTCTCAAGCTCACTCTCCTTTTCTTTTGATCATTCTTCTCTCTCACTTTCTCTTGAAAGAATAGAGTTAGAATTAAGGATACATAATCTCTCTACTAATCCCTCTTCTTTTTCCACTCTTTCTTTATCTTTAATTCCATGCTCTCCTCTCGTTCAATGTTCTTCTCATTCTTAAATATCCTTAACCTCTCCTTCATCTTCTTTTGCTCTTCATATACTTGGTGTGGTGCCAAAGTCTTAAGAGTAGTTCTCTTACCATTCTTAGCCACGTTGATAGCATTCTTGACTCCATCATGTTTAGCTCTTCTATCATACATCTAAGGATGTCCCAACAATAGGTGACTCTCTTGCATGGGTGTTACATCACATAATACTTCATGTTTAAACAACCTAAAGAGATAGGCAACCATACTTGCTTATTGGTTCTAACTTCAACACCTCCATCGAAGCATTGACATATGTAAGGCCTAGGGTGCTCAAGAAGAGGCAAACTCAACTTCTCTACTAGATAAGTACTAGTCAAATTAACTTGACTACCACTATCTATAGCAAGAATTACAATCATGTCTAGCACCTTGGTATAGAATAAGTGATCTCTTTGACACCCACTCCCAAAGACATTTTCATCAACTAATTCCTCATGGTTAACTCCTCTTCCACAACTTTGATCACCATCATCATAGCTATCATGATACCCTTTATAATAATCATAAGGACTATTCTCATAATAATTATATGTTCATTAACTCCGTCATATCCCCCATAATTATCATAAGGAATATGATCAAAAGTTTTAGCATGAGAAGAGACGTTACCAATTCCCATTTCTCTCCTATGGGTTAAGTTTCCAGCTCTATGGTTGCTTCCACCCTAACAATTCCCACCATAGTCTCTGTCCTTATAATCTTTATATTCGTACTTCCATAAACAATTTTGGTATAGCCATTATTTTCCGGTTTTGTAATTATTTTGACCTATTATGACAAGGTACCAACGTGAATGTAGGTACCGGAAGGCAAGTTCCATCGTTGTCGACATACATTTACAATTCGTCTTTGGTAGCCAACGGCAAATGTTTGATTTTCATAGATGAGTGCATGAATGGTGAAGAGATCCAAGAAGATTTTATTCAGATTAATAATTTTGACAGTAATTCAAATATTGACTAACTAATCCATATTAATGAAGAGTTTGACAGTAAGCTTGCTAATAAAATTGGGAAATAGACTTTAATTTTTTATGAAATATTATGCGAGTACTATCTATATTATAGATAGCTCATAAGTTTAAGATTTTTTTCATTTTGCATTTTAGACGCTTTATTATTATTCCCTATCCAAGTTCCTGATTCTCCCGAGCCTATGATTAAAAGGAAATATATATGTATATATATCTATATTTATCTAATTCTTGATTGGGGTAATCTGAGCTAAGTCCAATTATAATCTTATGGGCTCTCAATTTTTAAATTTTGATCCAGTTACAATTAGTCTTTTAGAATAATGGTTATATGGAAATTTAGTGAACGTAAAAATTTTTCTTCTAAAACATACCACGTGCGAGAGGTGTGCAATGGATTGTTGAATTCAACCATGAAGAGAGGTTGTTGTGACTAAATTATATGTTCAAAATTAGTTCATATGCAGAGAAAGAGAAATTAAAGATAATTTATGTAATTATTCATAATTATATAATTATGTATAATGATATGAAATTATATGTTAAACGGACAAAATTGCTCCTGAAAAATTTGTGATGTGCAAATCACATGCAATAAGCTGTCACATTTTGTCATGATAAAAATCGAGTGAATGAAAAAAATTATTTCAAAAACACGTCACGTGCAAGTCTTTCAATAGATCGTTAAATTTAATCATGAAAAGGGTTGATGGGGGTAAATTAGATGATGCACGAAATAAGTTCATATTACAACAAATTTGAAAAATATCAAAGATAAAAAGTTATCGGACTAAAATAAGTAAAAAAAGATCTTGGACTAAATTTGAGCATAATAAATAGTTATTGGATTAAAATAAGTAAAAAAAATATAGAACTATATATATATACATATATATACACACATATACATATATATATATATTATAAATTATAATCCTTTGACATGATGTATCATAATTCAGCTAGGATAAAGTGATTGCCCATGAGAATATATTCTACTCAATCTCAAAGGAATGTAAACGTTCATAAATAGGATTAGTATTGAAAAGTACTTAGTCAACCCTTGGTTTTTGGGAGTATCAGCCCTCAAAGAATGGTTTTCTTCAGCCAGTTGCTTTATGTTATTGTCCAGCTTGACACTCTAAAAGCAATAAATAAATAAATGAATTATATATATATATATATATATATGACAAAAGCATCTAAAATAGCCGGCGACAGCAGCGTACAGAAAAAGCCAGCCGCGGTAATGAAAAATCCTTTTCATCACACTTCTAATCTTAATCCCTATACTCTGATCCCTATACTCTGATGTACTGTGATACCTTCAGACAACTTCTTACTCATGTCAAACTTCGAGAAGGAAATTAGGAACAATGGTCCATGGCATTCTAAAATTCCATGAAAGAAAACTGAAAGATGTGCTTTCTGGACAGTACTCTAAACCGTCTCGATGATGATTTTGCGGAACTAGAAGATCGGATTAAAATGAATTCGCTAATCCAGTCCTGGATCTTCAATACAACAGATCCAGAATTGAGCAAACATATTTCATATATGGAAAATGCTAAAGACTTCTGGGACAAATTGAAGTCAGAGTTCTTTTGCTTGAAATATGTTGCGTATTCTTCTTGAACTTAAACTTGCCCTTTCCAACTGCCACCTACAAGGGGATACCGTAGACAAAAATATTGTGGCAAACTCAAGCAAATTTTGGACAAACTTTCTAACTATGATCAAATTGAGGATTATTGTTGGAATAGGCATACCTGGGCGTATGACTGAAACGAAACGGCAGCCAACAGGAGGAGAAATTGCACCAGTTCTTGCTTAATCTTGATGATTCCACTTTTAGGACAGTAATTTCTCAAATTGTTAATATGGAGCCCTTACTTAGCGTTAATAATGCTTACTCTAAATCATCCAAGAAGAGCAGCACAGCATTGTTGCTCGGGGTAAGGATGAACGATCTGGAGCAGTCGCATTCGCAGTTCGAACTAATGATAAAAATACTCTATTTTACATTCTTCGTACAAAATTTGGACATATTGCAGAGACTTGTTATCAAGTAGTAGGGTATCTCGATTGGTGGGGGGGATCGAAGTGCTAGGGTGCAGGAGTTGGGTCCTGCGGTAAAGGCCACGGGGTGGGATTCATCTACCCGCATTTATGAGAAGATGAGGTTTAGGTTTAATATATTTTCTGCAACATTTCTCGATCTGAGGTTTATCAAAAAAAAAAAAAAAAAGAACGCAAGAAAGTTCTGAATTTAAAGTATTTCGTGTCAAGCTGCAAGCCTCAGAGGCAAAGTAATAAGCTCCATTTAGAATAATCTCAATTTGGTTCTTATAATTAAAGATGCTTTTCAATCAAGGTATACATATCACTAAATTAGAAAAAAATAATAAGTGTCAATTAATGATTTTTTTATAATTTTTTTAAGGAAACCTTTGAATATTTAATTGTCATAGGTTAAAAAAATGAAAACTTTATATTTTTCTAAAAATATAATATGGAGGGTCCTCATGATCGTTTTAACATATGTCATAGAGAAAGTGTTACATATAATGTCGAATTCTACAATTAAATATTATAGAATCAAATTGAATTTAAAACAATAAGAACCAAAGTAATATTGAGCGCTAACTTTGAACTTTCAAATATAGACATGAACTATTTTTTATAAATTATTATTATTTGAGAAGTAAAAATAGTTCGTGGCTAAAAAAAGATAAAATTATAGTTTGTGACTATAAATTGAAAAATAAAAATAATTCATGGTTTAGAAAAAGATAAAATAAAAGTTTATAGTTATAAATAGAAAAGTAAAATAGTTTTAAAAAAAAAACTCTAAGAATCCGCCTCAAGCGTCATCTATATTCTTTTTTAACTACTTTACTCAAAAATAATTTTTTCATTAAAATTTTACCAAAATACGATTAAGGTGTAGCTTATTGATAGTTTCGAAAAGTGAAACGAGGATTCTTAATCGCTACAGTGCAAGGTAAGCGGACCAAACACCGTAGAGGTGTGTTCAACCCGAGTGTCGAATCTCTCAAGGACAGACAAGATTAAACTACTCTACCGTTATTTCAATGTTTAGTCTAAAAATCGTCGTTAAAAGGAGAATTAACTACCAAAATGCTAATAAATGCTATAATCATAAAAAAATAATAATAACAACAAATATGGAAAGAAATATATTGGAAAGGTATGGATCTTGAGATCCTCCTAATCTTGTTGCTACTTCAATTAACTAATTTTAACAGAAATCAATGTTGTATAAACAAATTGGGTCATCACACTTGCAATCGAACTAACCCTATCTCTAGGTGAAAGTCTCCCTATTCACTAACCCTTAGACGAGAATCTCTTCTCTCCCTAACGAGTTATGAACGCCATACGTGCAGGTGATTGAACCTAAAAGTGCATTATAATATCTCTAATCTAATGCCCCAATTGATCTCCAAATTGATTGCCTTAGGGTATTTTTCTTCTCAATTCCAAACACCCTTACGATTAATCTAAGTTCGCGAAACTTAAATTGTATAAAAATAACCAATTGTAGAATAATTCAATTAACAATAACATTCAATTTCAAAAGATTCAATCAATTTCATAGATACCAAAATTAGAGTTCAACCTGTAACGCCCTACCCCAGCACCTAGCATGACTTTAAAATTACGAACGTTATGAAGATAGAGTTTGGATCTATATAGGTGGGATATAGTGCTTTTGATAGTTAGTGGTATTTTGGGGATACTTAGAAATAAGAATAAAATTTTATTATATTGAGATTTTATTATTAAAGTTTATAGGTGCCTTTAAGTGGATTTTATTTTTGATATTTAGTGTGTGTATTTTAAAAATTTAAGTACTTGACATTTTCATATAAGATTTTTTTTTAAAAAAAAACTTCCCAATTAAGAAATTTGCCGCCACCTCCTATACCCACCTATCACCACCACAATTCCTTTCCTTTTCTTTTCTTTTCTTTTTTCAGGCCCTAACTGCCATATATATATATATATATGTATATATATATAAGTCATGGTTTGTTTTTCTTTTCTACTTAGCCATTCGGTAGCTATATATATACATATATATAAATATATTATGAGGTTTTTCTTTTTTCTTTTTTAATAGGAACAACTTGGAGCAGCCACTAAGATTAGTTCTTTTCTTTTGTTTATTAGTTATATTATATATATAGTATAAGCTTATATATATAGTTTAGGTTGATTTATTTTAGGATTTAAATGTTTTAAATGGATTTTAGTATATAGTTAATTATGGTTTCTTGGGAAAGTATATATATTTTTTTAAGGGTATAAGATTTTTTATCTTTTTAAAGAATTATTATAAATATATATCATTATATAGGTATATATATACCTCCTAAGTTTATTTCGTAGGATTTTGATATCATTTAGGGAATAGGGCTATTTAATTGATACCCAGGTATTAAGTGTTTTCATATTATTATTTTGTAGGAGCGTAACATCAGATCTGCATCTAGGTGAGTCCACCAACTCCATTTTATTATGTTATTTCAAATATTACAAGACGTATAAATATGTTTTTTCGAACAGTCACAAAATTTTGCTATTTTTGGAACAATATCACTCAACGTGTCTCTGGAGATATTCTCCACAATGTGTTACGTGTTCCTTAGAAAAATACATAGGAGCGGTGCTCCATATAGGTGATTCTTTTATAACAGACTATTACTGTGGTGAAAAGGAATTTTGTTCTACGCAGGTTTTTCTGAAAATATTTATATGTTGGAAAATGTTCTAGCTTGAAAAGTTACATGTTTTGACATGCATGAATATAGATCTGGCATTGGCATAATTGTGAAATTTGCATGAGCATGTGATGATTGGCGGATGAGAATTTTTGGTGCTCTGAAATGTTTATGACTTGAATCTGTTATGACGGCCGGACAAATGGCCTTTCGATTTGTAAATACATATGAAAACCTCATTCCTAACAAGGTTAAAGTTTGGTGAAAATCAAGTGAATGGACGCGTTAGCGGGTTGCACTGTACATGGCTTGTCCCCCGTATTAGGGCCTCTTCTGATGATGTGGACGGGTTTTTGACTCTAATGGTGGATCCACTTGAAGAGGGACGTAGTACCTGGAGGGCGTGGCCCAATCGATATTTACTGGACATCGCATCATGCTCTGTGGTGGGACGGCCGCCTAGTGTAGAGTTAGGAGGGGCTCGAAACTGAGGTTGGTCTTAGGGCAGACTTGGTAGGTGCCCCAGGAGTCTGTAGCCTGATGTTTTGACCTGTGATATAGAGTGCGGTTGTTTTGTAATCGAGCGCTTGTATGGTATTTGGCTGGTATTGACTACAAGATGTCGGAACTTGGTTCTGATGACCTTGTTATATTATGGGATTCGGACTTTGTCTGTGGAGCCCTACTGTTACATTACATGTTCTTCTGAATTCGGGTGTAGAAGCTGCGCTAATGTGTCTTGATTAGCTCAGACTTCCCAGCTGCGCTCAAAACCTTCATGTAGGCTCATGCATCAGTTTTGTTAAAATAATAAAAGAAAATGTTTTCTTATAACATTACATGAGCTGTTTTATGAAACTACATCATCATTGTTTTAAAGAAATCACTACATCGCACACACACACGTGGACTCACTGAGCGTTCACGCTTACGTTTTTTTGTATCATGTTTTCTGCTCAGATTAACTCAGGACGGTCAGAGATACAATAAATCGCTGAAGTTTTAGGCATGGACTTTTGGTTCGAGTCTCTCTGGAAGATCATGAGTTTCTTTTTTACTCTCTTGTACTCGAGCCGTTCGTAAAGTATTTCTATCTTTGTATCAAAATTATCATAAGATAAGAAGTTTTCTTGAACCCTATATTTTGATCGCTATTTTAGTGTTTAAATTACTTAGTTTTCTGCTGCATATTGTATATATACTTCTATGTGTTGCCCAGGGGGTTATGTGAAAAACCTTAGAGGGGGGGTGAATAAGGTTTTTGGCTAATTTAAAAAATCTTTTGTTTGATTAGAAAGATAAACCTCCAATTTGTTTGTGAAAGATTTCTAAAAACTCTTTTTAATAAGAATCCACACAAAGCACAATCTTATAGAATTGGCAATTATGAAAAGAGCAAAGAGTTAAAGAGCATGCACAACAATTTATAGTGGTTCACTCTCTCCAAGAGCTACATCCACTACCTTGAGCCTCAACCCAAGGATTTCACAAATCCACTAACTTCAAGTTGATTACACAACTACACAATGAGGTTCACCCTTCAAGGGTTTTACACTATAACCTCAATCACAACAATACAACTAGTTAATCAAAGGATCACCCAAAGGGTTTTCCACAAACCTTTGATCACAATAAAAGAATAGAGAGAGTTAGGAACAATGTTACCAATTTAGCTTGAGAAGAGGAAGATTACAACTCAATGATATACTTCTACAAGCACCTCTTTTCTTTGTCTTTGATGAATGATCAATAATGAAGCTCAAGAAGATTTTTGTTTGGGATTGAAAATGATTTGTAATAAAATGTATTTTTGAAGCTCTTGAAATGTATTAAATGTTCTCAATAAGTAATTCCCAAACTTGTTGAATTTATGGCTGATAATTGAGTGTATATATGGGGTTTTTTAAGCTTAAGACCGTTGCCTAAGAAATAGGCTGTCAAATTTCAAAAATGACCGTTGCTTCTGTGCAACGGTAATATTTTTTATACTCGATGACTAAAAACGGACGATCGGTTTTAAAAACCGGACTCGCCGAATTTCGGGACGGAAAGATTCGGACTTGGTTTTCCGAAAAACGGACTACCGAATTGTAAAAACGGACGATCGGTTTTAGAAAACGGACTATCGGTTTTAAAAACGGACTATCGGTTTTAAAAAAACGGACTATCGGTTTTAAAAACGGACTCCCCCTTTTTAAAAAACGGACTCCCCCTTTTTAAAAAACGGACTTCGAATTTTTTTGTTTTTTCCTCGACCAAGTTTTTTTTTCGAACAAAACTTTCTTCCAAGTTTCAAAGGCATTCTTGACAATTTTTTAAAGAGGAGAAAAACTATTCAAAACATCTTAAAGTCAAGAATACTTGGATTTTATCAAAGGATTATATTTTAGAAAAACATGAGAAGAGCTTCATGTATGATCAATGAATCAAAGACTAAGACTAGAGAGTTTTACAAGATAATACCTAGTTCACAAATACAATGTCTTCAATGTCTTCAATTGATTTGATCTTGGTATGGCTTGATCTCTTCTTCTCTATTTTGCCCTCATCATCAAGATCTTTTGCTTGAGACTTTGAGACTTCATATGTTCTTCTTTTGTTCTCTATGAAGGGTTAGCTAACATACTCACACAAGCACATGTTAATCATAATCAAAACACAAGTAATAATGCCCTTAGTTTTAAACTATATTAATACTTAAAACTATTTCATTATTAGTTATTTAAAAGGTAATATCAAAATATTAATTTTATTTCAAATTCATTAATATAAAATTATAAAATTGTTTATTCAATTATTTTATTTTCTCAAGAAAATATTAAGAATGTAACTCTACTATTATAAAAGTTTCTAACAGCATCATGGATGATTTACACATTTTAATTTCTTACTTTTTTTAGTTCTCTTATGCCCTTTAGTTAATTAATGGAAACTTAATACATTGAGAGGTTCAGAGTCTTTGATAATTAGATAAGAGTTATATAGAAGATAATAATTAAAAAATAGATTTTAATGTATAGAGGAATTGGAAGGTTTTGGGTGATTAAATAGCTATTTAGGAGTTACATAAAAAGACAATTAAAATAAAATTTGTATTAACTTTTTAAGTAAAATAAATTATGAATATTGGACACTTAAAATTTTGTCTATAAAACATAAATTAAAAAATATTAAACAAGTTAAAATTTAAAACAATATATAACCAATAAAAATATAATAATAACTATAACAAATTAAAGTTAAATATCTATGGAAACATTTTTCTCAAAATAACTAATGTTAGGGGAGGATAAGAATTATTTGGAGAAAATACAAGTTTGAAAAAATTATTTGTAAAGGTATTTAAATAGAGAAGTAAAAAAATTGTTATATTCATAAATTAATCACATGGTGTATAATGAAAATTACATAAACAAAATTATAAGTTGTGAGAATTATTTGTAAAATATATTGAACATATAAGAAAGAAGAGAATATTTTATTTTGGAATTACATAGAGAAATAATTATTTTTGAAGTATATTTTAACATATGGAAGAACAACATTTTATTTCATAAACTCTAGATAACTCATGAGGCAACTCCAAATATTAAATATGTAAATGAGTTAGTAATAAGAAAGTTTCAAATATTAAACATCCAAATATTCAAAAGAAAAATGAAAATTCTTTAAAATAAAGAAAACATATAATATAACTCAAGAGTTTAATATGCAAAGAGGCTTTTAATAATATATAAATAATTAATAGCTTTCTCGTATAGTTTCTTATGTTGCCATTAAAATTATTTAAGTTACGAAAGTAATCAACTAAACAATCACATGAATAAATCATAATTGACATGTTATACAATTAATGAGATAACTTCAAGTATTAAATAGACAAATGAGTTAGTAAAAAGAGAATTTAAAATATTAAAGAGATATATGAATTACAGAAAATATTTCAAATATTAAAGATAAAAATGAAAATTATTAAAAATAAACTAAATATAATTACGTTGAAAAAATATTGAAAAAAAAACAAAGAAAATATATAAAAGGTTTCATTTTATCAAAACTTTATTACCATTACTAGTGTTTCAAAAAAGAGCATTGACACACAAGATATTTTAAAACATCCGAATTACAATCGAAAACAGCCCCAAAGTGAATAATTAAGGGGAAAAGAAAGATAAATTTCTTCCCTGAGATAGTGATATAGATATACAGCTTTTTACATTAAAGAACGAAGTAACCAATTCACAGTGCTTGTATGCATACTTTATAGCTAAAATCAAATCCCAGATCATGAATTATTCAAACAAGCTTCTTCTCTTTTGATCAGAAGCAACAGAAGGGCCAGAAGAATGAACAAAAGAAACAAAGCGAAGGGTATGTACATACAGAATCCGGGATTAAACATCTCCCAGATTATCTAAATCTGTTTCATCAACCTTGAACCAGTCATTCGGTTCCTCACCTTCTGAACCTTTGGCTCGCGTGGTCGACAATCCTGCCTTTGCTTTTGCTTGAGAAACCTGAATTCCAACCCATTCATTTGATTCACTCGATGAGGAAACTCTAGCACTCTGTTCTAGCCTTTGTGCTGATAGTCTATCAGATAAATCATTGTCCTCATCTTCCAGATCACTGAAGGAAATGTCCTCCACATTCTTAGAGTGCATCCAACGTGACGCTGATTTATCTGGATCAACTTCTTTTTCTGAACTTCCCCCGAGTTTCCCAGTTTCAATTTCTTGCATCTTTCCTTCATTAGTTTCTTTCTCAAACGAAACATCTCTCTGCACAGATGAACTATCTACCTGTTTTGTATTTATCTCCGGATTAACCTCAGCGGCATTAGGAGTCTCAGAATCACGAGTCTCCACTTGTGATTTCCTCTTATTTTGCAAGTTCTGCAGAAGTGTCTCCCTAGCATGCAAAATCTGTAAAAGAATGCACGTTTCAATAAAACCAATAAAATTTGAACCTAGGATCATATTAAGAATAGAAGACCACATAGCATCCTAGTCTCGTAGTGTTCACGCTGCTAGTAGATCGTATATAATCAACAAAAAACATCATCATAAAATGGAGACAGTCTTGCCTCAGAAGTTGATAGCAGCTCCATCTCAATCTCATTCAGCCTTGGAAGCAACAATATAAAATAGATCATCCAGAATTGTCCACCACTCAAATGGCTGCGAATTTTCTGTCTCAAAGATGCAAGACTAGGCACCAATTGTTCAATAGTTATGGCATGTTCTTTCTGACCTTGAGACATACTGAAATCTGCAATAGAAATTGCTTTAAGTCAATATAAACGGCAATAATCTATATCAATTTAATCTCATGACCATAATTAGTTTACAGTTCTGTAAAACTTCAACTGAAAAAGGTATATTAACAAAATGAAAGGACATCGGCAAGAAGATCAGATACGACCAACAAAGGACTTCTTATATGCAATATCTTCAAAATGAACCAAGTAGGAATATATCCAACCTCTTAACTCATTAGTTATATCCAAAATTAGCTGCACACATGGAAATGGCACACATCAAGAGGATAAGAAGATCAATGCTCCAAATTTTAAGGTAACATGAATGATGGATCAAAGACATAGTCAACATATAGTGTTACTTTTTTTCCTGCACTTCTCAACTCTCTGGAAGACTTTCAACGGATCTCACACAACTCAGAATCCTAAAAGAGCTGCACTTGGGCTTTTGGCCTTATTTGATAAATTATGTTACCTCTTAAAATTAATTAGTTAAGAGCTTATTAAATTTAGTATATTTGATAACATGCATCATTAAGTTCTTATATTTAAGTGCGTTTGATCATGATTTTACAAATCACTTAATTGTTTAAGATGTACTTAATTGTAATTATAAATTTTAAGTGAAATTTTTTAGCTTAACTCTGAAGTCTGAATATACAAATTATTAAACTTTTTTACATATAATTACCACTTTTTACTTAATTCAGCATTCAGATTCAAATTTCAATTTTCAGATTTAGTATTCAAACTTAATATTCAGGATTCAAAATTTAAACAATTCAGATTTAAGTTTCAATTTTATCAAACAAGGCCTTTGTCTTCAACAGCTAGACCTATTAAAGTGTCACAAGTTTGTGGCAAAAGATTTTATATACTTAATCAGTGATCTATATCATCATAAAACATTATGTTGATAATGATTTTTGGTAAGCCCCAAAACCAGGGAATAGGATACGAAACTAGTCCATAATGGGACACTGTAGATATTAGATTATCCCCAAAGGCGGGAAGATGAAAAGAAATTAGGCACAGTTACAGACAAATGGGATACCATCAAACTTGTCTTAATCTTCCACGTAGAATCATCTATATAGCATATATAGATGCGTGAGATACCATTGAATAACAATAAAAGTTCAGATGCCAACCACTCTAAAGAGTTTTTCTCAAGTGGGGAAGAAGTCACATATACCGGTAATAATGCTATGATCTTCACTTAATAAAATTAAGGACAGATAAGGCCAAAAGAAATGTGTTTTCAGATGCCATGTAATCTTAAGAGTTATCTCAAGTTGGGAAGTTATCTATAGAGCAAAGGAAACCTCTGCTTTTTTATCTTCTCTAATGAATGAACTGAGAAAAGATTAGACCTTGAAGAGAACAATTGAGAGATAATATAGGCCACAGCATGAAGAATACAATGAATTATTTATCACATTAAGTAAACCCAAAGAACATGGTTGGAACAATATTATCCGGTGAAAGCTTGTGGCATTTATCAAAATAATTTTGCTAAATTAATGGCTTCGCTCACCTGAGTTCAATTATCAATAAGATGCTATGGAAAAAAAAAAAACAATAGAATTAGTTTCCTTCAATAGAAGGGGAAAAAAATGACCTTTAGCCTCAAACCTAAAATGTCTAGTCTAGTGTGTACAAGCTATGCTGATTGCTGAGCTAACTACCATCATAATCTGATAAGAATCTATAGTAGATTATTATCTTAGCAAGATTAGTTAAGTTACTTCAACACCGCACTAACCTAATCTGATCAATGAGAGCCTAAAATCATACCTCCATATCACATAGAACTCTAAAAAGTAGCAACGCCAAGAGAAAATACTAATAAGCACCGAATCCAACAGAATTAAAAAGGAAATTTTAATTTTTACCACTAGGTATAGAAATAGGAAAGTCAGTCCAAAGCTCGGGTCGCGAAGAGACTTCTCGAACAAATTCCACAATTTCCTCATTGATTCCCGGCACGTCCTCGAGCTCTTGATAATCATCTTCTTCGTCGACAACGCCGTCACGAAACTGCAAAAAACTAGAAGCCAACTTCGACATCCCAGAGACAGCTTTATTTGAAGAGGAAGACAGCAACGACTTGACACTATCCCCAATTTCGACTAAATCGTTCTTAATACCAGTAATGGCAGCCGACTCTGATTCTATAGAAGTAGAAACAGTAGAACCCCGATCAAAAGGCGCAGAATAAGAGGTAAGAGGAGATGGGGCGAGGAAGTCGGCGACGCCCCTTAGGTGGTGGGAGAAGGTTTGGGAGAAAGCGGAGAGTTCGTGCTTCACGGCGGCCGTCGGAGAAGCGGATGAATTGGGTGGGGAGGTATTATCTCGATCATCATCTTCATCATCATCATCGTCCAATTTGAAAGGGTTGGGAAGAGAAAAAGAAGAGAGCCAAGTTGACATTTTTGCTTGCTTGAAAGGGGAGAATAAGAGAAGAAAATAAAAAAGAAAAAGAGAAATAATTATTGGGAGGAGAGGAGATTTTCCTGAATTCAAGAGAAGAAGACAGACGACGGAATTTTATGGCGGCTGTAATGTAAGCGTGGGGGGAGGGATTGGGGTTTTGGCTTTGGGGTGTAGAGAGAGAGAGAGTAGGAAACTGATCATTCGGCTTTACATGTATCTCTCTCTTTTTAAAATTTATTTGATTATTTTTCTTTTTATGCTACGAAGACAAATTAATATACAAGGTATATCATCGTGGTTAATTTAGATTCAATCTACAAAATATTTACAAGATTTGAATCTTACTTAGAGTTTGATTCGAAATGCTTTTACTATTACACCACCACATACAAAGAATAAAACTTATAGAAAATAATTTACCAATAATTTATTTTATAAAAAAAAAAAATCATATACAGATATCTCCTAAGTAAGATCGTAGGTTATTTCTTCCCTAATAAATAAAGAAAAATATAATGGTGCCATTATTTATTTAAATATTTATCGATCAATAAATTTAACTTGTGAATATGAATGTATAACGCGAAAAAAATAATTATTTTCCCTCATCTTCCCTATTCTTTCTCTCTCTACACAATTTCTCTCTAACTTCTCTCTACTCCTTCTCCACTCTAAAACTAAAATCTTTAACATTCAACCTGTGAAGAATTTGTAAAAGAAAATATCAATTTATATGTAAGAAAAGTTGAAATTATTTTTTTTTTCAAAACTGGGCTCGGATCGCCCAGACGGGCGACCCGGACATGAGTGGGTCGCCATGGGCGACCAGCACATGTCCGGGGTGCCCGTCCGGTCGACCCGCTCACGTCCGGGTCACTGGTCTAGGCGACCCGAGCTTTTTTTTCTTTTTTTTTTAGGAAGAAAGAATTTTTGTAGGTATTTGGAAAACTTGAAACATGAATAACTCTGTGATCGGAGGTCCGTTTCACTCGTATGACCACTCGTTTTGATGGTTCTTATAAAGACAAACCAACAGCATCGTCAAAAAGTGATCCAGACGCGTTTCGGGACAAAAAAATTGTCCCGTATAGTCAAAAACTTTGATAGGGCATAATTTTGCGCTCGGACGTCCAATTGAGGCGAGTCTTGTGGGCATTTCGTGTATTTTTTCGAGATCTACGCATCAGAAGTTGCTGAAGACGGTTTCCATCAACCGTTCCCACAAAAACGCCCTATTTTTCGTTTTAATTTACATTTTTTATAATTTTCTAATATTTTCTCTCTTATTAACTAAAAAATTACAGCACCAATTTGAAAATTAAACAGAAAGCAGTCTTCTTTTTGCTCTAATTAAAACTTCAAATGATTGAAGTTGGTAAATATTGGAATTCTTTTTGCACACAAATTTTTTGCCTTGAAACGCGTCCAAATCACTTTTTCGACGATGTCATTGCGTTTATTTTTACGAAAACCATCAAAACAAGTGGTCATATGCTTGAAACGAACCTTCGATCGTAGAGTTATTCATGTAAGTTTTCTAATACCTACAAAAATTCTTTCTTCCTTAAAAAAAGGGTCGAGTCTCTCGGACCAGAGACCCGGACGTGAGCGGGTCGCCAGTCTGGGCAATCCGAGCCCAGTTTTGAAAAAAAATAATTTCTTACATCTAAATTGATATTTTCTTCTACAAATTCTTCATAATGATCTATATTTACTTTCAATACAAGTTTAATGTTAAAATTTTCAATTTTAGAGTGGGGAAGGAGTAGAGAGAAGTTAGAGAGAAATTATGTTGAGAGAGAAAAAAATAGGGAGGAAGAGGGAAAATAATGATTTTTTTCGCTATATATTTATATTTACAAATTAGATTTATCGATTCAAAAAGAAATCAAGATATATTTCGAGTGTATTGAAGTTATAATTTAATTCAATTTTTTACTTTTTAAGCAATTCTAAATTTGGTCCCTTTCTAAAAAAAAATCAAAATATGTTAACTCTAAGTGCAGATGATTTTTTCTTTTTAGCAAACAAGCGAGGAAAATTAGTAATATAAATTGACTTAATACTAAAAAAACAAAAAAATAAAAAATAAAAACCTCCACTCTTGTTGGGATTCCCTCCCGGGCAATCACCCCGGTCCCGTTTCCTCTACTGGTCGGTAGTCGCTCGGGCGAGTCTGGTTGGACTCCGCTCACCGATGGGTGAGAGGGAATCTTCAGAAATTTTTGAGTTGTAAATTTTTGTATAGATGAGACTTAGTGTGCAAGTTTGATGCTTTTTCTTATTTGTTTTTTGTTGTGTTTTTGTTTATTTCTCTGCTTTTCTTGTGATTTGTTGTATGTTGTGGTTGGGGTTTTGGTGGCAACAGTGGTCGATGGTCTGGCAGGGATGGTGATCTTCTTCTCAGTGGTCAATGCAGCGACCAGATCTACTCCCTTCTCTGGTGTTGTTGAAACTTGGTATATGGCAATAGTGGGGAGACGATGCCAGAACTATTAATAAATAAGTTTATTTTATTAAATTTCAGCCATCTCACATCGATTTAGTTCTCTGGTTGGAGTGCGCTGGTAGTAAATGTTCAGCTAAGGCGGCACCAACGACTGACGGGATGTTTTCTTGGGCTGGTTGGACAGGTTTATGCTCGGAGTCGCTGCTTTGATGTCTATTAGAAGTGGTGTTCGGGGGTTTGGCAAGGGTTGTGCGTGGTTTGTGGTGCCCAATAGATTTTCAATGTTGACGGCGGTGCATAGTCCTATTTCCGGCGACGGTGCCCCCAACGTTTTTCTTTGTTCTCTTCGCTGTTTGGCGTTCCTTTTTCCAATGATGTAGCCGGCAGTCTCTACCCTGACGTAGATTTTTCAGTGGTCATGTGTTATCTAATCACAACTCTTGCTTACACACGTGTTGACTCCACTGCTATTGCCAGCCACATGTCTGGTGTCTTGACCCCCCCCTCTGTTTTTTATGTTTTTATTATATTTTGATTTTATAGGTTTTTTTACAATTTTGAGTAAACGAACCAAAGGATAATCAGCTCTTGCTGAATCTTAATGAAAGTGAACCTCTAAAAAAACAAAAATAAAGATAAAATCTATAGAATTAATAAAAAAGAATTTCCAACACGTATCTCTGAACCACACATTAAAATGAATACCTTAGATTTATTAGCTTCAATTATCATACAAATAGTATATCATATTTTTTTTTAATAACCTAACATTAACATTTGAAACTCATCAATTAGTCCAGAAGGAATTAGAAGATATATTTTGCAAACATAATCATAAAACTAACATTAAATTCCTCCTTAAATGATTCAAACTCATATCTCTTACTTGATATGTCAAGTAAATGTACTTAACTAAAGAGTACTCATATATAATATATTTTATCACTGTGCACATGCCACATTTCATCACGGTACACATTAATAACAGAAGTTATTTAAGGAAACAGAGAATATTCAAACTATGTATAACTGAAATTACAAAACGAATCTTGTTCAATAATACAATACTCATAATGCATAAACAATCACATATTTTACAAACAAATAAAAAATGATGGCCTGAAAAATATGTGTTTCTGCTTTGAGCATAAGCAGCAGTTTTACAAAAAAAATTTCTCAAACTCAAATCCCAAATGCATTATTGCTATTCATCCACGGTGCAAATAATCAATGATTCAGAGACTCCTACCTAATTATTAAACAATTCTTCCTACCCTCCTGCACTACACAAATTATAGTACACATCTATCCTTCCAAGTATCTTCTTCACATCTCAATCCTGGAGTTTTCCGGCAAAAGATAATCGAGTAGAGTTCTTTGTATCAAAGAAGACCTGAATATGGGTTGCTATATGCTTGAACAGGCATACCATAAGGGTGCTTACCGGCTCCTCCATATGGGTGGCCGAAAGGATTTGCAGTTTGTGGCTGGCCCATCATCATCTGTTGTTGCTGCTGCTGCTGCATGTACTGTTGTTGCTGATTGGCCATGGCTGCCATTTGGACAGAAGGCGGTGCAGCCACAGTGTTTGACGCATAGAATGGATCGTGTGTTGTCATTGGTAACATTGCTGGATTAGACATGGGTGCTGCTTCCCAAGGGTTATAGCTGACAGGTTGGTTGCTTCTTCTCATTGCATCATCATATAAGCTATCTAATGTAAGTTTGTCCAGACCTCCAGCCTTATCCAACAGAAAAAACGTATTCATCAGCGGGTCTGAACATGAGGCAATTCCACTATCCTCGGAAATTTATCATTATTACATGAACGAATGAAATTATCATGTTACACGTGAAATTATCATCTTCAGTTTGACGAAAGAGTTGGCAAATGCCCTTGTTTAATAAAGAATTCAATAGATGAAAGATAGCAGAATTAATATGTAAATAGAGACAATATAATGCAAACAATAGAAGATACCAGTTTGCTAGCAGTAGCAGCATTCAACTTAGAGCTAGGAGCTTCAACAAGAGCCAACTCCCAGCCTGTAGCCCCATTTGCAAAGCCATTTGACACTGGTTGCTCGGCAACACCTATGCAACAAATTAAACAGAAGATAAATGGTATTCAAAGGCTTCCGTCAAGAAACAAGGGAGTGCAGATTAAGAAAAGGAGAGTAGCAGAGAGAAGGAAAAGAATGAAGGACTTTGTCTTTTCCTAAAAAGAAGGCATGTGCTACAACATTGCTTTTAAAAAATAAATAGTATCTATAATCAAAACTTACCGACAGGTACGATAGCTAGAGCCATGGCGTTCTTCTGATCTAATTCTGATGCAGCCGGATTTGATTCATTAAGACCCTGGCAAAAAAAGGAATTGAAACACTTTAGAGGCCTGGAAAACCAAAATTATCTTGTAATTTCACAACCTTACCAATAAATCAGGAGTTTCCACGGGAGGAGCTTCAGGTTTGACAGGTTCAGGCTCGGGCAATACTTCAGCTTCAGCTGCAGGTGGTGGAGGAGGTACCACCTCCTTGATCTCTGGTTCCTTTTTATACTCAATAGCCAAGGTAACCTTGGATTTCTCATCTACCGACTGTTTGTTTAAAATGAAATCCAATTATGAAGGGATTAAAGCCATTTTTCCAACTAACATAGTACAGTCTAGTTTGTAAATGTAACTGCAGAGCAAGATTAACACTAATACAAGAACTCATTAGGTGCACTGCAAAATGTTCCTTATCCTAAGACCATTCTAATCTAGAGACAATTTTACACTCAGTATTCTGACTACTGAGGAGTTGAACTACTGGATTAAAGGAAGCAGCAATTCATGCCATTAAATCAAGGATGTTTAGACTTTTTTTTTTCCTTTGGGCTAAACAAAGGCAAGTTTACACATGCATCCAGTCAAATTAGGATTTGATTCATTATCATACACTGTAACTTTCCTATAGGCACGATAATCAGTGAACTAAACAAGTAAAACAGGGGGCTTGCAATACCGCATCCCTGCGAACTGTTGAAGCTCGTGGTGCTTCTCTGACGTACTCCTCCATGGCTTGCAGGAATGATGCAGGGGGCTTCAGTATAGAACAAACAAATATATATGATTA
The DNA here is from genome assembly GCA_028651295.1 of Catharanthus roseus. Lineage (NCBI taxonomy): Eukaryota > Viridiplantae > Streptophyta > Magnoliopsida > Gentianales > Apocynaceae > Catharanthus > Catharanthus roseus. The sequence continues at coordinate 33,967,993 of JAPQWS010000159.1, read as the reverse complement.
AACATTCATAATGATGAATTCTGAAGTTTTTTTCTCTCTCCAAGATATTTCACGGAATCAAACCTGCTCAATCTTAATGAAACGCTCTCCACGTCCAACGTCAATGCTTTTACATACTTCGTAAAACTCGGATAGCCTCTCAGCCTGAAGAAACAGTTGCAGAAACGTCACGACCGGGATAAATACACTGGATCTAAAATGAAATTGAAACTTCCAATAAGTAACCTGCTGGCCTGCCCTTCGATATATATCTAGAGCCCTAAGAGCATCATGGCGTTGCATTTCAAAAAACTGTCAAGATCAAGGAAGCATTAGTCAGTAATCTTTGTAGATGACTCATTGCGTTCAATAAGTATCGATTCCAAATTATCTTTTACCTTGTCAACCAAATTTACGGTACCATCACTTATCGCATTGTAAATTTTGATGCTCTCTGAAGCAACCTGCACAGAGAAGGGGAAACCTAGATAATGAGAAGAGAAATTACCCGCTGCCAAACTCTTAATTTATAACCAAGAATTTTACCTACCATTGAAAGTGCCAGCTGAATCACAAAATTATGAACTGCAGCTCCTTGTGGCTGACAAAAAAACACGATAGGTTGGTAAAAGAATGATATGAATTATGATAATGACATGCTGAAGACTAAGTGATGTCGTAGTATATGGACTATTCATTTAGAAAGGAACAAAGCTTGAAGTTACCTGGCAACCAAGAACACGAAAAAGAAGCTGCTGCAAAGCAGGTATTTGTTCGAGCAACTCCGGAGTGTCCAAATCTTTGGTTCTCTGCATAAAATTTTGAGTTAATAAGAAAGGAATAAAACCCATAAAAGAACTTAAAAACTTTTCTGCTTCAAATCATGAAGGGGCTGATGTAGCAGAAGCTTAATCCTTACTGCAACACTTGCCTATGCATGTAGGAAAAAAAATAAGAAGGTTGTGTTGAGAAAGAAAGTCATTGCAGGAAAGAGCGGTGCAATTATATAAAAAATGATCTTAAGAAATTTAGGTTAAGAACGAGAAATCTGAATCTTTCAATTGATTTGGCAAAATGCAAGAAATTTCGAACAAGGCATCCTAGAATAGGGTCCACTTGGATTGGGTTAAACCCAATCCTTTTATTTTTTTACCTTAAGCCCCATTTCTTCTCTCACAAACAATTCACCTTTTATACATCTTTGAGTAAAAAATTTCCATATTTTTCATTCTTAAATCCAATCCAAGTGGAAAATTACAAATGAGTTCTAGAATTAGCAGTTGCTGTAAACAACATTCCTGAAGGCTTTCTCTTTTGCTCTGATATTGACGTAATGCTGCTGCACTTGTACAAGAGTATGATTCTACTATGATAAAGGATGAATTCAACTAAATACCATGAATATTTGACTTAATGCAGAAACTCATGCAACAGTCAGATGCATCTTCTGCAACTTAGTCACAAAATGACGTAACTCTACATCAAATATAATCCTTAGCCCCAAGAGAAATCAATTTGCAATGGTGTATAAAACTACACGGATCAATTATTAATCCCAAAGGAGATCAATTCTCAATTTTGATTAAAAAAAATAAAAAATCACAGATCAATTGCATTGCATCAGTGAAACTTGCAAAACACAGTTTACACAATCAGGTAAGGTGAAGTTCTTACTGGACGATCTGTTTCAACATCATATTTTAGGATTCGGAAACACTCCAGCCTTTCTTCAAGAAATAGAGCGTAAGTTCGTACCCAAGCAGAATAATCCCAAGCTGAGAGATAAATTCAAATTCCATTAAGAAGTAATTGCTTTCGGAATTTCCATTTACTTGTAAACAAAAAAGTTATATGAATACCATTGGGACTAGAATCATCTTTGAAATGCGACATGTTAAGCATGTGACTTCTGCTTCTTCCATAATTAATAAGCTCTTCCTGGAATGTCGGGTCCACTTCTCTTAAAGCACGATGAATGACTATCAAAGTTTTCAAGGCAACCTGGAATGTCAGAAAGATGATTATGTTAAAACTCAAAAGAGGCATGTACTAAAAGAGTGGGACATAATTCACTCACACAGAAACAAAGTACATGATGGTACTATCAGCTTCCTATCACATACATATGATGACTTTCTTATAGACATCGTTTATAGTAGCGATGGATCACAGTTGTGCTGGTAACTTCCAAGCTAAAGATTTCAAAAAATTCTATTTTTGAGGATATGGCAGATTAGATTTTGAATTTGTCTTGTTTTCTAAGAGATCAGACCCTTGGATCAATCTGAAAAATCTGGAGAAAAGGTTACCTGATACTGATATAATCAATCGATGCATATTTTTTTCAACTAGTTTATGACTGTATAGACATTTCATCCATTAACTAGAGAAATAATTCATGTTAACATCAAACCAATACTTGAGATTCAGAGGCGTACCAGCCAAATATTGAGAGTTCAAGAAAGGGCCATTAACTCATGCCAGCCTATTATGTTGTTCAAGATGTGTTTCTTTGAAGCAATTCAAGATCTAATACAAGAAAGAGGTGGGACTCAGGAAACAGGAACGAGTGTATTCAGGTTAAAGACGGATTTAGTTGTTCCTTCTGAATAAGCAAGAATAAGAGGATGTCTTTCTTAGAGAAGAACTTCATGTTATCATGTTAAGTTAAATGCCTGCCTTGCTCTTCTATATATTCAAGCATAGGAAAGAAAGGAAAGGTTCTATCTCGCTCAGAGACTGAAATGGGGAATAAAAACAAAAAAAGAAAGAAGAGAGAAAAAATACCATGCAAAGAGAATTCTAGTTTCTGACTTGGCCGCCACTAAACTTTATGAGACAAATGAAAAGTCCAGTCTATGAAGACCCATTAATGACAAAAGTTCACACAGTTGGAACACAAATTTGGCATCTAAAAGGAAAGTTAGGATAAGACTGGATACTACCTCATATCACAAACTTTAGTTTTAGGACCCATATCTCCTCTTTACAAACTATTAAGCTAGAACCAAACCCAAGACAAAAATCTCAAAACCAAACTCTATTCAAGTACATATGGAAATTACTAATACTATATTATCTTACCACTAATATCAACAACAAAGACCAAATCATTCCTTTATGTTTCAAAATCATTACTTCTCTTGGGAGAGTTTAACAACTAAAACTACAACGGCATAGTCCTTCAGCATGTTATGAAAATAAGAAACATCCTCCCAAGAATCTCACCCATAACCTAGCTTCCACAAAATCCATCGTCATGAAAATAGTATAAATAAATAAAATATGTCTTGCTAGTCAACACATACTGCCCAATTATGCGTCTTCGCCAATCGCCTTGCCAAAGCATGTATGCAGTATGCAACATCAGCCCGAGGCCTCGTTGCCGAAATAGCAGCAAAAATAGCTGAATTAAACAAGTTCAGAAAAATGCATCAAACTCCATTCCAGAAGTGAATATACAAGCATAATAGAGCAAATAATATGCCATTCCAGTGTTTGGGGAACACACACCTCTTATGTGCTTTTCTTTTGCAGGGCGCTCAACGTGATTTGTTGCCTTCACAATTGCGATGTCTAATTCCTGCTCAAAATCCAGAGAGTGGATTAGTTAGAACGGCTAATGGAATGCATATAGGAAAAAGAATTAAACAACAATCAAACAGAATGCTACTTATACCTTGTAGTCACTATTTATTTTTGCCAAACTGACAGTTGTGGTATCTTTAAGTGCCCCAAGCGTTTTTCTCAAGCTCTTCTGTGTGCCTCCGGCGGACATTGTATCTTCTATTTAAATCTACACAACCTCCAATAGATAAAAAATACTAAAGCATTAGCCACTGACTGATATGCCACCAACAATTATGAACAATACCAATGGATCCTAAACACAAAGATAACAAGCATTCTTATCCAGAGTCATCAACAATCCTAAGACTCAATTACCAACAAGACTTTAAAGAACAAAATACATAAAAGAAATAGTATTGGGAGAAGAGGATAGTCAAAAGTCAAAAGTTTTTCTAGATGGTGTTTCAAGTTTCCCCTCAAATTTCGGACATCAGCGATTCAATTTCATTTTATCCAAATGCCTCATCACAAAACCCCAGATATTGATTTCGCTGACAGATAACTAGAAAATAAAATTAGAATCCAGAAAAAGACCCTTGTTGATCAACATCACCGACAAATGATAACCTCAATTCATGCAAATTCTTACAGAATATATCAAATAGTTTGTACTCATATCATATATCAAATATACAGCTTATGCCAGCTAGAACCCAGAGCCAGAATCCCCTGAAATTTTCAAGAAAAAAGAAATGGAGATGCACATGGAATTGTCAACAAACAGCAAAAGAAGAACAAATCAGCATGTAAAAGAAAATAAAAGATCAGGCCCAGATACTGAAAAATTAAGAACAGCCCAAAACACCGACTACCGACAAAGTCCGCGATCAAAAAAGATCTAAATGAACCATATTCAAGTTCTTACAACATCATACTTCGGTATTTTCAGCTCAGTCACACACACAAAAGAAATCCAAGAATCCAAAAAAGTATACAGCTGCGGAAAATAGATAAAGAAGAACCCATCATGATTCTCACCTTAACTAAAGAATTAACAGAGGGAGAAAGCAGAGAGAGAGAGAGAGAGAGAGAGAGACGACGCGAGACGAGACGAGAAGAGGGTGTGGGCAGGGGAGTCTTCTTGTATGGTGCTGATGGTGGTCTATACAGAAGAAAAGTCTCCAACAATGAATTGGCTTTGGTTGGCCGTCGGCGTCATTTACCCATTAATTTTCCATAATTTAATATATTTCCACATTTTGTATGAATTTTCCATAATTTAATATATTTCCACATTTTCTATCTACTCATAAAATAACTACATTCTCTCTCTCTCTCTCTCTCTCTCTCTCTCTCTCTCTCTCTCTTTTTCTCTTTTTTGTTCTCCCCTTTTTTTTCCATTCATTCTCTTTCTTTTTTTTTTCTTTGTTCTTTCCCTTTTTTTTTTTTGGAACAACATTTGTTCTTTCTCAAGTCTTTTTCTTAAACATGTAACCTCTAGATAAAAAAAAGATAATGTATATTTAGTTTATGCATAACATAGATAATTTCCTTAATTATTCTTATTGGATATTTAAAATTGAATTGTTACTTATAAAGTCGTGCAAGATAATTTAATACATTTCCTAATAAATTTTTTATGCAGCATTCTTTTTATATGATAGTTTTAATGAATAAATTTTATAAAATAAAAGATAAACTCAAAATTCTAAAAAATAAATTTTAAATTAAAAATTACTAATAAACGAGTTCATATTAAAAGATATACTAAACAATCCTAAATGTTTATGAAGTTTTTTTTGTTTTCTTTTATTAGCTTGTTATTGAGATTAAACTATGCATTCATTTTCGTTATTAGATTCCCTAAAAAACTATGTATTGATTTTTGTTGAAACATCTTAACATCATACGTATATACATGTACATTGTTTGATGATTTTATATTAATTTACTAGTTATGCATGTCTTTATTGATATTCATTGAATTTAATAATGAATAGACGAAGACTAAAGAATGTATATTTTTTTCGAAATGTGCTGTTGTATGGTTAGTTATTGCTATAAATATATTATTATAACATATTCATATTCATATACTCGTATATGCAAGTACGTGTATAAAGAGAACTTTTAGTTGAATAAAGTATTTTTGTAGTGAAGTGGGTTTGAGCAATTTATGTAAAATTGTTACAATTAGTTACACAATAAGATTGTGGGTTGTTGAGTCAAAGGTTATTATTTCTACACCACTTCAAGAGTTTCTATTTAAAAAAAAAAAAAAAAACTTGAATTTTCTTAAAGTTAACAAGATATTCCTACTCAACCTTTTGATCTTGTAATTTTATACAAAATTTATTACTTTTCTTTTATTCGTAAAAGTTAAATTTTTATGTTATAATACATATTTTATTAATAATTTTTAATTTAAAAAATTTTATATTTTTATTATATATTTTATGTCTCATTTCACAAATAATTTAATTTTTACAAAATCTAAAAAGCACATTTGTTCTAAATTAAACTAATCCAAATAGAACTTATTTGGTAATTGAATTTGTTGATTCCGTAGAATGTTGAGTAATTGCTAGCAAAATACCATAGATGATTATTACATTTATGCAGTAAAGTTTAAAAGTTATTTATTTCCCTTCATCATTATCTTATTATTTTGGGTATGTCTAGTGTGTCTAAGGGACACACTTGTAGTATTGCTTATATAATATATAAATAAAAAATTTATCTAATATGTATTTTTATAGCATATGTTAATATAAATTAATTTTTTAATTTAATATATTAATTTCTTTAGGGTTCAACTATTCCTATTATATGTTTAGATCTTATAAGATTTGTAACACATATATGGTATGATTTATTTATATATAATAAATTTTATCCACATTAACATGTGTCATAGGAGTGCACATTAGATAAACTCATAAAATATACTCCTACCAAAAAATAAGTTAATTAATTAATAAAATAAAATATACTTCCTCCTTTCACAAAGATAGTTTTATTTCAACTTTCACATAAATTAAAAAAATTATTACACTAATAAATTTTGTTCAATTTCTCTTCTATATCTTTTTTTTAATATAAAGTTATTAAACTAGTGTTTGTTTTATTTATATTTCTTGAAAAAAGGATTTTTTTAGTAATTAAGATATAGAATAATGAGGTGAAATTAAAAAAATAAATACCATTCTTTAAAGGTAATGAGACTATAATTTGGGATAGAAGAAAACAGAAAGTGTGAGACTATTTTTGGGATGAAAAGAATATCATGTATGATACTTAGAGGTGGTAAGAAAACTCATTAGGGAAATACCCATATAAAACCAACTAATTAGGCATTACAAAAACCTATTACACTACAAAAAGAAAAAATTATTTTATTTTGGTAAAATAAAATTTATTTCGCCTAGAATTAATTTTTTTTTATGTTAGTCTAGAATTAAATGTTTATTTTTGTTCAGTTGGGTAAAACATATGCATTTGGATTGGGTTTCTTTCTGAAACAAATGCAAAATTCTAATTTTGGACACTCATTCTCTTTCACACAAATAACTCTAGTTTTTTTTAATTTGAGAAATTTTTTTCTAAAACCAAACTCTTTCCAAATACATATGTACATAAAAGAATTAATGTTATATTTACTCCCAACATTTGATTTGCTCTTAATAGTATTCCTAACATTTATTATTCATTTTTATGATCTCAACATATTTTTGAACTCAATATGATTCTTTCCGTCCAACTTAATACGCTGTTAACGTTTTTTTTTTATATTTTCTAATGGTAACTCTCTCCGAACGTTTTTTCTTAATTTTATAGGATATTTAAGAAACAACAAAAATGAATCCTATGTTCAAAGTAAAAAAAAAAAAAAAAAAGGAGTAAAACAATTCACTTATTACCTCCCAATTGCCTTCTTGTTCATATAGCCACCATTGCTCCGGTTTCGGCATCGGCGAAGACACATCTCTGCTTCTTCTTCCCCACCACCGACACCTTACTCCACCACTTCACCACAACTAAAATTCATTGCCGAAAAACATCATTTGCAAACCTTCACCAAAGTCAAAATCAAGAAAATTTTCCTTCTCTGATTCTTACATAATCCCCTTTTAAGAATCCCAGATAATTTTGCCTCCTCGAAACGGTAATTGAGTCCAAGCTTCAGACGTTCATTTTTGACCTTGTCCTTGCGAATTGATGAATTGATTATTAATTTTTGCTGCTCTTTGATCAATGAGAATTCTAATTCCAAGGGCAAGAGAAACATGTTCATCAGGTTCTTCAATGGTGGTTGATCTCCCTCCCCAGTCGTTCTCCACCTGACGGCGGCTACCTTATCTCTTCTCCTTCCTCCTCCTCGCTTCTTCTCTCTCTCTCTCTCTCTCTCTCTCTCTCTCTCTGTCTCTGTCTCTCTCTCTCTCTTCTTTCTTTAGGAGTTGCATTTATCATGGCAAAATTTATGTTATTTTTCAAATGGGAGTCTTGACATTAAGGTTTAATCATCTGCAATTGTCTAATGTGCTGTTAGTTTGTTAACTTCTTTCCTGCAAAGTAAATATGATTTCACATTAGATTTCTCCCAAATAAAAATAACCTTTGATATGATATCTTCGTTTTTATGTGTTGTTTCATCTGTTGTCTTTTGAGAATAAAAGAATAGGGTATAGGATCATCAGGTTCTTCAATGGCGGTTGCTGTTCTTTGAAGTATTTTGTCAAGTTCGGGTTAGAATTGGAGATAAAAAGTCTTTTTGTTTTATTTTTATTTTGTCATTTTATTTTTTTCTCCTTGACATGAGAGGTAATGTGTTAAAAACATCATAAGGGTGTCAAGTTGGATGAAAATGATCATTCATATGGGTACATAAACATAACTTGAGAATTTATACGTATAGTGCGAAAAAATTTATTTTTATAACAAAAAATTAATCTCTTTAATCCAATTCTATCTAATTCAAAACTCAAATCTTTCACATTCAACATAAATTCAAGATAGATATGGATAATTTTGAATATTTTTTGCAAGAAAATATCGATTTTAAGATTAAAAAAACCTCAAAAATTACTTTTTTTCAACTGGCGGGAAAAATGAATTTTTTCGCACTATACATATAAATTCCCGAACTATGTTTATTGACCCCTTTAAAAAATATGTTAAGGACTATACAAGTAAAAAATAAATAAATATTATGAATCATTCTTGAGAGTGAATCAAATGTTGAGAGCTAAATATAATATTAATTCATACATAAAAAAATACTTTAATATCATGAATTTGATTATCGTAACACAACGAATTGTTCAGAATAGTATAATATAATATGGAATAATATAGAGAAAGAAAAGTACAAGGGAGAAAAGTAGAACTCAAGAATCAAGTTTAAATAATCTTATTAATGTTTCTCATATGACCTATTTATAGGCTCAAGATACAAGAGATTACAGAATCTTAAAAGGATTAATGGAGATATCATGAATCCAACTAGGATTAGTATTATGAAAGTTTAGTTCTCTTCATGAAACATGATTATATATTACATTTGATCGAAAGTATTGCACATTAATTTCACGTTCTTATAAATAAATTTTGGAGAAATTCACATATCTCCAAACATGTCTTTAAGTTTTACAACCTAACAATATGGTTGTAGTTTCGTCATTCTAGGACACCATATACATATCTCGTAATTAATTATCAATAATAATCATACACATTCTCGGCAAGCCACATAATGATTTAGAACTTCAACATAGTTGAATGAGTGGTTGCTATCATCACATTTACATAACTTTATTGTTTTAGAATGTGAATTTATGTATCATATAAGCAAGCAATTTTTTGTTTTATCTAACTCATCAAGAGTTGATTTTCTTCATAATTTGAGATTAATCATTCTTAAAATAATATTATCTCAAAAGTCATATAAAGAAGAATTAGTGCACTGATTGTGTAACATTATGGTACTTCAGGACCAAAAGGTGTCCATTACCTTCTCATAAATGGACATGTGTTATTTACCAAAATTTGATGATTAAATAACAATTGGATAATGATGTGCAATATATTATATCCATGTACAACTTTTTATAATCAAATTTCATCTTTAGGATGTTTCCATTTGTAAATCAAAACAAAAATCTGGAAATACTTACTTTAAGTATTTGCTTGCCAAAATTATTCAGGAAAAATACTTCAAATATTTAATTATTTCATTAAATGACGTTTATAAATAAAAATTCGATCATGCTTTAGGTATGATTTAACATTGTTAGTTATAAGAATTATGTCCTATTGGACATCTATATAAGTATCCACAAACTCAATTTTGTAACTCTTCTAGAATTAACAAAAATATTAAGTAAATTTTGCAAATCTTTTACAAATAAATAATATGTAGAACTTCTAGTTCACAAATACTTGCATATGGATCGAGATACTTCAATAACATATTATGATTCTAATTTTCTCCCCCTAATGTGGAGAACATTTATAATAGATAAAGAATTATAAGAGGCAAGCATAACAAATTTTAAGAGAACTTTATGGATATATATTTTCGATCTTAATTTCATATATTTATAAAAATCACTAAGACAATGATGTTATGTTCTTCAGTAACAATTCACTTACATGCTTCAAGCATTCTATCGAGTCCTTCAAGGACTTAAAATAAATTCATAGAGTTTAATGTGCTATTATCTAAACTTAATCCATCACCATAAATTTTATTCTTCGTATCAATATTACCTACAACTTTACGAAGAATCTTTGTTAGCCCTAAGGGCATTATTACTTATGATTTTGATTATGATTAACATATGCTTGTGTGAGTATTTTAGCTAACCTTTCATAGAACAAAAGAAACACTTTTGAAGTCTCAAGTCTACATTTTCTAAAAGCAAAAGATCTTGATGATGAGGGCAAAATGAAGGAGAAAAGACCAAGCCATTCCAAGATCAAGTCATTGTAGACATTGAAGATATTGAAGACCTTGTCTATGTTAGAGTGTGATAAGGTACTTCTTTGTAAAACTCCCTAATCTTACTCTTTGGTTATTGATCATATATGAAGCTCCTTTTACGATTTTCTCAATATAAACTTTTCTTAAAATCAAAGTATTCTTGATTGAGGTTTTGATGCTTTTGAAAGGTTCTTCTTATCTCTAAAATGATTATCAAGAATACATGTTTTTGAAATGATGAGGAAAGCTTTTGTCTTAAAACAAACTGGGTGTAAAAATTCAAAAATTCGGTCATCCAGTTTTAGAATCGGTCGTCCGATTTTTTCTACACTTAGAAAAAATCGGCCGTTCGATTTCTAGCAGGACAAGTCCGGATCTTTCTGTTTTAGAACCGGTCGTCCGATTTTAGGAACCGGTCGTCCGATTTTCTCATTTACTGTAAAAAATTATTATTGTTATATAGAGTGCAACGGTCACTTTTTCAATAAAATATATATAGACCTTTTTGATCAGCCAAAAAGTAAGAAGTTTGATGAAATATTTATTGAGATCATTTAAGACTTTTAAGAGCTTAAAAAAAGTACATTTATTGCAAACACTTTCAATCCCAAACAAAAATCTTCTTGAGCTTCATTATTGATCATCATCAAAGAAGAAGAAAGGAGGAGATTGTAGAAACATTCCATTGAGTTGTACCTACTATTTCTCAAGCTCAATTTGGTAACATTGTTCTTAATCCTATCTTTCTCTCTTATTGATATCAAAGGTTTGTGTTGAAAAACCCCTTGGGTAATCCTTTGATTTACATTGTGTTGTGAATTGAGGTTGTGTGCAAAACCCTTGTAGGGTGATCCTCATATTTGTAGTTGGTGTAATTTGTGTTTATAATGGATTTGGAAAATCTTTGGGTGTTGACTCAAGGTAGTGGATGTAATTCTTTGAGAGAGTGAACCACTATAAATCTTTGTGCCTTTCTTTCTAAGCTTCTTACTTATTTATCTTAACCACAAGATTTTGTTTGGTTTGGAATTTTATTAAAAAGAGTTTTAGAATTCTCTTTCAAACAAAATTGGAGGTTTATCCTTTAATTAACAAAGTTGTTTTTTAAAATTAGCCAAAAACCTTATTCACCCCCTCTCTAAGGTTTTTCAATTGGTATCAGATCAGGGCTTCTCTAAAAAAGGACTAAAAAAGGACTAAACCCAAGGCCATTGAAAAAGAAAAGGGAGCTTTAGAAGCTAAGCTTGAGGCATTAAAGAAGAAGAAGAAAGGCAAGGGCCTAATAGGAACTTGGGATCAAGACTCAAGCGAAAGTGAAGAAGAAGAAAAGGCCAACATATGCTTTATGGCACTAGAAAATGAGGTACAATCTTCACCCTCTAACTCATCCAATCTCATTGATGATATTTGTGATGATGATCCTTGTACCATGCTTATTGAAATGTATGGTGAATGAGAAAAGGTTTCCAAAAGAAACAAAGAGTTGAAAAACAAAAATAAATTTTTGCTTGATGAAAACTCAAAACTTATTTGTGAAAATAAATCTCTTCTTGAGTCTCTAGAAATCTTGAAAAACGAAAGGGAGTGTTCAAACAATGATTTTCAAATACTTTCTTTAGAAAACAAGAAACTTTGTGAAAAAGTTTACACACTTGAAAAAAGCATGGTAGACTACGCTATTTTGAAGGAAAAGAAAGGTGAGTGATCTCACTATATGTGTTGAAAAGTTCAAAAAAGGGAAAGAAAACTTTGAAAAACTTCTTGGCTCTCAAAGATCACCTTTTGATAAAAATGGTATTGGATATAATCATTCCAATAATTTCTCAAAACAAACACAGTTTGTAAAGGCTTCATCATCTCACTCACACCTTTGTTGCACCAATTGTGAAAAGAGTGGTCATAAAGCCACAAAGTGTTTTATGAAGAAAAAGATTGAAAGGGGAGTGAAAACCATTTGGAAGGTTAAAGAAAATCCAACTAACATTCATAGAACCAAAAAGATGTGGGTACCAAAAGTCATCTCTACTTCTTCTTTTGTAGGAACACAAATTAAGGTCATCTAAGTGGTACTTGGATAGCGAATGTTCAAGGCACATGACCGAGGACTTGTCACTTATGAGTGAACTTAAAGAAACCGAAAGTGGATTTGTCATATTTGGAGATAAGAACAAAGGAAAAATCATTGGTATAGACAATATTGGTAACAATTCTTCCTCTCTTATTAAGGATGTTCTTCTAATTGATGGTTTAAAATTCAATTTGCTTAGTATTAGTCAATTATGTGATAGTGGGAAAAAGATTGTTTTTGAAAGTGATTCTTCCTCTATCATTGATAAGCATGAAAACAAAACTATTTTTGTTGCCAAAAGAATTGGAAACGTCTATGTCTTTCATCTTGAAGATTTTCTTTCTCAAAACTTAAAGTGTCTCTCGGTTCATGATGATGATACATTTTTGTGGCATAGAAGGCTTGGTCACGTTAGTATGGATTTATTGAACCAACTATCTTCAAAAGAACTTATTAGATGCCTACCAAAACTTCACTTCGAGAAAACCAAACTTTGTGATGCTTGCCAATTTGGAAAACAAATTAAGACATCTTTTAAATCAAAGAACATGATTTCAACTTCAAAACCTTTGGAACTTGTGCACATGGACTTATTTGGACTAATGAGGACCACTAGTCTCGGTGGTAAGAGGTATGCTTTTGTCATAGTGGATGACTACTCTAGATTTACTTGGACTTTGTTTTTTAGCCAAAAAGATGATGCATTTCAAGAATTTGTAAAACTTTTCAAAAAGGTTCAAAACTCCCTTGCAAATTGATTTCTATAAGAAGTGATAATGGGAGAGAATTTAACAACCAAGATTTTACAAAACTTTGTGATGACCTTGGTATTTCACACAACTTTTCGGCCGCTAAAACCCCACAACAAAATGGTGTTGTGGAAAGAAAAAATCGCACTTTACAAGAAATGGCAAGATCAGTGCATTGTGAAAACTCCCTTCCTAAATACTTTTGGGTTGAGTCCGTTAACACCGCATGCTACGTTATGAATAGTGTTATCTTGAGACCTTCTTTAAAGAAAACTCTTTTTGAATTCATTTTTAATAAAACCCCCTCAATTGACTATTTTAAAGTTTTTGGATGCAAATGCTTTATTTTAAACACCAAGGACAATCTTGGGAAGTTTGATCGAAAATCCGATGAGGGAATTTTTCTTGGTTATTCTTCAAACAAAAAGGCTTTTAAAATTTTCAACAAAAGAACCTTATGTGTTGAAGAGTCTGTTCATGTTAATTTTGATGAAAGTAACATTTTTGACAAGAAAGTTGATGATGATGACGTAGATAACACTCTTAGTAACCAACCATTGTACACTCAAGCAATGGAAGAGCATGCTATGGAGGAAGAAGAGATTGAGGAAAAACAAGGAAACGATCAAGAAACTCAAAATCTTCCTCAAGATGTGATATATTCAAAGGGACACTCCAAGGATGAAATTATTGGTGATGTTTCACAAGGGGTAAGAACAAGAAGGTATTTTATTGACAACTTTGCACTATTATCACAAATTGAACCTAAGTTTATTGATGGTGCTTTATGCGATGAGTTTTGGATTATTGCTATGCAAGAGGAGTTAAATCAATTTGAAAGAAACAAAGTTTGGACTTTAGTCCCTAGACCACGTAATCACCCCACTATTGGCACAAAATGGGGTTTTCAAAATAAACTAAATGAATCCGGAGAAGTTATTAGAAACAAAGCTAGACTTGTTGCCCAAGGATTCAATCAAGAAGAGGGCATAGATTTTGACGAAACCTTTGCTCCGGTTGCTAGACTTGAATCCATAGGATGCTTTTAGCTTTTGCTTGTTTTAAAGGATTCAAACTTTTTCAAATGGATGTTAAGAGTGCCTTTTTAAATGACGATATTGAGGAGGAAGTTTATGTTGAACAACCTCCCGGTTTTGTGCATGAAAAATTTCCAAATTATGTTTACAAACTTTCAAAAGCACTCTATGGTTTAAAACAAGCTCCAAGAGCTTGGTATGAAAAGTTAAGTGGTTTCCTTCTTTCAAATAACTTTTCAAGGGGTGTGGTGGACACTACTCTTTTTACAAAAATCTCTTGTAACAATGATCTTCCTCTTGTCCAAATTTATGTTGATGATATTATTTTTGGGGTTACTAATGTCTCTTTTTGTGAAGAATTTGCCTCACTTATGCAAAAAGAATTCGAAATGAGCATGATGGGAGAATTGACATACTTCCTCGGCCTACAAATTAAGCAAACGAAAGAAGGAATCTTCATCGATCAAGAGAAGTACACCAAGGAACTTCTCATGAGATTTGGGATGAGCAAAGCAAAATGTATTGGCACTCCTATGAGCTCGTCATTGAAGCTTGACAAAGATGAAAAAGGTAAAACAGTTGATGGAAAGACATATAGAGGTATGATCGGTAGTTTACTTTATTTAACGGCTAGTAGGTCGGATATCATGTTTGCCATATGTTTGTGTGCTAGATTCCAAGCTTGCCCCAAGGAATCTCATTTAATACCTATAAAACGTATTTTGAGATACTTAATTTCATCATATGATTATGGCTTGTGGTACTCTAAACAATCTTGCTTTGATCTTATTGCCTACACCGATGCGGACTATGCCTGATGTAAGGTAGAAAGGAAGAGCACAAGTGGAAATTGCAAATTCTTGGGAGGATGCTTAGTATCTTGGTACAGCAAGAAACAATCGTGTGTGTCCCTATCAACCGCCAAAGCGGAATACATCGCAGTCGGTTGTTACTATGCTCAGGTACTTTAGATGAAACATACATTGATTGATTTTGATGTTTCTTTTAAGTGCATACCTATTATGTGTGATAACACTAATGCCATAAACATTTCCATAAACCCTGTGCAACATTAAAAAACAAAACATATTGAAATCAAACATCACTTTATTAGAGATCATGTTGCTAGAGGTGATGTATTTTTAGAATATAGTTGCACAGAGGATCAAATTGCCGATACTTTTACAAAACCTCTTTCGGAAGATCGTTTTGCTATTTAAGAAAATTACTTGGTATCGAAAAATTTAATGAGTAATGTGTGTTGCTTGTATCTGTTTTTCTCTTACTTCTGTTTCTCTTTCCTTGCTGAAAATTTTCCAAAAAAATTCGGACGCCACTTTTAAAAATAGGACGTCCGGTTTTGAAACCGGACTCAAAGTTTTCTCTTCAAAAAATTCCAGAAATATTCGGACGATAAAACCGGACGCCTTCACAATAACTCGGACGTCCGATTTCTTCAACTCACAAAATACCAAACAACCAATTTTTAAAAATGGTCGACCGAGTTCTGAAAAAGGGTCAGGTCTGTGTTTTTAAAATCAGATTTTTCTCAAACATTTCACACTTTTCTCTCAACTCTCTCTCACTCTCTCGACCGAAAACTCCCTCCCTCACAAGACCCATCCGATTTCTTATTCCGATTTTCAATCTTCTTCTTCTTCTTCTTTTCCTCAAATTCATCTCTCAACACAGCAAAGAAACTATTCTTTTCTCTGTTTTGTTTGCTACAATCTGCCAATCTCAAACTCTTCATCTCCTCTCAAACCCTACCCAAGTATTTCTCCAAAATGGTTAAAACAAAGAATGCTCAAGTTGGTCAAGCCAAAATCCTGAAGAAGGAGGCACTAGTAGAGGGAAAAGAAAGGGAAAGAGGGTACCTTCTGGAACTGGGGTTTCTGTAGCTAGGGCATCAGAGAGGTTTATTTCAGTGAAGGAGGTTGCCAGGTTTGAAGAATGGACTAGAAATCGACGAAAAATTACTCCGGGTCATCGGGTGGATTTAAATGATATGCAAGGTATGGAGGCTATCCCTCATCTTTTTGAACTAATTGGTTGGATACCACTGCTAATTGTGAATGAACTCTATTATATGGATATGATATATGAGTTTTATGTAAATCTCCAGAAGGGAATAATTGAAAGAGTGGATAATATTCCACACCAATGGATTTTGACTAGAATTGGGGGTAGGAATATTGCATTTGATAATAGATTGTTAAATGAAATTTTGGAAACTCCTCAAGATGGTATAAGATTCTACACCAAGAACAAAAAATGCTTTGATCCTAAATTATACAGTGAAAGACGGTTTCAGGAAATTTTCACTAGGGGAGAAGTTTTAAAGAGACATGATGATCGGAATGTTAACAAGCTTGATGCTTATGGGAGATTGCTCCATCACATGATCTCTAACATCATTATTCCAAATGTTGGGCATAAATCATCTATCACCAACATGTACTCATTTGTGATGCTAGCCTTACATGAACATAGGAGGATGAATTTTGGATATATAGCTATAGAACATATGCTAACTACACAATCCTCCTCAACAAAATGCTTGCCGTATGGTTGCTTTATCCCAAAAATTCTCCAACACTTTGTGATCAATTTGGTCGGCATTGGTGATCACATTGGCCATGGAAAAATCTACACTTAACAGATCTTCAAAAGAATGGGGTTTGAGAAAAATGACGATAGGACATTCATCCGAGGTGGACAAGATGATGATGACGATGATGAGGAAGATGATGATGAAGATCAATAGGGTATGAATGTGGAAGAAGAGGAAAGTGACGAAGAAACGGAGGTTGAAATCCAAATAAGAGAAATAAGGCAAAAGAAGCGACAAGAAAGAACAGAGGAAGGCTCATTTTCGGGGAGCATGAGTCATCTAATGGATATGATAGCGTCTCTACAAACTTCAATAAACACTCGGTTTGACGCATTCGACAGTCGCTTTGAGGTTTTGGATGGGAAAGTCTCTAACATTCAAGAAAGGCTTGATGCATTGGATCAAAAAATGACCGACACACAAGAACGGGTTATGAGACTCGAGCAAGGAGGAGGAGATAGAGATGATTGAGATTTCTTTTATAAAACCTTCTCTTTTTCCCTTGTTTTGTCTATGGCTCTTTTCAAACTCCTTGTGATTTCCTTCTCTTAATATTATGCCTTTTGACTTGATATATGTTATCTTAATTTACTTTTGTTATGCTAAGTGATCCATTTGTTGCTATCTTGTGTTGCTTGAACTCTTTTGTTATGGACTTCATGATGATCACCTAATGTTGAAAGTCCAATTGCTACCTCTTCTATGATCCCTTAAAATTTCTATCCTAAGATCCTTTTTTTATTTATGATAAAAGGGGGAGAAAATAGTGCAAGATGTAAGGGGGAGAAATCTTTGTAATATGTTATATGTTGATGCTTCTTCATGTTTATGCCTTGTTGGTGCCTTAGTATTTCTTATACTTTGTAGAGTTGCTATGGGATATTTGGCTTAGTTTGGACTTGTGATCTTTCTTAGCCATATTTGATATGAAGCATGTTTTTAGGGGGAGTTATCTCTCTCTTATGGTGATTGTTGTGCCTTGTATTTATTATTGATCCTTTTTGAAGCATCATCATACTTTTACTCTTGCTCTTTTGTTCTTCTTGCATATATGTTTGTCATAATCAAAAAGGGGGAGATTGTTACCCCTTAGGGCATTATTACTTATGATTTTGATTATGATTAATATATGCTTGTGTGAGTATTTTAACTAACCTTTCATAGAACAAAAGAAGCACTTTTGAAGTCTCAAGTCTACATTTTCTAAAAGCAAAAGATCTTGATGATGAGGGCAAAATGAAGGAGAAAAGACCAAGCCATTCCAAGATCAAGTCATTAAAGACATTGAAGACCTTGTCTATGTTAGAGTGTGATAAGGTACTTCTTTGTAAAACTCCCTAATCTTACTCTTTGGTTATTGATCATATATGAAGCTCTTTTTACGATTTTCTCAATATAAACTTTTCTTAAAATCTAAGTATTCTTGATTGAGGTTTTGATGCTTTTGAAAGGTTCTTCTTATCTCTAAAATAATTATCAAGAATACATGTTTTTGAAATGATGAGGAAAGCTTTTGTCTTAAAACAAACTGGCTGTAAAAACTCAAAAATTCTGTCATCCGGTTTTAGAATCGGCCTTCTGATTTTTTTTCTACACTTAGAAAAAATCGGCCGTCCGATTTCTAGCAGGACAAGTCCGGATCTTTCTGTTTAAGAACCGATCATCCGATTTTCTCATTTACTATAAAAAATTATTACCGTTACACAAAGTGCAACGGTCACTTTTTCAATAAAATATATATAGACATTTTTGATCAGCCAAAAAGTAAGAAGTTTGGTGAAATATTTATTGAGATCATTTAAGACTTTTAAGAGCTTAAAAAAAGTACATTTATTGCAAACACTTTCAATCCCAAACAAAAATCTTCTTGAGCTTCATTATTGATCATCATCAAAGAAGAAGAAAGGAGGAACTTGTAGAAACATTCCATTGAGTTGTACCTACTATTTCTCAAGCTCAATTTGGTAACATTGTTCTTAAACCTGTCTTTCTCTCTTATTGATATCAAAGGTTTGTGTTGAAAAACCCCTTGGGTAATCCTTTGATTTATATTGTGTTGTGAATTGAGGTTGTGTGCAAAACCCTTGTAGGGTGATCCTCATATTTGTAGTTGGTGTAATTTGTGTTTATAGTGGATTTGGAAAATCTTTGGGTGTTGACTCAAGGTAGTGGATGTAACTCTTTGAGATAGTGAACCACTATAAATCTTTGTGCCTTTCTTTCTAAGCTTCTTACTTATTTTGTCTTAACCACAAGATTTTGTTTGGTTTGGAATTTTATTAAAAAGAGTTTTAGAATTCTCTTTCAAACAAAATTGGAGGTTTATTCTTTAATTAACAAAGTTGTTTTTTAAAATTAGCCAAAAACCTTATTGATCCCTCCCTCCCCCCCTCCCCCTAAGGTTCTTCAATCTTATATTACAACTTACACAAATCCCACTTTATTTATTAATTCTTATCATTTCGGGATTACATTTCAGGTGTATAATTTCTTCAGGAAATACATGTACACTTCAAGTGTACTTAATAATTTCGGGCTTTTCATAATTTTCATATGAACCTTTGTATTATATTTTTGCCAAATATCTCTAATATATTATAATCTCGAGTCTGTATACTTTGATCTAAGATCCTCATGCTAATATGTCACATGCACATAAATATTGTCAACTTTGTGCTATTTTAAAATTCCATATATTTATATCATGATATGATCAATGAGATCTCATAAATCATATATTATCACGATTTTCAGGTACATAAATTTCTTCTAGAAATAGTCATAAATTCATGACATGGAAAATTCGGCTAGAATTTTTCATCTCTCGACTTAACCACATAAGACCATCTTAAATTATTACTCCTTTACATATGCGAGGATTTTATTGGAACTAATTTATTCTACCATGTGTCTCAAAATTATAAGTAGTGGTAGATTGTCCTTCGAGGACATTTAATAATACGAGCATTTTATGTCGGATTTTCTTTTATCAATAAATATGCTTGGCTATTCAACTTTTGAACTTCTGGTTCAAATTATCTTTTATATGAGATCAAAATGAGACACATAACTTTGTGTTTATCCGACTATATAATTTCTCCTATTTTCAATACTCATCTTAAATATATTGTGGTGGAATAATATATTTCTATAGCGCATATTTAATGCTAAGATGACAAAATATTTGGCTTCTCACGATGAACCAATTACAATGAGGAGAACAAAAATAATATTTTGGGAAAATAAGAATAAGTAGTACTACAAAATATACATAAATCAATTTCAAAGCACATATATAGTTTCCTAAAAAACCATTTACTAGGTCTATGAACATGTTCTGTAGGAACGTGCAATATTTATACAAAAAGTGCAATATCATCAATAATATTAGAACAAATTATGTTAATGGGAGAATTTAAAATATGAGCTCATTATCAAAATTGCATAGTTCAGCTTGCAAGTCAACAATATATCGTGATCATAGGTCGATGCATCGATAATATATTCATCCCAAAACATATTCAATTCGAATATATTGATGGTATCCATAAAATTATTTTTCCTTGAAAAATGATACAAATAAATTTGTGATAAAAAATTTCTGGTTCCATCAAAATATTGACAAATATTCTCTATGATAATTCGTATTTAATGATCCGAGATGGTCTAACTAGTCATGCTAGTATGTAATATTTTTGAATAAGTAAATTTCATATTTACTCAATGATGCATTAAATTGTATCAACTTTGGCGAATTACAAATTACGATGTGTGAATATGATAGTGTATGTAATTCATATTTATTCTATAAATTATGATAGTATAATATAATTATCATGTGACCTCATAGGTCAATTTACTCTTCTAAGTCTTTAAATAATTAGTTCTTCAGAACTTTCTATTAACTAACTCTTTTGACTTTTTAGTAAATAGGCTCTTCTAGAGTTTTAATTAAATATCTTCTATATATATCTTCTTAATTAAATATCTTGATATTATATATATCTACTATATATTTAGCTATTCTAGAGATTTTAAACTATTAGCTCTGCTGAAGCCTTTTATTGATTAGTTCTTGGAGAGCTATAATTTTAATCTATTAGCTTTTTTTGAGCTTTCTGTTAATTAACTCTTTTGGAATTTTAATTTATACTACTATTTATCCTCCCAATATATATCTTTTTCGCTACCTTTGAATATATAATAAATCAAGGGGCATATATATAATATGAAAAAACTCATATAAAATCACAAAAAAAAAAGTGATTTTTTTCTCTAAATATTTAAAGAAATTGGCTATATTAACAAGTTTATAAATTAATAGTCATGATTAATATTTGAGATCGATAATGGCATAACATACTAGATATTTAAAATTTTGTTTGATGTACTACATGTATGCTACGGACTCTCTATTATATTGCATCAATAATATTTATTTGAGATTGTACGTTCCCTTTTCCTTTCTCATTATTATCACTTCTTGTGATAATTTAGATATTAGGTTCATGAGTCATAATAATTACAAGCTATTATAAATAATTATAATAATGAATATAACATATTATAGAAATAAAATTTCTAATTGCATTTGCTTCAGGGAATGACATAAAATTATTAGGAAGATCATAATGTTCCATCAATAATGACTCAATTATTTATTCAGTCTAAAAGGTGATCAATAACCTTGGGATTTTTCTCCCTATGTTGCTACTACAAGAGCATATTTGAGATATGCAAAATAGAATATTATCTGTATATTATTTTAATTGAGAAAGAATCTAGATCAAATATAATATTGCATACTAATAGATTGATCAAAATATTGTAGCCACAGATAATATGAGTAATGTATCGGTATAATGACCATCTTCTGGTAATTGTGCCTTTCTTTTAAATTTTGTCAAAATCTTTTTTAATAGATTATTGAGCCTTCAAGGCCTTATAAATTAATGAGAAATGAAATTTTTATAATCGTGATTTCTCTTTTAATTGTGTCTGCAGGACTTAAATAGATTTATACAAGAATCTATAAACAAATAGTTGATCTTTCCATGATGTCATATCATATATTAAAAAGAAAACATAAAACAAAGGAAAGATTCGACTTTCTTACCTCAAGAAGCTTCAAGAATCTTTTTACCTTTAGAAAATTTTGAAAAATCACCTTTAGAGTCTTGTTATTCAAATAATCGTGTTGTCCATGTAATCGTGCTGATAACGTATCATGAATTTAATGATCACGACACGACGAATTGCTTAGAATAATAATATCATATAAAGAGGAAGAATATAGAGAAAGAAGAGTGCAAGAGAGAGAAAAGTAGAACTCAAGAATCAAGTTTAAATTATCTTATTAATGTTTCTCAAGATACAAGAGCTTACAGAATCCTAAAAGGATCTAACTAAATCAATAGGAATATCATGGATCCAACTAGAATTAGTATTCTTGAAGTTTAGTTCTCTTCAGGGAACATATTTGAACATTCACTATGTATTTATTATTTTCATAACATTTAACTAGTCTTTGTTTTTATTTGCGAGAAGGTTTTGTGGGTGTAATATGGAGGAGGACATTATGTACTGCCTCCTCTCGCCGTTCGATTTAAACTAGTTTGCAATTCGCGCTACGTGCGAAAAACTTACCCAATCTCAAAAAATTTTGTAATAATGAAAGTTATTTTATAAAAAATCAATTTATGTATATTGAAAGTATATAATATATATGCGTTACAAGATATAATATTATATACTTGTATTTTCATGGATGAAACATAAGATATTTTAAAAAAAAATCTATAGAGGATATTTCTTTTTTTTTTTTCCAAATATAAAATAAAGTCTTCGATATTAAATTTTGGAGATTTCTGAAGATATTTTAAAATTATTATAAAATTATATTAAAAAGATTACAGTAGAAAGTAAAGTTGTCTAACGCGTGCCCCAAGGCATACGTTAGTATAGATTAACAATTTCTATTATATTTTTAGATTTTATAAGATTTAACTAGTATATATAATATGGTTTATTCATATATAATATATTTTAGTCATATTAATATGTGCCACAAGACAAGAATTCACATTAGACCGAGGGTAAAATGTATAATACAATTTTGGAAAAATAAAAATTACAAATAACTTATCATCGTAATGAGTTCTTCATTATAGGACAAAAGCCAAAAAAAAAAAAAAAGTTTATAAAAGAATAACTTGTTGAATAATAGCAAGAGGTTTACCCAATTAAGAAAATATTGTGTGAATTCTAATTGTGAAAATGACTAAATAGACTTATTTTTCTTATATCTTTTAAAAGTGAAATATAAGAATTTGACGAAAAAAATGGATTAGATTTATCTTTTGTTTAAAAATTTAAAATATGATACATAAATAATTATGTATATGTTAAGAGCCATCGTATAAAGTTATATGTAAAAATACAATAAAATATAAAACACTTCTAGAAAGGTAAGAAGAAATAAAAAAGTAAGAAACGAATAACAAAAATATATTCTAATATTTTTCAAAAGAATATCACATTCTTGCAATATGTTGTTTTAGTTCTTGACAAATGCGTACAACTATATTGTACTCTTTGGATAAAAATTTTGAGAAATACATTACGAAAATGGTTCTTCATGAAATTGACAAAAAAAAAAGAATATAAATTTTTCTATAAAAAGAAAAAAGATAAATACAAAAAAAAAAGTTTTAAAAAAATTTATAGAACTTGTTACATCATGAGTTCTATGAAAAAGACAAAAGAGCTAGATAAAACATTAGTATGAAAAGCTCATCATCATATTGAGTTCTTCAAAATAAGAATCACTTGATAAACTCATTTACCATAATGAGTTCCCCAAAACAATGTAAATTTGGAGGGACAAATCTCAATTCTTAGATTTGTAAAAAAGAAAAAGGAAAAAAATGAATGGAGGAGATTACTAGTATCTCCAACCTCATTTACCTTTATTATATAGGTAAAAATATAGATTATGTATTGAAGACATATGGACCATTTGATGTGACGGTGGATCGATGTTTTAGGCCAATTTTAGATCGTGTGTCAACAGATGCACTTCATTTTTCATGTCAAGCATTAGAGAATCCATCTTTACTTTTTCCCTTCTTTTTTGTTTTGGAGTTTTTAATTATTCTTTACAATTAATTTATCGTCACAATTTAGTACACCTTTTTAATACTTATTTTTATAATTTTTTTACTAAAAATTTACATTGTAGTACAAAATTCATTGTTAAAAATACTTTTAGAAAATGTTGCTAAAAATTTGTATTAACACATATATATATATATATATTAAAAGAGCATATCTCTAAATTTTATTGAGAAGAATCGAAAAAAGGCCGAAACAAGTCTTAGCCTGAAAAGCTGTACAAAAGAAAATTGAAATATAGCTAAAAAACCTATTTTGCCCGAACTTTGATTGATCGTCTAGTGATGATGGTATGCTCGACTTGTGATTATTTTTCTTATTATTCTGCATTCGTACAGGAATGAAGTCATCCTGGAAGGAAAATTACTAACGTCTACAAAAAGATCCGAGATAGGAATGTCCATCCTATGAGAGATTTTATCTGGGGCAGTATCAAGCGACTACAATACTAGAGGTGGATTAATTGTAAGAACAATATCCGAAACACTTGATGTCGGGATTTAGCCGATAAGGCTTGACTAACCCTTATGCTATGAAGCAAAGCTTGCCAGTCTTCAGAAGGTTTAGTAACACAAACTGATTTACAAACATAAGCCATTAGATTCTTGCTTGTAGATGGAGCTGCCTTGTTTGGAATTGTGAATAAGCTCCATTATTGCCATATTGTCCAGGATGAAGAAAATGAGGCAGCCGAGTTAGAATCATTATTTGATACCTTAATATCGCAGTGATGAAGTGTCCCAACACTTGAATTGTTTTTATTATCCTTCAAAATGAGAGGTGGAGTATCCGATACCGGTGTCAATAGTGCAAATTTTCGACCCTCCACCCGCTGAACATCCCCAAGAAAAATCTCAGCCTGAATCAGAAAAGTGGGTTGCTGGCCTTTGAGTAGGGAGAGAAGAAATTAGTGACTTGGCATGCTGTAAAATATTACCAGAAACCCCAGGAATATGGTGCCCCTTCTCCTTGGTCATCCCTAGTTGCATTGGAGGCCTTCCCATAGCCGAACCATGGCATATTGAAAAAGGTGGCTGCAAAGGCTAGGGAGAATCAACAGCAACCAAAGCTGTGTCTTGCACCTTCCCAACAACCTACAACAATTGAAGAGAAGCAGCAGAAGAAACAAAAGTAGAAACCAACGATTTGTTTATGTAGTAGCAGTATAATTGGATTCAGAAGGAGAATTATTCTCAGTAGGAGCTATGTTAGGGGCAGTGGAGTTTGGAGTAGCCTGAGCATGAACTATAGTTCCATCAACCAATTGAAAATTATTTTGTGCAAAAGAAACAACCTGTTACTTGTTTTCAGTGGTTGGAAGCCATTCTTGCGCAGTTGTAGGAGCCTGGTCAGAAACGAGATAAGAAGTATTCCCCAAAGAGTCGTCCAAAGCTGCAATTTCCTTATCTTTCCTTTGAGAGCCCAAGTGACTTTCTTTGCACTAATTGGAAAAGATGTAATTTAAGAAATCTATAATTGATTTGGAGTTCCTTGAAATCGTTGGACATGGAAATTCTTCTTACAGTTAGGTGGAGGAATAGTCACTTTTTTGCAGTTTCCAAGAGCATGTCCTATCCTCATGCAATGGGTACAATAAGAGGGAAGATCCTTATAGTGGATCCTGCCAAAACCCTTTTGTACTGCCTGTACTAATCCAAACATACATCGGCAAAGGTTTTAATAAGTCAATCTCAACACAAAATCGAGCAATACTCGGTCGAATAAGCTTCACAGTGGGTTCATCAAGCTTCATGGGGTTCCCCACAAGACTACCGATAGAGAAGAGGGAGCTCTTGCAAAAAGATGAATTGGGAGACCTGCTAGCGCAATCCTAGTTGGAATCACAGATGGTTTTTCATGTAATTATCTACTGCCCATTTAAAAACTCTCGTAGGAAAGCCATGAAAACTCCATGCTCCTTAAAGCTATAGTATCATATAATCTTCTTCAAGAACAAAATGAATAATGATGCGAGAGATTTGATTTGCAAATTGATCAAATGCTTCAAATCTTCAAAACAAAGGATCTTTTGCTTTCAAGAGTACTTGAATTAGCTCATCCCAAGCAACCATAGGTATACCAAACTTTTGACCTCTTGAATTCATATATCTAATCTTTCCTCCACACTCTAATTCAATAATGGGTATACCAAACCCAAAACCTAATCAGTTTGTGCAAAGAAGAACCAATCTAGACAACTACAGAGATGTAGAAATCTTAGAGAATTTATTTATGATCAAATTAAGAACCCTTGGATCTTCCTAATCCAAATATTCAATAAAATCAACCTAAGGAATGATAAAATCCTAGATGAAGTTCAAAGAGAAAGCCTGAAAACTTAAGCACCCTAGAGATAAACTCATCAATTTTCATAAAATAATCAATTAGTCTTATAATTAGGCAATAGAAGGGTATTTATAGAGTTTAGGCTAAACGCTAATCTAAAATGGTCTTGGGTCAACCCAAGACCTATTAGGGACTTAATTAAAAGCTGTAAAGTGAATTAAAATAGCAATTCTTAGCTAAAATATCGCATTGAATAAAATCAGTACCCTACCATACGCTGTAGGTCTCCAGCACACCAAGTCCATTTCTTTCTCTTCCAATTTGCTCTACTGGTTGCTTAAAGTTTAGGCATTGAACTATAAACAGCTTAGGAGGGTTTCCATCATTTTCTAAGCCCTCATTCTTGAACTTTAGGCCTTTCTCCATAGTTCCTTCAATTGTTATCATCAATCCTTGAGCAATTTGATCATCCTTTCTTTTGATTCTTCCTGCATTTGCTCTTGTGATTGGTCCTTAAAGCTTTTCATATCCTTGGCCATCTTGGTTTATATCATCCGCCCCTCCTTTAAAAAGATTCATCCTTGAATCTTGACCTACATCAAATGGAGATAAATCAGAAACATTGAAGGTAGCAATAACATTATAATCACCCGGAAGATCAATCTTATAAGCATTATTATTAACGTGTTCAAGAACTTGAAAGGGGCCATCGCCACAGCTATCTAACTTTAATTTCCTTTGAGAAGGAAAATGTTCTTTTCGAAGATGAATCCAAACCCAATCACCGGGTTCAAAGGCTACATTTTTCTTTCCCAAACTCCTTTTTGCAACAAGCTTCTTGTTTGTAGCCTCAATAGCTTCATGAACTTTGGAGTGAATAGCTTTCACAAACTCCACCATTTTCTTTCCATCCAAGCTCAAAGTGTGATCTATAGGTAAAGGAACCAAATCAAAAAGAGTTAGAGGATTAAACCCATAAACAACTTCAAAAGGAGTGTAAGAAGCTGTAGAATAACGAGCTCTATTGTAAGTAAACTCAATATGAGGTAAACAAACTTCCCATTGGCACAAATTATTCTTAAGGATGGCCCTAAGAAGTTGGCCAGTAGTTCTATTTACCACCTCCGTTTGTCCATCGGTTTGCGGATGGTAAATTGTACAATATACGAGTTAGTTCCAAGTTTCTTCCACAAAATAGGCCAAAAATTGCTAAGGAACTTAGTGTCACGATTTGAAACAATAGTTCTAGGTATACCACAGAATCGTGCTACCCAAGTAAAGAACAAATCCGCAACATGACTAGCATCATCAGTTTTTTTATAAGGTATGAAATGAGCTATTTTAGAAAACCGATCTATCACAACAAATATAGAATCCATGACTTTAGGGGACCTAGATAGTCCAAGAATAAAATCTATAGAAATGTCTACCCAAGGTTCTCTAAGAACATTCAAAGGAGTATAAAGTCCAAGTGGTAAAGATGTAGACTTAGCTCTTTTATATTCTAAATAATTATCAATAAACCTCTCTACATCTCTTTTCATGAGTGGCTAAAAGAAATACTCATGCAAAATCTCATAAGTTTTGAAAATACTAAAATGGCCCATCAAACCACTACAATAAGCTTCCTTAACTAGCAACAATCTAGAGGAACAAGAAGAAGTGCACAATTTACCTTCATGGTAAAGAAAACCATCATATGTAAGGTACTTTTTATTAGGTACAACCAAACAAGCATCAAATATGTCCTTGAAATCATTATCACTAGCATTAAACTCATTAAGCATTTTAACACCAAGAATTTGAGCTTGTAAAGTAGAGACTAGAGTGTACCTTCTTGATAAAGCATCAGCTACAACATTTTCTTTACCTTTCTTAAAATATGCCTCTTGTTAATCGAAGGATATTAGGATCCTATAGACCTCCTGAGACAAGTACTCTCTGATCTCAAGAAGAATCGTGTATCTGGACATTCGCCTTCTTCTTTCCATCCCTCGAGGAATCAGCAGGTCCGATAGGAGGACCATACTTTTCGACCTTTGTATACCAGGACCCTGTATCAATTCTCGTCGAATTTCTCACAGCTGCCATAAAACAAGCCATAGGTCCTTTCTCCCTACTTGGCCTACGATTTGGTGCCAACGTAGGAACCTTACTCTTAGCAATCACCTCCTCTCCCTCCTCCTTATCTCCCTCATCCTCACCTTCATCCTCCTTATCTACTTAAATATCCACAGCATCACCCTGAATACTCTCTACATCTCCCACTATCTGAATTGAGGCCTCACGACCCTCAGCTCCCCATGTCTGAACTGAGTCCTCACGACCCTCATCTCACATAACTGAACTAAGGCATTACCATCTGTATAGGAAGCAGAAGCAACCCCTACAGATATATCATAATAGCTCTGTATAGGATGGGTGACAGGACCCCTATCATAAGATCGTCTATGAATGAAGCACCTAACTGTGCATCTCTACTCTTACGATTACGGATCAAATGCTAGTAGATGGAGTCAATGAAACAGGCTGAGTACAAGATGAGGATGGCTGGCAAGATAGAGGCTGTGAAAATGATAATGATTGATATGGTAATGGTGCGTAATGGTCATGAGATATACGCATCCTAATAGGAATGGGAAGAGGTTGTGTCGAAGACCCTAGGGCATTATGATACATCTCAAGACCAACAAGGGCAGGAGTTGTAGGTATGTCAGAAGTACTATACCTACCCCTCAATAACAGGGATGTTGTGACAGTACGGTCAAGAGTACAGCTGCTCGTGTATGCAATATGCCCTAAATCCTCATATCTCCAACGTCTCTACTGCTCACAGTCCATCTAATAGAATCTCGCAATTATATAAATAACTACGTATACATCTACCTAAATATTCAATAATTAAATTATTTAATATCTAATTATTATTTAATCTATAAATTTTATCTAATCACTATTTTTAATATAGTTATATTTGAATATTTCACCCCAAATTTTCAAATGTCTAAATATTTAATTATTTAACATATAAATTTTATTTAATCCCTATTTTTAATAATTCAAATGTCTAAATATTTAACTTAATTAAATCTCTAAATCTTTGTTTGTATTAAAAAATCTCTAAATGTTAAGTTAATTAACATCCATTTTAATATCTAAAAGGAAATTAAATTGTTTAAATCATAAGTTAAACATGAACAATAATAATATTATCAAAAAATTACATGTTTAAATTAAATTAATTAGGCAAATTCATAATTAAATTAATTATATTGATTGAAGGATATCGATAATAAATGCTAACATATATGCATATATATATATATATAACTAACAAATTAAATAAGCTAATTCATAATTATTGTAAACATTAACATTCAAAATTATTATATCGATTACATGCTAACACATACATATATATATATAAATATTAACAAAATAAACTAATTTAATTTACTTAATTGCATAAAATCTACCATTAAAAATAATAAAAATAATTAAAACAATCAATATACATTATAAATAACATTTATTAAAAAAAAGTGTTTTGGGGCAAAAGCTGGGCCAGGCGTAAACTCATCCAGTTCTTCGCACAACCTAGCTACAGTCCCTTGAGGACCCACACTAGACTGGGCGCAAAACTAGCTACGTCTGTATCTTGCTGAGCTTTTGTGCCAAAAACACGTTTTTTTTTACATAAATAAATGAATGTGGTTCGAAATAATAACTTTTTTTTTTGAAATCTAACGATTGGATTTGAGTAGATCTTAGTTTAAATTGGGTGAAGGTAGAAAGAAGTTAGGTAGAGAGAAAAATGTTATTTTGTTTCAGGTCAATTTTCTTGCGCTTTTCTTTATTTTCTCACACATTTATTATCAATACCTGCATCTTGAAGCACCTTACATCCATCATTTTGTTCAGTTATAAAGTGAAAACCTTTATAAAATGCAAAACTTTATAAACTAATTAAGAAATTTTAAACTAAGTTAAATTACAAAAAAGACAAAAAAAAAGAAAACTATTTATTAGTTAGGATATCGTTAGAAAAGACAAAAAATACTCTATTTATTTTAGAAAAATTAAATATTTAGACTTTTAATATACACCAACTTATTATTTTGTAAATAATTCATTAAAATCATATATAATGAATGGATTTAACTAAATCTTAACCCCAACCTCCTTATTTTGTATGTAAATCAAGTCATAAGCATATTATTTTACAAAACAAAAAAGAGCAAGAACGATGACCAATGCAATGAACGAAAAAGTAATAACTATGGATTGGTCATTTATTTATTATAGTTATCATTAAACGAAAAAAAGAATGTATTACAATTTCATTTGTTGATATTTTCTATTTCATAATGGACTAGTTATGTTTTCGTGCTTCAAGCATAGTGGACATTTAAAAATTATAAATACTGCATTAATATTAAAATTGAAATATTAATTCACAAATAGTCATAATATAGTAAAAGGGGCACGATAAACCTAACTCGAAAAAATGAATGTATAGCACGAAATAAATCATTATTCCCCTTCCTCTTCCCTATTTTTTCTCTCCGTAAAAAATTTCTCTGTTACTTTTATTTACTCTCTATTTACTCTAAACCTATAAACTTTAATATTCAACTTGTATTGCAGATAGATATGGATCATTATGAAGAATTTGTAGAAGAAAATATCAGTTTAGAGGTAAGAAAATTAATTTTTTTTTTTTGCAATTTTGGGTCGGATCTCCGGAGGTGGCGACCCGGACGCGTTCTAATCGCCCGGCCGAGCGACCCAGTGTGAAGGTGATCGCCCAGCACGTCCAGACCGCCGTCTTAGGCGACTCGAGTAGGTTTTTTTTTTTTTTTCAATATTAATTTTTTTTAATATTACTGTTGTTTTTTTTAGAGTATTTGTTTAGAATGTTCCTTTTTTTTTTTTTTTTTTTAAGAATATTACTATTATTGCTTTTAGAATGTTCATTTTTTTAGAATATTCGTTTTTTATTTAAATTTTTAGAATTTTATTATTTTTTTAATTTTAGATGTTATGTTTTTTTAAATTTTATTTTTTTCAATATTAATTTTTTTTAATATTACTACTGGTTTTTTTAGAGTATTTTTTTAGAATGTTTCTCTTTTCTTTTTTTTTTTGTTTTAGAATATTACTATTCTTTTTTTTTCGAGAATGTTCCTTTTTTTTTTTTTAAGAATATTACTATTGTTTTTTTAGAATGTTCATTTTTTTTTAGAATATTACTATTTTTTTTAGAATATTCGTGTTTTATTTAAATTTTAGAATGTTATTATTTTTTTTAATTTTAGATGTTATGTTTTTTTTAAAATTTTAGAATGTTACTAAGTTTTCTTGTTTTTTTGTTTTTGTTAGAAGGTTACTTTTTTTTTTTTTTTTAAATTTAAGAATGTTACTATTTTTTTTAATAATGTTACTAAAATTTTTTTTTAGAATGTTATTATTTTTTTTGTTTTTTTATTTTTGTTAGAATGTTACCTTTTTTTTTTAAATTTAAGAACGTTATTATTTTTTTTTTAATTTTAGAATGTTACTAATTTTTTTTAGAATGTTATTAATTTTTTTTGTTTTTTTATTTTTGTTAGAATGTTACTTTTGTTTTTTTCTTAAATTTAAGAATGTTACTATTTTTTGTTAATAATGTTACTAAATTTTTTTTTATAATGCTATTAATTTTTTTTTGTTTTTTTATTTTTGTTAGAATGTTGCTTTTTTTTTTTAAATTTAAGAACGTTATTATTTTTTTTTAAATTTTAGAATGTTACTAATTTTTTTTAGAATGTTATTAATTTTTTTTGTTTTTTTATTTTTGTTAGAATGTTACTTTTGTTTTTTTCTAAATTTAAGAATGTTACTATTTTTTTTAAATTTTAGAGTGTTACTAAAATTTCTTTTAGAATGTTATTAATTTTTTTTTGTTTTTTAATTTTAGATGTTACTTTTTTTTAAAAAAATTTTAGAATTTACTATTTTTTGTAGAATGTTACTAATTTTTTTTTGTGTATTTTGTTTTTTAAGAATGTTAATTTTTTGTTTTCTTTAGAATATATATATATATATTTTGGATTGTTACTGTATGAACTTTGTGTTTTTTTCCTTAAATGTTAATACATGAAATAATTTTTTTTTGGTTTTTTTCTAAATGTTATTGTATGAAATTTTTGGTCATTACAATGTTTTTACAATTTTTTTTCAATATATAATGTGTTCATATTTTAATTTTTTCGTACTATATCGTAACAGAACGGCGTAGATCCAAGTACATTTGAAGAATTTTTGGAACCGGAAGAATACGTGGATCACAGACATTTATTTGCAACTGATCGAACCTTTAATTCGAAACCAGAGTTGGTTAACTGGGCAAAAGAAACAGCTATAAAAGTGAATACGTATTTGATTGTCACCTGGTATTTAAGGTCCAGAACATCCGACTGCCGACCGTATGTTACACTGGGTTGCGATTGTGGAGGTGCAAATAAACCGAAAAAGAAGCATGTAGTCGACGATGAAGAAGAAGAAGTTCAAGTAAAAAGGCGGAGTCCTTACGTGACTAAAAAGTGTGGTTGTCCCTTCAAATTAAAAGGCGAACAAATGGCAATGTGTGAAAATTGGCAATTATTCGTACACGATGGGAGGCTAACCATGCAATAGATGTATATAGTCACGGTCACGCTCAGGCAGCAAAACTGACGGAGGAACAATTGATACAAATTGAGCAATTCAGGAAGAGCCATGTGCCACCCCGTAATATTTTACGATTTTTCTGAGAACAAAATGTGGGTTGTGCTGTCAGGTATGTTGCATCAACTCTAATGCATCTTGGTTTTATGTTTAGGGTTTAAATTGAGTTTCTAATAATATGATTTGCATGATTTTTTGTAGTGCCCCGAAAATATATAATGTCGTTGCGAAGATTAAGAAGAATAGGATGCAGGGGCGAAACACGGTTGAAGAAGTTCTCTGTCTAAGTGCTGTACGGGATTACACGGTCTTCTATAGAAACCGTGAGGACAGCAACATGCTCAGTGCCATTGTCGTTGCACATCCGACATCAACTGAAATGTTGAGAACGTGGTCATACATACTTATAATGGATACGACATATAAAACAAACAAGTAAGTTGTATTAAATTTGTTATATTAATTGTACATTTACATGTTATTTGCAAATTGACTATTTAGGAATAACCCTTGAATGAATAGTAGAATGAAATATGTCATATTAATTGGTTTTGTGTTAAGTTTACTGGGTTTTATGTTTATTTTCTAAACAAGTTATCTGCTTTATGTGTTTTTTTTAAAATAAGTACAACATGCCACTATTAGAAGTGGTAGGGATGACCCCGACTGGTAAGAATTTCACTGTGGCCAGTGCTTTTATGCGAAATGAGCAGGCTACGACTTTTAGATGGGTTCTTCAACAGATTAAGCATCTACACTTTTCAAATACAATGTCAACAGAGAATCAAGAAGATGTTTGTAAGACTATGCCAAATGTAATTATTACAGATAGAGAATGCGGTTTAATGCCCGTGATCGGCGAAGTGTTTAGTACAACGTATCATATGCTATGTAGAAGGCACATCCATCAGAACGTGTTGGCTAAATTAACCGAGTTGATAAAAAATGAAGA
Organism: Catharanthus roseus; assembly: GCA_028651295.1. NCBI lineage: Eukaryota > Viridiplantae > Streptophyta > Magnoliopsida > Gentianales > Apocynaceae > Catharanthus > Catharanthus roseus. Next base: position 33,933,875 of record JAPQWS010000159.1, on the reverse strand, counting down.
GGTTGCAATGGGTCATGGAAGAAATTGTTGGACGAAATCGATGAGCAGGAATACTTAAGGAAATCGGATGCTCTGAAAACGAAGTGGAAGAGCAAACCGGACTTCCTACACTATTTGTTCAATTGGTTGAATACCTTTGCTCATAAATTCGTGAGATGTTGGACTAAGAGTCATATGCATTTTGGGGTGGAGACCACCAATCAGGCTGAGAGTGAACACTCAGTGCTAAAGCTATGGCTTTCAACATGCCATGGTGATTTGGATACTATGTTCCTTAATATTGACTCGCTTATTGAAGGACAAAGCAGATATTAAGGCATCATTAGAGTTTTTCAAGACTAAAGAGAAGCATAATGCGAAGAGTAATCACATATTTTATATTGTAAGTAATAAAATCAGTCACTTGGCATTCAAAAAGTTATGGTCGGAGATAACGAGAGCTGTCGGGATATATGATGATCCAAAAAATAATTGCGGACACTATTTGAGGATGTCACACGGCCTCCCTTATGCTTGCGAGCTGATTACACGGTTCGAACACGTTCTTCCTATATAGTTACATGATATTAATGCCTTTTGGAAGACACTAGAAATTGGCGGTCCTCATTTTTCAGCTAGGCAATAGGACATGGATTCTGAGATGCGTTCTCTTACTGATCTCTTGCATCTGATAAGTATAGGACCCATATCCAAAGTTAGATAGATGCGTCGTCTTGCGAAAGGGGTACTAAATCTTGTTTTGCCTGAAGATCCGGGTGTGCCATTGACATCACCCCTCGAGGTAGTCGTCACTAAAGGGCAGAAGAAGACGGACTCAACAAAAAGAGACAAGTCACATTAGCACGTGTCAATTGCTCATCGAAAGATACAGAAGTCAAGCGGATCTGTTTCTGTTTCTGGCACTGGATCTGGGTCGTTGCCCGGTTCGAGTTTTGGGTCGGGATCCCGTGGGAGAGGGAGACCGCCACGAGCTCCTAGGGAAAGGGGCAGAGGACGCGACCGTGGCCGAATTAATTTATCTGCTGTGAAACATGCATCCCCGTGTTCCACATTCCCTTACACAAACGCTTTCCCTGCTTTCATTTATCCTTTTATTAGCAATTGGAATAACGTGATTGGTGATGGAAATTGTGGTTACTGGGTTGTGGCAGATTTTGTGTTCGGTGATGAACATCAATGGCCAGAGGTTCGTAGATGAATGCTTTATGAATTGGAGCATTCGACAAATTTGTACGTTAATTTAGTGGGTTCAGAGGAACGTGTTAATGAGCTCATTCATAGGATATATTGGCTAAAGGATGGACCTGCGCCGTATGCGCATTGGTCCGAAACACCTGATTCGCTTTACATCATTGCAAATGCATTCAATCTGTATGTGATACTAATTGCACAACTTGGTTCTACGACAGTGTTACCTTTGTATTCGTATTCGGATCATCCAGAAGGTACATTGGTTATTGGTTTCTTGACAAAAGAACGACACTTTATTCAGGTAAGTGTCGAATACGTGTATCTTTATGATTTTTTACGTTGTTCTGTATTATATGATGTTTTGTTTTACAGTTTTTCTGACATTTACATATTTCTGTTTGTTTTACACAGCTACAGTTGAATGATATGTGTTCGATACCTCCTTTACACGTTCAATGGATTCATCATCGTTCCGAATGGGTCAGCAATTGGGCAGATTCGTATCAGCATAGGATTGCAGATTGGAACACGAGGGTTGCTCGAAATAGAAAGTAAATAGGACTTTATTTTTCGATTAAGAAAATTATATGTACTAAATGTTTTAACTTAGTTTTAAATCATATACACGTTGAATTTTTTTGGTATATTTTTTATTTTTGATAAATGTAAACTCGTTTTATGGTTCAATATCTTTATATTTAATGTGTTTAGGGTTTATGGTGCTTTATATTTTTTCTATTACAATTGTAAAAAAACTGAATGCATAAAAAAATTCCCATCAACCAAATAACAACACTACAAAAAAAGTCTTACACTACAAAATAAGTCAGAAATAACAACCATAAAAGTACATAAAACAACGCACTAACGCCAAGGCTAATGATACCTCTTGATCATGTCGGAAGCCCTACTAACCTTCGTAGCATCATCAATATCGTCACGGTCCAACTCGCGAGCTATCATATCCAATAGAACCTGAGGTGTAATAGGAGCAATGGTCGGCAATTGCACGCCACGAGGAGCCTGTCCGGATTCTGAATCCGTGGATGAGTGCGTGGGAGAAACCAAGGCATGTAATCATCTGTGCACCGAGATGGAGGTATAGCAGGGATACTGGTCCATGTAGACGTAAGCAGATGAGATGGTGCCTCCAGCCAAAGTGCCTCTATGAACACATTCTTCACCATGTACACCTTGTTATTTGCTGGCCTGCGGTGATCCTGAGGACGAATAGGATGAGCTGGAATGCATTGAACGCACCCAAACTGTCTGACAACCCTATCGGGCATAGGGCTCTATACAATCAAAGTATGCAATCATCCCATGATACGTAGAAACCCATATATCAATAATCTCATCAGATCTGTACGGAGTCCACCTGACCTCGTCAGCAGTCATCGTGCCTAAACGAATGCGTAAGTCGATTAATTTGTTCTCCGTTTTGTGACCCAACATTGCAAACCTCTGGATGTAAGGTTTGCACAACCTCGCTCTCGCTCTCACCGAAGGTGAAAACATAGGAAAATACAGGTATATCTAAGCCTTTACAAAAGAAATTAATAAAAATATTAGCAACCCTATCATTAGACAAAAATAAACCCTAAAACGTAAAACATAATTAAACAGGATGAAGATTATAATGATATTACCTCAAGCAGCGACCAGCAACCAGACAACTTCTTCGCATCAGCACGAGAGGCCTGCCCTAAACTCTGATACAAGTAGGCTAGTGTAGCAGCACCCCATGAAAAACCACCAAAAGAACTAACATTCTTCACGAGCGGCCACAGCTTCCCAGTGACATTATTTCCGCTCTTGTCAGTGAAGAGCGAACTACCAAGTAAATACAAGACGTAACAGGCGGCCCTTTGCTCCGTAGACAGTCCACGACGAGGTGAGTCAGCAACTCTCGCCAAGTCCTGAGCATTTATGCCTATGCTGGAGTTGGAGATATCAACATCGCTCTGGATAACTGCAATTATCTACTCCCGTGAATAAGAATGGTCGACGACGTTACCGTAAGAAAATACGCCCAGAATCAACTCAACGTCATGCAATGTAACAGTCATCTCCCCTCAAGGAATGTGAAAACTATTGGTGTCTGGCTGCCACCTCTCCACAAAAGCAGATAGCAAGGAGGAGTTTGGATGCTGGAACATGCAGGACCTCAAATGTGATAGTCCTGTCTCCCCTGCCAACTGTACCACTGCAGGATCACTAGGGGTCCAACCGGTCAGGGACACGTAGTGGGATCTCGACCTCAGAATGCCTCTATCCTGCAAAAATAATGTAAACACCATAATAAAAAATAAACAAAATATTCAAATTTATAATCATAAATAAACAATATACAAAATATTCAAATTACCTGACCACGCCATATACAAGCAGCGACATGACAGCTATACGAAGGGACAATGACTGGATCCTGTGGACCGCCATCAGCTGGACCTGTCTGCTCCCAACCGTCATTCTTTGATTTCTTCCTCTGCGGAGGGTTGGTAGGAGGACGTGACTTCTCGGGTCTTTTTTGTCGCGACCCAGCAATCTTACTCATCACTGACATTAAACTGCCAGTCAATCCTTTCCCCTTACCCGGTTTAGGTCTATGGCCGGAAGATGAGGCCTCAACCACAAGAACAGGTTCGTGATCATCACTGTCATCGTCACTATCATCATCATCATCATCATCATCATCATCATCATCATCATCACGCTCATCCTCATTGCCCTCACTGCTATGAATGCGGAGTGAACCAACTCTGACAGCCTCCTCAGATCGAGATGTACCAGAATCCCTACCCAACCCAATATCAGATGAGGAATTGCCACGAGCAGTGGCTCCATACTCAACACCGCTGTAAGATGAGTCCACTGGGACGGACCCAGCAAGCTGCTCGAAGAACTGTGACCTAACTGCAACCTTGTACCACTAATATCATTTAATGGAATCTGAGTTCTAGAGTAATGCTATGTTGAATCCAAGCCAGGCATACGAATAGGTAGAGAAGGAGCATGTGGATATGGATCATATGATGTCTGTGGTGGCTAAGAATATCCGTAAGGGTCATAGGGTACGGGGGTGTTAGGATGGTATGATGTGGTAGGAGGATGGGTCCTAAACGGTATAGAGGGGCTGGGTGGAAGACCCTGGTGCACTAGGGTCATAATACATATCCGGTGTAATAGGTGCAGAAGTGGACGGTATGTCTGATGCACTGTGGCGTCCCCTTACACCACAGGATGACGCAGTCACTGCACGACATTTAACCTGACCGGTCCTGTCTGTCACAACACCTAAATCATCATCACCCCTACGTGCACCGGGCCGAACCATCTAAACAAATTAGCAAACATTTTCCTCAATGACATTACATAATATCTGTCTAATTCATCATATTTTTATACGATACAAGTAATGCATTTTTCCTCATCTTTATATGATTAAGTTAAAACCGTGCATTAAGCTAAATTTATTATAGTTATATTTATTACCCCATTTCAACACTTCACACTTTTTTATTACATTGTGTTAGCCCTAAACACAAAATCTTCCAATACAACAAACCTAAATTCAAATTTCATAAACGCTTATTTATTCAATTTGTTTAGGACATTTGTTTGTAAAGCCGTATTATTCATATAAACCCTACACCATAAACTCTAAATAAACAAAATTATACAATCAGTCAAGTCCACAGGCACCCTAATAAACATAAACAAATTATGTTGGACATAATATAACCTATAAATTAAACAAATAAACATAAACGTAATAATTATTTTTAAAAAATCAAATAATCATTAATTTAACACAATCATAAACAAATCCTAAAAACAAATTAAACAAATTAAATAACATAACATAAACTACAAATTAAACAAATAAACATAAATGTAATCATACTTAAAAAAAATTAACATCATCATTAATTATAACAACGTAAGCATAAACAAATGTAATAAAAAAAATACAAAATTAACAAATTAAATAACATAATATAAACTCTAAACTAAACAAATAGACAAACGAAATCATAACTTTAAAAAATTAACATAAGCATAGACAAATGAAATAAAAAACATTTAAAAAAATGAATATATTAAAAACTAAAAAAAATAATACAAAAAAACAAAATAAAAAGTACAAACAATTAAAAAATAATAAAACGTAAAAAAATAAAAATAATAAAAATTAAAAAATAAATAAAAATAAAACATAACAAAAGAAAGTAAAAAATAACACATTAATAAAAGAATTTAAAAAGATTTAAAAATTTAAAAAAAATTTAAAAAATTTAAAAAAAAAGTAAAAAAAAAATTTAAAAAATTTAAAAAATTAAAAAAAATAAAAAATTTTAAAAAAAAATTTATAAAAACTTTTATAAAAAAATTAAAAAAATTAAAAAGAATTAAAAAAATGGGCGGTCGGTTGAATCGGGTTGCTGGATCGGGCGACTGGAACCGCACAGCGATCATGCGGTTCAGCGGTCACAAACAGCCGCGGTCGCTGAACCGGGCGAAACGGCGATGTTCCGGTCACCGGTCCAAGCGATCCGGCGTGTTTTCCGTCGCCAGTACCTGCGATCTGGCGACTTTCTGGCCAAAATTTTAGTTTGAAAAAATGTAATTTTTTTTCAATTCGACAGTTATTTTCAAATTTTGAAACGATAAAAATGTAAATAAATGAGTATAGATCGAAGTACTAACCTTTTTTTCGAGTTACAACGGTCGGATCTTCCTAAATCTGAACTTGGAATTTGAAGTTTTAGAGAGAAGTGAGAGGATTTGCTGAAGAGAGGGAAAGTTTCTAATTAAAAATGAATTATTTTGATTTTTTTGCGCTATAAATATATTTCCGAGTTAGATTTATCTACCACAAAAAATTACTCTAAAAAAACCAGTAGTAATATTAAAAAAATTAATATTGAAAAAAATAAAATTAAAAAGAAACATAACATCTAAAATTAAAAAAATAATAATAAAGTTCTAAAATTTAAATAAAAAACAAATATTCTAAAAAAAATGAACATCCTAAAAACAACAATAGTAATATTCTTAAAAAAAAAAGGAACATTCTAAAAAAAAAAGAATAGTAATATTCTAAAAAAAAAAAAAAGAAAAAAAAAAAGAAAAAAAGGAACATTCTAAACAAATACTCAAAAAAAAAAAAATAGTAGTAATATTAAAAAAAATTAATATTGAAAAAAAAAACCCTACTCTGGTTGCCCAGGCCGACAGTCTGGACGTGTCCGGCTCGCGCCGCTGGGCGATCACCTTCACACTGGGTCGCTCGGCCGGGCGATTGGAACGCATCCGGGTCGCCACCCCCGGCGATCCGACCCAAAATTGTGAAAAAAAAAAATTAAATTTTCTTACCTCTAAACCGATATTTTCTTCTACAAATCTTCGTAATGATCCATATCTACCTCCAATACAAGTTGAATGTTAAAGTTTATAGGTTTAGAGTAAATAGAGAGTAAATAAAAGTAACAGAGAAATTTTTTACGAAGAGAAAAAGTAGGGAAGAGAAAGGAGAATAATAATTTATTTCGCGCTATACATTCATTTTATCGGCTCCATCATTCACATTAAATAATAATTTAGTTCAATCTATTTTTTAAAATTAAACTTATCCAATTACAAATCCCAAAAAAAAAAAAAACTTTAATTACAAACCTCAAAATCCTAATCATAACTTGTTTTTTTTAAAAAGAAAATCATAACTTACTAACACCACTCTCTTGGTGTTCTGTAAACTCCATCTTTCTCTATTATTTATATTGAATTTTGAATAGAAACATTGTTATAATAAATAATTATTGCATTGGATAATTTGATAGTTTCAAAACACTTCCACTTGAAATATATATTAACATTTGTAATTTTTTTTTAAAAATCTGTTCCCTCCACATGAATTATCATATTCATTTAAAAGTGTTTATCGATAGAGTAGAAGAAGGGAGGTAATTTAGAGTTTTTGATCAACTGAAGCATGGGTGGCTGAGTAAACTAATCCTTTTATCAGTGTATATATCAAAATTAATTTTTAATCTTTTTAAAATGACGGATCAGATCATCAGCTATTAATCATCTATGTCATCTCATATATGTTAGAGGAGAAACAAATTACATAGATATGAATGATTAATTAAGAAAAGAAAAAAAAAAATTGGTTTGTAAAAAGAAACACAAAAGAAATTTTTTTGGGTAAATGTTTCAACAAAAATTTCTTTGCATGTCCAAAGCATATGGGTTTTTTTTTTTTTTTAAATTATCTTTATTTTAATTTTATCTTAAGAAAAGCTATCATGAATTAATTTTCCAAGCAAAAGAAATTCATTAGGCACAAAAATATGTGTCAATAGAAAGAAGATGGAAATAATACTGCTTGAAAGGTGAAATTATAAAGCCAAACTCAATTAGTACCATTAAATTTCATGACTCATAATCATCTAATACACTTCTTCTACAATACTCTTCTTATATACTATATTATAAATGTTATAGTAGTGTTACATTAAATGTTATGGAGAATTCTAACTAAATAAAAAAATTCTAAACTGTAATAAATAAATCTTAAGAAAAGAATAGTATAAAAATAAATGTAGCAAATACAATATGCAATTTATATAAGCCATAGAGTACTCTCAAAATAAAATACTTTTGCCCGGACATTTATATTTGTTTTCAAATTTTCTTCCGCCTAGAAATATGCTATTAGGTCATATTATGGTATGAACGACAAATAATAGTAAAGTCTAAGTTTCAATCATAATGATGAAGTATAGAAGTTGTATAAATAAGCATCTAGATCGTCGCTTGGTAATGTCTCCCTGTAACATCTCAGGTAATATTCTTTTTCATAATATTTACAGACAATTTGAACTGATAAATTGGTATGATACACCATCTTATATACATTTAAGGGGGGAAAATGAGGAAAAAAATAGACACCATATATATATTATGAAGGATCTGTTTAATGTGTGTTTATGAATTCTGTCACAATAAAACATACTCATATTAACCCAACACTATAAGGTATGAATATATTTATCCCAATTTTGATGCAAGAGTATCCCTTTTACTCCCTCTATGAAGATTTTCTCATAAGCCCATTATTTCATAAGATTTTCTCTTAAGCTATCTTATCAAACACCTTCAAAAATTATAAATTGGCGATTTTTGAAAGAACCTATGTAGGTAGGTGCCGTAGATTCTTTATCATTTTAAAAAAATCCACTTCATCTTTTAACCTTAATTAGCACATTCAAACAAATTCTTTATAGACAAAACTACCTCTCCTTTAGAAACGTTCTAAAAGATTGTTATAATTGATTTTTAAAAAATAAATTAATTATAGAAAAATTACCTTTTCAAGATATAAATCTTTGAACAATATTACATCTTTTTACCAATGTACAAATTCCTCCACGATTCATAGGATAAGTTGCCTTCAGCCTCTTTTGTGATGTACTATTTTTTTTTCTTTAGAAGAAACACGACCAACTTGTGCAAGAACAAAAAAAATTTAAACTAAAATTACAATTTGTATTACATACCCATTTGATGCACATGCAAAATTTCAAAGTTTCAGATTTGAATGTCTTGAAATGGAAATCCGAATGAATATTTAGTTAAAAGGCAAGCCGTAGGCTTTGAAAGGCAATCTTGGTGGAGGGATTGAAAGGGATATTCTTGCTTAGAACCGAAAAACCCTTCTCATTAGCAACAAAAAGCCATCTCAGAAGCACTCTTCAATAATCTGTATATAGAACCATATGAGGATAAAAAAGCTTGAGTTTGAATATATTATAGAGCGGCACCAAAGGCTAAATGTATAATTAAGAATAATTCATGAATAATTCTATTATCGTACTCACTCAAGATAATTAATTCCTCATACAATAATTCCTTGAACATGGATCAAAAGCAACATTATTTGTAATAAGATAATGATAATAATAAGTCTTCATCATCAGGTACATCATTAAAAACAAACAAAAATAAAGTTCATTTTATATAAGTGGCTAGATTGAATTAGACATATATTATAAGCAAGAAGAAAATAAATATGAAAAGGAAACAAATATATGCATGATTCAAAATAAAGAAAATAGCAGAGCATTGAAAGAAACAATCGCGAATTTTTGTCAATGGAGAATTATGCTGAGAGCAAATTAATTATATTGTTGGGAACTTGAGTTTGTGTTTGAGTTCTACTTTAATTAAATGAGGAGGAAGAAGAAGAGCAGGAATAGGAAATTTTGATAACTAATAGGAGTAATTGTTTATGAGGATAAGTTATTATTAGGCAAATAGAGTAGTGGTTGAGATTAGCAAGCTTTTAAATCAATTGTTGTTAAAATATATTCTCTATCTATTATTAATTATCAATTATTGAAAAAAAAAAGCCCGTAAAAATTAATTACTTTTTCATATACAGTCAAGTCAAGATTAAAACTCTTAGATTATCAGGTAATTAGGATATACAGTTTATATTTTCATCTCTTTGATAATTCTTTGATATATATATATATATTTTGACATATTGGTTTGTTATATAAACGCATTAATAATAAATTAATATATATATATATATATGGTCCGTATGTTTTGGTTCATAATGACATGCATTAGATCATCTACCTTAAAAATCTTTGAATTTTCTTTTTTTTTTTTTATATAATAAAGGAGATTTTTTATTTCAAAATTTTACGGTATATTTGTAATTATATATTACTTTTTTCTTGTCAACAATTTGACCTTATTGAATATTAATTTAATTAATACTATTCTATTTAATTGTAATGTAACCCACTTTAATATATAGATAAATAATTATTAATAATATTTAATATATATCATGAATAGTATCATTATGTGTATTCTTTTTATAATTATCAATAATATTTAATACATATAATAAGTAGGGATCATTAGTTTTGTATGAGAAGAAAAAAAAAAGGAGACTGTCACGTGATATATATATATATATATATATATATTACCCATTTTTATTTACTTCCATTATTTGTTAATATTTCCTATTTCATTTCCTTTCTATTCTCGAGGTAACCGTTCCAAATAAATGAGTCATATTTCCTCTTCATTCGCGCATATGATTCTCTCACTAAAAAAAATAGGAGCACGGGGACCAAGCCGATTCTTTGATTTTGGCAAAAAAAAACCCAAAGGTGAATTAGAAGATATATTTGTAAAAGCTCCAACAAATTGAAAACATTGTAAATAATTGGAAAAAAATAATAAAAAAGGAGATACACGATAGCTTGGAGGAGAAAAATAAGATATAGAGAATGAACATGTACAATATAGATACTGGTATAAGAATAAAAGAATAATTAAAAAAAATATATGGAGACATTACATGGACTTGAAGCTTGCTTGAAGCGAATAAATTAAAGAATTCATAAGCATCGGTGAATAATCCCATTCCTATAATCATTATTGTCCGAAATTCGCTGTAATTATCACATGACAGGATGAAGAAACCAAAATTAGAAAATAAATATGGATTATAAACTTTATAAAAATCTTTAAGGTTGTGTTTGGTATCATAGAATTGGGGATTTTATTGACTCATTAACTAGCTAAAAATTCACGACAATTTCTCTCTCGACATTTTCTATAAAAGTTCGCAACACTTTCTTCTCTTTACATTTTGAATTCTAATCCTATAATTTTTTTGGACTTCCAAATAAAAGAATTAGAATTAAAAAATAAATTGCACAACAATTTTATAGTTTTACCAAACAAAGAAAATTAGAATTATAACTTTATAGAATTCCAATCTAATTTTAGTAACTGAATGCAACCTTAATTGAAAGAAAAAAAAATGTGACAGTAAGTTGTTTTGCAATTTTTACCCTAGAAAAGGCCCCATCAATATCTCAATATTCCTACAAAAGCTTGAAAAAGTCTCAAAAAATTAAAAGCAACAAAAGAATATGGTTTTGAATATCAAATTACCTCTTTGTCAAAGAAAGTCTGGAATATAGAGAGAGATTCTGTTGGAAGTCCGTTGAAGTTCTTATATATATGGATATATAGATGTGGTCGATTAGGGTTTAACTCCAACTTAATTAACAATTAAATAGAAGATAAGAAGTGATAAATGATAAGAATTAATTGGAAGTTTAAATTTTAAAAGTGAGGTGAAGATATAAACGATATACGGTCTGATGAGATCAATCTTAATCCATATAGAGATATAGATATATGCTACTCGCTCGAGTCATATTAAACTTGAAAATTTCTAAATTTATTTTATAGTTTTGAAATCTTCTAAATTTATTTTTAGGATTTTTATGAATATTTTAAAAATAAAAAAATTAGTGTTCAATTAGAGATAAAAATAATTATTTTATATTATTTCTTTTTTTAACAGAAAGTATGTATTTGGTAGTTTTTCGGTTTCAAATTAAATTTTTTAGGAATTAAAGTTTTCAAATTTATTTTATTAGATTAACTTGCTTCGTGCAGATTTTCAAATTATCACCAAATAAAATTTTATTATCAAATTAAAACGTTTCAATTATCATTATCGAATTAAAACTCTTTAATTATTATTTATATCAACTTCATTTTTATTTGGTTTTAATAAAAACCACCCTAAATGGACTAAGATAGTTATCATTATTAATTTTCCAATATATATATATATATATATTTTTGGATGAGTAGTGGTGTCTTCACTTTTGCAATTTTTTTTTCTAAATTTCAGAAATTAAAGTTTTTAATTTATTTTTACATTTTCTTTTTTTTTTCCGTATTTTCTCTTTTTCTTTTAAAATTTTAGAAACTAAATTTTTTGAATTTATTTTTTAATATCTTTAAAAAATTATATTTTTCGGCTGCAAATTAAATTTTTTAGAATTTAAAGTTTTCAAATTTATTTTATTAGATTAATTTTGAAATTAGATTAACTTATTTTTTGCAGGATTCTCAAATCATCAGTAACTAAAGTTTTATGATCAAATTCGAACACTTCAATTATTATTATTATTATTAAATTCAACTCTTTAATTATTATGTCCACGTGGAAATCAAGTGGCGAAATATGCCACGTCAAATTTCTTTGTTTATATATATATATATATATTGTTTAAGAAAAAAAATTATATTTTGTTTCTCGATAACTTTTTTCAATAGTTAATAGACATATAACTTTATAAATTCATATTAACAGATATACAATTTATATATGTAAAATAAATTTACTATCCTTATCATATTTTATCATATGTTTCATTTGTTATTATCTTCATGAATTTTGTCAAATAAAAATCAGATATATTTCATTTATTATGATCAAGTATTATTATTTTTTTCATGAGGAGAAGAAAGGAGAAGATGTCCTCTTGGTATTGACTGGACGTTAAGTGGTGTGTCATTAAAGCTTTTCTTTGTTATTTTCTCTTTTTTTTTTAAATAATAGAATAGACAAAAAAACGAGAAAGTATTCGTGTGGATGCCAAATAACAAAAGTGAGCCAAGAAAAATTTCTTTATTTTCATATATATATATATATATGGAAGGTTTCTTTGTTTTCATATGTATATATATGTGGTCAATTTGTTCATAAAAAAAAGAAAAAGTCAATGGCCAATTTCTGCCATGTATAACAGATAACTCAAATTCCGCCAGTTTGGTTTTTTATTAGTTTTTTTTGTTTTATTAGGTATTATTACAAATTAAAATTATAAATATGAAATTCTGTGCTTAGGGTTTATGTTTTTCAGGGAATAGAAAGCAAAAGAGGAATAGTGAAAACTTTTTCCATTTTTCTTAATGGGAAAATATGTACAATATAGAAGCAGAAAGATAAAACGTTGCTTAAATAACTAAACTAATCTTTTGTACAATTAATTTATAAAAATTAATTTATAAAAATTAATTTATAACGCATTAATAAAATATGCCCTATCTGTATAAATGAAAGTCAAATCTCTGCCTTTTATCTGTATTCTTGTCATCAAATATCTTTCATTTGATTTGGCGTTCGAATTACTAATGGTTTCAGCACGAAAATTTAGTGGGACACTATATCAAATAGCAATTCCATTAATGTATCTAATTATTAAAATTATTATATAATAGTAAAAATATCAAATAAAAATATTAAAAACACGTATGTATATTGTATACTATCATTGATCATAGTTTTAACACTGGGAGCCTCGATACTCTTTTCGTATATTTTCTAACACAATTTCTTTAATAATAATTTTTTTTTAGTTTAAAATTTGTATCTTATTCTATAATTTTTTCTAATAAAACTACTATTAAAAAAAGTATTACAAAGAAAATGCACTAGAACATGTACCAAATAATCTTGATTGGAGTTTTAATATGTATATATGATAACACATAAAAGTAGTGTTGGCCTAATGGCCCAGTTTTCACATTATTTTCATTTTCTTATTTTTGGCCAAATTCTTTATCCCAATGATGATCACATAACCTGGTGGGCCTAATAAGATTGGGAGTTTGGACTGGCTGGCTTTGATACCGGGCGGACCGGGTTCAACCCGACCCGCCCAGGTGACTCTGCTATATATATGTCTTATTCTCCTCAGCAGCCCTAATCCTCTCATTTTTCACTCTGTTGTGCCGCCACTGCCTCTTACTCTCTGACCTTCTGTCTTCTCTCTCTCTTCCTTCGAGCAGTCTGTTTGTTCGTTCTCTGTGCGACCCTTCGGGACTCCCACTTGCTCGTCGGTGCCGGCTAACCCTCGGGTTACCGTGTATGTGACTGCAGTGAAGAGGAAATGGCGTTCTTGCTGAGAGAGACCGAGAGTTTCCTCTTTGAGGCCACCGATTACTGAGGGATTCTTTCTGTTCTTCACCGGAAGAACACGTCGGGTAGTCCTTCATCGTGGATGCTAAGACCGAACTCGCAGAGCTCGTTCGTCTTCTGCTGTAGGTATCCAATCCGAGACCTGAAGGGTCTCGAGGTAAGAAAGATCGAACCTTTCTGTTACTTGTTGTTATTTCTAACTGTTTTCCGTTTACTGATTGCTTGGACGGAAACCGGGAAGGCACTGAAGGCGAAGAACCCTTCTGTAATAGAATAGGTTTCATTTCTCGCTTCTTGCTTCCTTTATTCTGATCTGTAATAGTAAATATGTTCCGATTTCTTTATCTGTTTGGTAGCTGGAACTCGTAACAGTGGTATCAGAGCCACGGTTGTCGGAGCAACCGTCCGACTACCACTCGGTGTCAGATCCACACGGGATCTGATAGAAAGGGAAATTTCTAAACTCATCTCTTTTCGTTTCTTGCTTCTGTTTTTTTTTTTTTATTTTATTATTACTGTTAGATCTATCGAATACTTCTGTTAGATCTGCTGTTGCTGCCTGTTTGTTGGTTAACTGCTCTCGGGTTGTTTTTTTTCTTCGCAACAGTTTCTGTTCATTGCTGTCATTTCGTAAATCTGCTTCTGTGTTGTTCCATCTGCTGTTACCGAATACGTTGTGTTATTTTCTGGGTTAATGTCCTATTCAGTATCATAACTGCAGTACCTTTTCTGTGTTCTGTTTCTGGTATTTTCTTTTTTTTTTTTTGGAAAATCCAAAACCCAAGCCTGGCTGGGGTCCAAGAGACTCCCAGTATCTGTGACTTGGAGATTTTCGCTATCTGTTACGAACACTACATCAATTGTGATTAATCCTGTACTGTGGTTGTTTTAGTGTATTTTTTCGCTGTTTCTGCTTCGGTTAAATATTGTGTACATTCGCGCTGTTTTGGTCATAAAACACTACTGCGTCTTACGTACTGAATTGTGCCCTTTTTCGTTAAAGCAAAATCCGGGCATTTTTATTTTTTGTGACAAAAACTTCCTTTCAAATCTTTCATTTGTCTAGCCAGCGATTACTCCTATTTGCCATTTAATCATGTCTGTTCAAAAGATTGAAACTGACAAATTTGATGGCAAATCTGATTTTGTAATGTGGCGTAGAAAAATGAAAGCAGTTTTAGTCCAAAATAAAATCGCACCCGTAATTTGTAGCCCCGAAAAGTATTCGGAGTCTTGGAAGGGCGAAGTGCTTTCTGAAAAACTTGGTGATGCGCACAGTTGCCTCACCTTGCATTTAACCGATAACGTTTTAAGAGAAATAGACGAAAAAGATAATGCTTTTGAAATATGGACAAAATTCGAAAAACTGTATTTGGGAAAATCTTTATCTAATAAGATTTATTTAAAAGAACAGCTTTTTGGTTTCAAAATGAGCGGGTTGAAATCACTTTCAGAAAACATCGACGATTTAAACAAAATTGTTTTGGAATTACAAAACGTCGATGAAAAGATTTCTGATGAAAATGTTGCTGTAATTTTATTAAATTCTTTGCTTGAATCATTTAATGATGTTAAGTCTGCTATTAAGTATGGTAGAGATGACTTGACTCTTGCTGATGTGAAAAACGCTTTAAAATTAAAAGACCTTGATTTGCGAAAAGAAAACAAATCTAACGGAGAGAACCTTTACGTGAGAGGGAGGGTTGACCGGAGAGAATCTTTTAGTCACCGCTCTAAAAGTAAAGGGAGGTCGAAATCACAAGATAAGAAAGTGAAATGTTTTTACTGTGGCAAGGAATGTCATATGAAAAATAAGTGTTTTAAAAGGATCAAAGAGGAAAAACTACGTAAACAAGGTAAAGGGAGCGATAAAAATGACAAACCACATGATTTTGAATCAGACGGTAATTCAATGTATTCTGAAGTCTTGTGTGTATCCTCTTCCCTTTCCCCTGTTTCTGAACACTGGATCCTTGATTCAGGATGCACTTTTTCATATGACACCCAACAAACATTGGTTTTCAGATTTCAAACCCCTTGAGCATGGAAAAGTTTTTATGGGCAACAATCATGTTGTGAAATAAAAGGAATTGGAAATGTTTTCATTAAAATGTATGATGGTGTGACCAGAAAATTAACTGAGGTGAGATATGTACCCAACCTTCGTCGGAATCTAATCTCCCTTGGTGTTTTTGACACTAATGGGTTTTCTTATAAATCTGAAAATGGCATTATGAAAGTTTGCAAATGAGCACTGGTCATGCTCAAAGGTTTTAAAAGAGATGGTCTTTACCATTTAATTGGAAAAACTGTTTTCGAAGCATCTGCATTGGTTTCCAAAACTGTTCCTGAAAGAACTCTGTTGTGGCACCGAAGAATTGGCCACATCAGTGAAAAAGGACTACATTGCCTTCACAAACAAAATCTTTTGGGTGGTGACAAAATCGAATCGTTGGATTTTTGTGACCACTGTGTACTTGGAAAACAGCATAAAATCAGTTTTTCAGTTGGCACACACAAGTCCACTGCTGTCCTTGATTATGTGCACTATGATTTGTGGGGACCTGAAAAGGTTCCAACTTATGGTGGGAATGTTTATTTCTTATCTGTTGTTGATGATTTTTCTAGGCATGTATGGGTATTTCTTTTAAAATCAAAAGATCAAACTTTTGAAAAATTTTCTAAATGGAAACGCCTTGCCGAAAATCAAACTGGAAATAAACTAAAAACAATTAGGACAGATAATGGCCTTGTGTTTTGTAATAAAAAGTTTGCTGATTTATGTGCACTGCATGGCATAGTACACCATAGGACTGTTAGGCACAATCCACAGCAAAATGGAGTTGCTGAAAGGATGAACCGTACTATAATGGATAAGGTTAGGTGCCTTATGGTGTCTTCAGGAATCCCAAAACCCTAGCTGTAAGTACAGCTGTCTACCTCATTAACAGATCACCCTCAACAGCCATAAACTTCAAAACTCCCTTAGAGTTGTGGTCCGGAGAACCACCAAACTTGTCAAACCTTAGAGTATTTGGGTGTGCTGCATTTGCACATCAGAAAGAGGGTAAATTAGACCCAAGGTCAAGAAAGGGAGTGTTCTTAGGCTACTCTAGTGGGGTAAAGGGTTATAACGTTTGGCTCAAAGGTGAGCCGGGGGTGAGGGTTATTGTGAGTAGGGATGTGGTCTTCAACGAACTTGATATGCCTTGCCTAAAGGCTAAAACCAATCCTAATAGCCCTAGTGACATTCCTGTAGATGAGAATATTCTCGTGGAGGTGGAGGACACCTCTGAACCTTCACAACCCCACGATCAACCTGAAACAAGTGGAGGGTCGGATATACCGACCAGTGAGCAGCCTGAAACCAGCACGCCTGAATCTGAAAATTCAGATGAGGATGAAGAGGATCATTCCGAGGCACAAGCCCAAGCTCTAAGGGACTACCAGCTGTCTAGAGATAGAGTTAGGAGAGAGACGAGAAAACCCGCTAGGTACTGTTACTCCTACATCGTCTCATATGCCTATGCTGCTGCATCTTATATAGAAGAAAAGGAACCTTTGTGTTTTTCTGATGTGTTAAAGAGTCCTAACCGTTCTTTGTGGTTGCATGCTATGGAAGAGGAAATGTCTTTACTTCATAAAAACAAAACCTGGATTCTTGTTCAAAAACCCTCAAAGCAAAAATTAATTGATTGCAAATGGATTTTTAAAATCAAAGAGCCAGAATCTGCCAACGAACCCCCAAGGTTCAAGGCTAGGCTGGTTGCAAAAGGTTTTTCTCAAGTTGAGGGCATCGATTTTAATGAAATATTTTCTCCCGTTGTTAAATATAAAACAATTAGGATAATGCTTGCAATTGTTGCCTTTTATGATCTTGATCTTGAACAATTTGATGTAAAAACTGCATTTTTGAATGGGGAACTTGAAGAGACTATTTACATGCGTCAACCTCCAGGTTTTGAGGAAAAGGGTAAGGAGAACATGGCATGCTTGTTGAAAAAGTCCTTCTATGGACTTAAACAATCACCTAGACAATAGTATAAACGTTTTGACTCCTTTATGCTTAAAGCTGGTTTTGTTAAAAGCAATTATGATAGCTGTTTGTATTTCTGTGGTGATAATGTTGAAACTGCTATTTATCTTCTGCTGTATGTGGATGATATGCTAATTGCCTGTAAGCATAGAGATAAGATTACTCGCTTGAAATCTTTGCTAAGGTCCGAATTTGATATGAAGGACTTAGGTTCTGCGTCTAGAATCCTTGGGATGAACATTAGTAGGGATAGAGCTGATAGATCCTTATTCATATCCCAGAAATCCTTCTTGCAAAAAATTGTTTCCAAATTTTCGATGCATTTATGCAAACCAGTTTGTACACCACTTGCGAGCCACTTTCAACTTTCTGAAAAATCTTGCCCCAAAACCTATAGAGACAAGAATGACATGGCCCATATACCTTATAGAATGGCTATAGGATCCGTCATGTATTCTATGATATCCACCCGACCTGATATTGCTTATTCCATAAGCCTTCTTAGCCGATTCATGTCTAATCCGGGTAGGGATCATTGGGCAGCTCTTAAGTGGTTGTTGCGCTACATTAATGGGACTATTGATAGGGGGTCTTCTTTATCATAATTGGTCTAATAATTTTGAACTGGTTGGATATGTGGATTCTGACTTTGCAGGTGATAGAGATGGTAGGAAATCTACTACCTCTTATTTCTTTACTTTGGCAGGGAATTGCATATCTTGGAAATCACAGCTGCAGCCTGTAGTCGCTTTATCGACTACGGAGGCTGAATACATTGCTGCCACTGAGGCAATTAAGGAAGCCATTTGGCTTCAAGGCTTATTATCTGAATTGCATGTTTTAAATTCTAAAGCTGTGATTTATACTGATAGTCAAAGTTGTCTTCACTTGTGTAAAAACCCTGTTTATCATGAAAGAACTAAACATATAGATATTAAGTATCATTTCATTAGGGAAAAGGTTTCAAGTGGCTTAATTAATAGTACTAAAGATAATCCTGCAGATTTTGGTACTAAAATTGTGACAATTGACAAGTTTTCTTTGTGCAGGGATCTCCTTCATATAGATGAAGGTTGACTCACTTTGAGTCATTGTTGGCTGAAAATTAGATGAAAATAAGTTCAAGGTGGAGTTTGTTGGCCCAATGGCCCAATTTTCACATTATTTTCATTTTCTTATTTTTGGCTCAATTCTTTATCCCAATGATGATCACATAACCTGGTGGGCCTAATAAGATTGGGAGTTTGGGCTGGCTGGCTTTGATGCCGGGTGGGCCGGGTTCAACCCGACCTGCCCAGGTGACTCTGCTATATATATATGTCTTATTCTCCTCAGCAGCCCTAATCCTTTCATTTTTCACTCTTTTGTGCCGCCGCTGCCTCTTGCTCTCTGACCTTCTGTCTTCTCTCTCTCTTCCTTCGAACAGTCTGTCTGTTCGTTCTCTGTGCGACCCTTCGGGACTCCTACTTGCTCGTCGGTGCTGGCTAACCCTGGGGTTACCGTGTATGTGACTGTAGTGAAGAGAAAAGGGCGTTCTTGCTGAGAGAGACCGAGAGTTTCTTCTTTGAGGCCACCAGTTACTGAGGGATTCTTTCTGTTCTTCACCTGAAGAACACGTCGGGCAGTCCTTCATCGTGGATGCTAAGACCGAACTCGCAAAGCTCGTTCGTCTTCTGCTGTAGGTGTCCAATCCGAGACCTGAAGGGTCTCGAGGTAAGAAAGATCGAACCTTTCTATTACTTGTTGTTATTTCTAACTGTTTTCTGTTTATTGATTGCTTGGACGGAAACCGGGAAGGCACTGAAGGCGAAGAACCCTTCTGTAATAGAATAGGTTTCATTTCTCGTTTCTTACTTCCTTTATTCTGATCTGTAATAGTAAATAGGGCCTTGTAATAGTAAATAGGTTCCGATTTCTTTATCTGTTTGGTAGCTGGAAATCGTAACAAGTAGAATTAACAATGAAGAATTTAAAATACATCTATATAACATTAATGGGTTTTTATAACTATTATATTTTTTACCAATTAATTCTGTATAACTTACTATTCTTTTAGAGGTTTAGGGGGGCACATGTCCCAGTGAACCCCCTCTAAATCCGTCCATGGCTCGAACCCTCTCTTTCTTTTCTTTCTTATTTTCTTCCATTTCCCTTGAATCTCTTTTTCACAATCAACTCTCTTCTTCTCTGAGTCTTTCTAAACTTCGTTTCTTCTCTCTTCAACTTTAAAACTCCCCCACAAGCAGCCACCCATAAAGATTCACCACTCCCAACTGTTCTATCAAAGTTCTAAACGAGCTACAACAAGTGGCTTAGTGAATGCATCTGCCTATTGTTTTTGTGAGGTAATGCTTAAGGATTTTAAAACTCCTACCAAGTAACTGTCTCTAACATGTGGTATGAAAGAAAACATTTTTAGCTATATAGAGAGCACCCTAGAATCGCAAAAGAAGGGTGCAGCTTATTGTTGAAAAATATGTAAATCTCCTAAGATGTATAGCATCATTGTAACTCACAAGTAACCATTGCCATTGCCCTATATTCAGCTTTAACTGAACTTTTAGAGGTTGTTGTCTGCTTCTTTGATCTCCATGACACTAAAGAAGAGCCTAAGAAAATACAGAAACCTGTCACAGATCTTCTTGTCTCTTCACAACCTACCCAGTCTGAATCACAATAAGCAGCAAGAATAGTGTCATCATTTGCTTTGAACAATAACCCATGTCTAGGAGCTGTCTTAATGTATCTCAAAACCCTGTGAGTAGCTCTCCAATGAAAAATAGTTGGTTTATCAAGAAATTATGAAAGTTGTTGTACAATATATACCTCAAATCAGGTCTAGTAATGGTAAGATATAAAAGCTTTCAGACCACAATCCTATATTTAGAGTTGTCTGCTAACAGCTCTCAATCACCATTACTTAACTTCACTGTTTTTTCTATAGGTATTGTAGCTGGTTTGCGTAGCCGAAATCTTGTGTCTTCAGAAGATCAACAACATATTTCCTTTGTGTCAACATAATGCCTTTTTCATCTCTAGTGATTTCCATACCTAGAAACTATCTAGCCTCACTAAGATCCTTGATCTTGAATAAGTCATGTAAAGCTTGTTTAATAGCAACAATATCAACTTGATTGGAACTAATCACCAAAATATCATCCACATATACAAGCAACACAAGAAAATAACCATTCTGATTTTTAACAAAGAGGCTATACTCATGCCAATTTTGATGAAATCCCATAGAAAACAAAGTCTGAGTCAACTCAGCATCCATTGCCTAGAAGCTTGTTTCAAACCATAACGAGATCTATTTAACTTGCATATATGACCTTCTGGAACTTGATAATTAGGAGGTGGGTGCATATAAACCTCTTCAACCAAATCCCCATGTAAAAAGTCATTATTAATATCCAACTGGTGATCACTCCATCCCTAGCAGCTGCAAAAACTAGAATGAGTCTAATAGTATTCATTTTCACAACAGGGCTAAAAGTTTCAACATAACTATTCCAAATTGTTGAGTATAACGCTTTGCAACCAACCTAGCTTTGTGCCTTTCAACTGAACCATCAGACTTATATTTCAAGTTATAAACCCATTTCCAACCAATGGGATATTTACCGTAGGGCAAAGAAACTATGGGCCAAGTACATTAGATTCCATAGCCTCCAATTCCAAATGCATAGCATTCCTCCACTCAGGAAATTTCACAACCTCAACATAGTGTTAAGGTTCATAAAGTAATCCGACATTCAAAACAAAAGATTTATATGAAGGGGCCAAATGATCGTAAGTAACAAAAGATAAAACATAATCATAATCTTTTAGATAGGATGGTTCTAGGAGATCTTCTAAGATCCAGAGTAGGATTGGAGCCTGAAGAAGAATTACAAGAAGAATGAGAAAGAGAAAAGGAAACATAAGAGGTAAAATCATGAGATGTATCGGAATCAACAACTTGTGTAACAGGACCTGAAGAAGAAGAAGGATCTGCCAATGGAATTGAAGGATGTAGAGAATCATAGACGGAATCAAAAGCTAAAGAAGAGGAAGAATCAATGGAATTATGATATTCTGAATGCAAATTGACAATAACAGATTGCTTGAAAGGAAAAATACATTCCAAGAAGAGAACATCTCTAGAAACGAATAGTTGCTGAGTTAGAATATCCAAAAGAATATATCCTTTAAATACAGAAGAATTTCCTAGATAAATGCAACGTTTCCCTCTAGGATCAATAGTACATGCAAATGTTGAGCAACCAAAAACTCTTAAAGATGCGTAAGAAAGAGTATGAAAATGTAAAAGTTCATAAGGAGATTTATGTTACAAAGTAGGAGAAGGTGTAATGCTGATCAACAAAGTAGCATGAAGTACACAATATCCCCAATAAGATAAAGGAATGTGAGATTGAAATTTTAAAGCCCTTCCTACATTGAGGATATGCTGATGTTTCCTCTCAACAATATTATTTTGCTGTGGTGTATAAGGACAGGTCTTTTGATGAATAATGCCTTTGGAAGCAAAGAAAACAAGCATATGAAACTCTAGAGCATTACCAGACTTAACAACTTTAATTTTCTTGTCAAATTGTGTTTCTGCACAGGAACAAAAAATGTTTTAATTGAGTTCTAGCTGAAATTTTGTCTTTCAAAAGGAAAAGCCATGTGTATTTACTATAATCATCTACTAAGGAAAGAAAATATTGCTCACCATTAATGGTAAGAATTCTACTAGGACCCCATATGTCAACATGAATGAGATCAAAACAGTGCTAAGAATTAGAGTTATGAATAGGAAACGAAGGCCTATGTTGTTTATCAAAGAACAAACAGAATAAGAACAATTTTTATCAACTATAATATCAGAATGTTTGATGTTTAACAACTGTAATCTTGGAAGAGAAAGATGACCTAATCTATAATGCCATTACAGTTTTGGCACTTCTTGAGAATCAAATTGTATGTAATCAACATCATTAGCAGAACTATTATTACCAACAGGAAGAGAAGAAATAGAAGAAACACTAGGCTGAACAGAATGATTAATATTAGAAGGACAGCAATCCAGAACATATGGATCATTGTGCCATCTAGCAGATCTGATCCTTTTCTTGGAGGATCCTGGATTACGAAAGTTGCATAGTCAGTAATCACTATACAAGAATTTTGCAAAGTTAATTTGGTCAAGGAAACAAGATTGAAAGAAAAAATAGGAACACATAGCACATATTTTAGGATTGAGAAAGAATTAAGTTGTGTAGTGCCTTTATGTGTTGAAGGAACAGTTGCTCTAGTTAGGAGTTACCAAGAACATTAACCATAGGAATATAAGAAAAAAATAAGCAAAAAGTTTCCCCTAAATGTAAAATCTAAAGTTTAGATGGAGGATGTTTTGAAGTACTGGTCACACCATTAAAGGCAAGTGGAAATCCCATAGTCTGATTCACTAAATCTTTGGATGTGTTCACTAATGCTTTGGGCGTACCAACATTTGCATTGATGTGAGTATTGTTGATCAAGTATACCAATTTCTCATATTTCATATTGGTGAAATTTGCATTTGAAAGCTGATTCATACTTGAATTCTAGTTTCCAGATACAACTGGTAACCCCCATTAGCAACAATACAGCCACACTTCCAGCAAATGTGTGAGGACCAACATTTTTCATATGAATATAGCCATTGTCGGTACTCTCAAAATTCCTACCATTCTTTCCTTTGAATTCTGATTAGGTGGGTACCCATGTTTTTGGTAACATCTTTCAACTGTATATCAACTGTTATTGCAAAGTGCAATAGAACGTTTCCTTTTGACTATTAAAACTTTTGTTTCTGGAGTTATGTGGTTGAAAGCTAACAGGATTTACTTGAGAAATAGACATAAAAGCATCACCACCCTAATTGCAATTAGCAGATAGAACTGCTTGAGAATTATCCCCTTTTGCATACATCATCTGTGTAACAAGTTGAATATTCCCACATGTTTGTTGTCTTTCATGGTTTATAGCCATATTATAAACATAATTCATATCAAGTAAAGGCATCTTCAGCAACACCGTTGACCTTACTGACTCAAAATTATCATTGAGTCCTTTCACAAACTTCAGAAGTTGTTTTTGATATACATTTTCCCTTACTTTCCTCAGCACTTCATAGGTATAGGGAGGTTCTGGTAAGCAAGTGCAAAAAGGCATTGTCTAAGAATCAATATCTCATCCCAAAGAATTTTAAGCCTGGTATGATATTCATCTATGCTTAAACTACCTTGTTTCTGTAAATGAAAAGCTTCCAGTAAATCAGAAAGCCTCTAAGCATCCCCCCTATCATATCTTTGTTGCAAATCTGCCCAAATCTCTCTAGCAGAGTTTATCCAAAGCATCTGTCTAATGGTTGCATTCATTGATTTTACCAACCATGCGATGACCTAATGACCTTTTCACTTCTCTATTCCTTGTATGATAACTCCCCATATTCAAAGGTTCATCAGCTAACCTTTGATTAGGACTTTCTAGTATGTAGATAAAGTGGATGATGAATATTCCATCCCACATTAGAAATGATAAATCAGATTTCTTAAAACCAAGCTCAAACAAAATGGAAATCTAAGCTGCTAATCAGTCTACCACTAAACAGATAACAATGTACAAAAACAACTTTATCACCAACGACTAACTAACAATTCAATCAGCAAGCAACATCAACAAACAGTCAAACTGATGATGAAAATCGTTCCAACCAAGGAAGCTCAGAGAACAGAATCAAACCATAGGTTTTGTTTAGGAAACATCTGAGATCACTTCTATGGAGTTGGAATTGAAATCACAGCACACATTGCTCTAATACCATGTGAAATTCTATACTTAGGGCTTATGCTTTACAGAGAATAGAAAGCAAAAGAGGAATGGTGAAAACTTTCAGCATTTTTCTTAATGAGAAAATATGTACATAAGGAGTATTCATATATAAGTAAAACGGAAGAAGAAAGATAGAAAACTTCTTTACTAACTAAACTAATCCTTTATACAATTAATTTACAACACATTACTAAAATGCACACTAGCTGTATATATACATGAAAGTCAGATCTCAACCTTTCATCTGTATTCTTGCGTTAAATATCTTTCATTTAATTCAGGGTTTGAACCCTCTCTATCTTTCTTATTTTCTTCCAGTTTCTTCTATTTCCCTTGAATCTCTTTTCCACAATCAACTCTCTTCTTCTCTAATCTTTGTGGAACTTTGTTTCTTCTCTCTTAAACTTTAACAATGAAATAATTAAAATTTAAAGTTTGGTAATCCATCCTTAAGAAGTTAATCTTGTCAATAATTTTTTCTTTATCGGAAGAATAATTCGATTAATATTATTTTCTAATAATTTTAATGTAAACCACCTTAAATGAAGGAACATAGTTAATAATTTTAATGTAAACCACCTTAAATGAAGGAACATAGTTATCTTTATTAATTATCTATTTTTTTATATTAGAATAGAAAAAAAAAGAGGTGTTCACATTGTTGCCAAGTTCTAAAGTCTGTATATATATATATACATATATATAAATATAAATATATATATATATTTATATATATATATGTATATATACATATATATGCATATTATAATATATATATATATATAGATATATTGATATGACCACAGATATCCATGAATTCTTGGAAGATTCAAGTCCAATAGTTAAAGTTAGAAGAATGGTTAAAATGGAGATAAATTGGAATTTTTAGAATTTCTAGACCTGTTTTGAAGAACTCCACTTAGGAGCTTTTAAAGCCTTCAAATGAACAAGTTATCTTCATGAAGAATGTAGAAGGCTTCTTGAGGTTTTCAAAATAGTATAGCTCATTTCTAGATGAGTTCATTTGGATATCCTATGACTAGTCTTATACCGGACATTCTACCTTTGGTTGCAAATATGACATATTTTGGTAAAATAGTCGTATCTTGAGCTATAAGAGTCCAATTGAGGAGATTCAAGATTCATTGGAAAATAAGAAAATGATCTAGAAGGTTTCTAAAGACACCAAGAACTATTTTGAACTTTGAAGGTCAAATAAAGCCGATAACTGAGGAGATACAAAATCGCAGCAAAAAGGCTAAAACAAATCCTACCGGCAATGATAGCCTCCCACCCTATGGTCCTCGATAGGGAGCTAGTTAGAATGGTAATTTTGAAGGTTGAGTGGTCAGACCTGGTCACCTTCTCAGCCGGACCCAACCAGGTCAAGACTACAACTTATTGTTTGTCAATTCTACTTATTTTTGGATTAATTCTTTGTTTCCTTATTTCCAAATTTGTAATTAAACTTTGTTCAAGGGTAATTAGGTATTTAATGTTACAATTAGGTTTTAGGAAGAGTAGTAGGATTTCTCTATAGATATCCTGCCTCCTCTTGTAAAAGAGTTGAAAATGAATGAAATATGAAATTTGATAGTATTTTCTTAGGGTTCTTAAGTTTTGAGACTTCTTCCTTAAATTTCATCTAGAGTTTGATCAATCCTTAGATTTATTTTATTGATCACTTAGATTGGGAAGATCCAAGGGTTCTTAATTTGATCATAAATTCCTTCTCTAAGATTTCTACATCCTTGTAGTTGTCTAGATTGGGTCTTCTTTGCACAAGCTAGTTAGGTGTTGGATTCAACATATCCAACGTTGAATTAGAGTGTGGAGGAAAGATTAGCTATATGAATTCCAAACATCATAGGTTCAGTATACCTATGGTTGCTTGAGGAGAGAGCTAATTCAAGTTCTATTGAGGGCAAAAGGTCCATGGAAGGTTTAATTGAAGGCTTTTCATCTTTGCACAACAAGATTCACATCATTTGGTATCAGAGCCACCTTCAAAGTAAGCTATATTTTGTGTTTATTTGCTGAAAATTCGTGAAAAAAAGTATATGATGATCTATTGAAAAATACCTGAAGATCATGCAAAATCTCGGACAGAAAAATTAATGCCAGAAGATTAGCTTGATGCGAAGAAATATTGAGTTGTTTTATGCAAACTTTGATAAAGATCTCAACTATTGAGAGTTATTGATCATTTACAGTTGAATTTACTAAACGTAAACTTGATTTGATAGATCAAATTGATAAAAGCTTTCAATCTGTCTAGAAATCGGAAACTGTTTGGAATGTGTGGATTAATATGTTTATATCTTGTGTTATACTTATTCAATTCAAATGAAATATGAGCCTAAATTCATCCTCATCGAGCTGTGCTTCTTTTTGGGTTACTTTCAATAGATTTGGATTTATATTATTTTAGTTATTGTTATTTCTTGTAACAGGGTGGTATTAACCTCTATTTTCTGGAAAACTTTTGTTTAGTACTCTTTCTTCTTTGTGTAGCTTAACTTTGTTTTGATTCATTTTTTTGAACTCTAATTTCTTTCTTGCAGTGTTTATACTTATTTTTGTGATCAAATTGATGTCGATTGGCTTTAATTGCTCTTGGATTATTTTTGAAACTCTTGCACTACAAGTGTTTGAAGAAATTTCACTTTGAACTTCTTTAATTCCTCAAATAAGTGTTTAGAATTTATCATTGGTTGATTACCTTTGGTGGTTGTGGGGGAGGAAGTTTGAAGACTCAAAGAACTCTTATGAGGTGGAAGTTTAGAAAAAGGTAAGAGGGTGAGCATGTTGTTATAAAAGTCATAAGAGAGTTAAACACGAGAGAACAAGTAATCATCAAAAGAGTGTACACACTGAGGGAGTGATTGTGAGGTCCTTCTTTTTTGGTTTTATTTGTTAAATTGCAGATTACCTACTTATTACAATGAAAGAACTAGTGGAAATTCTTATTTCAATTTGTATCCCATGAAGGTTATCATGCAAGAGCTTTAACTAATGAGAAAGGACATGAAGGAAATGAGAGGAAAAATTACCAATATTTCTATGGAGCATAGAGATCAAAACAACATTAGAGGGCATGTCACTTCTCATACTCAATGGGGATAAGGTAACTTCTCTCCTCATGCTAGAACTTTTAAGCATAATTCTTATGATTGCTATGAGGGCAATAGACTTGGAGTTAGAAATGGTTATAATGATACATCTTGTGTAGGACTTCCAAGGAATGAAGTTAGAAGTAGAGGGAATTATGTGAAAATGGATAAACGGTTCCATAAAAGAAGAGGGAATGTTGGTAGATGCCATGATAGTTATGACCATTATAAGCATAGCTATGGTAGTAAGAACATGTATAATGAGCATAATGATAGTTATTGCTATGGAGGGTATAATTGTAAAAAAAGTTCTCAAACTTTGGGAACTACATCAAGACCTCTTAGTTACAGCCATTTGAAATTACCTCTTTTGTGTGGAACTTTTAGTTCTTATAATTATGTACCATGGAAGCAAAAATTGGAATCGTTGTTCTATTCTTATGGTGTAAGAGAAGAAGAGAAGTTTCAATTGGTTCCAAAATCTGTCTCTTATGAGGTCAACATTTGGTGCGATTGTAAATGTAAAAATAGAAGGAAAATGGGATCTCAACCAAACAAGACTTGGAGCTTAATGAACAAAGCATCGAGGAATATATTTGGAGTTGGAAAACATAAAGGACAAAGATAAGGTCAAGCAAATGAAAAATTCATGGAAAGTTCAATGGTGAAAAGTCTACAAAAGTAGATGAGCTTTGACAAGCTCAAGATGTAGTTGATAAAAAAGTCATTCACCTTGAGAAGAAGAATACTTGTACCCTTGTAAAGGAGGAAAATTCCTACACCATGAATCCGTTATCTCCTCAACAATTTCATGAAGAGAAAAGAAAAATGAGAGAGAAAGAGAGAGTTGAAAATGAGATAAGGAAAAAGAGTATAAAGTGAGGATAAGAGAAATAGAGGGACTTCTTAACTACAACTTTTGGAACAAAGTAAAACCATGGGATGAAAGCTAAAGGAGAAGGCATGAGAAAGGAGCTTAGCATTGGCTATGAGACACATCAATAACCCTTTCTTTAAACCCTTTTCTTTTACGCCATGAGTTATCCTTTAAGGAGTTAAAGTTGTTCTTAGAATTGTATGCCTCTTATATGATTTTGGGAGGAAATTTGATGATTAAGCCCTTCACTTGTGAACAAGCTCTTGATGTTGCTCATATGTTTAAGAGCTCTTCTTCATGTTCTTATCTTGAGAAACAACTTTTGGTTAGTGTTGCTAGAATTAAACTATATTACCATGACCTTGAGTTGTTACATGATAATTTTTTTTTTTTTTTTTTTTTGATCTTCTTCTTGCTAATTTCTCATCTTCTTGTGCATTTATGAGGAGTAAGATTCATATCTTCCTTAGATATTTTGTTGAAAGTGGTTATGTTGAGAGAATTAGTTGGTTATCTTAGTCTTTATGTGGTACTTTTCAAGCTAAGTTAAAAAGGAGTTTGGTGAGAATTATGATTATGTATCAACTTTCCTTTATGCTTCTATGAAAACTCTTGATGGGTTATTTCTTTTATTCAACTCTTGCGCTTTATGAGTCATCAATTTGCTTTTCCTTATGATTAACAAAAGGATTTTAACTGTTGATAAATTTTTTAAAGCTTTGTAGTTTGGAAACATTTATGGGTTTCAATTCAATCATTTTCATTTCAAGGAATTTATGTGGTTGCTACTTTGTGGAAAGAAAATGAATGGCAGTTTTAAAGTGCTTAGAGTTCATCTTAGTAATCTTGTGAAAACTACCTTTGAAAATAGTGTTTTTTAACTAACTATGAAGAATCTTGTTGAGAAACATCTTGTTTATTCTATTCCCTTGATTGACTTTATCTTCAAAGATGATACTTTAAATGATATATTAGTTCAAAACAAGAGTTCTGGTGTCAAGTTTTTTAATCAATCTTTTGGTGGTACTTTGCTTTATTCTCTAACCTTCAAGGAGTTTTTGGAGGAGTTGATTTTCAAGGGGGGATTCAAAATTCTTCATGTTTGATGATGAATCAAGGTTTCTCTCTGTTGAAAGGCTTCTTGGAACTATTTTGGAAGACTTTTCATAAAAAATTTTACCATCTTTCTTTCAAAGAAATCTTTTGGGAACATGATTTAGCAAAAAGACAAGTTAGCACTTCTAAGGATTTTTATGAGATTTATTGGTGGGTAGGTAGTGTTAACCTTGAATTTCATTATCTAAAAGCTTTTGATTAAAGAATTGAGAAAATATTTTGAAGTTTCTTTGAAATGGAAAAGAGAAAGGATTTGGTATCTTCACATGCAATTTGAAGAGTTATTTGGAAATTTGGCACTGCAAATGAAGTAAAAAATAATGTTAAACTTTTCTATACCAATTCCTTGAATTTTAAAGGAATTTTTCTTGCTAAAGATGTCTATGTTCTTGAAAGTCTTGTGGTCAAAACTTCTTGGATTCTTCAATGTGTTTCTAGAAATCTGAAAATGTATTTATCAAGAATCTATAAAGGGACTTTGAGAAGTGTTGAGAATCTAAGTTTGTACTACCACCTTCCTTTTAAAGATTGTCTCTTTGAAGCAACTTTTCCTCGTGAGTCCTTACACTTGTTAAAGAGAAATTCTATTGATCCTTCCTTGTCTTATGTCTGTGATGTCCAACCCTTTGCTTGGATCTTTAGAAACCATCTATATGTTTTAAAATTGTGGAATCTTAAACATTCTCGTCTCGACTCTTATTCTATGACATTCCATGATAATGTAAGCTTTAAATATCATATTCCTTTTAAGGACACTTTGGAACATGTTGTTCATATGATTGATTTACAAGACTTCCCTATTTTCAATGGCTATACTATTTGGGTATTTCTTGTAAAACTTGAGTGGTTTTTGAATAGTTCTTTTTGGATTTCCATTGCCGTGAACTTCTTTGTATACACTTCTTTTGCATATCATAGACCATTCAAAGAAGTTATAGACATCTTGCTCTCCTTGTTGTTTACATGACCATTGTACTTACTTGACTAGTTCTTTAGTGCTTTAGCAATAATGTTCATAGCATTGTTCATTTGAAACATTTTATTTCTAATGTTACCCGTCTATTTGTGCTTTAATGAAGGTGTGAATTCAAGGACGAATTATTTTTAAGAGAGGGGGTATGATACGACCATGGATATCCATGAATTCTTGGAAGATACAAGTCCAAGAGTTAAAGTTAAAATAATAGTCAAAATGGAGATAAATTGGAATTTTTTGAAATTTCTAGACCAGTTTCGGAAGAACTCCACTTAGGAGCTTTTAAAGCCATCAAATGAAAAAGTGAACCCCATGAAGACTGTAGAAGAAGTTTTAAGGTTTCCAAAATGCTACAGATCATTCCTAGATAAGTTCATTTGGATATCCTAAAACTAGTCTTAAACCAGACATTCTACCTTCGGTTGCAAAGATGACATATTCAGGTAAAATGGCCGTACCTGGTGCTATAGGAGTCCAATTGAGGAGATTAAAGATTTTTTGGAAATCCAAGAAATTTTTTACAAGTTTTTTAAAGATACCAAGAACCGATTTGAATGTTTTGAAGGCCAAACAAAGCTTATAATCGAGGAGATGCAAAATCGCAATAAAAAGGCTAATGGAGCCTACAGATAGGCTCCCACTCTACCGTCCCCGGTAGGCCTCTGGTTAGAATGGCAAGTTTTTAAGTTTTGAGTGGTCGGTCCCGGCCACCTTCTCAGCTGAACCTAGTCGGGTCAAGACTACAACATATTTTTGGTCAATTCTAGTTATTTTTTGATTTCTTGGTTTCTTTATTTCTAAATTTGTAATTAAAATTTAATCAAGGGTAATTAGGTCTTTAATATTCCAATTATATTTTAGGAAGAGTAGTAGGATTTTTCTATAAATATACTATTATGCCTCCTCTTATAAAAAAGTTGAAGCTGAATGAAATAAGAAATTTAAGAGTGTTCTCATAGGGTTCTTAAGTTTTGTGGCTTTTTCCTTAAACTTCATCTAGGGTTGATCAATCCTTAGACTAATTTTATTGAACACTTGGATTGGGAATATCCACGGGTTCTCAATTTGATCATAAATTCCTTCTCTAAGATTTATACATCCTTCTAGTTGTCTAGATTAGGTCTTCTTTACACAAACTAGTTAGGTGTTAGATTTAGTATATCCAATATTGAATTAGAGTGTTGAGGAAAGTGTAGCTATATGAATTTAAGAGGTCATAAGTTTAGGTATACCTATGGTTGCTTGAGGATAGAGCTAATTTAAGTCCTATTGAAGGCAAAAGGTCCATGAGAGGTTTAATTGAAGGCTTTTGATCTTAGCACAATAAGATTCACATCATATATATATGTATATATATATTTATATATGTATATATGTATATATATGTATGTTTATATGTGTGTGTATATATATGTATATATATGTATATATATATGCATATGTATATATATGTATATATATATTAGTATCTATTATAAAATTAGTATTAGAACTAGTGTTTAGATTATTATTTTGAATTTTAAATTATAAATTAAACAAGAAACGTCTAAAGTTTGTTATTATCCATTCCTAACAAGTTAATCTTGCCAATAATTTTTTCTTATCAGAATATTAATTTTATTAATATTGTTTATATTAATTTCAATATAATTCACCTTAAATGAAGAAAGGTAGTTATCATTTTAATTATCTCTTATTTTCATTATTTCATGGAAAGAAAAAAGAGAAGGTGTCCACTTCGCCCTGACTAGCACAAGTCATTATGGCTTTGCTTATATGCACGTATGTATATATATAGATATAGATATATATGTATATATACATATGTATACATGTTTGTGTGTGTATATATATGTATATATATAAAGTGTGAGTGAAGTGTGTACTGTGAAGGAATATCACGTGGAATGTAGCTAGCATTCGTGGGTTTTGCTTTTGTCATAAATTGGAAGGCCTTCAATTTGGTATTGACTTTTATTTCCTAAGTAGTGCAATCCACTGGGCCAATTTTAAAATTTAAGGGTGGAGGAGTATATTTGATTGGTCGTATTCTAACAAATTATCTGAATAACCGATAATTGATTGGACTCGAATTTGTTTTTCAAAATTGAACAACATTAGTACGATAATGGTATTTGATAACATAAGCAATATCTGTTATTGGTAATCTGAAAATTAGGGGTTACCAAACCGCTGCCACTCATAGGGATGAGGGGGCAAGATGATTTCATGAGCCGTTTCGAAGAACTAAGGAGAGCAAACGATTAATTAACCATAAGAAGAAATTGCTAAAAATGAAGATGAGGATGAATTTAAAATAAGGACGAGAAGTTCACAAGTATATAAGCCTCACGAGAAGGCCGAACATCTCCCACTCACAAATGGTTTTCAAGGAATGTCATCGTGACTTCTCCCAGGAAAACAAAGCGGCAAAGTAGTTTAACATGCAACATTTATTAGCCAAATACCCAAGGTAATTATTACAACTGAGAATTTGAAAAGACTTCATTTTTTGAAATATGCCTTATCAGATAAATTGGATATTTATCTCCACATAATTAAACATAATCAGATAACAATTTTTCACAAGCTCTCAAAAGTTATAACAAAACTATGGCCCAAATCGAAAAACATACATATGCACATAAAGCTTAAATCACCCTAAGGCTATGATCAATGCCCAAAATGAAGCTAGCACAAGCCCATAATTAAAAAAAAAGAAAAAGAAAAAGCCCCACATAGTCAGTTAAGGACAGACGTATTCTCCCTGTTGGGATTTCCTTTTCACAGGCTGACTCCGGTTGCACTGGATCAGCATGAATGGATTCTTCTTGATTCCCCTTTTATTTATTAGAATACTCCTCCCACTGTGCCACCTTAGTAGAAAGGTGATCACTTCCTAAAGCATCACTTGTTGGATTTGTAGCTTCACTACACACTTTAGGATACATTCTCGTTGGCTCTTCAGCAATCTAGGAGTCATGAACATTCATGGATGGAATATCGGGCAGACTATCTTTAGAATGGTCATCAAGCGTACTTCTCTCATGTTCAATCTCCTGTTGAGATTAATACTATTCGTCTCCTACAGTTTGAGAATCTCCTATTCCCATAGACTGATCTTCAATTCCAAACCTAGTATACCTATCCTGCGGGAATTCTGGGCATTCATCATTTTCATCATATAGTAAGATCTTACCACATGTGGAAAGACAAAATCAGGATATATATATCCGATATATTCTTAGCCAATTCCATTACAATAGTTGGCTTCTAGAAATACCTATTTAAAATTGGATGAGAAATCGTTTACTTCTAGGTCATCAAGGCAAATTTTAGGCTCAAGTTTCCTTTTGGTAACTTCTTGTTCAAATAAATCATTTTTTTCATTGTTCATTTTAGTGGAATTAATTGTGCAATATTTCAATTGAATGTTCACTATTTGTATTCTTTCTGTAATCATCCACTAATACTTCTAGGTTATTCACAGAAAACAAGATTTTATTCTTGGGGCTTTTTAAATGTCCATTGATATTAAATGTTAAGCATTCATCCCCTACTCTGAATATTAATTTACCCTTATGTACATGAATTAAAGTTCCTCCAGTAGCTAAGAATGGGGAAATCATTTATTTCTAGGTTCTAAGGAGGGTCCTCAAGGCAAATTTTAGCCTCAAATTTCTTTTTAGTAACTTCTTATTCAAGCAAATCATGTTTTTTATTATTCATTTTAGTGGAGTTAGTTATGAAATTTTCAATTTAATGTTCATCATTTGTATTCTTTCCATGGTCATCAACTACTTGTAACATCCCGTCTAAGTACCTCAATATTAATGCAAGTCGCAGAGGGTCAAAACGATAGTTTTGGGGGTTATTTTATAAAGAATAGAAAGTTTTAGGGACATTTGGTAATTCTTAGAAAATCTAAGGAAGAATTTTTTTCATTGAAAATTTTTTGGGCATATTTTAGGATTATTAGTATTTAACGCTTTAAGTTGGAGATTGAGATTTTAAATTTAATATGAGTTTTAAGTCATTTTTAAGGTTTGGGGCCAACGTAGAAAGTTTAAAAATTTGGAGAATTTTAGTGTAATTTTGTGAGCTAGTAGTGCCAAGTGGGGTGGTGATTTGTGGACACATGGCATGTAAGTTCCATGTGTCTTGACCACATGTGACAAGGCTATGCACACATGGCTATATAAAGAGGTGAAGAGGAGGCCAATTTCTCATCTCTCTCTCTCTCTCTCTCTCTCTCTCTCTCTCTCTTCTCCCATTTTCTTCCTTTCTTCTCGGTAGCTTTCTCTCCTCTCTCCCCGCTTTCTCTTTTTTTTCTCCTCCTTTCTCTCTTCTCTTTCTCAGTTTTCTCTCTCTCTCTAACTAAGATAAGAGTTTTTTTGGTTATTTTATTATTATTAGGGGGAGTTTTTATGTTAGTTTTATTATTAGGTTATATTTTCTAAAATAAGTAACAGTAAAGTTTAATAGTTATGGATTTATTTTGGGAACTCATGATTTTTAAGGAGTTGTTATGAAATTATTTTGGAGTTGTTTTTAGAGTTCTTTTAGGTTTAGAATAAGTTTAGGTGAACCTTAGGGTCATCATGGGGTCATGCTTATATTTTTACGGTGATATTTAATTAAGTTTGGAATGCTATTATTTGTAGGTTTGACTTGTTTTGCGCTCAAGCTGAGTTCACCAACGTTTTTCTTTTACAAAAAAAATTAATTATTTTCTTGAAAGCATATTTCTCCATTGTTGCATCTTGACAAAATTTATAAAATATTTACCAGTGGTATATTATGGGTTATACCAAATATGTTATACATTTACAATATTTGTTATTTCCTTTTAAGAAATAATCTTGCTAATAACTTATGAGAAGATTTTAAATATAATCTTATAATATTTTGTGACTATTTTGTATTATTATCTTAAACTTCTCCTTGCAGTAATTAAAATGTTCTTTAGAATATACTTACATTGTTTAAATTACTTGTATATCATCATGATTTTAATTCTTACTTTTCTTAAGAAATATTTTCACTATAATTTGGTTTATAGATTATCATTAAAATTATTTGGATGAATTATCTTTAAAATATTTATTATTTCTTTTTAAAAAATATTTAAAATATTTAAAATATTCTTAAAAGGCTTTGAGATATGTTTAAATTATTAAAATATTTTTATATTACTTTGAGATTATTCTTAAAAGTATTTTTACATTATTTTTAAGTTTACTCTAGCATGAGTTAAAAGATTTCTAATAAATATTTTTACTTTGACTAAAATATTCATATATTATGATTTCGAGAATATTTACTATTTCTTTTTTAAGGAATATTTCTCCATG
The DNA here is from genome assembly GCA_028651295.1 of Catharanthus roseus. Classification (NCBI taxonomy): domain Eukaryota; kingdom Viridiplantae; phylum Streptophyta; class Magnoliopsida; order Gentianales; family Apocynaceae; genus Catharanthus; species Catharanthus roseus. The sequence continues at coordinate 33,897,528 of JAPQWS010000159.1, read as the reverse complement.
GTTGCATTCATATATTACTATAATTTTGGAAGTATTTAATGATTCTTTTTGAGAAATATTCATCAGGATTTTTGAAAAATTATTTAGCATAACTTATTTTATAATTGGTAATATGTTTTGGTTAAAGGTCACATTCAATGGTCATATACGCATACTTTCATAATGTACATGATTTTGAAAATATCTGGGAAACACAAATGTTTTTTATGAGTTTTTATAAAGACATGATTTGAATTGCATGGATGTTACATTTGTTATGTCTACGAGTTTTACGGTTTACCCAGCAGATAGGGGTTTTCGATACATGAAAATATTTGTGTGGCCGAAAGATGGCCTATGATTTTATAAAAATCAAGTAAAACTCTAGTCCCCCTAGAGGAGCTTTGTGTATATTTTGATCAACATGTCGGGAGGATTGCACTGTACGTGGCCAGTCTCCAGCGCAAGGGCCTCTTCCGAACGATATGCTTGGTAGGTATACTCTTGATCTAGATCCAGCTGACAAGGGCTGTAATACTGTGGGAGGGTTAGACCAAAGACGGTATTACGTTTCACTCCGCATTATGCTCTGCAGTGGGACTACTTTCTAGCAGGTTGAGTTAGGAGGGACTCACCGGCTAGGGTAATACAAGGCGGCCTGGTAGGTACCCTAGGGTTCATTATTTGTTTATGAAAATCAAATGTTCGTACAGTGTACTTTGGGTTTTCGCCTAGTATTGACTATGGGATGCCGGAACTTATATCCGATGACCTCGTTTAAGGTTTCGGATTCGGTCCGTTGAGCCTATTATGGTTTGTGCATGGTTTTGAAAGCTCGGTGTCATGATAGTGCTAATGTGTCTTGATTCACTCAGACTTCCCGCCCGCTCCCGGACCCTTCCAAAAAGTTTATAACTTACATACAAGAGATTTTTGAAAGCATTTCTTTTCTAGCATGACAAACCATTTTATAAAGATTATTTTACCCATATGGAATACTCACGAAAACACACGTGCACGTGAACTCACTGAGCACCTTTCCCTCATGTCTTTAAAGTGATTTTCCTTTTTTCAGATGACTTGGTAACTAGATCTGGCTAGTTGAGCCAATGTGGGCCACTGGATTCTTTAATCTTGGGATCTTCCACCTCTAGCCATGAGATTTTGATCTATGAAAATTTTGGCCCTCACGGCCTTAAACCTATGTATAAGTTTTGACAAGTCTTTTATTATAAATTTTTTTTTACTTTCTTCTTCCGTTGTTTAGTTTAGAGGGATACATTCTAGTTCCTCCCGCTTGTATTCTAGCTATATGTTTCTGTAAGTCCAGTGCTGAGAGGCACGTAGGTACCTTACCCTGTCGTAGTTGACCTAGCGGAGGGGTACGGGGTATCACACTACTACTTCTAGGGTATTATGGAAAAGCAAGATTTTTTTTTCTTGGGGACTTTCTAATGGTTTATTGACATTAAATGTTAAGCATTCATCCCCTACTCTAAATATTGATTCACCCTCGTATAAATCGATTAAAGTTCGTCCAATAGCTAAAAATGGGGAAATTGTTTACTTCTGGATTTCAAGGAGGGTAATCAAGGCAAATTTTAGTCTCAAATTACCTCTTGCTCAACTATGTCATGTTTTTCATGTTCATTTTAGAGGAATAAAGTATGCAATTTTCAATTGAATGTTCATCATTTGTATTCTTCCTATAATCATCCACTACTAACTACTATTCTAGGATACTCATAGGGAAACAAGATTTTATTTCTTGGGGCTTCTCTAATGGTTCATTGATATTAAATGTTAAGCATTCATCCCATAGTCTAAATATTAATTCACCCTTATATACATTGCTTAAAGTTCATCCATTAGCTAAGAATGGTCTGCCTAATATTAAGGGTGTCTTAACATCTTCCTCCGTATCCAAAACTACAAAGTCCATAGGGAAAATAAACTTATCAACTTTGACTGATACATCCTCGAGTAACCCTCTAGGATATTTTATCGACCTATAAGCTAATTGAAGAGTAATCATTGTAGGTTTTATTTTCCCTATTCCCAAACGCTTAGAACAATGTAAGGTATCAAATTAATGCTAACCCTTAAATCACATAAAACATTGTTAAAAATTAAATCGCCAACATGACAATGAATCACAAAACTCCCAAGATTTATAAGTTTCTGCGGCAATTTATTTTGGAGCACGACATAGCATTCTTCATTCAAACAAAAATTTTCATAATCTTGTAACCTCCTTTTGTTTGACAAGATGTCTTTAAAAAATTTAATGTACTTAGGCATTTGGGATATTGCTTCAATAAGCGGAAGATTAATCTCCACATTCTTAAATACTTCCAAGACTCTTTAAATTTGGGGATTATATTTGGAGGTTCATCAGGGAAATGAAAAGCTTTATAATCAACCTTTTCACTAATATTTTCTTTGTATCTCTTTTCCTTACTTGAGCATGGTGGATAGGCTTTGGCATATCATTACCATCTAAAACCCTTAGAGTTTTCATTATATGCTTTAGACTCTTTCTCTTCATTCACAATCTTAGGATGTATATCTTTTATTTTCTCCTCACTTATTGCATTTACGGCTTTACACTCTTTAGGTTCACTTTTGTATTACTATATAATGATTCTTGAAACCTGTGACTCATGAGATTAGCCAACTATCCTATTTGTGTTTCTAAATTTTTTTATAGAAGCATTATGGTTTTGTAATCTTATTTTATTGTTAGTCATAAATATCCTAATATTATTCATAAAGGTTCCACTATCAGCCATAAATGTTTTTTTTTTTTTTTAGTCATAAACTTTCCATTATCAGCCATAAACTTTATAGAATGTCTTCCATATTTGATTTTTTCTGAGGTGTGGGAGGAAAACCAAGAGGTGAGAGAGGTCTTATATTTTGATTTATATTAGAGCTTTGATTTTGACTCCATGAAAAGTTAGGATGATTTCTTTACTCAGGAATCTATGTATTTGGATAAGGATTATTGGCTCTAGGATTACGACCTACATAATTTACCCTCTCAGGAAAATCTTGGACATTAGCATTGGAAAAATTATTTTGTGGGAAATTAATATTAAAATAATTACCATCACAAGTTCCAGAGTTAACTTGACTTCCAATCCCTAAATGATTTGAGATTAAATGTTCTAATCGAGCTAGAGTAGCTTGAGGAGTATCACCTTCTATTCTATTAGCTTTCTTAGAAATATTATTATGTTCATCATGCCACTTAAATCCAGTTCATGGTATGTCCTAAAATAATTCCCAAGGCTCTTCAGGTGATTTGTGCATGATGCTTCCACCCCTTGTTGTGTCTAATCATTGACCTAGTCCCATTATTCATGCTATTATGAAAAAATTGAACTTGCATCCATAGTGACAACTTATGATGTGAAACCTTCTAAGGTAATCTTTAAATCTTTCCCCAACATGTTGAGCAAAATAGTTATATCATTCCTTAATTTCATCATTTTAGATGGTGGAAATATTTATTTAAAAAGCTTGATGCAAATTTTTTCCAAGTTGTTATTCAGCCATAGGGAAGATAATTTAACCAAAATTTAGCATTTCTTTTAGGTAAAGGGAAAAAGTCTTAATCTCGATGCATCATCACTTACATATTTTATTTAAAAGTGTCACAGATTTCTAGAGATGGACGCTAGGATCTTCATTTGATAATCGATAAAATTGAACATTGTTTTGGATCATTTGGATTATGGGAGACTTACTTTCAAAGTTATTAGTTGCAGTATTAGGTCAGAGTAGCTAGATAGGCTCTACTGAGTTGCATAATCTCTTAAAGTTTTAAGTACTTCATGATTATTATTCTCAGAGTAAATGTCATATTTAGTCTCCAATGTTTAATTCACTCTCAGGAATGATCCCTAACATTTATTTTTTACTTTTATGATCCTCAACATATTTTGGGCTTCATGAATAGTCCTTCTGTCCAACTGAACACTCTACTGATATTTGTCTTAATTTACTAGGAGTATTAATGGAACAATATAAAAGTATTTACTCTAAAAAAAGAGCAAACGTCATATTTAGCCCTTAACAGTTGTTCAACTCTCAAGAATGGTCCCCAACATTTATTTTTAACTTTTAAGATTCACAACAAATTTTTGAGCTCCATTTATGATCATTTTCTTTCAGAATCTGTCAAACGTAACAAATTGAACTATTAGAGTCATAAAATCTAAAGTAGATAAGGGTAAGAAAAGAATATTACAAACTTTTTTAAAAAATAATTACAAAGAGATTTTATTTATACATGACACATGAGGGTCTCCCAAATTCCCTCTACATTTGTTCATTTTCCATTGCAGAGTTTCTCTGCTTATCCCAATCCACTACCACCATTCTACCAAGCACAAGAACTCTAATTACAGACATCTTCGTTACCCTGCTCTCCCTTCCCCTCCTCTTATTTCTCTTTAAATCCACTCCTTCAAGACTCATTAGTCCAAACCCCAACAAAAGTACACCTCAAATTTTGCACAAACCCACTAGATCGTACCGCTGCTGTGCCATAGAAGGACAAAGGAGCGGACATTATCCTCCCCCACACCACTATTTTAATATTTTTCAAGGATTTCAACATGACAAGGATGAATAAGCATACTATATCTAATTTTTTAAAATGCGTCATGAAATTGATTTTTGAGAGCTTTAATCTCACAAAGAAGGTTCGGTACTATTTAATTTACACTACTAGTGGATGAAATTTCACCAAGAAGATGGTAGACATTAGTGAATGATAAATTTGCATCATAAAAGGTAAAGTTCCTAAAAAAGAATGAGAAATTCATTGTCAATGGGTCTTGGCCTCACCTGCATGCTATCTATGGAGGTGCGAAATTCACTGGTTACACTTACTTACCCAATAACGTAAACTATAAATAGATATAACAAGACCAAAGTTTAAAGTCCTTCATCATTTGAAATTCTAAGAGCATAATCAAGCTTTTATGGTGATATGGTCCAAGATGGTCAAGGAGATGAAAAGCTTCAAGGACCACCATAAGAGTAAGAGCAAAGAGAATTAAAGAGAATGATGATCAAGTTGCTCATGGATTGATGATAGGAATTGAAGAAACTATAAAAGAAGGCCTAAAGTTCAAGAATGTAGGCTTGGAAGATAATTGAAACCATTTTAAGTTGCTTATGGTTCAATGTCTAAACTTGGAGAAACCAATGGAGAAAATTGGAGGAGGAACAAATCAAGAAGAGTAATGAACATGACCTACCACAGTAGGCCCTATACCTACCGTCCGCGGTAGGTTTCTGGAATAAAAAGGCTTGATGCCAAACACCCTAACGTCGACCATATAGTATACCCGTCGACGGTAGTGCCTTGTTTTGGGCGGATATTAATGTTTAAACTCTATTTTCAGTTGTTAATTAAGGGTTTAATTGTTCTTTTAGAGTCTTAAGTCAATATTTAATGTAAGGTTTAGCACTAACACGATAAATACGCATTTATGGCCTATATTGTAATTTACTTTGATGATATATGAAATTTGAGAGTTTTCTTTTAGGGTTCTTAAGTTTTGGAGCTTTCTCCTTGAACTTCATTTAGGGTTTGATCATTCCTTAGATTAATTTTATTGAATACTTGCATTGGGTTGATCCAAGGGTTCTTAATTTGATCACAATTCCTAATTCTATTATAATCACATCCTTATGATTTATTCTAGAGCTTAGGTCTTCGTCAATTGATCTAATTGGGTACTGGGTAACCAGCCCCATTTTTCTTTTAGCAATTGACGAAAAGATCCTCTTCATATACATTTGTTCATAATTTGGATTGAATTATAGGTGGGTGTTATTGAAGGAGATCAAGTCTTGTTGAAGGCTTTTTGATCTTTGCACAACAAGATTCATATCATATGGTATTGGAGCCACCTTCAAATTAAGCTCAATTTCTGTGTTATTTGTTAAAAAAATTCGTGAATATATATATATATATTAATATATATATATATGATCTACACATAATACATGAAGAACATGCAATTCTCAGACATAAAAATTGATGCCATAAGTTTGGCCTGATTTGAAGTAGAATAGTGTTGTTTTGTCTAAAATTTGATATGGATTTTAACTTTATGAGTTATTTATCAATTGAAATTCGTTCCACTCAATTTGGACTTGATTTGATAGATCACTTCGATCAAAATTTTGAAAGTATCTAGAAACCCGATATGTTTGGAAAGTGCAAATTAATTTGATGATATTTTGAGTTATACTCATCCAATTCAATTGAAGTTTGTGCTCAAATTCATCCTCTTCGACCTGTGCTTCTTTCGAAACTAATATTACTCAATTTGGAGTTTTATTTTGTGATTTATTGTGATGTTTGTAACAGAGTGTCAGTAACTTCTGTTTTCTAGAAAATTTTGTTTAAGTACTCTTACTTCTTTGTTTAGCCTAGTTTTGTTTTGCTTCCTTGTTTTTGGATTTTAATTGCCTATTTCAGTGTTATCCTATTCTTTTTAGTGATAAAATTGAAATTTTTGGCTCTAATTGCTCTTGGATAATCTTTGAAACTCTTGCACATTAAGTGTTTGTTGAAATTACTCTTTGAACTTCTTTTACTACCTCAACTAAGTGTTTAGTTAAAGTATATCTTTGGTTGATTGCCTTTGATGGTTGTGGGGGAGGAAGTTTGAAGAATCAAAGAACTCTTGTGAGGTGAGAGTTCGAAAAAAGGCAAGAGGGTGAGCTTACTGTTATAACAGCCATAAGAGAGCCAAACATGATGGAATTGAGTGATCATTATAAGAGAGCATACACTTAGCGAGTGATTGTGAGGTCCTATTTCTTGTTTCTTTTGTTTAATTTGCAGGTTTCATTATGTCTAAGGATGTTCAATTACCAACTCCTTACAATGAAGGAACTAGTGAAAGTCCTCATTCCAACTTTGATACGATGAAGGTCATCATGCAAGAGCTTCAATCTATGAGAAGAGAAATGGGAGATATGTGAAGGGACATAACTAATCTTTCTATAGAGAAATAAGGTCAAAGTCACATTGAAGGGCATGTCAATTCCCATACTTAAAGGGGTTATAGAAACTACAATCATCATGGTTCATTTGAAATATCGGTTCAAAGCACTCATCAATTCTATGCTGGTGGTAAACTCACTACTCCTGGAGGTGGAAGAAGAGGAGGTCTAGGAGGAAGGGGATAAAACAGACCACAGTAGGAGGTTCCAAGACATGAAGCACGGCATGAAGAAAACATGTTTGAAGATTATGGGGAGAATCCTAATGTTGGCCAAGGATACTTTGGTGGTTACTATGATGGACAATAAGGGGATAGAGCCTAAGACAAGATCAAGTGGAAGGTTCTTAGCTTCAAGGGGGAAAGTGATCCAAATGTGTTCCTTGATTTGGAATGTCAAGTGGCGAACCTTTTCTTGGCGAGAAATTATAGTGACAATGTCAAGCTAAGTTAATCATTGCCGAATTCGAGTTATGAACTTCATTGGTGGGAAAAGATTGTCACTTAAAGGATTAGAAATGAAAGGCAACCGATTGAAACTTGGGCCAAATTGAAGACTCTTCTGAGAGAAAGATTTGTACTCGAGCATTATTATAGTGAACTTCACTACAAATTGATGACTCTTAGCCAAAATAGCAAAAGTGTTTAGGAGTATAGGTAAGAGATGGGGTTATACACTTTGAGGTTGAGTTTGGAGGAGGAAAGTGATGCTTCAATTGCTAGATTTCTAAGTGGTCCCAATAGGGACATTGCTAATCAATTGGAATTGTACTCTTACCCCACTTATGAAGAGATGTGCCATTTAGTAACCAAGATTGAAACTCAAAGGAAAAGAAGTGGTTTCTCTATAACTACTCTTCATTCTTCAAGAAATGTGGTGTCTAAGCCTCAAGAATCTACTTTCAAAGGTTGGCTAAAGAAGGATGAAATACCTAAGGTGGCTTTCAAAGATAATTCTAAGCCTAAGGTGGAAGAGAAAGGTAGATTGATCACTAATCCAACTAGGTGCTTAAATACAATGGTTTGGGACATATAGCTATCGATTGTCCTACCAAGAGGACTTTGATCTTTCGTGAAGACTTAAATGGTTGGATTGAGAAAGGTGATGAAGAAAGTCTTGAGAACATTGTTGATGATGGCAATAGCCATGAAGATGGAACCATTGGGGATGCTTCTCTAGAGGACGAGGAAGATGCTTTGACTTTGGTGACTATAAGGTCTTTGACTACTCAAATTATTGAAGATGACTTAAGCATTCAAAGAGAGAATATCTTTCATATGAAATTCAAGGTGGAAGATAGACTTCCTAACCTCATCATAGATAGTGGTAGTTGCACTAATGTAGCTAGTACCTATCTTGTGGAGAAATTGAATTTGTCTACCTTTACACATCCTAATCCTAATAAGTTACACTGGCTGAATGATAGTGGGCAAATTAGAGTGTATAAGCAAGTGAAAGTGCCTATTGTTATGGGAACATACAATGATGAAGTGATATGTGATTTAGTGCTTATGCAAGCTTGCCACTTATTCTTGGATCGCCCTTGGCAATTTGATAGGAAAGCCATTAACCATGGAGAGAAGAAAACTTATTCTTTTGTAAAGGATGGAAAATCCCATACCACAAATCTTCTTACACCTTGATGTGTTTAAAATGAGGATTTCTAATCACTACAATGCAATACAAGTAGACCTAACAATGCAGAGGTGAGTTCAACCAGAGTGTGAATCTCTTGAGGATGGTAAAGGCTAAAGTACTAATCGCGTCTCTAATGTTTAGTCTAAGAAAAGATAGTTTTGAAGGAAAATTAAATTAAAGACTGAAAACGATTAAAACAATAAAAGAAAACAAGCAATGAAAATTAAGGTTTTAAAATTAACAAAGCAAGAGTTTGGATGGCGGAATCCCCCCAATTCTTATTACTAATTCAATTGGAAAAACTTTAATGAAAACGATATTGAATTAATTAAGTTGGGTCATCACTCAAATCGAGCAATCTCTAACTTTAGGTGAAAGCCACCTTACTCACTAACCTTAGAGGAAAATCTCTTTGCTCCATAACAAATTATGAGTGCAATAAAATTAGGTGATTTAAAGGACCTAAAAGTGCACACTTGTATCTCTAGTCGATTGCCCCAACTAATCCATAATTGGTTTCCCTAAATCGTTCTTCCTTTTTCAATTCTGAACAATCTTGCGATTGATCTAATCTCGCGACAATCAAATTGCAAACAATCACAATTGGAAGACAACTTAAATAAAAAAACATTGAATTCAAGAAATTAAACCAAGAACTTTACACTCAAGAACTAGGGTTCAACCCTTATCCAAACATAAAGAACTACTCACTATTCATTATATAAAAATGAAATTCAACATTAAAGATTCAATAATAATAATAATAGAAAAGCAAGCTTAAGATTGAAATTGAAGCCACAATCGAACTCCCGAATGCCTCCCGAGCTCATCTTTCAAGTCACCAAGTTGAAAATTGAAATCTTAAATTTTGTTCTTCAATTCTTAAATTGCAAAAGTCTAAAAATTGTTTGACTAATTGAATGTATAAAAACTAAAAATTAAAGAATTTTTTAATCTAAAACTAACCTTAATTACAGCTATTCTAAGTCCTACTTTGTATATGTCTGCCTAATTGCAGAGTTTGCCTTTATATAGAAGGGAAAATTAAAAGAAAACAGAGTTTGAATTGATAAAACTGCCTTGCTAGCTGGGACCTACCGCCAACGGTAGGTTGAGCCCTACCGTCTACAGTAGGGTTCTATTCTGTCGTTGCTTTGTTATCCATGGACCTATTGCTGACAGTAGGTTGGCCTACTTCGCACAGTAGGTCAGTTCCGTTGTTGTCGACGGCTCCGTTTTCGTCACTTTCGCTCCGTTTTTGTTCGTTTTTATGTCTCTTCATCATTTTTTCTTCTGGAGGGCACCTAAGACAAGAATAAACGATATTAAGCTAAAATATACATTTTTACATATCAAAACATTGAAAAATGATGAAATTAACATATAGAAATATAACCAATTATGCACATATGAAATACCCACATACTTATCCGTGCTTGCCCTCAAGCAACATAAACTAAACTGACAAATAGAGGAATTAAAACTTTTATTTAGAAAGACAACACGAAAACGATATAAGCCGAAGAAAACAGTTAAAATCACAAAAAATAATGGCATAAGCTATGGAGGCATAATCAATCCAAAGACAAACAAAGTAAAAGCAAAAACAAAAACAAATAAAACTAAGATAAACTAAAGCCAAAACCACTTCAATAGGATACTTCAGTGCCCAACTTTAAAGATAAAAAAAATAGACGAACGACAAAAATCACTAAGTCTACCATAAGTCACTAAAAATTGTTACAGATTAAAAGTGTGTATGACTAGCTTATGCCATTTTTCACAGAAGAAAAAGAATGTCAAGAGATTAGCACAATGAAATTTTTTAAAAGACAATGCACATAAGTTCATGCTTCTCTATCGCTTTTTCACTCTAAGTAGTACTCTAGATTGTTTCCGAATTATGTAGGACTTTTCGGTTTGTAATGTTAGGCTTGGGACATAAAAAGGGTAACAAACGAAGGTAAAACGAGAACAAAAACAACTAAGGCAGAGCTAATGCAACTGAAAGGAAAAAAATAGCACAATTAAAGAACACTTTCTAGCCATCTTTTTCACTCTTCTCAACCACCTTGAACATCCTACTTCATTCTTTTTGGTGCACACCCCACCTAACAACATCTTTTTTTAAGATTTTCATGAATTACCAATACAAGAGAGAGAGAGAGAGAGAGAGAGAGAGAGAGAGAGAGATGCATGATATTTTTCAAGAACTTTAACTATAAGCATAAACACATATTTTTATCTTCGTTTTCTACAATTTTTTTCTTTTTTTTTTTTTGTACTTTTTTCTCTTTTTTCATTGTTTCTTTTCAAGCATCGATTTCTTTCTCTTTTCTCTCTTTTCAACAGCCACAAGTACCGAACATCTAAAATACCGAAAATATGCATAAAGGCATAAAAAGGGAACTAGGGGTTGATTTCATAAAGGATATGGCAAGAAAGGCACAAACGGCAAAAAGAAGGCCTAAGACTATCATTTTCAGGACCATCCAAGACTAGAATTTTTTTGGCTTTTAATGACAGAAAGTATGATATTGCAGGCAAAGACCCAAAAAGGATTATCATTATGCTAATTACCCAAGAATCCTAGGCTTCTATTACTTAAATAACATTCACAAGTACATAAAAACCATTGATAAAGTAAGAAAATTAGTAAATGCGGTTTTCAAAGTAATTAAGTAATTTGCCTTCTTCAAAAAACCTAAAGAATTTTGCAGTTGAGTACTCTACTAAGAGTGGCAAAACAAAAATATTGTTGGATTTTTCAAAATTTTCAAATAAGAGACTAAAAGTAAAGTAATAAGAAAAAAGGAATAAAAGACGAAAATACTCTCCCACACTTAAATCACATTGTCCTCAATGTTGGGGTTAGACCCAAAAGAAAAGCAAAAACAAACACATACTTGGGAAGCAATCTCGCAAGTATAAACTGATAAAGCATATCTGGAAGCTATCCCCACACAAAAACAAAACAAATAAGCAAAATTAAACAATATAAAAAAAAAGCAGCATAAAAGAAACAAAAGAATATAGAAAGAACAAAACTAAAAGGAAAGAAAGAAAAAGAAAGGGAAACAAAAACTCCCTATTGCGGACCAAAGTCCGAGCTGCCACCTCTGTTATGCCCTGATGGGGCATAAGTTTGTTGCACAGACGGGCTAACATCACCTCCTGGCGATCTATAGATTCTCTCTAATGGGCCAACTCCTCTGTATATCGGTGAGTTAATTCTACTATTTTCACCAGCTGGGTCTCGTGGATATCTTGAGTGATACGGAGTTACTAAAGTCATTCTGCATCTTAGCCCGGAATGCATCCATCGAGATTGTTGGGACATCAGCCTTATCATCTTCATCATCTAAGAGGTTATAGGATTCATCGGCCTCATCATCCTCGTCAGCTGATTGCGAGAAAGATGCCCTCATGCCGGTTTATGTGGTTTACTTAATTGAGCAAAGACCAGTAGGGTTGCATTCCCGTAGCCGATCTTCCTCGGACGGGGGTATCCACACTTTGTTCTTCTCGTTCCAAGAATAGCCGCAATTATTAAAGGTTGTAAATTTGATAACTTGTTGTGGACCTATTGATGATCTGCGTTCTCTTGCAAAATTGACATTGAAAGTAGCAAAATTCAAAATAAAATTACAGGATAATGATACGCACATTTTTTTGTTATGTCACACCGAGTATTTTGCATAGTGTGAATCATCAAGGAAGCAAAGGAAAAAGGGGATTGATTTTAGATTTTATCAAGCACATAGATGCCAAGAATACGGACTTCACTAAGTCTGCTTCCTTTTTGAACGAGCATATGCCTGAAGAAACAAGAAAGGGAATGAGGAAAAGGGTTGGGAAATCATCCCCGTGGAGGATTAGGCGATGATCTATTGCCTGCGGCCAAATATTGAAGCGGCTACATGTCGCATCCAAAATTCTAGTACAGGTCCTCGTCGATAGTTTTTCTATTTGAGTCAACAGTGACTGGATTCCCTATGTCCAGAATCCCAAGAATGGATCCAGGCGTTTCTTGTCATGATGATTCTCACTCGTTTGACAGTAAAAATGATTGTTTCAAGATCCTTGTCTATTTTGTGAGTCATATTGGCATAGAATTTGCGGACAAGGTTGGGGTAAAAATTTCTAGAAATGCAAAAAAGAGGGACCCAACCTAACCCCCTAAAAAGCTGTTCAAGCTTAAGATGATCAATGACTACCTCATCAAAGGACTTTTCAACAATCATCTTGAGCAACTCCTTGTCGGCCACTCATTTACAGGCTACCATGGAGAATATCTGAGGCGGTGGGTTAGGGAGAGGTCCCCTCAATACGATCCAGTTTACATTTTGAGGAGGAAGCAACAGATTTCTTTGGGGCCATAGAGAGAGTGGAGGAAAAATTAAACATAAGGAAGAGAAAGGGAAAAAGGATACAACACCTCAACACAATAGAACCAACACAGCAAAGCAAATAGTAGAACACAAAAAACGCACAAAAGAATATATACTAACATAGCCCGTGTATGCTAGAGTGATCTAACATTGCCCGTGTGTGCTATAGTGTGAAAGAAAAAATTAAAACCAACAAAACACTAAAGACAAAGCTTCCAACAAAATCAAAAGCACAATAAAGCCTACAATAGAACAAGAAATATAAAAAGGAAAACTAAAAATGAAACGAAGGAAAAGAGTTGAAGAATTAGCATGTGTTTGTTCGAAGAAACAAACTATGACTATGATGAACATACAGTTTTTACTCGGATGACTTGTCATTGGAGTTTCGCTGAGGTTGCCAGAATTTCACTGGAAAATCTTGCATGAAAATTTCTTGAAATTTATGCAAAATTTTCGTAAGAAACAAAATAAAACACACACCAAGTTGGTAAAATCAAGAATTGAACAACAAGAACCAAAATTAAAAGAAAATAGAAGAAGAAGAAATAAAAAAGAAAGGTGGAGAAATTAAAGAGGGAGAAGAAAAAAGTGGATTCTTTGGAAGAAAGAGTGAAAGAAAAGAAGGATGGTGGTGTAGAATATGGCGGTCATGGGGTGGAAGAAAAGAAAGCTGGAAGAAATAGATGAAGGGGGAGAAGTAGAAAAATATGAAGAAGAAGGAGGAAGAGAAGAGGTGATATACCAACCAAGAGGAGAAGCGAAGAAAGCTGCCGAAGTTCGCCAGAGTGGTGGAGGTCCACCGGTGTTGAAGAAGGAGAGGAGAGTGCTGAGAGTGGAGAGGGAAAAGGGAGGAGTTGAGAGTTGTGGAAGAGGAGAGGAAGAGGGAAAATAAACTTAGGGATTTTGGAAGAGAATGTGGTGGGAAAGTGCATGAAATTGAAATAAAAACTGCATTTTGGTACCAAATGGGTCGACCTGACCCGTTTCTCTTTGAAAAATCCGATGCACAGCCAAAACTTGACCCTACCGCCAATGGTAGGTCGAGGCCTACTATTCGCGGTGGGTCTCTGCCCGTGCTGCACCAAGAAATGCCCATTATCCTATCTCTGCAACAAGTTGGACCTACTATCCATAGTAGGTCTCTGCTGAGAAAGTCTGATGCTGCCGTGAGCGGTAAGCACCCCTATCGTCCGTAGTAGGTCTCTACCGAGATGCCAATTTTCTTCTTTTTCTGCAATTTTTTACTCCTGTTCAAGACACTTACCTTATGAAAAAAATCAATCTTCATTGTAGGTCCTTAAGCAATCACTTATTCTCTCCAAAACGACCTTGTAACACACAAATGACGAACAATCATAGAAAAAAACAAAATAGAAATGAGAAATTCAAAATACAGTTTTACAATTTCAATATTCAAGTAGATAAAGAGTACTCCCTTTTTAGGAACCAATTGCACCTCCCAGATTGTGGAAATCTAGGTTTTCTATGGCCTCTTAGCCTCATTCTTCCGTACTGGCACCCATCTCATTAAACTAGCCTTCAAATTGGAGGCAATTTGCCTTCCTTTTTCCTAAGCTTCTTTCTTGGCTTCTTTTTTCCCTTCTCTCAAGATGTCCTGCGTATTGAAAGATACTTTATTAGTTTCATGACCTATAATGCACAAAGTATCTTGAGTTTTAGACGTAGGGGTCGGGAGCAAAAGGAACTTGAATACTATTTCTTTTTCTCTTACCCTTAGCGCTAATTTTCCTTTTCCATATCCATTAATACCCTTGAAGTAGAAGAAAAGGGTAGCTAATATTTCGGGGAAATCAACGTCTTCCTCCTTGTCTAAAACTACGAAGTCAACGGGAAAGACCAAGTCCTTGACTTTGATCAACACATCCTTTTATTACCTTTTTAGGATATCTGACACTCTTATCGGCTAGATTAATCGACATTCTCTATAGGTTTGGGGGTACCTAGACCTAGACTCTTACACAGAATAAGAAATAACATTAACACTTGCGCCTAAATTTGCGAAAGCCCTATCAACATTAATACTACTAATAGTGCAAGGGAAAGAAAAACTCCCTGTGTATTCTAGTTTGTGTTAGTGTATCCTTTTTAATTAAGAGAGCTGAACATTCTTCACCAAGTATGGGTGTTGATGCTTCTCAAAGCTTGCCCTTCTTCTTGAGCATGTCCTTTAAGTACCTTGCATTTGCAATAAAAGATCACACAAGGATAAGTTTATTTTTAATTGACAAAATATTTTAATAAGTGCTCTTGGGAATGGAGTTTTTGGTTCATTATTGGCACTTGTTGACTTTCTTTTGTCTTCTCCTAACTCTTTTTCCTTTGTAGACACTTTTTCTGATGATTACTTTTTTTCTTCTATGTAGCATTCTTCTTTAACGATCACCCCATCTTTGAAATCTCCTCATTGCTGGTCGCTGAAATAGCATTTACATACTCTCTCAGTTTTATTTCGGCAATACTTGGGAAAGTTCTCGGAGTTCTTTCGGATACTATCTTCACTAACTGCCTAATTTACTTTTCCAACTTTCTAATGGAGGCTTCTTGATTCCTTTGGACAGACTCGATGGTATTCATTTATTGTTGGTTGCACTCATAATTTTTATCATCAATTCTTCTAAATTCGCCTTATTGGTGGAGGATGATTTTGTGGACCCGCTTCATAAGGTAATGGCAGAAAAGGACCCCTATTTTGAAACCCGGGGGTTGATGTTTCCTTTGTTGTCCTTGATCACCCCAAGAGAATTTTGTGTGGTTTCTCCATCCCGGATTATATGTATTTGAATAGGAGTTGTTGTTAGTTAGATTCTCGTGCACAAACTCTACTTATTCCATTGATCCTCTCATATTTGGTGCATTCCTGATTTGGATGCTCTCCATTACAAAAATCACATAACATGACCGTTTGATTATTTTTATTTGTTGAGGTACCGGTCGAATTCCCTATTTTCTGCTCTATTACTGCCGTTAATTTGCTTCTATAGCAAAGATTGCATCCGCATTATGTACCCTATCTGTCTTTGACTTTGATCTCTACCCTCCCCAAGTATGCAAAAACAAAAACCAATCTAAACAAGAGAAAATAAAAACAAATGACTAAAGCACTAAAAAAACGATTTTCCTTAAGCTGTCGTCCCCGACAATGGCGCTAAAAACTTGATGTGTTCAAAATGGGGATTCCTAATCACTAAAATGCAAGGCAAGCGGACCTAACACTGTAGAGGTGAGTTCAACTCGAGTGTCAAATCTCTCGAGGATGATAAAGGCTAAAGTACTAATCGCGTCTCTAATATTTAGTCTAAGAAAAGATAGTTTTGAAGGAAATTAAATTAAAGATTGAAAACAATTAAGACAATAAAAGAAAATAAGCAATAAAAGTTAAGGTTTTAAAATTAACAAAGAAAGAGTTTGGACGGCAGAATCACCCTAATCCGTGTTACTAATTCAATTAGAAAAAAAATAATGAAAATGATGTTGAATTAATTAAGTTAGGTCATCACTCAAATCGAGCAATCCCTATCTCTAGGCAAAAAAGCCACCCTACTCACTAACCCTCAAAGGAAAAATCTCTTTTCTCTCTAACAAATTATGAGTGCAATAAAATTAGGTGATTTAAAGGACCTAAAAGTGCAAAATCGTATCTCTAGTAAATTGCCCCAATTAACACCTAATTTATTACCCTAGATTGTTCTTCCTTTTTCAATTCTGAACAATCTTGCGATTAATCTAATCTCGCGAAAATCAAATTGCAAACAATCACAACTGAAAGACAACTTAAATAAAAACAAACGTCGAATTCAAGAAATTAAACCAAGAACTTCATAGTCAAGAACTAGGATTCAACCCTTATCCAAACATAAAGAAATACTCACTATTCATTATATAACAACTGAAATTCAACATTAAAGATTCAATAATAATAATAATAATAATAATAATAATAATAATAATAATAATAATAATAATAATAATAATAATAATAATAATAATAATAATAGAAAAGAAAGCTTAGGATTGAATTGAAGCCGCAGTCGAACTCCCGAATGCCTCCCGAGCTCATCTTTCGAGTCGCCAAGTTGAAGATCAACATCTTGAATTTGGTTCTTTAATTCTTGAAATCTAAGAAGTAAAATTACAGAAGTCTAAAAATTGTTTAACTAATTGAATGTATAAAAACTGAAAATTGACGAATTGTTTAATATAAACTAACCCTAATAATCTATTAATACTCCTAATTACCACTATTCTAAGTCCTACTTTGTATACATCTGCCTAATTACAGAGTTGGCCTTTATACAGAAGGGAAAATTACAAGAAAATGTAGTTTGAATTGGTTTAACGGTAGGTCAAGCCTTACTGTCCGAGGTAGAGTTCTGTCCTGCCGTTGCTTTGTTATCTATGGACCTACCGCTGACAATAGGTTGGCCTACCTCGCATGGTAGGTTAGTTCCGTTATTGCCGATAGCTCCATTTTCATCCATTTTTGTTTCTTTTCATCATTTGTTTCTTCCGGAGAGCACCTAGGACAAGAATAAAGGATATTAAGCTAAATTATACATTTTTACATATTAAAACATCGAAAAATGATGAAATGAACTTATAGAATTATGACTAATTATGCACATACACACCTCAACGAGTTAGAGAAGAACAAAAGAAAATGAGAGAAAAAGAAAGAATTGAGAATGAATAACAGAGAAAAATCATTGAGGAAGGAAAAAGAGTTGAGGGAAAAGAAATGAGTGTTGAAAAGACAAAAGAGGTAAAAGTGAAAAGTGACAAGAAAATAAGTCATCAAAATCAAAGGAGTGTTACAAAAGAAAAGAGATGTTTCTATGCCAAAGAGAGTGAGATCATAGAAGCTATTGAAAAAGAAGAGTTGGTATTACTCTTGTATTGCAAGGAATCATTTGTTTCTACTGATGATCATTTATCTTCTTTGTCTAGTGCTATTGTGAAGGTTATTGAATAATTCAAAGATGTCTTTCCCGATGAGATGCCCGGTGGACTCCCTCTGTTGAGAGACCTTGAATACCAAATTTATTTGGTGCCCGATGCGGTGTTGCCAAATAGGCCGACTTATAGAAGCCCTCTTGAAGAGACCAAAGAGTTGAGAAGACAAGTGGAGGAATTGCTCTCCAAAGGCTATGTAAGAGAAAGCTTGAGCCCTTGTGTCATTCCCATTTTATTAGTTCCTAAGAAAGATAGTACATGGCGCATGTGTGTAGATTTTAGAGCCATTAACAACGTTACAATCAAACAAGTATATACATCTCATTCCTAGATTAGATGATTTTCTTGATGAGTTCCATGGTTCTCAAATCATTTCAAAGATAGAATTTAAAATCGGATTACCATTAAATTTGCATGAAAGAAGGGGATGAATGGAAAACGGCTTTCAAAACTAATTTTGGTCATTATGAGTGGTTGGTCATGCCTTTAGGTTTAACTAATGCGCCTACTACTTTCATAAGACTCATGTATAATGTTTTGAGGGATTTCATTGGAAAATTTGTGGTGGTTAATTTTGATGACATCTTGATTTATAGCAAAACTTATGAAGATTTGTTGGCCCTTGGCCTAAATTATGCCCACATTTTACTTGGACCCTTTTTGAAGCCAATGATGATCATTGGGCTTGAACCTCACACTATTTGACTTGGGCTCTACATTATTATATATATTGGTTTGTGGATGACGGGTCAACCGATCTGCCCCTAGTGACCTCTCACTATATATACATATTATTTGCTTATTGTTGCCCTAATCTCTTTTTTCTTCTTCTCTTTTTCGGCCGTTTCCCTTTAGGGTTTTCTTGGCCTCCCTTTCTGCTCTCTGCGACCTCCAGTTCCCTTTCTTCTATGTGCCGCTTCTTAGTGGTTGACGGTAAGCTTAGTCAGCCTAATGACTTGACCAGCTACTTGAAGGGTAACGTTTGAGATAGAGAGACAGTCTTTGAGGAGAGATGTTAGGTGTGAGATTCTGCCCTTTTTGAGGGTGTTCTATCCCATATATACAGATAGCTTACTCCATTATCTTTTGTGATATCTGAAGAACTTGTAATAGAATAGGTTATACTTTTTTGTTTATTCAATTTAGTTGTAAGCTCTATTTTTGTTCAATATTTTAGGTTGAGAAAAAATCTATAACAGTGGTATCAGACCCAATGCTAGGCTGCCCAGTGTATTTTTCCGTTGCCCTCTTGTCGGAGGAATGTCTTTGGGCGTCGTTGAAGTGACTTTCAGGCCACTTCAGTCGACGTGACGGTTGGCTCTCCGGCAACAATCTTCAATATGATATTTATTGGGAACTTCGGCGAGAACCCTTGAGTTCTGCACAAGGAAGTCTATATTTTACCCCTTTATTTCCTCTTCTTCGTTTTGGCCACAGTAACTGTTATTTCTGTTTTGGGTTTCTTACTATTTGGTCACTTTGTTGTGGATCTGTATTTTTTGTTATTTCGGGTTGTTTGGATAATCTTTTGATTAACCGTTGTTTTTCTCACAAAACCAAAATCCAAGCTTGGCTAGGGTCCGATTGAGACACCTGTAGTTGTGCCTTGATGATTTCTTTGAGATTTCAAAAACTTTTTCTTAAACCTCTTCAGATCCATGACCTTGAAGGAGAATTTGTGCTTTTTTGTTTTATTATTGCTGCTATATATCTCCTACTCTTACTGTTCAGGTGTTTCTGCTTATTTTGGACTTTTTTTTTTCCGTGGTGGTGCTCTCTTGACTTGACTGTAAACATTCCGTTGTTTCTGTTGCTGCTGTTTTTTCCTTCTCTTTTGTCATTTTTGCTTATTCACTATTAGTGTTTGTTTGCCTGTGTACAACATGTCTGCATCCACACCCAAACTTGACACTGATAAGTTTGATGGTAAATCTTATTTAATTATTTGGAGAAGAAAAATAAAAGTTGTTTTAGTCAAGTTTAGACTTGCATGTGCCATTATGTTGGAAACTATAGGCCAAAAAACAAAATAAAATAAAACCACGGAAATCCACCAACAGGATCTTCACATACTAGAAAAACTGATTGGATAGAAATTACCTCAATGTTTTGATTGTTCGATGTGGAGGCACTGCTGTTTATGATTCGCCCTTTACTGGTATCCACGAGACGAACTCCTCCACAAGCGATCGGGATGCTAGCCCCTTCTGTGTTCTGAAAACTATTCAGAACTGATTCTGACTACCTGTTAATAGGTCGTATTTCAGAGAGAGGAGGCTAGATACTATATCGTTGTTCTAGGGCTTTGTTTTTCTTTAATCAGATAAAGGATGGCTGCCAAGAAAAGGTTAACATGACCTTTTATAGCTGTCAATATCAAAACCGTAATTATCATTTAATGACAGTTTAATCTCGTCCGTCTATTCCTATAATCATCCAAAGGTTGGAAGAGTAATATTAAGTAATTGATTTCATTTATTTGATTAAATAAAATTAATTACTTATTAACTTACCAGAAAATACAATATGGAATCTTATTCTCCTTTTGTATACGTTCAACGAATCTGGACACAATCTAGATACATTGGACGTGGACATTATGCTCACAAGATCGTCTATGCGCGTGACCCTGTAGGTTCACTTAACGTTGGCAGTGAATGAAAAATGTCCAAGACATTTATTCACAAAACATAAGCGGCCTCTAGCAAGACAATATGCTTACCCAAGTTAAGTAAATGCAATAATAACCTAGCATCAAATTTAATATTTAGTCCTTTTGTCACACGATATCCTAATTAAGTGTAAGGCATGGACCAAGTCATCCTTATAAAACTTAATTAACCATTTACTTGATCACCAGGCAGACTGTTCCAGCAAATAATATTAATAACACCTTATTAATACTTATTTGAGCATGGCAATGAATATTTTCCAGTCTTCCTTATCAAGGGGCCCATGGATTTCTCTAAAAAGAGAGGGACAAATCCCTTTCACTATCTCCAATATTCAAGCCATGACAAAAAATAAGCCAACCAATAGTCATAATAATCACCTAATTAAAAGTGATGTTTGACTATGTCAAAACATATTTTCTCCCCCATGGAAGAAACATTAGAAACATTAGGTCAAAGGACACCAAATATAAAACTGAGAAGAAATACTTATTACTTAAACCCATGCAATATTTCTTCTTCACTTTGGGTCATGTCCAATACAATATTGTCAATATGTATTTATGAATTGATTTTATATTTCATATTCATGATCAGTAAAACTTGACCATCAATCAACTTCACACTAGTTTACAAGATGTCATAAACTAGGGACAAATAAGAATAGTATTTTATTAGCTACAAGGGTTTTACTATCAAGGCACATACTTGATGACCAAGAGCATAAAATACAATTCAAAAATACATGCTTCATAAATCATAAATGTGAGTCAATTGGTCTTAGGGCATATACTAACACATTCTTGGTCCCAATAAGCATCCTGAATCTTGGAAAAGAAAAATTCTTGCTGAAAAACTTGGGATGCTCACAGTATCTCACTTTGCATTTGTGTAACAACGTTTTAAGAGAAATCGATGAAACACACTCTGGTTTTGAAATCTAAACCAGACTTGAAGAACTTATTTAGATTAAACTATTCCAAACAAGATATATTTGAAAGAACAACTTTTTGGTTTTAAAATGGACTCTTCTAAGTCTCTTGATGAAAACATTGACGATTTAAACAAAATCGTAAATGAGTTACAAAATGCTGGCAAAAAATTTCCGATGAACATCTTGTCGTGATTTTACTAAACTCTCTGCCTGAGTCTTTTAAAGATGTAAAATCTGCCATCGAGTATGGGCATGATGAGTTAACTCTTTCTACTGTAAAATCTGCTTTAAAATCAAAAGATCTGGATTTAAGGAAAGAAAATAAATCAAACAGTGAGAACTTGTTTGTTAGAGGGAGACCCGATAAGATAGAATCTAGTAACAACTGGTGATCAAGTAAATGGTTAATTAAGTTTTATAAGGATAACTTGATCTATCCCCTATACTTAATTAGGATATCGTGTGACAAAAGGACTAAATATTAAATCTGATGGTAGGTTATTATTACATTTACTTAACTTGGGTAAGCATAATGTCTTGCTAGAGGCCGCTTATGTTTTGTGAATAAATGTCTAGGACATTTTTCATTCACTGCCAACGTTAACTGAACCTACAGGGTCACACGCATAGACGATCTTGTGAGCATAATGTCCACGTTCAATGAATCTAGATTGTGTCCAGATTCGTTGAACGTATACAAAAAGGGAATCAGATTCCATATTATATTTTCTGGTACGTTAATAAGTAATTAATTTTATTTAATCGAATAAATGAAATTAATTACTTAATATTACTCATCCAACCGTTGGATGATTATAGGAATAGACGGACGAGATTAAACTGTCATTAGATGACAGTTAGGGTTTTGATATTGACAGCTATAAAAGGTTATGTTAACCCTTTCTTGGTGGCCGTCCTTTATGTGATTAAAGAAAAACAAAACCCTAAACCCTAGAACGGCGATATAGTATCTAGCCTCCTCTCTCCGAAATACGAGCGATTACCAGATAGTCAGGATTAGTTCTGAACAGTTTTCAGAACACAGAAGGGGCTAGCATCCCGATCGCTTGCAGAGGAGTTCGTCGCGTAGATACCAGTAGAGGGCGAAGCGTACAAATCAGCGCCTCCATAACGAACAATCAAAACATTGAGGTAATTTCTATCTAATCGGTTTTTCTAGTATGTGCAGATCCTGTTGGTGGATTTCCGTAGTTTTATTTTACTTTGTTTTTGCCTACGGATTCCAATAACAACAAGTGTAGATCAAAAAGCAGATTTCGATCTAAATCAAAAGAGAGCAAACTAAAGTGTTTTTATTGTGGCAAGGAGCCATGTTAAGAATAAGTGGTTTAAGAGAATTAGAGACGAGAAACAAGGTAAAATGGGAAATAAAATTGAATTCAAATATGACAATAAAACAAATGAACTTGATTCTGATAGCAATTCTATGCACTCAGAAGTTGTATATGTCGTCCCTTTCCCTTCACTTTCTTCTATTTCTGAAGAATAGGTTTTAGACTTCGGTTGTATTTTTCATATGAGCCCTAACAAACACTAGTTTTCTGATTTCAAAATAGTGACTAATGCCAAAGTTTTTACAGGAAACAATTAGTCTTGTCCTATTGAAGGGATGGGATCAATTTTTATAAAAATGCATGATAGGGTGACTAGGAAGCTAACTGATGTTAGTTATGTCCCTGGTCTTAAGAGAAATCTAATTTCTCTTCGTGTTTTTATATAAACAGGTACTCTTAGAAGTCTAAAAAAATGGTTGTCTACATGTGTGTAAAGGTTCTTTAGTCATTTTAAAAGCTTCTAAGAAAAACGACTTATACACACTGATTAGTAAAATTGTTTGTTATTCATTTGCACTTTTTACTAAAAATGCATCTGTGAAAACCATGCTATGGCATAAAAGACCTGGACATGTGAGTGAAAAAGGTTTGCAACATTTGCACAAACAAAATCTTTTGAGTGGTGATAAACTTGACACCTTGGATTTTTGTGACCATTGTGTGCTTGGCAAAGAGCACAAATTATGTTTTTCTACTGGCACACACAAATCAACTGTTGTTCTTGATTATGTGCATATTGACTTGTGGGTTCTTGCTTCAGTGCCTAGTTATGGTGGAAATGTGTATTTTTTTTCAATTGTGGCTGATTTTTCAAGGCATGTTTGGATATTTCTCTTAAATCAAAAGATCAAACCTTCGAAAAATTTAATGAATGGAACATACTTGTTGAAAATCAAACTGGTAACAAACTTAAATTCATACAAACTGACAATGGTCTTGAATTTTGTAACAAAAATTTTGATGACTTGTGTGCATCTTGCGGCATCACACATCACAAAATCGTTAGGCACAATCCCCAATAAAACGGTGTTGCTGAGAGGATGAATAGGATGATCATGGACAAACTTAGGTGTCTTTTGGTCACATCTAAGATTCCTAAGCCTTTTTCGGTGGAGGCAGTTGTACTGCTGTTTGTTTAATCAACAGGTCACCTTCCACAGCAATTGATTTTAAAACTCTTATTGAATTATGGACTAGTTCACCACCAGATTTTTCTAGCATAAGAGTTTTTGGATGCTCTGCTTTTGCACATCAAAAGAAAGGTAAGCTTGACCCAAGATCTAAAAAAAGAGTCTTTTTGGGGTATCCTAGTGGGATAAAAGAGTACAAGGTTTGGCTTATGGATGAACCAAGGGTGAGGGTAGTAGTTAGTAGGGATGTCGTGTTCAATGAGTAAGAAATAACTTGTCCCAAATCCGTTTATGATCCTGTTAACAATACTGATTTTCCCTCGAATGGAGCCATTCTAATCGAGGTGGAGGACACCTCTGATCAAACCCTTGAGCACATACTTGCCCCTGAGTTGAATCAAAACTAGGCTAGCACTTCAGAATAGGATACCCCATGTCCTATACTTGAAAATGTTGAAGCTGAATCAGAAAATTCTGACAATGATGAAGAGCAGTATGTTGCTCAGTCTCATTCCCTTAGTGATTACCAATTTACTAGGGATAGAGAGAGAAAGACAACTTATGCACCCGAGAGATACGGTTTTTCATGTCTTGTGTCATTTGCATTTGCGACTGCATCATTTGTAGAGGAAAAGAAACCATTATATTTTTCTGATATTTTGAAAAGCCCTAATTACTCTTTCTAGCATGCCATGAAAGAAGAAATGTCTTCTCTGCATAAAAATGATACTTGGGTGCTATTTCCTAAGCCTACAAAATAAAAACTGATTGACTGTAAATGGATTTTCAAAATCAAAGAATCTAAATTGGATAATGAACCTCCCAGATTTAAAGCCAGACTTGTTGCTAAGGGCTTCTCACAAGTTGAGGGCATTGATTTTAATGAAATCTTCTCTCCTGTTGTTAAATACAAAACAATTAGGATCATGCCTGCAGTTGTTGCATTCTTTGATTTTGGAACTTGAACAACTTGATGTTAAAGCTGCTTTCTTGCATGGTGAGCTAGAAGAAACCATTTACATGTGTCAATCTCCTAATTTTGAGGTTAAAGGAAAAGAAAACTTTGCTTGTCTATTAAAGAAATCCTTGTATGGTTTAAAACAATCTCCGAGGCAATGGTACAAACGGTTTGACACTTTCATGCTGAAATCTGGCTTTATGAAGAGCAGCTATGACAGCTTCTCTAAATTTTCGGCAATTCTATTGACACTACTATTTATCTTTTGTTGTATGTAGATGATATATTGATCGCATGCAAACATAAAGATAAAATTGTCAAACTGAAAACTTTGTTGAAATCTGAATTTGATATGAAGGATCTTAGGCCTGCATCTAAAATCCTAGGCATGAACATTGTTAGGAATAGGTCTGACTATTCACTTTTCTTGTCTTAGAGATCTTTCTTAAAGAAAATTGTTTCAAAGTTTTCTATAGACCAATATAAACCTGTCAGTACACCTCTTGCTAGTCATTTCAAAATCTCTTCTAAAACATGTTCTCAAACTGAAAGTGAGAAGAAGAGTATGGCTAATATACCTTATAGAATGGCAATTGTTTCTGTTATGTACTCCATGATATCTACAAGACTTGACATTACTTTTTCTATTAGTCTTCTGAGTAGATTTATGTCCAACCCTGGTAGGGACTATTGGGCATCTCTTAAGTGGTTGTTAAGGTATTTGAATGGAACTGTTAATAAGGGTTCACTTTATCATAACTGGACTAAAACCTTAGATTTAGTTGGTTATGTGGATTCTAACTTTGCTGGTGATCATGATTTTTGAATATCTACCACTTCCTACTTTTTCACTATAGCTAGTACTTGTGTTTCTTGGAAATCTTAGCTCCAACCTGTAGTTGCTCTTTCAACTAGTGAACCTGAGTACATTGCTACAACAGAAGCCATTAAGGAAGCCATTTGGCTTAAAGGTCTTTTGTCTGAACTGCATTTATTGCATTGTAAAGCTGTCATTTTTATTGATAATCAAAGCTTCTTGCATCTCTGTAAAAACCCTATTTATCATTAATGTACCAAACACGTAGATATGAAGTATCATTTCATTCGTGACAAAGTTACCGACGGCATTGTGAATGATAACAAGATTAACACCAAGAAAAATCAAGCTAATTTTGGCACCAAAGTGGTGTCTTCTAAAAAATTTGCTTTGTGTAGGGATTTGCTTCATATTGATAAAGCTTGACTCCTTGAGTCTTTTGGTTGGTCATATGTAAAATGTGTTCAAGGTGGAGTTTGTTGGCCCTTGGCCAAATTATGCCCATATTTTACTTGAACCCTTTTTAAACCCGATGGTGATTATTGGGCTTGAACCTCACATGGATGCTGAACCATTTGACTTGGGCTCTGTATCATTATATATTGATTTGTGGATGCTGAACAAGTCGGGTCAACCAACCTGCCCCTGGTGACCTATTACTAAATATACATATTATTTGCTTATTGTTGCCCAAATCTCTTTGTTTCTTCTTGATAATATTGATATTTTGTACAAATAAATACCTTGACTTCTAATTGTTAGTCTTTAAAAATGTTATTTATTTATTTTATATAATTATTATATTTAATTTATTTATGTGACTCTTCTTGCAGATTAATGCTAGTCAAATTGGATTAATATGAAAAACATCAAAAATAGTTCAAGTAATCACGGTCATTGGATGACAAGGAAAATATTTTTAAAAAAAATGAGCCAAGTAGGCTTTTGACTTTGCAAAGAAAAAAAAAAGACACGAGAAAATGTGGGTTGGGCCGAAATTGATTTGGAATTGGAGAAAAAGTCAATTTCTCATTCCCTGGTAATCTCACATGTGGCCGAAATTCGAGTCCAATATTAAATTGGAGAGGACTTCTTTTGGGACTCTTTAAAAAAGAGCACAACACAAGAAGAGAGGTGTTCTTCAAGTCCTCGGTCTGCGGCAAAGAAGAAATTAGAGAAAACAGCAACCCAATCTTTTTTCGGTTCTTCGTTACGTCGACAAGATTGCAAAGTAGAGAAGAGTCGCGACAATCAAATTGGAGAAGAAAGAACCATGATCTATTTCAAGAATTTGATTTTTTTTTTTTCTTTTAATCATGAACTAAATTTTCTTTTTAGAATCTTGATGAAGCCTTAACTTTGTAAGTTTGTTTGTTTGTTTTATTTTGGGAGATTTATTATATTATTTATGTGATTACATATCTTAGGATGTTTCTTGGTTTGATGCAATTAATTCTTTGTGATTGTTCTTGTAGAATAATTATTTGGGTTAATTGATACTTTTATCCATACTTAATTTTTGTAGTCTTAAGTATGAGAGATATGTGATTTTAGTAAATATATTGTGGGATTTTAGAATTGAATAGTTCATGCTAATTTCAGATGATTTATGTCATAGAATTAAATAGGTCATGTTAATGGTTAGATGGATTATGTTATGCATTTAAGCGTAATATATTTCTTTAGTGAATCGAAGCTTGTAGCCTAGATCACCACATAAAGGTCTAATTTTTTCTTCTAACTAAAATTAAATCATTCTTATATAGGTTAGTGGTGGATTCAAGGTTCTAAATCTTCTTCATTAAGCTCTTGCTAGTTTTTATTTAATTGATTTTATTTATTAGTTTTACTTAATTTAGGAATAATTTTTAGATAATAAAATTTGATTCTTCTTTTTATAAAATTAATTTAGGAAGATAATAATTTAAGTAGTTAAGCCTTTCTCTGTGGTTCGATATCCTTATACTATCGTATTATATTGATCTTGTGCACTTGCAAGTATTGGGTTTAAAACTTTATTGCCAAAATCACGAACAAGTTTTGGGGGCCATTGCCGGGGAGAAGTTAAATTAATTGCTTGTGTTATTGCCTCCTAAATTTGTTAGTTTTTATTTAATTTAATTCATTTTTTATTTATTATTCTTGGAAAAAATGAACAAAAAAGGTTTGATTGTTCTCTTTAGTTGTCTTCACTGTTTCTTATTATTTTTTTATTTATTATTATTATTTAAAAAAATAAGAGTCAGTTGGTTTCTTGATTTTCATTTGTGTACTTTTGTTTAGTTTTTTTTTTTTTTTATTTGATTATAATATTCTTTCATTTAGCTATTTATTCTTCATTATTATTTATAGTAAAATTTTTTCTTTCTTGAATTTGCTTATTAATGCATGGTCGACGTTCCCTCTTTCTTATTTAAAAGAATTTGACCCTAAGAAAAATTGTACACTTAAGGCACTTAGAGTACAAAGAAAAATCACTAACACTTGTGACATTGAGATCGCTGAAAATCCACGAGCGTTAAGGGAGTATTTTCCTCGCAACACTTATAACTCACCTATAGGTAATAGACTACCTAAAATTGAGGTTAAT
This sequence comes from Catharanthus roseus, assembly GCA_028651295.1. Classification (NCBI taxonomy): domain Eukaryota; kingdom Viridiplantae; phylum Streptophyta; class Magnoliopsida; order Gentianales; family Apocynaceae; genus Catharanthus; species Catharanthus roseus. Next base: position 33,869,055 of record JAPQWS010000159.1, on the reverse strand, counting down.
CACTTCAAAATCAAAGCTTCTACTATTCAAATTTTACCATCTTTTAATGGGCTTGATTCTGAAAATCGCTATAAGCATATTAATGAGTTTTTAGAAATTTGCTCAACTTTAAAACTGCCTAATTGTACTGATGATGCTATTAGATTGCGCTTTTTTCCTTTTTCTCTAAGGATAAGGCTAAATATTGGTTAAATACACATGAGAGAGTAGGTACATGGGTTGAGATGTCTAAGGAAGTCCTTAAGAAGTATTTTCCTATGGGTAAATTTACGATGTTAAGGAGAGAAATAACTACTTTTCCCAACAAAATAATGAACAATTTCATGAGAGTTGGGAGAGATATAAAGAACTTCTTCACAGTTGTCCTCACTATGAAGTCCCTAGATGGCAACAAATACAAATTTTTATTCAGGATTAGATGAGAGGAATTGCCAAATAGTTGATTCATCTTGTGGTGGTACCTTTCTTCATAAAACTGTTGATGAGGCGTGGGATTTATTTGAAAATTTGAGTGATAATTCATAACAACATGCCACATCCTCACGTATAGGCACATCTAGACAAATAGGAAATAGAGGAGAGATGTATGAAGTTTCTCAAATTGTTGATCTTTCTTTGAAAGTTGATGCCTTATCTAAAAAGTTTGATCAATTGTTAGCTTTTCAATATATTGCCTACTAATTCTCCTAATGTGCAAGGTGTTTGTGCAATTTGCTCTCGTCATTCCCATGCTATCTATGACTGTCCTAGTACTTCACTATTTCCAGAATTTGTGCAGGAACAAGCCAATGTAACTCAAGGATTTCATAGACAGAACGACCTATATTCAAACACATACAATCCAGGCTAGAGAAATCATCCTAATTTCTCCTAGAGGTAACAAGGAGGGGAAGGTTAATTAGGCTAGCAACAATATCCACAGAACAATCAATCTGGTATGACTACTCCCCATGGTTTTCAATCTCAAAGGTATGTACCTCCTCGCCCTTCTCAAGGTGGAAACTCTATTTTGAAGAAAAAGTCTTATCTGCTTTGAAAGGATTGGAAGCTAAGACACAAATTCTAGACTCACATACACAATCCATTACTAAGCTAGAAACTCGAATAGGGTAACTAGCTAATAATATGAGTAGAAGAGATGAGGGTAAGCTTCCTAGTCACACAATAGAGAACCCTAGAGCTAATTATCATGAGCAAGCTAAAGTTATAATTACTCTTAGAAATAGGAAGTTGGAAGATAATAAAGTAGGGGAACCTATTAAAGATAGTGAATTAAATGAAAACAAAACTGAGGAAATTGATATGGGGACTAACATTGAAAAGAAGATAGAGAAGGAACTAGCTTCTTCCTCTGATTTTAAGAAGGAACTAGCTTCTTCCTCTAATTTTAAGACTCTAGAATCTTCTCCTATGACTTCATACAAGCCAAAGGTTCCCTATCCTCAAGCTTTATAACCACCCCCACAAATTAAAAAGGATAATAAAATGGAAGACATAATAGAAACTTTCAAAGAAGTTAAAATCAATCTTCCACTTTTAGACGTCATTAAGAAAGTCCCGGGCTAAGCAAAATTTCTTAAGGACATATGCACTTTCAAAAGAAAATTTAAAAGTAATGTTTCTAAGAAAATCTTCTTAATTGCACAAGTGAGCTCCCTTTTACAACATAACACTCTACCTAAATATAAAGATCTCAGTATCCCTACTATTTCTTGTCGCATTGGTGATCATGAAATAGATAGGGCACTCTTAGATTTAGGATATAGTGTTAATTTGATTCCTTACACTGTTTATGAAGAATTGGGATTAGGGGAATCGCAACCAACTGATATGACCTTACAATTAGCTGATAAGTCTATCAAGGTACCTAAGGGTAGGATATAATGTTCTAGTTCAAATTAATAAAGGTGTCTTCCCTGTAAACTTTGTAGTCCTAGATACGAAACCTAGTAGATCCTCCAAGAGTCATATCCCTGTTATTCTAGGTCGTCCTTTCTTGGCTACTGCAAATACTACTATTAATTGTAGAACTGGGGACATGGATGTCTATGTGATAAATATCGGGATTAGATTGAATATTTTTCAAAGCTTCTTCACAACCTTTTTTGGAAGATGATTTTGATTGTTATTTGTTAGATATAATTGATGAATTAACTGAAGAAAATCTACCTTTAATGTGTTCTAAAGAATCTACTTCTATTGAGAATGAGAATATCATGTGCATCGAGGATGTCAATTCTATTCTTACTTATATTGCACCACTAGAAAACTCTTCGTGGATTGTGAATCATGAGCCTTTTCCTATGCTTGCAAAATCCCTTGTTGTACCTTGTCTTGTGTCTCTACCCCAACTTGAATAGGAAACCCTTCCTTCTAAACTTAAATATATTTTCTTAGGTAAAAATAAAACTTTGCCTATGACAATTTCATCTGAGTTTAAATCTGACCAAGAAAGAGATTTAATTAAAGTTCTTTCTAATCATAAGGGTGCTATAGGGTGATCCATAGCTGATTTAAAGGGGATAGACCCATCTATATGCATGCATAGACCTTTAAAAGAAAGTGCACAACCTTCTATGAAATTGCAAAGAAGGCTAAGTCCTAACATGAGAGAAATAGTAAAAGAGGAAGTAGTTAAACTCTTACATTCTAGTATCTGTTATCCTATCTCCGATTATCCATGGGTTAGTCCTGTACAAGTTGTACCAAAGAAGGTAGGAGTGGCCGTAGTTGAAAGTAGAGAAGGAGAGTTAGTTCCTATTAGAGAGCTTACTGGGTGGAGAATGTATATGTACTATAGAAAACTAAATGCTGCAACTAGAAAATACCATTTCCCTTTGCCTTTTATTGATCAAATTCTTGAGAAATTAGCTGGTTAAAGTTTTTATTACTTCTTAGATGGTTACTCAGGATACTACAAAATTCCAGTGTACCCAAAAGACCAAGAGAAAACTACTTTTGCATGCCCTTTTGGTACTTTTGCTTTTCATAGAATGCCTTTTGGATTATGTAATGGGTCTGCTACTTTCGAAAGATGTATGCTTGCTATCTTTTCTGATATGGTTGATAAGTTTCTTCAGGTTTTCATGGATGATTTTTTTTTTTTTTTTTTGGACCTATTTTTGAAGATGGCCTTAATAACTTGTCTGCTGTTTTAGAAAGATGTGAAGAAGGTAATTTGTTTTAAGTTGGGAAAAGAGCTATTTCATAGTTACAGAGGGAATAGTTTTGGGACATAAAGTGTCTAAAGAAGGAATTGAAGTAGATAAAGCTAAAATCGATTTAATTACTGATCTTCCTCTACCTAAAGCTGTCAAACAAATTAGATCATTTTTTTGACATGCTAGATTTTATAGAAGGTTTATTATAGACTTTAGTATGATTGCTAGACCTTTAGCTAATCTGTTGAGCAAAGATGTTGCGTTCAATTTTGATGAATCTTGCATGAAAGCTTTTGAAAAACTTCGTCCTCTACTTATATCTGTACCTATTGTTTATCCTCTTGATTTTTCCTTGCCTTTTGAGATCATGTGTGATGCTTCTGAATTTGCTATGGGAGCTATTTTGGAGCAAAAGATTGACGAAGAACCTCATGCCATTTACTATGCTAGTAGAACTCTTACTGATGCTGAAAGAAATTATACCATAACCAAAAAAAGTTATTAGCTATAGTTTTTGCACTTGAAAATTTTTGTTCTTATCTCTTACGTTCCAAAGTGATATTTATTCTAATCATTCTGCTTTAAAATGCTTTAAAATACTAAGCCAAGGTTGATTAGATGGAGATTACTTTTGCAAGACTTTGACATTGAAATTAGAGATAAGAAAGGTTTAGAAAAAATTTATCAGTTGATCATTTATCTAGACTTTAAGATAATAATCATGATGAATCAATTGCTTTGAGAGATACTTTTCCTTATGAGCAGTTATTTTCTGTATCACATTCTGCTGCCCCTTAGTTTGCACCTAGTGTTAACTATCTCTGTACAGGTAAAATTCCAACACATTGGAATAAAAAAGATATGGATAAATTATTTTCAAAGGTTAAATATTATTATTGTAATGATCCCTACTTGTTTAAACATTGCCCTAATCAAGTGATTCGTAGATGCATACTTGAATGCGAGTTTCATAATATTTTAACTTTTTTGTCATTCATATGCATGTGGTGGACATTTTGGAGGTTGTAAAATTGCTGCTAACGTTCTTCAAAGTGGTTTTTATTCGCCTAGTTATTCAAAGATGCTCATAATATTTACTTGGCATGTGAACGGTGTCAGTGTACTGATTCTATTTCTAAATGCAATATGATGCCTTTACAACCTATTTTAATTGTTGAGACCTTTGATTTTGGGGAATTGATTTTATGGGTCCTTCCATCTTCTTTTGGTTATCATTAAATTTTGGTATCAGTGGATTATGTGTCTAAATGGGCGGAAGCTATAGCTACAAGAATAAATTATCATAAAGTGGTTGTTCAATTTGTTAAAGATCATATTTTTTGTAGATTTGGTACCCCTACAGCTATTATTAGTGATGGAGGAAGTCATTTTTGTAACCGGTCTTTTGAAGCACTTCTTAGGAAGTATTCTATAACTCATAAAGTGGCTACCCCCTATCACCCCCAAACAAGTGGACAAGTAAAAGTGTTTAATCGAGAGATTAAATCTATTCTTGAGAAAACTGTTAGACCTAATAGGAAGGATTGGTCTCAAAGATTGAATGATGCACTTTGGGCTTATCGCACGGCTTATAAGATCCCTATAGGAATGTCCCCTTTTAGACTTCTTTTTGAGAAATCTTGTCACTTGCCAGTAGAATTAGAACATAGAGCTGATTAGGCTATTAAAGCTTTTAATTTTAATTTGAAGCAAGTTGTTTCTAATAGAAAGTTGCAATTAAATGAACTTGATGAATTACGAAACGAGACATATGAGAATGCTAAGATTTATAAAACTAAAACTAAAGCTTTTCATGATAAGATGATTTCCCGTAAATCATTTGAACCCAACCAAAAAGTTTAGCTTTTTAATTCTAAATTACGCCTCTCTCCTGATAAATTGAGATCTCGATGGGATGGACCTTTTATTGTCAAATAAGTTTTTCCCTTAGGTGCTATTCAGATTGAAGATCTTAAAAATAACCGAACCTTGATTGTTAACGAACAACGATTGAAGCCTGCTATTACCAATAATATTGAAGAAGGTAAAATTGAGTCTACTATATTACTAGATCCTAGATATAAGGAGTAGTTGGTGATAGAGTCTGGCTGAAGACTTTAAATTTAGTGCTTTTGGGAGGCAACCCAAAGTTTCTTTTGTTTATTTTTCTTATACATTTTTTTATTTATTTGTTTGTTTTTATCTCACTTGATTGGTAGAAAGGTATGAAGTATATGTTTTGTAGGGTGATCAGACAACTTATCATTATTATGGAGATTACAAGGATGGTTTACTACTCTTGCAGACATGCATTAATATTGCTTCTTCTATCAGGTTGTGTTGTTCTTTTCTTTGTCTCTTCCCTACTCTTGGTATTTTTTTATCACATTGCAGACAATGTATGGTCTAGGGGTGGGGGAGAAGATGCTTTTGTTTTGGTGTCAATTTTTTTAATTATTATTTCTCGTCTTTCTTGTTCAATTTTTGCTGGATTTATTTATTTTCTATTTTTTTGGAAAAAAAAAACCCAAATATATGATTTCACTTGAAGAATGATTCTTTTTGAGTTCCTTTTAAAATATCTAGAATAAGTTAAGAAAAGTACTTGTTTCTTGTTTTTAATTAGGATGGACTTATGTTCTATATCTGTTATAACTTCTGCACGACTTACACTTGAGCACATGGGTTACTATTAGTGTTTAATAAATATGTTACATTATTTTTTAGATGCATGAAGTTGATGAATCTCTTCCTTATATTCTACAACTTACTTGAGTACCTCTTAAGGCGAAATAGAAAGGTTTCCCTTATTTGACTCAGAGACGACGGTCATAGGCTTTCTTTGAATCGTTTGTGTCTTTCAAGCTTACCAAATTTCATGAGTTTTACCTTAATACCCTTTCGAGACTTAAATATCATTTTCTTCCTTTAGACCACTTAAATATTAACCCTTAATCTTGTAGAGAGTTTAATGCAAACTTCTAACTTGTGATTTGATGATGAGTTATTGTTTTTGTGTTATGGAAAGAGAATAAGTTATTTTGACAAAGGGAAGAAGAAAAATAAAAAAATATATGACTTTTTATGATGAAAAAAACAAATGTATTGAGCTCAAAAAAAGAAAGAGAAAGAGAAAGAAAAGTTGATACATGATTGTTACAAGTCATAAGGTGCCAAAAAAAATCAAGAGGCCTGAATTTGTGAATGTAAGAAAAAAAAAAAAAAGGGCCTTAAAAGAGGAAATTTTTGAAAAGAAAAAGGTGGTTGGTAAATGTGTTAAGTGAAAAAAAAAATGAGCAAAAACAAAGTTAGAAAGTTTGTCGAAATTTTAAAGTATCCATATTCTTTGCAAGCTTTCTTTACTTTGAATTTGAATTCCTTACTTTTGTTTGATAACCAACACCCTAACCTTATATTACAAGCTTTAAAGTCCTACCTGATTTGAGTTGAGTTTGAGAATCTTTGATTAGTGGAGAGAAAGTACAAAGAGTGAGCCTATAGAATGAACATTTGTTGAGATTTGTCTATTATGTGCAATTTGAAAATTTTATTAGTATTTATTTTACATTCTCTTATGACCATGATCACATCTACACAAGTCTTGCTTCAATTATGGAAGATAATTGAATATTTGTTCGTTAACTTGAGTTTGAAAATAAGAGGAACAGTGCTTGTCTTGATAAGTTTGAGATCTTGGTGAAGGGGGTACTTAATTTAGATTGTTCTATATCTTTTCTAAATTTTTTTGTGTATTTGACTTTGTGGGTATGTCATCTACAAACCCTCACGAGACTATACTCGTCCACTAGGGTAACTTAGGGGTTTAAAGGGCTTGTTGCACATGCTAAGTACAATCGTGAGTCCTGCAAAAATGTCTACTTAGTTTTTCTTTTTATTCTTTATTTTCGCATGAGGACTAGCAAAACTTAGGTGTAGGGGAGTTGATAGTATCGATTTTTTGTACAAATAAATACCTTAGTTTCTAACTGTTAGTCTTTAAAACTATTATTTATTTATTTTATATAATTATTATATTTAATTTATTTATGTGAATCTTCTTGCAGATTAATGCTTGTCGAATTGGAATTAATGTGAAATAGATCAAAAATAGTTCAAGTAATCATGGTCATTGGATGACAAGGAAGATATTTAAAAAAAATGAGCCAAGTAGGCTTTTGACTTCGCAAAGGAAAAAAAGGACACGAGAAAATGTGGGTTGGGCCGAAATTGAATTGGAATTGGAGAAAAAGTCAATTTCTCATTCCCTGGCAATCTCACATGTGGCCGAAATTCGAGTCCAATATTAATTGGAGAGGACTTCTTTTGGGACTCTTTAAAAAAGAGCATAACATAAGAAGAGAGGTGCTCTTCAAATCCTCGGTCTGCAGCGGAGAAGAAATTAGTGAAAGCAGCAAGCCAGTCTTCTTTAGGTTCTTCGTTACGTCGATCAAGACTGGAAAGTAGAGAAGAGTCGCGGCAGTCAAATTGGAGAAGAAAAAAACCAAGATCTACTTCAAGAATTTGGTTCTTTTTTTTCTTTAATCATGAACTAAATTTTCCTTTTACAATCTTGATGAAGTCCTAACTTTGTAAGTTTTTTTATTTTATTTTGGGAGATTGATTATATTATTTATGTGATTACATTTCTTGAGATGTTTTTTGGTTTGATGCAATTAATTCTTTGTGATTGTTCTTGTAGAATAATTATTTTGGTTAATTGATACTTTTATCCATTAATTCTTGTAGTCTTAAGTATGATAGATATTTGATTTTAGTAAATATATTGTGGGATTTAGAATTGAATAGTTCATGCTAATTTCAGATTATTTATGTCATAAAATTGAATAGGTAATGCTAATGGTTAGATAGGTTGTGTCATGCATTTAAGCATAATATATTTCTTTAGTGAATAGAAGCTTGTAGCCTAAATTACCACATAAAGGTCTAATCTTTTTTTCTAAATAAAATTAATTCATTCTTATATAGGTTAGTGTTAGATTCAAAGTTCTAAATCATATTCTTCATAAAGCTCTTGCTAGTTTTTATTTAATTGATTTTATTTATTAGTTTTACTTAATTTAGAAATAATTTTTAGATAATAAAATTTGATTCTTCTTTTTATAAAATTAATTTAGAAAGATAACTTTAGACCGATCATCGTCATATGGCGTTTCAGCCACACATTGGTATCCTCCGAGATGGGATGCAACGACAATGACCAACTTATTTAAGTAGTTAAGCCTTTCTCTGTGGTTCAATATCCTTATACTGTCGTATTACATTGATCTTGTGCGCTGCAAGTATTGGGTTTAAAACTTTGTAATAAAAATCCCGAACACTTCTTCTCTTTTTCGACCGCCTCCCTTTAGGGTTTTCTTGGCCTTCCTTTCTGCTCTCTCTGACCTCCGGTTCCCTTCCTTCTGTGCGCCCCTTCTTGGTGGTTGACGGTAAGCTTAGTCAGCCTCATGGCTTGACCAACTACTTGAAGGGTAACGTTTGAGATAGAGAGATAGTCTTTGAGGAGAGATGTTAGGTGTGAGGTTCTACCCTTTTTGAGGGTGTTTTATCTCATATATACAGATGACTTACTCTATTATCTTTTACGATATATGAAGAACTTGTAATTGAATAGGTTATACTTTTCTATTTATTCGATTTGGTTATTTTTTTTCTATATTTTAGGTTGAGGAATTTGTAACAAGATCATTTGCATCATCTTAAACAAGTTTTGTTTGTTTTAAGAAGTGAGAAATTATATGCTAACCTTGGTAATGTTTTGTTTGAAAAAGGTTACTTTCCTAGGTTATGTGGTGAGCTCTCAAGGTCTCCAAGTGGATGAAGATAAGGTGAAAGCAATAAAGGTTTCCGAATCCGCTTTGTCTACGAACAAGGAAGCTATAAGTATTGACCAACTCCTAAGAGTACATCCGAAGTGAGAAGCTTCCATTGTTTAGCAAGCTTTTATTGGAGATTCATCAAGGACTTTAGTACCATTGTCAGTCCCTTAACGGATATAACCAAGAAGATGACTAGATTTAAATGGGAGAAAAACAGGAGAAAGCTTTTAAATTGTTGAAAGAAAGGTTGAGTAGTGCTCCTCTATTATCACTACCTAACTTTGAGAAAATGTTTGAAATTGAGTATGACACCTCGGGGGTTGGCATTGTAGGGGTGTTGATGCAAGATAAGAGGCATTTGGCTTATTTTAGTGAGAAATTGACTAGAGTGGCATTGAACTATGCTACTTATGACAAGGAGCTCTATGCATTAGTGAGAATATTGAAGCATTGGCAATATTATTTATGGCCTAAAGAGTTTATGGTACATACAAACCATGAGTCATTGAAGTTTCTCAAAGGACAATAAAAGCACAACAAGAGGCATCAAGATGGATGGAATTCATAGAGACATTTCCATATGTCATTTGGTACAAGAGAGGTAAAGAAAATGTTGTAGCCGATGCTTTGTCAAGAAGGTACAATCTAATCTTTACTTTACAACCTCAAACACTTGGCTTTGAAATGCTTAAGGAGTTGTATGCTAGTGATAATGACTTCAAGGACATATTTGATGCTTGTTTGGTTGTACCTATTGAAAAGTACCTTATACATGATGGTTTTCTTTCTCATGAAGGTAAATTGTGCATTCCTTCTTATTCCTCTAGATTGTTACTAGTTAAGGAAGCTCATTGTGGTAGTTTGATGGGTCATTTTAGTACTTCCAAACTTATGACATTTTGCATGAGCATTTCTTTTGGCCTCACATAAAAAGAGATATAGAAAGGTTTATTGATAATGGTTTAGAATGTAAAAGAGCTAAATCTACATCCTTTGAATGTGCCTGGAGAACCTTAAATAGACGTATCTATGGACTTTATTCTTGGACTACCTAGGTTCCCTAAAGTCATTGCTTCTATATTTGTTGTGGTAGATCGGTTTTCTAAAATGGCTCATTTCATACCTTATAAGGAAACTAATGGTACTAATCATGTTGCGGATTTATTCTTTACCTGGGTGTTGGATTCCATTGCATACTTAGAACTATTGTTTAGGATCGTGACACCAAGTTTCTTAATAATTTTTGGCGTGTTTTGTGGAAGAAGTTTGGAACTAACTTGTTATATTCTATAGCTTGCCATCCACGAACCGATGGACAAACCGAGGTGGTAAATAGTACTATTGGCTAACTTCTTAGGGCTTTCATTAAGAAAAATTTGCGTCAATGGGAAGCTTATTACCTGATATTGAGTTTGTTTACAATAGAGCTTGTCACTCTACTACTTCTTACTCTCCTTTAAAAGTTGTTTATGGGTTTAATCCTCTAACTCCTTTTGATTTGATTCCTTTATATCACGCTTTGAGCATGGATGGAAAGAAAAAGGCAGAGTTTGTGAAAGCTATTCATTCCAAAGTTCATGAAGCCATTCAGGCTACAAACAAGAAGCTTGTTGCAAAAAGGAATTTGGGAAGGAAACGTGTAGTCTTTGAACCCAGTGAGTGGGTTTGGGTTTATCTTCAAAAAGAATGTTTTCCTTCCCAAGGGAAATCAAAGTTAGATAGCCGTGGTGATAGTCCCTTTCAAGTTCTTGAACGCATTAACTATAATGCTTATAAGATTGATCTTCCGGGTGATTATAATGTTAGTGTTACTTTCAATATTTCTAATTTATCTCAATTTGATGTAGGTCAAGATTCAAGGACGAATCTTTTCAAAGGAGGGGTGGATGATATGAACCAAGATGGCCAAGAAGATGAAAAACTTCAAGCACCTATCATAAGAGCAAGAGCAAAGGAAATTAAAGAGAATGATAATCAAGTTACTCATGGATTGATGATAGCAATTGAAGAAACATGAAAGAAGGCCTAAAGTTCAAGAATGGAGGCTCGAAGATAATGGAAACCATTTTAAGTTGCTTATGGTTCAATGCCTAAACTTGGAACACCAATGGAGCAAATTGGAAGAGGAACAAATCAAGAAGAGTAAAGAAACAGACCTACCACAGGCAGTAGGCCCTGTACCTACCGTCCGCAGTAGGTTTCTGGAATAAAAGGGCTTGATGGCAAACACCCTACCACCAACGGTAGGGTCCTAGATTTTGAATAAATGCGTTATTTTTGGCAAATTTTAATATTTATACTCTATTTATTTTCAGTTGTTAATTGAGGGTCTAATGGGTCTTTTAGAGTCTTAAGTCAACAGTCAATGTAGGGTTTAGCCCTAACACTATATATATATATATATATGTATTTATAGCCTATATTGTAATTAATTTTGATGATATATGAAATTTGAGAGTTTTATCTTAGGGTTCTTAAGTTTTGAGGCTTTCTCCTTGAACTTCATGTAGGTTTGATCATTCCTTATATTTATTTTATTTGAATACTTGGATTGGGTTGATCTAAGGGTTCTTAGTTTGATCACAATTCCTAATTCTGTTATAATCACATCCCTGTGATTTGTTTTAGAACTTAGATATTCTTCAATTGATCCAATTGGGTAGTGAATAACCAGCGACATTATTCTTTTAGCAATTGAGGAAAAGATCCTCTTCATATACATTTGTTCATCATTTGGGTTGAATTATGAGGGGGTCTTATTACAGGAGATTAAGTCCTATTAAAGCCAAAAGGTCTTTGGGAGGTTTGATTGAAGGCTTTCGATGTTTTGCACAACAAGATTCATATCATATGGCTTTTCATTTGTTTCTAACCACCATGCTCACCTTCTCTCTACCGTACCTCTTTTTCTTCATCACTTATACTTTATAGCTACCACCGCCACTGCTCCTTATACTCTAGCAAAGTGGGTTAGACAGAAAGAGTGAGAATGAAATTATAAGTCAAGATTGAGGAAAAGAGAAGTTTGTTTGCCTGAAAATTGAGTCGGAAGGTTCTAATTAGTCAGTGGTAGTAGCCATTCGCAGTGGACCAGCGGCATATGGTAGTGAATGGTGCAGTTAGAATTTGGGGGAAGAACATTATTTTATTACCAAAATACCCATATTCACGTAAGAAAGACATTGACTAATTATTAAGTTTGATGTATCTTTTTTTAAAAAAAAAAAGGACCATACATGGAGTTCAAAAATTTGTTAAGGATCTTAAAAGTTAAAAATAAATGTTGAGGACCATTCCTAAAATTCGAACGAATGTTAAAGTCTAAATATGATCGTTAATCTTTTTTTTCAGAGTAAATACTTTTATATTGCTCCATTAATACCCTTAGCAAATTACGACAAACGTTACTAGAATGTTAAGTTGGGCACAAAAGACCATTCATGTAGCCTAAAAATATGTTGAGGGCCATAAAAGTAACATATAAATGTTATGGACAATTCTTGAGAGCGAATTCAAATATTGGGACTAAATTTGACATTTACTTTTCTTATCGTCATCATCATCAACGGTGGTCTAAGCTCAACAAAAATAAGGGAAAAAACACACAAAAATAAATAAATGATGGTCTAAGCTCAAGATTTTTAACAATTAGGGTTAAAACAAAAAAGCACCTTTTAGTTTAGGTACTTTTCCAATTAAGTATCACATCTTTCAAATTATCAATTGCGGAACAAAAGTTGGTCACATTGCAAATTTGGACTCAAAACACTTGGGCCCATAGTTAAATAGGGTACAAGTCTTTTTTACATTTTCTAAAATATTTTTCTCCTCTACTCTTCTTATCTACACATTATTTTCTTTATTTTATTTTCTTTGTTTTCTTTTCACACTCTCCCTCATCAGCGGGCTGGCACTACCCTTCTCTCTCTCTTTCTCTCTCTCTCTCTCTCTCTCTCTCTCTCTCTCTCTCTCTCTCTCTCTCTCTCTCTCTCTCCCCCCAACCTGCTGCTTCTTCCTCTTCTTCATATCAAGATCTCCAAGCAACAATAGAAATTCTCTTTTTGCCATGCGATTCTATCTTTGTTGCATTGTTTGCAAAGAATTTTCGGCCAGAGAACTATGATTACTATACTTTTTGGAGATTAAAAAAGATAATTAAGGAATTCTCCCCAAATGGATCTCCTTTCGGTTGCCTTGGAGAAAAGAGAAGCCTTATGGCAGCTGAAGAGGAGAGAAGGAAAATGAAATTTCAGGTAAAGATGGTGATTTGTTGCAACAAGAGAGTGGAGACTTTTGTTTGTGAAGGTTTCTAATGGGGGTCTTGTATATATATTTTGTGGTGGTTTTTAGCAGCTTGGGTGGTGGCTTGGATGAGTAGGTTATGATGAGGGAGGAGGTAGAGATGGGGAAATGGAGAGAATGAGTGGGTTCTAATGCTTTGATATGAGGTGGTGACTGTGGACTATGGTTGTGGGTATTGGGCAAGTATTAAATGGGCACATGCTTAATACATAAATAGAGATGGGGAAATGGAGAGAATGAGTGGGTTCTAATGCTTTGATATGTGGTGGTGATTGTGGACTAAGGTTGTGGGTATTGGGCGGTTATTAAATGCGCACATGATTAATAGATAAATTTTCCGTCCATGCCCAAAAGAGTAATGGATTTACATGAATGGATTTAAATAGATAATGGGTTTAAATGGGTACCCTCCATACTAATTTTATAGGGTGCCCATTGGGCATCCATGATAGACACCTAATGGGGACCAAATGGACTTGGATAAGCCCATTATTTATTTTGTAATTTTTTTTAATTATTAAATGGTCTTGTATAAATCCATTAACCATTTAATTTTATTTTTGTATAATTTTTTTAAATTATTACTTTATTTTAAGATTTTAATATTATTTTAAATATTATTTCATTCTCTTAATTTATTTTTAAATTTACATTTAATTTCTTTACTTTTCTTTAAAGTTTAGGACTTATTTTTTCTTTTTTTCTATTGAAAGGAGAAATTATTTTTTCTATGTCCTTATTATTGAAATACATATTAATTTTTTATTTGATTCATATATTATAAAATATTCATAAAAATACATCAAAAATCTTAAAATCCCCTAAAACATCATAATAAGATAAACATCATAATACAAAATATTCATAAAAATCCCACCAAAAATCTTAGAATCTCCCCAAATTATATGTTGATGATATAAATAATATAATTAACATCCATCACATTAAAAAATACATAAGATATGTATCCTCATCAATATGGAGTCGAATAATCCAACTGGTTTCATACTAATAAAAATATACGAAAATTACTAAGATGGAAGGTTCAATAATACTTATGCACCCATACCGCCAATCTCTCATGCAAATCCGCGCCTCTATATTCTTGGGCAAGATGGTACTTCGATATGGATTAAGAATTCTACCAAACGATTGTGATAGGAATACTTAAAATGTCTCGTGCCAAGGGAACTTGTTCCGGTTTGATTTTCAATAATCAAGAATATTCAATCTTTCGCCTCTTCGCATCAATGCTTCATCTAAATACAAATGCAACTGAGCTTTACTTGATGCAGTTCCATACTAGACTGTCAAATCTTTCAAACTCTTACATCAAATATCGAATTATTATGACATAGAAATAGAAGTAATAAATAAAATTGAAAGTAAAAATATGTAAAATGATTAATACGTACAAATCCATATCATCAAACCATGTATCACTGTCATTTAGATTATCCCCAGTATCAAATGTATGCAAACATGGGTTAGGAGAAAACTGCATATGCTCATCAAATAATAAGTATAATTTATCTTGAACATTTTCACTTTTGCTTCAATTGTATTAGAATCGAGATATCAAAAAACAGCCTCTACATGACTGATCTTATATCAAGGATCCAAGATGATAGCAAAATATAACATAATGCTATAACAATCCTAATACTTCTTGAATTTCTGAGACATAAAGTGGTCATATTCTTAACAACCTCATCCTCATTTGTCAAATTCTTCTCAATTAATTATTGAATCTTTTGAATATTTAAGAAGAACAAATTTGAGGTAGGATAAGTACTTTCAGATAATAGAGCTGTCAGGTCATAGAAAGGCTTCAAAATTGATGTAATTTTTTCAATCCTAGACCATTAAGTAGGATTAAGAAAATACTTGGATTCATAATACTGCTTATGCTGCAAATGATAAAAGGCCATTCAATACTTTAAAGCACTTTCAAGCCTCAAATACGTGGAATTCCATCTTGTAAGCACATCTTGCCTCACTTTCTTATGAACTTTTAATCTCGCATGTCGAACACATTCAACAAATTTCAATTTCTAGATTGAGAGCCTCTAACATACTTCACGCTCTCTCTAACTTTGTAGATTGCAACACTAATAGCCTTCAAACCATTTTGAACAATCAGATTCAAAATATGGGCACTACAACGCACATGAAGACAATCTCCATTATCAATTAATGAACTTTTAAGCAACAAATGATCTCTTAGTTCTTCTACCATTTCATCTTGATATTTGACATTATCTAATGTAATGGTAAAAATTTTCTTATCAATACCCCATTCTGACAAAAACTTAACCAAATGATCACCTAAAATTGAACCACTATGAGGGGCAGGCATATTACGAAAAATCAAAATTTTCTTCTATAGCACCCAATCCAAATCCATATAGTGAACTATAACACACATGTAACCATCAGTGGTAGATGAAGTCCACAAGTCAGATATCAAGCAAATTCTACCAGGAACTAACTCTAACTCTTTCTTCAACTTTTCTTTTTCAAAGTTATACGGTGTCAAACATCGGCCTTTGTCGTATTCCTTGAAATCATACCTACCATAGGAATTAAAATTTTAAGCACCTCCCTAGTTCCTTCATGTTCCACTATTTTAAATGGATAATTATGCATCAAATTTGATTGCCTCATAACCATGCGAAACATGTTATGGTCAACAATAACCATGCGAAACATGTTATGGTCAACAATAAGATATTGCTTATCACTCCCTTTTCTCACATGTTATGGTCAACAATAACCATGCAAAACATGTTATGGTCAACAATAAGATATTGCTTATCACTCCCTTTTCTCACGTTAGCACATTTCTTTGCATGATGATTTAAACTAGTTATTCCAAAACCAGGATCGGTACCAAAAATTTTTCCATACACTCGACACTTCTCTTTTCTTTTTCCATGACTATCAATAGGCAATATTTCAAACACATCCCAAGCTAGAGAAGTTCGAGCTCATTTACCAGAACTAGCAGAACTTTCCTCACTATGCACTACCTCATGAGATTTCATTATATGAACCGTTCGATAAAATAAACTAAAAATAACTATTAAAAAAATAGCAAGAACAAACCATTGAACAATCAACTTTATAGAACACATTTTCACACAACCCTTGTAGTCCACATATTTTCACACAACCCTCTTAATATTTTCTCCTAATAACATGAAAAGAAATCCCCCAAAGCACCACTAATGGTGCAGGAAAACAGAGAATATAATTCTTTTAGAGAGTGGAAAACTATGAATATCAATCACAGGAGCAATGTCACCGGTGAATGCTTTTTAATTACATCACCATATGGGAGTGAATATATTGATAAAAATCTGTTATTTTGCTAGAAAAATGCTATATAAACTGTCCAAAGTCAAGCAATTAAAAACAGCATTAAAAGATCATTAGGAATTCAACATTAAATCAGATACACTCATCTTTTTCAGTTGATTGAAGACTAAATCTTTTCAGATTGAGCTAATGCATATATCCAAGAGTAAACCTTCTCTTCTTCTTCCGACCTTCAACCCCATTCAATTTTCTCTGCATAAATTTTTCATAAAAATCCATGTCAAACTGAACCCATACAACTAAAATTACTATCTCAAAGTCCAGGTATTAAACTATGCAGGACCTTTCTTCAAGAAACTGATCAACATATTCAGAATGTTTAAAGAATTAAAAATTGAAAAAGAAAATTAGGCAGAGAGCAATCTACAAGGAGAAAAGAATACAGAACATCTAATGAAGGAAACATTGGAATATCGCCATGAAGCCTTTTCTTAAGCAGAATAAGGTAACAGTCAAAGGATTTTTAACTCCGAACATTACAAGAACTATGCTCCTAGGCCATGCCTACTAACTATGTTACTTCTGCTAATGCTCAAAAACAGATATAGTGGAACATTACAAGAACTATGCTCCTAGGTCATGCCTATTAACTATGTTAGTTCTTCTAATGCTCAAAAACAGATATAGTGGAAGAATGAAATAGCTACCTCACAAATAAACATTTGAAACTGTAAATGAGTGGTTTTATATTTTAACAAATTTAAGAATTTCTTGATGAAAATACATTATTCATAATTGAGAACCAATACCTTTGGTTCAACTAACTCGCCTAAATGCTGAGAGAAACTACTTCTTTTACATAGAAAATGGCTGTAGTTTGATATACTTTTTTAAGTTGGCAATGTTGCAATTGTACTAACCCTTTCATTTTCAGCATGTCGGCAGAAATCTTGTCTGAGCATAAGCTCAATGCCTAACGAATGTATTGAATTGCTAGGTAACCATCAGATAAGCTAAGAGCAGAACCAAATCAGCAAAAGAATCAGCAAAAAGAAATTCTAACTTCCAAAAGTTGTCATTTCACTTATCAAATGGTCTCAAGAGAGCAAAAAAAGCGAAAAGAAATTGAAACTTCGAAAAGTTTTGTCATTTCATTCATTAAATAGTCTCAGAGAGCAAAAAATGTGTCAACTGATGCAAAATCTTCAGCTTTTAATTATTTTAATTACTTCTAACCAGACATTTAATCATACAATAACAAGATTATTGCAAAAGTCGTTCAAAATCTGTTGAGCAACACATAATTGACAGATTAAATATGACTTACAAGTAACAAGAACAACAAAAGCAAAAGAGGACGATTCAACAATGAAACAACTTAAATAAACTCAATTTCTATGAAAAATCAACCACATCAAAATACCTCTTATCTGAGGAACCTTCTTCCTGGGTAAGGAAGGATCGGAAAAGGGGAGAATTGACGTCGTAAATCATTTTTGCCGATGAACGCTGAAAATAACCCAGCTGTTTCCTTTTGTTTACCGCTGCAGCTTCTACAACCTTCTTTGAGTAATTCGGTCGCAGCACAAAAGAGGGATACGGTTGAAGAAGGCGACAAGCGAGGAAGATGGGTGAAGAAGAAAGGTGGACGCGAATTTGCTGGGTTATTTGGTGGGGTACCCAGTAGAATTTTTTGGTGGGCTGTCCAGAACAATGTTTAGGATATCCTATATGTCCATTATGTTTAAAGACCATATCCACCCTACACCATTACTTATTGTGAGTGGGCTTTTGTAAATCCTAATATGCTAGGATTTGGGCGGATATGGTCTAGTGACTTTTTTGCCAAGCCTAGTTGTAGACGTCTAGGAGGGGAAAGAAAATAAGGAAAAAAGAAAAAATAAGAAAAATAAATTAATTTTTTTAATTTATTTTGATAATAAGAGGGTAATATGAGTTTTTATTTTTATTCAAAGATACTCTAGACACTTCAATTTTTTAATCTAATTAATTTGATTAGAAATCAAATTTTGTCTCAATTGACAATTGAGCATTCATCATAAATGTCCAATCAACAATTTATGTTTTTTTTTTAAATTACCCGTAAACTTTTATTTCAACTCTTTATACTCACGAACAATTTTTTAGCAACTGATTTTGACAAATTATGTGTTATATCGTGAAATATAACTAAAATAATCATGCCTAAATCACAATCTTATCGAAACAAGGTCTTTTTCTTCTACGATTTTCATTTATATTCTTATTCAGATGAATACATGATTTGAGTATAATTATTTTAATCAAATTTCATAACAAAACACATAATTTTATCAAAATCGAATGCTTGAAAATTGTTCGTCGATATAAGGAGTTGATATAAAAGTTTGTGGTAATTTGCAAAAAGCATAAATTGTTGAGGGATATCCATAGTGATTTTCTCATTGACAATTTGAAAGAAGTGGTACCTACTTAAATGCCCTAACTAAAGGGATTTTTTTTTTTTCGCATTAACCCATTATATTATATTAATAAATAATTCGCAACAATAACGCAAAAAAAAACTTGATGCACAAAATCCTAACAAGTGAACTAGTGTCCAATCGAGTGCTTAGATGAATCAAGTGTCACTTCCTCAAAGACTATAAATAAGTACCAAATAAGTATCCTAATTTAGACCTAAATAAATTTTGATTAATGAAAAAATACTTTAAAACTAATTTAAACGAAAAAAAAAAACTATTTAGAATTTGACTTAGAAAACTATGAGAAAAATTCGATTAGAATTTTGATCCCACTTCTTGTCCTAATAATTAATTTAAATTCCCCCTTTTAGTGTGACAGTAGAATTTCCTTATTTTTTTACCTAGTGCCTGAGGTTTCTTGACTAATCTATGGGGAGATCCACGGGGCACAAGGCCAACTGCAGCATAAGAGTGAAAATGCGGTATGAAGTCGCTCCCGAGGTGACTCAAACTAAAAACCTCTTCTCACATGATAAGTCAGGTGGAGGTACTTAAGGGAGGAGAGCTTTGTCATTAGGCTGCACCCTTGTTGTCGTAGAATTTCCTTATTTAGGTTTTATTGAATCCCTTGGTAACCCTAACTCTAATTAATGAAAACCATATCCCTATGTGAATTCTATAAATTACAATTGCACTATCGATTTGTGAAATTTCCTAAGTTCAGTCATCTCAATATCTTACTTTTAGAAATCGCTGGATAGAAACCAATAAATTTTACTACGAGTTATTGTTACTTGGCTCCTAATTAATTTACTTCACCTCTTGATCCTTCACAATTAATTATGATATCATTCATAGAGTGACCAATTCTATATAAGCATTAAGAAAAACATGACAATAATTAACGATTTAGGGATAAGAAAATAAGGAACGCAATAAATAAGGAAAATTATAAGCTAAATCATTGTTCAAACCAAGTCTTCACATATCCTAATGAACTACAAATTTAGCCTTCCCGAAAAAACTCATCACCGCCATAAAAATCATAGAAACTATGGATAATTTATAAAGAAAAGAGATTAAAAAGGATAAAGGAACAAGTCTATAATAGAGTTAAAATTTTACGGTGAGCTATCTTCTTAAGAATGTACCAGCTAAGTCCATCTTTCAAAGGTTTTATGTCAAAGAAATTTCTAAAAACGTCTAAATTTATGGGTAAGCCAAAAGATTTGCTAATTAGTATAAAACCCACCACTTGTCTTATACAATTCATAGATACTTGTCGAAGAGATACTTCCTAGTACACAAGTAGATCCCGGGAAAACGCATGAAGAGGAAAGTGTAATCCTTCCGCGTAGACTGTAATTCACCCTTTTAGGGCAAAGGGGCTGGTTAAGAGAGATCTACTGATAATAACCGGGAATTGTGAAAGCTTCTCGAATGGTTCGAAGGTTTTTATAGCTAATGCCTGAAGTATAGATTATAGTTCCAGTTCACACAATTCATCACTTCATTATGGTTGTATTTTACTAGTTCTTCATGCGCTCGTATGCTTCATTATCAGTGAAGAAGCTTTAATACAATCAACAAAGAGAAAAAGTATGCTAACTTTTTCCAATGCATAACGATTCCCATCCAAAATATCTTTATAATCGAAGGTAGTAGATCTAATAATCAAGTTTGAAGAACTAACTTGAGTAGAGGAAGTCGACTTTGTCATTGGTTTTGAAGTTGATTTTGAGATTTGTTTTGAAATTTGTATCTTTAAAGCAATAAGTAAAATTTGCAGATAAAAAAGAAAACAGGAAAAGAATATCAAAGGAGGAATATTTAAAGAGATGATCAAAATGAGATTAAGGTTGTAAAAGCAATAAGCCAGAATACGCTGGCGAAATCGATAAAAAAAAAAAAAAAAATCATGTCATTTATGATATTTTAACGAGACTTACAATGAAAACAGCTCGCCTCCTTCTTTAAATTTGGGCTTACTGAGCACAGCCCATATGCTTCATAAACAAGAGCAACCCATTTTGCGTTGGGTAGCCCATTAACCATATGATTTAGTTGAATCAGAAAATGTTCACTTGCTTGAAATTCCATATCGATATAAATGAGATAACTGTTCATCTTGCATAGAGGCTATTCCATTTTCATATGTCCAAGCAAAGTCTAACTTAGGCATCAAAGTGTCATTGGGGTCCAACCCCTCTTTATTTTGCAATTACATTATCAGGAGCCAGTCAATCAGATCCATCACCATACAATACAATTCATTGTTCTGCAGCTCAAAATTCCAAATTTTGCATTACAGATCTTGATAATGTACAATCCACAACATTCCAAAACACAAGACATTTTGACAATCCCAAATCTGCAGTCAAGTATGTTTTTCTTTTCTTTCTAGATCCAAATCTGCAGACAATCTTCAGGTAAAGAATCATTTGCTATTATATCACCAGATAATTGATTATTCTATTACTGAAAAAAAAAACGAAAGGGAAAGAAAAAGAATACAAGATTATTTGACAACATTCTACACCATATTCATATCAATGGCGACACAGTTTTTCAATATCAGAGAGTAACATGAAATATGCCACTGCATGACAAATGGCAAGCCTGCTGAAACTGGCACTCAGATTATGGTACAGTCTCCCGCAACTAATATAATATTCCACCCGCAAATAGAGAGATTCTTCCCCCTTTGATTGCGAAACAGATCAATAGCAAATCATAACTGGAAAAGAGAATCAATTAAAGAAGAAAAGAAAGCTAATTAATGTTACAATGAGACTATCACGAGCATCAAAATTGTCGGAGATCTGGGCGCTGTTTTATGACCACCTTTAAGATCTCCTTACAACAGCACTAGCAAAATAAGGATGGTAGCTGAACTCGAAGAGAACCTTGAGTGACGGGTCAAGTGTTCCCAGCCGGCGAATAAGATTTAAAGCAACTACATTATGTTCTGCCACCTGCTCTATCTTCTGAACCTCTGCCAGTTTATCTGGATCATTAGAGAAAGTAGTCCTCAGATCTCTTGCAATTCTTTGGGCATCCTTGAAACAGTTATGCAAAGACAGTGCCTATAGAGGAGGAAAATGGTCAGGAGTTAACACAGCAGAATTCAGAGAAACACTATGCAGCCAGAATTGAGAATATCAATGACATGAGATACTACTTACAGATAATCTAGCCTGATCTGCAGCATCTTTGAATGAGAAATAGGCTAACTGATCAGGAAGGCCCGCTTTCTGTAGGAGCTCGAAGTGCTGATTAAATCTCTGAAAGAAAGTCACGATTTCAGTGCAATATTGTATCATCTCATAATTCAGTCCTAAAAATGCAAGAAACTTGGAGGAATCAATTACATACACATACATAACTGTAATTTGCATACATTTCGTACTATGCACTTGTGCTTGCATGTCATAAAATATTGGCCAGATGAAATTATTATTAGGATGATTATTTACAGTAAAATTATACCACCTCCAGTTTTAAATATAAGTCCTTTCGGACTTATGCATACGGATTAAGGTCTTTGAAACAAGACAGTTTTTGAAGGAAATACCCTATATATCCTTAATAAATAAGGATAGAGATAGACAATAAGAGTGGAATAAATGCATAAAGAGATGGGTAATGAAGCAAAAAATGCAATAACTGCCCATTGATTGGTGTAAAAGGACTTGTATTTTTCACCATACTCAAACACCCTAAAAGAACTTATATTTCCGACAGGAGGTAGCGTCTTCTTTTCAATCATATTTTAGATTTACAATGTATTTTTTCCTCGTTATTTTATTTGAACTGAGTTGTGTGATCTGTAGAGGAGTTTATTGTTTTGTTATTTATTAATTTTAATTATTTTTGTGTGATATGTTATTTTATTGTTGCTTCTATGTGTTTTGTAGTGCATGATTTGCAGTTTATTTGATTTGAGCTTGCTTCTTTAACATGTTTATTACACCTTCCATGATAACTAATTAAATCCAATGTTGTTGAGCTCAACAATAGTTACTTCTCTCTTTAATACTTGGAAGTTTTCTCTCTAGTAACTTCTTTCTCATAAGAGCCAATATAATATCATAACATGGTGCAACAATTTATTAACAATAAACAATATCATATCATAACATGATGTAACGCTCAAGGGCATTTTAGACCATCAAAAAAATGAAGAAAACGAAGCATGTAAATCACCCTATGCCCGTCTATACTTTTAGTATAGCATAAACGTAGATATATGTTTTGATATTTAAATGTCATAGGAAAGCATTATCTTCAAAGAACTCGCATACAAAATTGCAATTAGCGGATAATCATACTGATTAGATAGTTAATGCAGCTACTTCTGGACAACCAATAATCCTATGAAATCTGATGAAAACACATCTTCTCTCAAAGTTAACTGAGATCATATACCTCATACTCACTGTTGAAAGGACCCTGATTCTGGAAGAAATTGTATTCATTCCTCAAAGCAGCAAGCATCTGGAAAGACACGATGATGTTAAAAATATATACCAGGCAAATAGTAAGTTGGTGAAACAGTGAACCCCAGGGAGAGAAATAGGTAATTGTCAGCTGAATGGAAAACTCGATAAGACTATATCAACCTAAGCAAGGAGAACAGATCCTTTGGACCGAAAACTTGGATAAAGAAACTTCATCAAAATGTTCATTACCGTTGTAAGACCTTTAGCGAGATAGATTTGGCATTGAAGCAATTGGACCTCTGCTGGAATCTGGTAGTTCTTTGCCAAGTGCTTCAAAGAATCTCTTTTCTTTTTTCCTCTCCGTGTACCTGATCAATCTGATATGGTTAAATTATAACCACGGAAAATACTTTCAAGGATCATGGGGCTCCTATAACCATGGGAAATACTTTTAAATCTACTGACAAGAACAGCATTTTAAGTTCCCACCCATTTATGTCTTCAATCCCTAAAATCTTCCCTCATTGTTTACTTACTCTGGTACCTATTTATTGCAAGTTCCTATAACCATGGAAACTAGTTTTAAATCTACTCACAAGAACAGCATCTAAAGTTCCCGCCAATTTTATGTCTTCAATCCCTAAAATCTCCTCTCATTCTTTACTTATTATGGGTACCTATTTATTGCAATACTCAATCGCTTGGGCATAAAACAATTTGGCCAGTAGTTCAGGCTTCAAGAGATTGCAGGTTAGTGTTCTGTTCAAGCTATTCTATTATACAACCTTAAGATGGCCGACAATCCTAAATCTATGAAGTTCTGGCACGTCTGATCTAGGCCAATCAGGTATAAGCCTATGATTCAATATCATTCTGCAAGATACTACCGGGGCCAAATTCTAGGCTATAGTTGAGCCTTCACACTTCTGGACTACCAGTTTAGGTTGGTGGTAAAGGAAATATGGAAGAAAACTGCACTCACAACTTTCACTCTCTTTTGATGATATTAGTAAAGCAGAGGTTCAAGATAAATAGCAAACTCACTATTATCATTGCTGCTCATCACTTTGAAATGGGTTTTGTCTGCAAGCTTGACTAGAACAAAATATATGTACCAGTATACCATACAGTATTCAGAAGGTGAATACAGGTCCAATTCAAATCCCAGCATGAGGAAGCGAGAAGCTATCCAGTAGGTTTGCTCCTCAACCCAAATGAGGATGTGATTGCAAATCTTCATGTTGAGGTTCTGTAACCAGATTTAAGATAAGTGAGATACAGATTATGATTATTCTTCAAATCGAATGGTAAAATATTTCTATGATGATGATAAGTCGTGAAGCAGTCTCGTCTAACAACATGACTCTCATGTTACAATAGTCCTGACAGAATAGCACGACTGCCACAGATTTTCAACTATGCAAAACTACAGGAAAAAGTTGACACAAGAATAAATACAATTACACACTTATATTGATTCTAACAAAGAAACTTGCTTGATAAACCTGGGTTGTGTTTCCATGTCTGTTTAGCTAATCTATTCTAGTATTCTGAAAGAGTTGCAGCAGGATTTCAGCATTATCGAATAATACAATCCTACATCACCATAAACATAGCCATAGGAGTGCATAAGTTCAGGGGGAGAAGATTGTTCTCTTTAAGCAGCCCGGCGGTGACACTGAAGTAGACCTTGTTTCATCTACCTAATAAGCACAGAGATTTGATTAGCTCATCTAGGAAAGAGGCAATGCTTACCTCTCCATTTGAACTGCTTGAGATATCTCCAAACTCGTGTGTGAATGAGATTTCCAGCTAAAACCGGTTAAAGCAAACATGCATATTAGTACATAAAATAAACTCTAGCTTAAAACATAAACCATAAGATCAATTTACCAAATTAAGAATTCTAAAATAGTGGATTAATGGCATTGCAAATTCCCGACCACATGCAATCAAATATAATGATGTTTTTGCAACAGCCAAAATAATTTGTGAACATTATAGCCCAAGATACATCCAGATGAACCATTTCATCTTCCAAATCCTAGCAAGAGAAATGTACAAGGCAAATCAACCTCTTCTTAACAAGCCCCTAGGAAGAGTTTCCTCATAAACTCTAAAACATACACAACTGTAAAAAATGGTAGTCATCCTCCCTTTTTGCCCAGCAGGCTTTGTTTCCTGTCCCTAGAGCGGGGAGCAGCATTTGATTCTTAACCTTGCTCCTAGAATATCATAAATTCTAAAAAGGGGTAAACCAGAAGGTTCAGGAATTAAAGATGAAAAGTTAGTTTGCAACCGCCTCATGAAAGATCTCCATCATAATTCTTAGAAATGTCCACAAATAGAATGAAGTATGATGACAAAGTTTACAAACTATACCAAAGACAATATGGAGCAGAATGGAAGTCCACAATGGAAGACATGGGCAGGTTAAGAATATCACAGCAGGATCCTCCCAGGCATTTTCTCCAACAAATAAAAGGGGACCCCGGATGTAAATAGCAAACAATATTTGGGGAAAAAAAAGAGAGAGAAATAAGACTGGAGGTATTTGTTCAAACCTGCATATATATAATTCGCCACTCTTGTAATACTTTGCCAAGTTTACGCCTTTGCCATGCCGCATTTGTACAAAGAATTCTAAGCAAATTGATTAATAACTGCATTAACAAACCGCAGGCATTAGGTATATGCAGCTTTAAAAAGATAATGTACTTAACTCAAAAGAACAAATAAATGAATAGAGATAAAATTAATTCTGCTCAAAGAATGAAGAAAAGAATAGAGACAAATCATTCTTTTTTTTAAGTAGAGATAAAATTAATTCATAGAAACTGTAGAGAATTATCCCACATGACTAGTTTGTGAGCATATCTCCTACTTATAAGGCTTGGCAATCCTCCCCCCTGAGGTACCTATTAGGTGGCAGTTAGGCCCAAGCCCAATTTTTCAACATGACATGAGAACCACCTAGTCTATTGTTTGGCCATCCACAGATGTCCAGCCCTATAAACTTCACACTCCAGATCGTTAGAGGTGTGTGCTGAGAATTATTCCACATGGCTAGTTTGTGAGCATATTCCTCCTTATAAGGCTTGGGCAATCCTTTCCCTCAAGGTATCTTTTGGGGAGGAGTTAGACCCAAGTCCAGGTTTTCAACATAAACAAATTCCATCATATATGAAATATGATGCAGAAAATTATAATCTCAGTAAAGTTTCGGATGAACTGAAAACCTCAAGTAAAATCTTCAGAATTACAAGGATAAAATGCAATGATTGATAGAAAAATGTATTGATATATACCTGACAAAGTTGTACAACAGCTTCATTTGTTTGAATGGCATGATTTTTCGCCACGTCAGGTAATAGAGCGGCTTTACATATTACCGCAAATATGGGATCCCGCCCAAAGATTTTCCCATCTTGAACCAGCAGAAGCTGATCAAAAGATCTCAAAATGAGAATCTAGTCATGTATACATTCATGACATTTAATCCAAAAGAATTAAATGAAGTAGACACAGTTAGTCAAACATCTTCCAACCCCCATTTTTTTGGCCCCATTTCGGTAAGTCGAGGAGCTGAAACAATAAATGGAAAAAGGCAAAAAGGCAACCAAAAAGAAATAATAATAAAAGAAGAAGAGCTAGCAAGCAGAGTACATTTTGCTATGTAAAGACATTTTATAAATTAGTGTCTTTAACCAGCCATATATGATAAGTCTACATATTCTTCCTCTCAGTAGAAGAGTGCCCCTTTGAACTAAACATGATTAGGTAAAAGCACTCCTCATCTCTGAAACTTCACAAAACATTGGAGAAGTTACAAACAAAACTCATAAGCAAGCTATAAAGAATCAGTTACCAGTTCAGTTTCCATTCCTTCCAAAATAAAGTTATTTAGATAAGAAAGGGCTTGTAAAAGATCATGACTAATCCTTCTGGCACCATTTATTGGCACACTCTTCTATTCTAAAATAACCAGTACCAGGAAATTTCATCATCATTTAGCTCAACAAAAATCAACTATGCTGATTGATAGAAACAGATGAGAATATTTCATGTAATAGAGTAAAAGGTCAGGCATCAATTGCTAAACAAAGACATACAAACAAAAGAAAACTTCAAAACCAACCTGGAGATAAGACCTAGCAACTAAGTCAGGATGAAGCTTTTGAAACTCGACCACGAAATGCATAACCATTTCAAGTGCCGAGTCCAAAGAACAGAAACATAGAATGTGAAGATCATAAAGGAGCTTCTGAAAATATTCAATTGCCTGGCAGGGGGAAAAATGAACAAATTGCATTGAGATTGTAACTGTTTCTCATTTTCGAACCATAAAATTATGAAATAAGGCACATCGATTGTAGGCTGCAAGTTTTTGGAAGCTTACTTTTCTCCAGCTTAGAAGTTTAATTGCCCGAGGTGGAGTAGGAGCTGACAGTCTACTATTTAGTGTGGGATCAAACCCAATTGGCTGACAACCAGAGGCAGTAGTCTGGTTTTCAATTCCATCAACAATGGTGCCATATGAATTATTTAACCTCAGGAATTCTCCCAGTTTCAGCATGGAATCAAGCTCTGACAAGCAATAAGTAATATGTTTTCTAGCTAACTCCAATCCTTTGCCTTGCGGTCGCCTCATGGATATAAGAACATGGTAAAAGTGCTGTATACACAGGAAAATGCATTCAATACTTCGGAAAACTCATGCTTTTGGCAAAGTAATGCCCATTTCTCATAGTATTTTTTTCTTGCGTCTTTTTTTCCTGGAAAGATAAGTCTCTGAGTATTGATGAAGAACCATGAAACCCTAACATGCAATTATTGATCTGTTTCTAGAAGCTCAAAAATAAACTGTCAACTTCACTTAAATTTTATTGGCAGGCTGACATATTCAACCAGACTCGGATCAATTTTGCAAGTGGAGAAAGGAATTAAAACACAAAATATTATTTCCCATGCACACACAGAAATACATAGTTACAGTGTCATACCAGAAGGTAAATCCAAATTTTATAGAGGATAAAGTGTTTACCTAAAAGAAAAATGAAAAAAAAAAACCTGATAGATGATTTCTTTAGCCATTGTACACAAGTATAATTCGGAACAAGTAAAATTTTGAAAATACCCAATTGACTGAAAAAAGAAAGTGTGATACAGAAAATGAATTATATCAAGGCTGAGATACAGTATAGAGTTACAAAATGAAATTCACAGTATAAGACCTTACGAAAACGTAAGCGACATAATAGAGCTTTGCAAAATCCTTCTTCCAGATCAGGATTAGTTTGTAATGGTTCTATATCTGCAGCATAAAAGACATTATATTACCGATATAAGTGCCTTAAATTTAACAGAAAATTAGAAACATAATACAATACAAAATATGTAATGGATAGATTTAGTTCTTAGAAGCGTGTAGAAGCATGCATCATACAACAGATCAAGAAACTCCAATTCAAGATCACTTGCTCAAAGCAACCAAATGGAATCAAAAGCTCCTGATGCCTGTTTATTTTAGATCAGACAAATACTCAGGATAAGCAAAGAGATCAGAATCAAGAGAAGGCAAAAGAATAAATTTGTTCAAGAAAGAATGATGGCTTGAGACCCCTAGGTTCTATAGGAAGATTTATTCTATCCCAAGAAAACCAAATAGAGAAAGCCATTTGGATATGGTCGCCATCCAATCAACCCTACGTTGAAGCTTTTGATCTAATTATCCAACAGCAATGAATATCAATCTAAGATATTGAGTAAGAGTTTCCTTTTTTGTTTACAATGAAAAAACTTAGATATGTAAAATAAGTACTTTATGAGATGCTCGAGTCTATTTGATCGTGAAGAAGCTCATTATGTTTGTAGAAAGCATAGCCTATAAATAAATTCGAATTTGTCCACAAGAAGGGTATCCAATTTCATGACATGTGTCCATTAGGACCACGGCCAATGGCAGCCTCACTTGGATACTTGTCTATGGATCAGGCCTGTAAATTCAGAAGATACATGCTACATGCACTAGTATATCATCACAACATGATATTTATCACAATTTACGTCTACAGAATGCTTAGCATCAAAATGCATTTTGGAGAGCATGGCATATATAACTTGGAAAATTCTTTAACAGATAGTTGGAAGCAACACAATTTTCCATCACCGCATAGCTATTTTTCCCAAATGCAATTGTTGATTAAGTAACCATTTTGTTATACATGTTGACCAATCAATAGGCATGGAGAGAAAATTGAACTGTAATCCCTCGTTTGAATTTATCCTTCACTGGGACATACTTTTTCATTATTATTTTAATTATCTGCCACTTTAGAAAATCAAGAGAGATTGACTTAAATCAAAATACTTAATAGCATGGCGATGAACTTCTTCTAACTTGCCCCTATTTTCTATTGTTGGCATGGTACAAACCTAATAAATGCTTAAATACAATCATATTTACAAGAAAGGAAAGTTGGTCTACTTATCATCCAATTTAGACATCCTTAATCCTAGTACACTATCTTAAAGTGACAGTTAAATTCAAACAGAGGGAGTAATATAGATACTGGAAATAATTGCATAGCCTTCATTGTCACAAGAATAAAGCCCATCAATTATGCTTATGACCTATATAGTTCAAGTTGCTACCACTAAGACAAAGATAAATTTTTCTTTTGATTTGAAGAGAACTGCCAAATTTGCTATGCATAGTGAGGCCTCTTCCCTCCAACTTCAACAAGTTTTAAAATTGCTTGAAGTTAAATTTGAATTCATCAACTCTCAAAATCTTCAAGATGTTTCAATAGAATGTCTGAATTCAGTAACTTTTTCATGAGAAATGGCCAGCATTTTGTCAGTGAGCAATACAGGTCAAAGCAAAAACACCTCAAGCAACATTGGTCATAGGATTCAAAAAGAACCGCAATTCCATGGTTTCTTCTCTTCCCCAAGCCCATGGCGTTGCAGATAGATTCACCCTCATAACACCCCAACCACAAACAAATTGAACTCATTTCTCAAAACTTCCTATGTTGATCATGTATGATCAGTTTTTCAAATCATCGAGCTCATGCGACCAGAGATTAGAACAGGCCAAGCCAGTGAATTTTCCAATTTAAATGTCATTGCAATTTGTTAAGACACCAGCACACATCAAGTCAAAGGATACTAAAACTCAAAGTTGCTTGCCTCTACATTTACTCCATATAAGTTTAAGATGACATTACAGATACCGGTTAATTCCAAGCCAAGAATACATGTAAGTAGGCTGTCATGACCCACTATTTATAATTACATACCTTCTAAAACTCTCTTCTTAGATGTCGGAGCTTTACAAGCCCGAAATTGGCGAGAAATTGTTTCCTCTACAGCATGTAGTATTGATAAGCATTTTTCATCGCCCTCTGCCTTCAGTTGAAGGCCATATGTTATAGTAAAGAGATCCTCTTCCTGGTTAGAGTAAAATATGGTATGTGATTGAGAGAGATATAGAATGGGGAGGAAGATTATGTACTCACAAAACCTACATGGGAAAACTCTATATGTACCTTAGCAGATAATCTGTTAACAATAGACGAAGAAGTAAAACATGTGGCATGATTATGAATGCCCAAGTTTAATATCCCAAATTAAAAAAAAAAGCCTTATTTGCTCCTCTTAGTGATTCATCCTTACAGAACATCCAGAACATAGCATGATTTTTTTTTGTTTTAATAAATGCCTCAACCTAGTGACCTAAAAAGTTCTTCTTGACATATATAATGGCTAGTCCTTCGGAATTCCAGTTTTCGGAGGTTTTGGGCTCTGAAGCTTCTCTAGAAACCATATCCACAGGGATAAGCACAAAGAATGTAATCCTACCTCAACCATTCTCTCTAGCAAAACAGTCAATAATTCTCCATGAAATACACTAGCATATAGCAAGAAGAAAGATACTTGTGTCTTGATTAAAAAATAAATTAATCTTCATGAGTAAATAATAAAGAGACACCTAGGTGGTGAATACAAATAAATATGATGAGATTTAAAGCATTCAGTATATTTTTTTTAACCAGAAAGTCAGGAAAGAGTTGTTGGAGTACTTTACTTCATTTGTTCGTGTCTCTGAGACAGCTGAAACAACCAAATTGCAAGTTGCACGTACGACTCTACAATAAGAATGCAGCAAAGCATGTGAAGAGGTTCTATCAGGTCTCAAGAGGTAGATACACGAGAAAACAGTTTGTGCAAGTGAATGACCCCTGTGCCATGTTGCCTGCAGCATAAGATGACATCAGTCAGAAATGGCATTCTTTCTCCCAGTAAGATGAGGAAGAAATGATGACGAACCTCACAGGCTATAACATGATCCATGATGTCAATGGTACGCTGAATATCAATTGTTTTATCAAAACTCAAGGGAATTGGAGCCGCACCATTCTCAATGGCTTCATCGACAGAATAATAGGCAGAGACAATGCCTGAATCCATCTTTGGGTCCATTATCTAATTAAGAAGCATTGAGTACAAAATGAATGTAGCATACATAAGTAACACAAAAGGTATGTTGACAAGGTGGCTGTCATTCATAAACCGAATAGTTCTGTCAATGACGAAAGTTCATTACGGTTGCAATATTTTATTATTGTGTACATAAAAGGTATATTGAAAAAGGTGGCTGTCGTTCAAACCAAAAAAATAATAATAAATGGTAGCTGTCATTAATAAACTGGACACTTCTGTTCATGAGTAAAGTCTACAGTGGCCGCAAGGAATTAATAGAAGTGCCATAAGCGTCCACTCCAGTCAATTATGAGCGAAAGCTTAAAGAGTGAGGCGGAGGGAGAGGACAAGCATAGTATATTGTAAGATTGTTGATGTCTAAAACCAGGGGCGAAGCTAGACGACGGTCCCTAAGGGGGCCAAAATTCAAATACGAAAATTTAGTGTATCATTTACCTATAAATTAATATCTTTTGTATTTAATAATTTAATTTTTATTTATTTTGGGGGTCATGATAGAAAAATATACTAATTTTTATACAAAATGAACATAATTTTCATTGAACATAAAAATACTTAAAAGAAAACTGAGGGTGTTCAGGGCCCTCCCGGGCCCCTTCATAGCTCCGCCAGTGTTTCAAACATGTCCAGGTAATATTGGAAAGACCTTGCCACACTTTGCAAAAATACAGAGCAAGTGAAAGATAGCTGCCTTAACCCATAGATGAGGCATAAAAGCAAGAATACTACATAAATCAACTAATAGAGTATTATACTTTAAGGATATATTAAACACATAAGCTAAGATATTTTGCAAAAGAGCCAAAAAGAATCCCACAACTGCTACACCCAGGATCCACAAAAGGCAGACTGTCGAACTAATGACCTTCAATTACCTTTAAAGTGATTTTTTTCGTCAACCAAGGAAAACCACCACTCCGAACAACTGAAAGATGTTTTTCCCTGAATGTTAAGGGTGGATGTAAAAGATGCAGAGTATATTCTTCTACCTTTACCTTTGACACTCTACCCCGTTTCAGTAGCTACACATCCAGAAGATCTAACATCACATCTTCCCCTTTTCGGGCTTTGCGCTTGTAACTTGAATTCAGTTGGATTTTCTGTTTTCTCATGGCGACCTTTTGACTACTCAGTGAAGGATATTAGTGCCAGAAGAGAAATGCTAGGGGTGTTCAACTAGTCATTCTGATTATGATATTAATAATTCTAACATTATTATTACTTCTTAAGTACAACAGATCTCCAGCTAGTTCTAAGCCTGTTCCTGCAGATGGAAGGAATTCAAACATGCCACGCAAGATGCAGTGAATACTGAAGCAAAAATGTTCCGATTATCAGAAAGCTGGCTCCTAAAGAGTACCCGAACATTACCTCCAAGGCAGACATGGCGGCAAAAAGATTGAAATTCACTCCATGTATCAATTCACCATCACAAAGATCTGACATGGAATTGTGCAAAAATTATGCTAAATCAAAATTAACAGTAATGAAACTGCAAAATTTTATGTTTGAGATTATATCAAGTGTTTGATATACAGAGTGGGAAACATTCAACTTTATCAAAGAACCTATCATGGCCCGTTCAGAGAAAATCTAGAGGCAATGCAATATAATCTAAAAATATCTTTTCCTTAAGACATATGCCCAAACCAATTTCAGGCCTACAAGCTTACATAGAAAGTTTCATGGAGTACAAAATTATAAGAAGTGTTCGAATCATGTTTGCTACAAACTTAGCTGATTTTGGAAGTTCACCAGTCTGCTGAACTGAAGAAGATTCTGAACTATTTAAGCAATAAATTGAAGTAAACTCACAAAAGAGCTTCACCATTTAATGAAAATAACCGTAGGTAATAGCATCTACCAATCAAAGCGTCAATCTCAAGTAGACACGACCATAACTATCTTTTACTCCAAATGTAGACCCCTTGAGAAGAACCGTACAGACACTTAAAATTAGCAAAAGCAATTAAAAAGGAAACAAACAAAGTAGGTGGTCTTAGCTACTGAAAATGCAGAGGTAGCTATTTTTCTGCCGATGAAATTTAAAAAACAAAGGGAAAATAATCTTCTCTTCTGATATTTTAATTGATTCAAAATCACCAGCGAAAAATTTCATACAAAAATATACCTTCGCACGCGAGAGTGAGGAGAGATGAAACGTCTGCCCAAACGGACTGATCTCCGGAAGGAATCGAAGCATTTAAAGGAGCTTTAACGTCTCTGTTACTGCGGCTGCTCAGAATTTC
Organism: Catharanthus roseus; assembly: GCA_028651295.1. Classification (NCBI taxonomy): domain Eukaryota; kingdom Viridiplantae; phylum Streptophyta; class Magnoliopsida; order Gentianales; family Apocynaceae; genus Catharanthus; species Catharanthus roseus. The sequence continues at coordinate 33,834,770 of JAPQWS010000159.1, read as the reverse complement.
ATGGGTCGCTTCAGCAGCCATTTTCTTCGGCTACAAAGCTCTTTTACCTGCTATATCTTCTGACGAAAATTTTGTTATTGATGCTATTTGGAGCGAGAGTATGGCGTCTCGTGATATTCACGCTTCATCACAGACACAGCCTTTGCTCCTTCCAGCAATTTGCAATGCACGGAGAAAGAGGTCTTAGGGGTTTGGCTTTGGGTTTGTGGAGATGCCCTGTCCGGTTTAGCGGTTCATTTCGCTGTGATAGACAGTAGACTGGTACTATATATATTCAGGCTTGGAATGGATCGGATCCGTTCGCTTAACCATATCTTTTTTAGGAGATTATCCAATATTATGTTTTTGTGGTTTTTTTTTTTTTTTTTTTGTTTTTGTTTATACCAATTTTAAAAAACAGATAATAAAGTAATCTAGTTTTTGGGTAGATAAATCTAACTCATAAATATATATGTATAGCACGAAATAAATTAAAATAATTCATTTTTAATTAGAAATTTTCTCTCTCTTCAGCAAATCCTCTCACTTCTCTCTAAAACTTCAAATTTCAATTTTAGATTTAGGAAGATCCGACCGTTATAACTCGAAAAAAAGGTTAGTATTTTGATCTATACTCATTTATTTACATTTTTATCGTTCGAAATTTAAAAATAATCGTTAGATTGAAAAAAAATTACATTTTTTGAATACTGAAATTTTGGCCGGAAAGTCGCCGGATCGCAGACAACGACGACGAAAAACAAGCCGGATCGCCTGGACCGACGATCGGAACATCGCCGGGTCGCCCGGTTTAGCGACTGAGGCTGGCTATGAACGCTGAGCATAGGATCGCTGTGCGGTACCGGTTCAACCGGCCGCCCAATTTTTTTTATTTTTTTTAAGTTTATTTTTTATTTTTTTAATTTTTAATTATTTTTTATTTTTTATTTTTAAATTTTTAATTAATTTTTTTATTTTTTATTTTTTAAATTTTTAATTATTTTTTTATTTTTTATTTTTTAAATTTTTAATGTTTTATTTTTATAATTTTTTACTTATTTTTTTATTTTTTATTTTATTACTTTATTATTTTTTTATTTTTTATTTTTTATTACTTTATTATTTTTTAATTATTTTATTATTTTTTAATTTTTATTATTTTTTAATTTTTTGTACTTTTTATTTTGTTTTTTATTTTTGTATTATTTTTTTTAGTTTTTATATATTCATTTTTTAAAATTTTTTTTATTTCATTTGTCTATGCTTATGTTATTTTTTTAAAGTTATGATTTCGTTTGTCTATTTGTTTAATTTAGAGTTTATATTATGTTTCTAATTTGTTAATTTTGTAAATTTTTTATTACATTTGTTTATGCTTACGTTGTTATAATTAATGATGATGTTAATTTTTTTTAAAAATATGATTGCATTTATGTTTATTTGTTTAATTTGTAGTTTATGTTATGTTATTTAATTTGTTCAATTTAGAGTTTATATTATGTTATTTAATTTGTTAATTTTGTAATTTTTTTTTACATTTGTTTATGCTTACGTTGTTATAATTAATGATGATGTTAATTTTTTTTAAAAATATGATTACATTTATGTTTATTTGTTTGATTTGTAGTTTATGTTATGTTATTTAATTTATTTTTTTAGGATTTGTTTATGATTATGTTAAATTAATGATTATGTGATGTTTTAAAAATAATTATTACGTTTATGTTTATTTGTTTAATTTATAGGTTATATTATGTTCAACATAATTTGTTTATGTTTATTAGGGTGCCTGTGGATTTGACTGATTGTATAATTTTGTTTATTTAGAATTTATGGTGTAAGATTTATACGAATAATACGGCTTTATAAACGAATGTCCTAAACAAATTGCATAAATAAGCGTTTATGAAATTTGGATTTAGGTTTGTTATATTAAAAGATTTTGTGTTTAGGGTTAAGACAATGTAATTAAAAAGTGTGAAGTATTGAAATGGGGTAATAAATATAACTATAATTAATTTATCTTAATGCACAGTTTTAACTTAATCATATAAAGATGAAGAAAAATTCATGACTTGTATCGTATAAAAATATGATGAATTAGACAGATATTATGTAATGTCAATGAGGAAAATGTTCGCTAATTTATTTAGATGGTTCGGCCCGGAGCACGTAGGAGTGATGATGATTTAGGTGCTAGGACAGACAGGATCGGTCAGGTTGAAGGTCGTGCAGTGACTGCGTCATCCCGTGGTGTGAGGGGACGCCACAGTACATCAGACATACCGTCCACTTCTGCACCTATTGCACCGAGTATGTATTATGACCCTGGTGCACCGGGGTCTTCCACCCAGCCCCCCTATACCGTTTACGACTCATCCTCCTACTACATCATACCATTCGTACACCCCCGTACCCTATGACTAACAGATATTCTCAGCCACTCCAGACATCATATGATCCATATGCACATGCTCCTTCTCTACCTATTCGTATGCCTGGCTTGGATCCGACACAGCATATCTCTAGAACTCAGATTCCATTAAATGATGTTAGTGGTCCAGGGTTGCAGTTAGGTGCACAGTTCTTCGAGCAGCTTACTGGGTCCGTCCCGGTAGACTCATCTTAGAGCGGTGCTGAGTATGGAGCCACTGCTTGTCGCAATTCCTCATCTGATGTTGGGTTGGGTAAGGATTTTGGTACATCCCGATCTGAGGAGGCTGTCAGAGTTGGTTCCCTCCGCATTCATAGTAGTGAGGGCTATGAGGATGAGCGTGAGGATGATCGTGGATATGATGATGATGATGATAGTGATGATAACGGTAATGATCACGAACCTGTTCCTGTGGTTGAAGCCTCATCTTCCAGCCATAGACCTGCTCCGGGTAAGGGGAAAGGATTTACTGGCAGTTTCATGTCAATGATGAGTAAGATTGTTGGGTCGCGACAAAAAAGACCCGAGAAGTCGCGTCCTCCTACCAACCCTACGCAAAGGAAGAAATCAAAGAATGATGGTTGGGAGCAGACAGGTCCAGCTGATGGCGGTCCACAGGATCCAGTTATTGTCCCTTCGTATAGCGGTCAAGTCGTTGGTTGTATATGGCGTGGTCAGGTAATTTGAATATTTTGTATATTGTTTATTTATAATTATAGATTTGAATATTTTGTTTATTTTTTATTATGGTGTTAACATTATTTTTGCAGGATAGAGGCATTCTGAAGTCGAGGTCCCGCTACGTGTCCTTGATTGGTTAGACCCCTAGTAATCCTGCAGTGGTACAGTTGGCAGGGGAGACAGGACTATCACATTTGAGGTCCTGTATGTTCCAGCATCCGAACGCCTCATTGTTATCTGCTTTTGTGGAGAGGTGGCAGCCAGATACAAATAGTTTTCACATGCCTTGGGGGGAGACGACTATTACATTGCATGATGTTGAGTTGATTCTGGGCGTACCTTCTTACAGTAACGTTGTCGACCATTATTATTCACGGGAGCAGATAATTGTAGTTATCCAAAGCGATCTTGATATCTCCGACTCCAGTATAGGCATAAATGCTCAGGACTTAGCGGGAGTTGCTGACTCACCTCATAGTGGATTGTCTACGGAGCAGAGCGCAACCTGTTACGTCTTGTATTTACTTGGTAGTTCGCTCTTTATTGACAAGAGTGGAAATAATGTCCCTGGAAAGCTGTGGCCGCTCGTGAAGAATGTTAGTTCTGTTGGTGGTTTTGCATGGGGTGCTGCTACACTGGCCTACTTGTACCGGAATTTAGGGCAGGCTCTCGTGCTGATGCGAAGGAGTTGTCTAGTTTCTGGTCGCTGCTTGAGGTAATATCATTTTAATCTTCATCCTGTTTAATTATGTTTTACGTTTTAGGGTTTATTTTTGTCTAATGACAGGGTTGCTGATTTTTTTTATTAATTTTTTTTGTAAAGGCTTTGATATACCTGTATTTTCCTATGTTTACACCTCCGGTGAGACCGGGAGCGAGGTTGTGCAAAGCTTACATCCAGAGGTTTGCAATGTTGGGTCACAAAACGGAGAACAAATCAATCGACTTATGCATTCGTTTAGACACGATGACTGCTGATGAGGTCAGGTGAACTCCGTACAGATCTGATGAGATTACTGATATATGGTTTCTACGTACCATGAGATGATTGCATACTTTGATTGTGTGGAGCCCTGTATGCTCGATAGGGTTGTCAGACAGTTTGGGTGGGTTCAATGCATTCCAGCTCATCCTATTCGTCCTCAGGAGCACCGCAGGCCAGCAAATAACAGGGTGTACACGGTGAAGAATATGTTCATAGAGGCACTTTGGCTGGAGGCACCATCTTATCTGCTTACGTCTATATGGACCAGTATCCCTACTATACCTCCATCTCGGTGCACAGATGATTTTATGCCTTGGTTTCTCCCCCGCACTCATCCACGGATTCAGAATCTGGACAGGCTCCAACGCAGCGTGCTATTGCCGACTAATGCTCCTATTACATCGGATGTTCTATTGGATATGGTAGCTCGTGAGTTGGACCGTGACAATATTGATGATGCTACGAAGGTTAGTAGGGCTTCCGACATTATCAAGAGGTATCATCAGACTAGACGTTAGTGTGTTGTTTTATATACTTGACTGCTTGTTGTTTCTGACTCATTTTGTAGTGTATGACTTTTTTGTAGTGTTGTTGTTACTTGGTTGATGGGATTTTTTTTTATGCATTCAGTTTTTTTTATATTTGTAATAGAAAAAATATAAAGCACCATAAACCCGAAACACATTAAATATAAAGATATTGAACCATAAAACGAATTTACATTTATCAAAAATAAAAAATATACCAAAAAAATTCAACGTGTATATGTTTTAAAACTAAGTTAAAAAATTTTGTACATATAATTTTCTTAATAAAAAAATAAAGTCCCATTTACTTTCTATTTCAAGCAACCCTCGTGTTCCATCTATGCATTCAGTTTTTTTACATTTGTAATAAAAAAAATATAAAGCACCATAAACCCGAAACACATCAAATATAAAGATATTGAACCATAAAACGAGTTTACATTTATCAAAAATAAAAAATATACCAAAAAAATTCAACGTGTATATGTTTTAAAACTAAGTTAAAAAATTTCATACATATAATTTTCTTAATCAAAAAATAAAGCCCTCGCATTCCAATCTGCAATCCTATGCTGATAAGAATCTGCCCAATTGCTGACCCATTCGGAACGATGATGAATCCATTGAACGTGTAAAGGAGGTATCGAACACCTATCATTCAACTGTAGCTGTGTAAAACAAACAGAAATATATAAATGCCAGAAAAACTATAAAACCAAACATCATATAATATAGAACAACGTAAAAAATAATAAAGATACATGTATTTGACACTTACCTGAATAAAGTGTCGTTCTTCTGTCAAGAGACCGATAACCAATGTACCTTCTGGACGATCCGAATACGAATACAAAGGTAACAAAATTGTAGAACCAAGCTGTGCAATTAGTATCACACACAGATTGAATGCATTTGCTATAATGTAAAGCGAATCAGGTATTTTGAACCAATGCCCGTACGGCACAGGTCCATCCATTGGCCAATGTATCCTATAAATGAGCACATTAACACGTTCCTCTGAACCCACTAAATTAACGTACGAATTCGTCGAATGCTCCAATTCATAAAGCATTCGTCTACGAACCTCTGGCCATTGATGTTCATCACCGAACACAAAATATGCCACAACTCGATAACCACAATTTCCATCACCAATCACGTTCATCCAATTGCTGATGAAAGGATAAATGAAAGCAGGGAAAGCGTTTGTGTAAGGGAATGTGGAACACGGGGATGCATGTTTCTCAGTAGATAAATTACTTCGGCCACTGTCACGTCCTCTGCCCCTTTCCCTAGGAGCTCGTGGCGGTCTTCCTCTCCCATGGGATCCCGACCCAAAACCCGAGCCGGACAACGACTCAGATCCAGTGCCAGAACTAGAAACAGATCCGCTTGACTTCTGTATCTTTCGATAAGCAATTGACACGTGCCCCCAATGTGACTTGTTTCTTTTTGTTGAGTCTGTCTTTTTCCGCCCTTTAGTGACTGCTAACTCGGGAGGTGATGTCAATGTCACACCCGATCTTTAGGCAAAACAGGATTTAGTACTCCTTTCGCAAGACGACGCATCTCTCTAACTTTGGATATGTGTCCTATATTTATCTGATGCAAGAGGTCAGTAACAGAACGCATCTCAGAATTCATGTCCTGTTGCCGAGTTGAAGGATGAGGCCCGCCAATTTCTAGTGTCTTCCAAAAGGCATTAATATCATGTAACTGTATAGGAAGAATGTGATCGAACCGTGTAATCAACTCGCAAGCACAAGGGAGGCCGTGTGACGTCCTCAAATAGTGCCCGCACTTATTTTTTGGATCATCATATATCCCGGCAGCTCTCGTTATCTCCGACCATATATTTTTGAATGCCAAGTGACTGATTTTATTACTTACAATATAAAATATGTGATTACTCTTCGCATTATGCTTCTCTTTAGTCTTGGAAAACTCTAATGATGCCTTAATGTCTACTATTTGACCTTCAATAAGCGAGTTAATATTAAGGAACATAGTATCCAAATCATCATGGCATGTTGAAAGCCATAGCTTCAGCACTGAGCGTTCACTCTCAGCCCAGTTGGTGGTCTCCACCCCAAAATGCATATGACTCTTAGTCCAACATCTCACGAATTTATGAGCGAAGGGATTCAACCAATTGTTGAACAAATAGTGTAGGAAGTCCGGTCTGCTCTTTCACTTCGTCTTCAGAGCATCCAATTTCCTTAAGTATTCCTGCTCATCAATTTCGTCCAACAATTTCTTCCATGACCCATTTACAAACCGTGATGCAACCTCTTCAGTTTTTGTTAACTCGGTTAATTTAGCCAACACGTTCTGATTGATGTGCCTTCTACATAGCATATGGTACGCTGTACTAAACACTTCGCCAATCACGGGCATTAAACCGCATTCTGTCTGTAATAATTACCTTCGGCATAGTCTCACAAACATTTTCTTGATTCTCTGTTGACATTGTATTTGAAAAGTATAGATGCTTAATCTGTTGAAGAACCTATTTATACGTCGTAGTCTGCTCATTTCGCATAAAAGCACTGGCCACAGTGAAATTCTTACTAGTCGGGGTCATCCCTACCACTTCCAACAGTGGCATATTGTACCTATTTTAAAAAAACACATAAAGCAGATAACTTTTTTAGAAAATAAACATAAAACCCAATAAACTTAACACAAAACCGATTAAATATGACATAAACAAACCATAAGGATAGTTTCCCGCCACGAGTATTTCATTCTACTATTCATTCAAGGGTTACTCCTAAACAGTCAATTTGCAAATAACACGTAAATGTACAATTAATATAACAAATTTAATACAACTTACTTGTTTGTTTTATATGTCGTATCCATTATAAGTACGTATGGCCACGTTCTCAACATTTCAATTGATGTCGGATGTGCAACGACAATGTCATTGAGCATGTTGCTGTCATCACGGTTTCTATAGAAGACCATGTAATCCCGTAGAGCACTTAGGCAGAGAACTTCTTCAATCGTGTTTCGCCCCTGCATCCTATTCTTCTTAATCTTCGCAACGACGTTATATATTTTCTGAGCACTACAAAAAGCCATGCAAATCATATTATTAGAACCTCAATTTAAACCCTAAATATAAAACCAAGATGCATTAGAGTTGATGCAACATACTTGACAGCACAACCCACATTTTGTTCTCGGAAAAATCGTAAAATATTACGGGGTGGCATATGACTCTTCCTGAATTGCTCAATTTGTATCAGTTGTTCCTCCGTCAGTTTTGCTGCCTGAGCGTGACCGTGAGTATATACACTTATTGCATGGTTATGCCTCCCATCGTGTACAAATACTTGCCAATTTTCACACATTGCCATTTGTTCGCCTTTTAATTTGAAGGGACAACCACACTTTTTAATCCCGTAAGGACCCCGCCTTTTTACTTGAACTTCTTCTTCATCGTCGACTACGGGCTTCTTTTTCGGTTTATTTGCACCTCCACACTCGCAACCCAGTGTAACATACGGTCGCCGGTCGGATGTTTTGGACCTTAAATACTGAGTGACAATCAAATACGTGTTCACTTTTATAGCTATTTCTTTTGACTAGTTAACCAACTCTTGTTTCGAATTAAAGATTCGATCAGTTGCAAATAAATGTCCGTGATCCACGTATTCTTCCGGTTCCGAAAATTCTTCAAATGTACTTGGATCAACGCCGTTCTGTTACGATATAGTACGAAAAAATTAAAATATGAACACATTATATATTAAAAATAAAATTGTAAAAAATTCCAATGAACAAAAATTTCATACAATAACATTTACAAAAAAAAAAAAAAAAACAATTATTTCATATATTAACATTTAAGGAAAAAAAACACAAACTTCATATAGTAACATTCTCAAAAAAAAAAAAAAAAAAATTTCTAAAGAAAACAAAAAATTAACATTCTAAAGAAAACAAAAAATTAACATTCTAAAAAAAACAAAAAACACAAACAAAATTAGTAACATTCTACAAAAAATAGTAAATTCCAAAATTAAAAAAAAGTAACATATAAAATTTAAAAAAAAAAACAATAAAAATAAAAACATTCTAAAAAAAAAAAAATTTAGTAACATTCTAAAATTAAAAAAATAGTAACATTCTGAAATTAAAAAAAATAAAAGTAACATTCTAACAAAAATAAATAAACAAAAAAAATTAATAACATTCTAAAAAAAATTTAGTAACATTCTAAAATTAAAAAAAATAGTAGCATCTTTAAATTTAAAAAAAATAACAAAAGTAACATTCTAACAAAAATAAAAAAACAAAAAAAAATTAATAACATTCTAAAAAAAAATTTAGTAACATTCTAATATTTAAAAAAAATAGTAACATTCTTAAATTTAAAAAAAAATAACATTCTAACAAAAAAAAAAAATTTAATAACATTCTAAAAAAAATTTAGTAACATTCTAAAATTAAAAAAGTAACATTCTTAAATTTTAAAAAAACAAAAGTAACATTCTAACAATCAAAAGTAACATTCTAAAATAAAATAAAAACATAACATCTAAAATTAAAAAAATAATAAAATTTAAATAAAAACGAATATTCTAAAAGAAATAGTAATATTAAAAAAAATGAACGTTCTAAAAACGACAATAGTAATATTATAAAAAAAAATTCTAAAAAAAAAAGAATAGTAATATTCTAAAACAAAAAAAAAAAAGAAAAGGAACATTCTAAAAAAATACTCTAAAAAAAAAAAGTAGTAATATTAAAAAAAATTAATATTGAAAAAAAATTAAAAAAAAAGGCCCTTACTCGGGTCGCCCAGGTCGGCGGTCAGGACGTGTCCGGGTCACGCCGTTGGGCGATCCCCTTCACACTGGGTCGCTCAGCCGGGCGATCGGATCGCATCTGGGTCGCCATTCCCAGCGATCCGAGCCCAAATTGCAAAAAAAAAAAAATCTAATTTTCTTACCTCTAAACCGATATTTTCTTCTACAAATTCTTCATAATGATCCATATCTACCTCCAATACAAGTTCAATGTTAAAGTTTATAGTTTTAGAGTAAAGAGAGAGTAAATAAAAGTAACAGAGAAATTTTTTACAGAGAGAAAAAGTAGGGAAGAGGAGGGGAAATAATGATTTATTTCGCGCTATACAATCATATTTCCTAGTTAGATTTATCGGCCCCCTACCTTTTTTACTCCAGATTTGGTCATGCGTTATGCAAGGGATAATGCACAATCATTATGTGTTATCTGTAATAATTCTATTAATTCGGCGCGTTAATCTTGTTTAGTGACGTGGCAACGACGTTGTGAAGAGGTGGTGAGGTTTGGTGCTGAGGTGGATGATAACGCTCAAGGGTTGTGCATTATCTTGTTTATGTTGATTATAAAAAAATAATTTTTATATGTATTTGGAAAACTTGAAACATAAATAACTCTGCGATCTGATGTCCGTTTAATGCATATGACCAGTCGTTTTGATGGTTCTTATAAAGATAAACGCAACGGCATCATCGAAAAAGTGATGCGGACGCGTTTCGAGGCAAAAAAATTGTCTCGTATAGTTAAAAACTTTGACGGGACATAACTTTGCGCTCAGACGTCTGATTGAGGCGATTTTCATGGGCATTTCGTGTATTTTTTCGAGATCTATGTGTTCTTCACCAACCGTTCCCACAAAAATGTCCTATTTTCGTTTTAATTTACGTTTTTGTAATTTTCTAATACTTTCTCTCTTATTAACTAAAAAATTAGCCAATTTGAAAATTAAACAGAGGAGCTGTCTTCTTTTTGCTCTAATTAAAAATTCAAATGATTGAAGTTGGTAAATATTGGAATACGTAAATATGTAATTGTTAAATAAAATCTCCTGCAATAATTGTAATAATGTTTCATGTTGGTTTGTTGGTAAGTCTTCTATATTATTTTTCATGAAGATGCGTTAATGCACAATGAAGATGCGTTATCATTAGAAATAACACAACCATTGTGCGTTATGGCCATAATTCGAAAAAAAAAAAATAGGTGGACTATTTTAGTGCCAGTTTTTTAAAACTGGTCTAAAACAGGGGAAAAATCTATTTTTGTTATGAAATTTGCTGGTGTTGTTGGTGTTATCGACAAAATAATATAATTAATATAAAATATAAAGAATAAAATATTGTTACATTCGGCCTGTGGTCACTTAGGTATTTCGTGTGAGTCGATTGAATGTGAGTTGTATTTAATACAACAACACTCTCGTGAGATCTAAGTATTTAAAGCTTGTTTCTTGATTTCATAGGGGTTAGTCATTCATAATTCCATAATTAATATTCCAATATACAAATGACAATTTATGGTTCTCAAGTTTATGCGTCCATATGTTTTGAAGGCCATAATATTCTCCATTACTAAGTGTTGTTCTATCAGTATTAAGATTGGAGTTTTTCTTGAAGACAAATCTTCTTCTTGGAAAAAAAGCTCTGGTGCATGTTAATGTTGTTGAGGATTGAAGGGAGTTCAAGTCCAAGCAGTCACACACCAAGGGGATACAGAGCAAAGGGAGTTTGCTTTAAGATCCACTAGAAAAACACTAGATGTGTTAAAGAGCAAAGTATTTCTCGTAGTGTGTTACTAGTTTATAGTGAATCGGTTTCTGGGTGAGGCCTCACACAAACGTAGGCTTAGGCTGGACCATGTTACCAAATTGTTGTGTTGTGTGTTTTGTCTTTATTTCTGTTATCACACATAGTACTCACATAATACACTTACCAAAATCAGTTTACGCTACACGAAAGATCTAAGTACTAACTTACATAAAGTATAAAGAAATAGAAAATAGAAATATAAAGAATAACTAAAAGAATATATATAGAGAAGAAAAGAAGATAGAGAAGAGTAGAGAGAAAAGTATAGAACTTTTATTGATTTCTGTCTGAGGTGTAATTACAACTGAAGGCCAAGCGTTCGGATCATCTGTAACATCCTCTGTAACACTCTCTATCACATTTCTAATATGGAGTATTTTATTAATGAAATCTACCAAACAAAAAATAAACCCTAAGGAAAAAGAGTGAATCCTAAAGGAAAAAAATATTATAAAAAGGAATATTACAGAGAATCTTTCAGACGATTCTAGGTGAGGCCAAAAGCCTTATTTATAGTGCTTAGGGGATACAAGAGATAGAGATGGAATATGGGGATAGATTCTATCATATCTAATAATCTAAAAGATAATATTAAAGCTCTATCATTATCTCTTTATTAGATTCTATCTCTTTAAGATATCTATTTTCAAAATATCTATCTCTTCATGATGTCTATATCTTCAGAATATCTATCTCTTATACATTATTATCTATGTTAAATATTACTCTCCCTCATTAAAGGCAATCACTTGAGATAGATATATTCATAAATGATCTCAAGTGTTGTTCTCGATAATGTCTTAGTGGATAAGAATATCATAATATCAAATTTGTTGCACATCATTATCACATCTCTTCTGGAGACCATGAACAAATATGCATAGCTTATCTCCTTGATATATCCTCAAACTTTATATAATCATTCACCAATATAATTGGAATTCATCTCAGAGGATATAACTCATAATTTAATTATTTCTTCAACACAAATTAAAGAAGTGGTTGCTATATATATGTTTATACATTATCATAATGATTTGTATGAATCATGTAAATAATCAATATCTTGTACTTCCATCTCTGCAGGAGTTGGATCGTTTCTCAAATTTTGAGATAGTCATTTGAAGGAGATATCAACGATAAGTTCAATATATATTCCAAAGTCATTAGTTATAGAAGAATCATAAGAACCATAATAGACATATACTTGCATGAAACAAGTATAATCATATACTAATGTGCTGAATCATGGTGTTTCAATACCAATTGGCTTTTTAATATCCTTTTACAAAAGATCTTTATTAATATTTAATGACTTAATGACTTAATGACTTGTAATGGTAATGATATGCCATGTCCATGTAGAACATTTTCAAAATATTCAATTTATTAATCAAGACAAAAGCTTGATTTCAAAACATCATACTTGCTTTTGTTTATTCTTAGGAATAACATTTGCTGATATAGTCCTCCTTTTAAGAGGATAATTAACTTTAAAATCAAGTGTTAGGTCATGTTTCAGGCGTGGTTCAAAATTATATGTCATATTTTGTCCTTCTAGGGCATTTGCCCAAATAAGAGTATCTATTAGAAACTCTCGTAAATTTTGCTATAATATATCAAGTATTTGCTTTGCAATTATTTGCAAATGACCAATCTTGTGAACTTCTAGTTCACTTATTCTTATGGGTAAATGATATTCTCATATGATATTTCTTGTATTGCTAACTTTCTTCCCCTAATGTGAGGCACACTAGTTTAATCAAATCAGCAAGTTGTACAATAAAAATATCTTTTCACGAAGTAATATCTGTGGCAAGTATAATTAATCAAGATGAGTAAATGTTTCCTCATACATGAACTCGATCTTCATCATTATCTTCAAAGATGATTCACTAAGACAACTATATTATGTTCTTCTGGAATAATTTACTTATATGCTTCATTCATACTAAGTCCATCAGGGACTTCATATAAATATGTTATCAAATAATAATTTAGACAAATGTATATCAATTGTCTCGTGCGCTATATATATAAAAATTAATCATATTCTCTACCAAAAATATTTCTTCGCAAGTAATGCCAGGCTTTTGCGAAGAATTTAGATCAATACTTATTTCATAGTTCGAAAAAATGAATATTCATAATTATCCTTGCAGGATTACACTTCAGGTGTAAAGGAATTATGTATACTCATGTGTACTTGTTAATTGTCTGAACTAACCTTTCTACTTTTCATGCGACTCTATATTATTATATCATTCTACAGACTTTGAATCATTCTGATTCAATACCAATGCGCATAAATACTCTTGTACTTTTGCGATTCCGTTCATTCTATATCATAACCTATTATGATAAGATCTCATAAGATCACAATTTTCAGGTATGTGAATTTCTTCTAGAAATAATACATTGGTCATGTTTCGAAAATCATTTGTAATTTTATTTCCTCGACTTTATAATATGACCATCTAAACATTTGATCCTTTCATATGCGAGGTGTTCATATCCATGGAATCGACTTATCTACCACGTTTAGATTGTGGCTCAAATACTTTGATGGTGGTAGGTTGTCCTTCAAGGACATCAAATATATTATGAGCATTATTGGTCGGATGTTGGTCAGAGAACATGCCTGGCTATATGCGTTTGAACTTCTGGTTCAAAACTTATTAGAGACACAAAGTAATTAATATTTTCATCCAACTATATGTTTTCTCCTCTTAATGTTGGGATATTCAAAACCAACAAATTATAAATATCTCTTTTGATATTCTTTTCCCAACATATATAAGCTCATCTATTTTTTGGTAGAGCCGTAAAAATGAATAGTGCACATTTAATTAACAGATGACAATACTTGGTTTTTGACCATAAACCAATTACAAAGAGGAGTATATATAATAATTTATTAGAAAAAATATGAAACAAGTGGTACTATTCATTTATGGTCTACAAGACCATTTAAGTGTATGAACATATTCTACAGGATATTCATAACTAAGTCAATACACATATATTAATAACCAATATAATAAGAACAAATTGTGTCCTTAGGAGAATTTAAATTATGAGCTCATTAGTAAGATATCGTAAAATACAGGTTACGAGTCAATAATATATGTGTATATATACAGGGATGGAATTAGGATTAGAAGGACGGGGGCGAAATTATGCTACAAATTTTACCATAATTTCGTCTATATAATGGACACTTTAAGTGTAAAGACTGCTCAAACAATTCCACATTTAACCTAAAAAAATAGTATATGTCAATCATTTTCTTTCTATATAATCACAAGCATTTGCAAGCAAAATTTGCCAGTTTGCCCCTTCCTCTTCTTAAAATTCAGCCCTACTATAGTAACTCTATGACAATTTTTCGGAGAAAAAGGGAGGGGGCAGTTGACCCCCTTTCTTTCAAGGTAGTTCTGTGCATGTATATATATGTATATATATATATCACTATATTATATCCAAAGTCACACATTCAACCCTAAAGTGATAATGATGATATTTATAAAATAATTTACATATCAAATTAGTAGCACATGGAATTCATAAAATTAAGAAACTTCTGGTTCCTTATTATTTCATGAATTCCTAAATATTCTTCGTATTTGAATGATCCAGGATGATCTTGTCGATCATGCCAATAATAAATTGTCTAACTCAATAAATTTCTTGTTTATTGAACCATTATATCTCAATTTTATTTATTTGGTGCAATATAAACTATAAGAAAGAAATTGTAGTATCTATAGTATACGTTTGTTTTCATAGAACAATAAAAGTAATGCATATATCTCATTCACAGTATCAAGATGATGAAATATATCCCGATGCTAAAAATAATATTCTACAACATTCTGTCGAGAAGAATACATTACAAATTTAACATTTTTATGCAGAGATATACTAGCTCTTCTGGAGTTTTTAATTGCCTAACTCTTCTAGTGTTTTAACCAATCGGTTCTTCTGGAACTTTATACTACCGTTTATATATTTGAACTATTATGGAACATGTTCTCATACACCATAATCAAAGATATTTCATCTCCCTATTCTATTATATAAAATATATTAATGCTAAACATTAAAACAAAGAATACAAAGGAAAACAATTTGATACTTTAAAAATATTAAATATATCAAGATAAATCATCTGGATATTTTTGAATAATTTGGTATCATTTACGTGTGTCATTTTGATATCATTAGTAATACCATCATTAGTATCAATAACATAATTTTGGAAAGCAAACAACTCTTTCATATATCTTCTTAGACGATACTCAATAATAATTCATATGTGGCACTTCAAGTACGTAGCAAATCACACAGATAACTATTTTACGAAGTGTTGAAACTTATATTTTCTTTCCCTTTCTCACTATTTTCACATTGAGAGTTTGTTGTGTCATTGTAATAACTGCAAATAATATTTATATCATAGTTGCACGACCAAAATCTATTTTATAAATAAATTTTAAGTTTAACACATTCACTTTATGGAATAACATAAAATCAATTGGTCGGTCAGTATTATCAATGACTCACTTTCACTTTAATCTCAAGAAGGTATGAGACTAATTTAAACATCTAAAACATCTTTCTGGATATTGCTATTGCAGGGTTACATTTGAGACATGATAAAGGTAGAATATTTTCTCTATCACACCACCAATAATATTTTCTCCATAGATTTTGATTGAGGAGAAATTCTAAATGTGATAGAAGTATGCCACTGATAAATATAAAGCTTTTAGCCACAAGCATAACCAAATACAACTAGTGTTCGTATAATAACCAACTTCTGGTGGTTGTATGGTTGATCTAAAATTGTTTAACAACCAACTTCTGGTGGTTTCATAGTTGATCTAAAGCTTTCTAACAGAGGTGGAATTTATGCTATAGTTCTATTAATTGTATCTTTGAGACACTTACATCTAAATATATTCCTAATATGGTGTCTTACAGACTCATAATATATCCGGCTCAATTTAAATTAATAATTACTGGACAAAAGTATAATATTTTTTCCTAGAAATGTCATGAGCCAAAAGCTCAAGTTTTTTAATTGAGATATTAGTAAAATAAGTACCTCTTTGCGCCTTTCACCGGTACGACAACACTACTATATAATTCCTCGGTCTCATGGTAGAGTATCCTACTGATAACATGTTATGAAACTTGTTGGCTCAACGTTGTCGGCACAAGAGAATAATCGATATAAAATATAAAGTATAAATAAATCGAGAATAGAAATATAAAAAATAACTAGAAGAATATATAGAGAAGAAAAGAAGATAGAGAGAGAAGAGAGAAAAGTATAGAACTTTTATTGATTTCTCTCTGAGGTGTAATTACAATCGAAGGCCAAAAGCCCTATTTATAGTGCTTAGAAGATACAAGAGATAGAGATAGAATAGGGGATAGATTCTATCATATATTTAAAAATAAGATTAAAACTCTATCATCATCTCTTCATTCGACTATCTCTTCAAGATATCTATCTTTAGAATATCTTTCTCTTCATTATGTCAATATCTTCAGAATATCTATCTCTTCAGCAAATAAACTTTATTTCAGATGTTTTTATCTCTTATGCACATCCACAAATATTCTTTAATCCATAATAGTTTTAATATACATATTCCTCCTTTTTATTTGTTTTTTTTCTTTGAACAATCGAACCTACTATTGATAGATTTTTCATTTCAGCATAACTGATATAACAGATGGAGAATAGTTGGAAAGAACTTAACATATGAAGAATAGCTTAAAAGAACTTGACAATTCATCGATATGAGATGATTGACACGTGTATTTTGAGTTAAGTTATCATGCGAACCTTAATGTGAAAATCCCACTTTGGTAACTACTTTCCCTCAAGCAAATATTTTTTTTTATAAAATTTACATATTTTTTTTAAACCAAACTAATAGTACTATTACTTGTGAAAATAGATCTACTAGGATTTGATTTTTCTTTGAGAAAGTATGTTATTTATTTGGAAAATTTTGTAGTAAAGATGTTATACTTCTATGGGGTAGCGAAATTAAATCTAAATGGGACACACGTCCTATCGAATACCTACATAGTTTTGGTGGAATGCTTGCGTTGTTCCTCTAATAAAAGTGAGACCACCAATGCATCACATATAAAATGTGTCAATTGAGATGCAGACGAAACTTGTTGCAAGTGTAGCCATTTTTAAGAAGAATTGAAGATAGAGATTGGGCATTAAAGATTAAAAATAAGTAAACATCATATCAGTAATAAATGATAAATAACATTAAATGTTAAAGAGTATTAATAATCTACAAATAAGAAAATATTTATAAACGGCCGAAGAATATGGAGGTTGGGCATTAAAAATTAAAAGCAGGTCAATATCATATCAATAATAAATCAAATCAAATGCTAAAGAATATGAAAAACAAAATGTTTTGAAGCTACATTGAAGCAAAAAAAGCAAAAAAAAAAAAAAAGAAGGAATTTAGTGAATAAATTTGAATAAGATCATTATGCTGAAGTTTGAAACCCTGTGGAGCAAAAAAAAAAAAAAATGCTCATCATCGGTTAGAATGAGGTAATGTTCATTTCATCTTCTCTGGTAATCAAGTTGGTTTGTTAATACCTATGAGCTATTTCGAACAGTGATGTTGGGAAGAAAATATCCAAACCCACTCAGAAAATTGTCAGTCAATTGCTTGTTGTTGTTGACACAAAGAAGTGAAAATTGTAGTAGACTTGAAAAGTAACAGTTTAATAAGTGAATACATGTTAAAATGTCCTGTACTTATAATTTTGAGTAGGTAGAAAGAAGAAACAAGTGTTTAATCTAAAGAAATCGGTTATAAATGCGAATCAAATTTGAAGAAACTGCTTTAGTTGTATTTTTTGTTATTAAATGAAGAAATAGTAAAACATCTATTTTATGAAAATAGATGAAAGGAAAAGCGTAAAATAAAGTCTGAGAGAGAAACATGATATAAAATAAAAAATGTGTTTTAGTAGCTAGGAAACATGAGACCAAAAAATGAAAGTGTTTCTCCAAAAAACAAGTAAATATAGAACATACATCTTTTTGGTATTTAAAACATGATTCTCACAAGAAGACGCTTATATAAGTTTTTCTAGAGAAAACAAGTAGCAAAAGCATGATTCCTTTTAGAAAAAGTTTTTTAATGAGATTTTTGTTTATAATGTGAATGAAAAATGACATCATGTTATGGAAAACAAAAAGAGGGATTCAAGGAAGTGATCAAAAAGGGTAAAGTATTGTTAGACGATTTGAATTACCCATGCCAAGATGTGCGGGTGACAAAGAATTTGAAAAGGATGAATGAATGGGGGAGGAGTTTGAATATGTCATGAAGGAGGAAAATGTAAAAATAGGTGTGTTAAGCTAGAGAGCATGGATATATTTAAAGGTATGGGAATCAATGATTCATTAGTAATGGATGATGTTAAAGAAGACAAGTTTTAGGGATAATGTCGAGGTTGAGGAAGCTGTTGAATCATTCTATAATCTCTACAATCAATGTGTTGGTCTTCAATGTTCATCGCAAGGTAGAAAAGGAAGGGGTAATGAGATACAGAAAATGGATGTGTCATCGTGAGGGGTCACATGACACAAGATGGACAACAAAAGATGAAAGAAAAAGGGAGCATAAACAAGTAATATGAGTAAACTTTCAAGCATGCTTTAGGATTCTACATGATCTAGGGTCAAAGGGCTGTGAGGGAGCATAATCATAGCTAGGTTCACAAAGCCATGTACCTTACTTGAAATTACATAGATGTTACAAAGAAGAATATTACACAGGTGAGGACAATGCAAGGACATTAGGAATAAGAACAAGTTAGGTAATGAAACTATTAATGTTACAATCAAGTAGCTATGAGAATATTCCAATTTGCTAACAAAGATCTTTACAAGACATGGCTAGAAAGGCAAGAAGTAGTTGATGGATATGTTGAATGTGCATTAGTGTACTTATCAGTGAAGCAGGACATTGACCCTTTTTATTTTAAACGGCAAGATGTTGATGAAGAGAAAAAGCTAATGGTGATTTAGTTTTTTTGGTTTCATAGTTTCGATTTTGTAGTTCAAGTTTTTCGAATTTACTGTTTTTGTTTGGCGATTTTACGATTTCGAGTTCCCAATTTTGCAATATGGGTTTCAATGTTTTATAGTTCCGATTTTTCGATTTTATGGTTCCAATTTGCAACTTTCGATTCAAGATTTCTGGTTTTATGGTTTTAGTTTGGCAGTTTTCCAATTTTGAGTTCTTTGATTTCATGATTCCTGTTTTCCAGTACAAGTTTTTCGAATTCACAGTTCTGCTTAGGAATGCACACGAGGTGAGCTGAGTCAAGCTTTAACTTATCGAGGTCGAGCTCATTTGAAATTCACCAAGGCTCGAGCTTAGCTCAAGCTCGTTCTAACAAATTTTTTTTGAAAACATATATGGACATTCACTTTAAATGAAACTTTAATAAAGAGAAAATGGAAAACAAAAATTTTAATATAAACTTAATTTTTTAAAATTTTTATTTCCTTTTTCTCTTCATTAAAGTTTTCATTTAAAGTGAATGTCTATATATGTTTTAATTAGATAAATAACTATTCTATATTAAATTATGGAGCTTGTAC
Source organism: Catharanthus roseus (assembly GCA_028651295.1). Classification (NCBI taxonomy): domain Eukaryota; kingdom Viridiplantae; phylum Streptophyta; class Magnoliopsida; order Gentianales; family Apocynaceae; genus Catharanthus; species Catharanthus roseus. The sequence continues at coordinate 33,814,867 of JAPQWS010000159.1, read as the reverse complement.
ATTGTTATTTGAAAAAAAAACCACATAAATGTATAAATAATATCTCAGTTGGTAGAACAATTATTTACTTTACAAACAACATACAAACTGTTATCAGTTTTGTTTGCATGTGTGTCATATATCATCTACACTAAATATTTTAATATAGCATTAAGAAGTTATGTCTAAGACTTTCCGGGGAAAAAAAAATAAAGTTATTATAAGCCCTAAGGGTGACAATTCTTGTTTTAGTTAAATGACAAACATTGATGATCACTTACATGTCTTAGCTTTGATGTGATAGGAATACTCATATTGGAAGATGAAGTCCTCACACCAAGAGCTAAAGTGTAAAAAGACAAGAATCTCAAGAGTTGCAGTGTTAAAGTCAAGAGGATTCAAGATGCCAAGGAATGAAGTGGTGAAGACATAGAATAGGGTTATGTTTAGGAGGTATATCTTTATGTAAACCTTTTCTCTATATCCTCTTTACTTTAATATGCATTAGTAAAGCTTATGTCTAAAAGGTTTAAAAAAAAGGAGAAAATGTTTTCAAAACCTACAATTTGTTTTAGAGTCAAAACTACGTTTTAGAAAAAAAGGTTTTGTTGTGAGTCAAAATATTTTAAGAAGTTTTAGATTGAATAGTTGATTTTTTATGCTTAACTGTTTCATAATTAGATGATCTTAATTAAAGGATTAGAAGTATTAATCTTTAATTTAGAAAGTCTATTAATGAGCACTTAAGAGACCCTGAGTTAGTTGTTTGATTTAAACTTCTAAAATAGTTTTTAAGTGTAATTTTGGAAGTTCAGAGATTTGGCTTGGACAACCAAAGTTTTTTAGAGAAGAAGCTTTATTTATTGAAGCTTCAAACGTAGAGAATAAAATGTCGGACGTTCAAAGTACTATTTTTTGGGCTAAGGTTTAAAGGTTTGCACGACAAGTTTGGACCACCTGTTGAAGGTCCGGATGTCCGAGCATGACAAGACCAAGTCAAAACTAGTTGTTTCTTGTCGTTTTGTAAACGTTAGAAGCTTCCCTATAAATAGCAGACCTCCCTAGAACATCAGAAAAAAAGATGATTCGTTCCTAAACATTCCTAAAGCTTTATAGTGTCAAATTTGTTAAGTTTATGAGTTTTATTATTGTCCATTGAGTAAATAGAGTGATAAGAGATAGTGTGCTTCATCTGGTTGTAATCTATCACATTGACTATGATTATTCATCTCTTATTCAGTCAAGAATATGTATAAGCAAGGTTAAGATTTGTAAAACCTGTGTGGACTAGGTGAACTTTGTGCTTGTGTAAGAATAGAGTGGTTCAGGTGTAAACCCATTTAGGGTGATCCGCTGTTGTATTAGTTGGTTTTCCCTACTTTCTTAGTGAAAAAGGGAGTTAGTATGATTGGTAAATCCTTGGGTGTGGCTCAAAGTAGTGGATGTAGATATTTGGTCGAATCGAACCACATTAAATCTTCCCTTGCTTTTATTATTATGGATTTACTGTTGTTTTTTATTTGATTTGTTCATGGTTATTGTTATTATTGTTTTGATATTATTTTAAGAAACATTTTTCATAAAAGGTGAGACAAGGTTTTAATGGAATAAACTACATTTTTTTTTGGAAAAACCGTATTCATGCTTATGTTTGGTTTATTAATTTTGATTTGTGAAATATTATTGAAAAAGGTCCTCTTGTTCCTTTTAAGATGTTTGGTGAGAGGAAGGTATCAAAGGAAGCCAGATGAGTATGATAAAGATGATATCAAGGAAATGACATTAAACTTCCAAACTATGAATATCTTATGCTACATACTAGATGCAGCATAGTACAATCGTGTAAGTGGATGTGAAACTTCTAATGTTATTTGGAAGCTATAGAAGGTCAGTGATGAAGGTACTAATCAGGCAAAAGAATCCAAAATGGGGATGCTGGTAAGAGACTATGAACTCTTTTCTATAAAGCGGCATGAATCTATTACTTATATGTTTACTTGTTTCACTAACATTTTGAATATTTTGAAAGCATATGGTAAGAAATACTCTTTAGGTGAGCAAAATATGAAAATCTTGGACACTCTACCTAAATTATGGCAACCAAAGACTCTTGCAATTGAAGAGTCAAAGGATCTTGAAACTTTACCTGTAGAAGAATTGATGGGATCTCTCTTGACTTTGAAATGAAGCTGAAGAGGTTCGATAAAAATGGAGATGATGAGCATATAAAGAAAAGAAATGCATCAAATCGTTTGAGTGATGGATACTACTCTCCGTAAGAAGGTAGTGAAGATGAGTTTGCACTGGCCTTAAGAAACATGAATCATGTATATAGGAGAGGAAACTTTCAAAGAGGTAAGAGATTTTCAAGAAGAAATTAGGCAACCTGACTATATAAACCAAAGTGCTACGAATGTAAGAGCACCAATCACCTAATTAGTGATTGCCCGAAGCTCAAAGAAATGGAGGCAAAGGAGACAAAATAAAATAAGAAAGACTACAAAGGTAAGAAAAGGAAAGGTCTAGCTGGCACCTAGGATGAAGAGAATGAAGTGATGAAGAAGGAACATAGAACGAGTTGACAAAAGTCTGTTTCATGGCAATGGATGATAAAGTACTTTTTACTCCTTTTGATATTATTTCTTTTCATGATTTTGAGGATATCCTCATAAATTGCTTTCAAGAATGTATGAGGAAATGAAGAAGATGTCTTTTAAAAACAAGTATCTAAAATCAGTTTGAAAAGTCTTTTGAAAGAAAATTCTACCTTGGCTTGTGAATACAAAAAGTTGATTGATTCTATTAAATTATTGAAATTTGAAAAGGATATTTTTGAAAAAGAATTTTCCAATAAAAAACAAGTTTTGAATGGAAAAATCCTTTCTCTTGAAATGCTCTTATAGACTATGAGAATCTGAAATGAAAAGTGGACAATTTAAATGTTTGTGTAGAGAAGTTTACAAACGGTAGAAATAATTTTGAAAAACTTCTTGGAGCACAAAAATATGCTTTTGACAAACAAGGTCTTCGTTCCAACTATACCTCTTCCTCCTCAAATTTCTGAAAATTTCAAAATCACTTTGTGAAAGCTACACCTTCTTCTATGCCTTATATATATATATATTGCACTTATTGCAGTAAAAATGGTTATAAGGCCAACAAATATTTTGTTAAGAGAAAAGTTGAAAGTGGTCGAAAAACCACTTAGAGAATTAAGAAAGTTCTTAATAACCCTCAGGGACCCAAGAAAATGCGGGTATGAAAAGACACACTTATTACCTCTTTGTAGGTGAAAGTGTTAGGCAAGGACAAAGGAGAATAAGTGGCTTCTGGATGCTCAAGGATATAAAGTCGATATGTATATCTATCAAAAGTTGGTGGAAAATAGAAGAAAATTTTTGTTATATTTGGAGACAAGAAAAAAAAGAAAAATATCCTTAGTATATGCAAAAGAAAAAGGTTTCTCGATTGAAGTATGGTTAATCTATGGCCTAGAGTGAAAATTGGTAAGCATAAGACTACAAATGGAATTTCAAGTTGATTTCGATATTGCTCTTCATAAAATGAAGCACGATTATTTATGACACATTCTTGGAAGATTAATTTTCAACATCATGGTATCAAAAATATCAACCACAAGAATGTTCCTTGCAATACAGATCGATATAGAAAACATATCAAAACCTCTTTTGAAAATCAAAATAAGTAAGTTGAAGATATGGCTTGGAATATCTAAAAAATGAAATGGTTGATACTAGAAGCATCAAGGAACTCATGAGCATTCTAGCAAGATGGAAAACAAGAATACACATTCTTTCATGATGAAGTCAGCAAACATACATATGTATAGACAACAAAAGATCTCATTTACAGATCTCTTTGAATGCAACAAGTTTTGGAAGGCTACAAGTCTAAAAGACATATCAAGTGGTGACAACTCGACTATGTTTTAGAATAACTTTTCAAGAACACATCAAGATCAAAAAATCATATGATAAAAGGAATGGTAAGTAGGTGCTAATTTATACTAGGTGTATTTTGTTTGTTATATTTTATTCTCCAATCTTCTAGCTGAAGAAAGGTTCAAAAGTCTTAGAACAAGTTTTGGATATTAGAATTTTCGATGACTAATGTGTGTATTAAGTTTGCAGGAAACAGGGGATTTCGGACATCCTAAGTTCATAGTGAAAAAAAATCTTTTTTTGGAAACTAACAAAAGTCAGGGAGGCAGATAAAAGTCCAGATGCCCGAAGTATGCGTCTGAGCAAAAAGGAATGACAAATTTTCAGTTCGGAGACAAGCTAAAAGTTCGGATGGTCGAAGCTAACATCCGAGTGACTATTTCAAAAATACTGAAGGTTTGGACGAGAACCTCGGACGATCTAGACAAGTTCGGATGTCTAAACTTATCAGGTAACAAAGAATTAAAAGATTTTTTCAAAAGTTCGAAGTTCATTTTTCTTATATCTCTCTCATTCGAAACTCCCTCTTTCCCAAAATCCTAACTTCTTAAAGCAAATTTCTTACATATCCTCTCAAATTAGACACTTTCCTCTCAAAATTTCAAGTCCAATTTCTCACAGTTCTCTAAATTTAAACTACCTGAAACCCTAGCTTTCTTCAAAAATGGGAAGAAAAGTTGTTCAAACCCAAGGCTCCTACCAAGAAACCATCGGTTCCAAATAAATATAAAGGAGGGAAGAGTAAAGGAAAAAAACTAGCCATTGTACTTGCATAGATTGATCTGAAGGCTAAAGGGAAACAAATTCAAAAGAGAATTCAGAGACAAAGATAGAGCACTATTCCTCAGATGATCCAGATACTAAATTTATCCTTAAAAGTGTGAAAAAGAATTCAAAGTTTGTTGATGGGGTAAAATAAGGAAGAAAAATTATGCGTCGATATATAATGTACGTAGCAAAATTTCAAGTCTAAAAATCAGAAGGCAAGAACAATAGATACAAAGAATTTTACTTAATATTTGAAGTGATTACAAAAATCTCTGGGGAAGTTCCTAATTTGTAGGAGAAAATCCTCTAATTCTTCTCTTAAGCAAAATGATGATTCGAGGGCATGGAAAGCTTGATCTTGGATAAAATGAACTTTGATTGTGAAGTCGAGGGCTTGAAAGCTTGATCTCGAATTGGATGAACTTTGGTTGTGAATCGAGGGTTTGAAGGCTTGATCTTAAATCGGATGAACTTTCTGACTCGAGAGCTTGAGAGCTTTATCTCGAATCAGATGAAATTTATGAATCGAGGCTTGAAAGCTTTATCTCGAATAGAATGAAACTTCGACTGTAAACTCAACGGCTTGGAATTTGATGTCGAGTCTACTGAACTTTTATTTTAGATTCGATGGCTTGGAAGCTTGATTTCGAGTCAAATGAACTTTGATGATGAACTCAACCGCTTGGAAGCTTAATGTTGAGTCGGATGAACTCTAATGATGAACTCGAGGGCTTGGAAGCTTGGTCTCGATCGTGGAGTTGTTGAGGCCTTCTTCACTCCTTCAGATGAATAACGCTCGATGATTTGAAGAAGACCATTGTTGGAGAGCCTTTGGAGAGCTTTCATTTGTCTGAAGCTTGAGTCTCTTATGAATGCCTTTCAAATGTCTTCCGAATGATTCTTCTGAATAATTCTCAACCTTCGGGAAGACTTTTATTTATAGGAGGAGATGGGGCTTTAGTTTGCTTGGCCACTAAGCAACCAATCTTCGGTGTTGGGTCGGCCGATTTACTTATTTGATAAGGCACAATGAATTTAACCCATCATTTAATGGATTTAATTTAAAATGACTTTGGCCTCAATTTAATTGGTACCCAACTATAGAAGTATCACTTTATTGGGCTTTATTTAGAAAGGATTTAGATATTATTCAAATAATTCAAATCCAACCCAATTTGGATGGCCCAAAGATCTATATATTTCATCAATTTAATTTAAACAATTAAGACTAACATATTTATTTTATTTAGTCTTTAATTAAATAAATTAATTGAAATTTCATTGTCAACATATAGTAAGCCCTCCGATTTTGGAAATGGTTTTGAAATTATCCTCAGTAATTTTGCCTCTCTGGGATGGCAAAGTTTGCTTCAAGTTCAAGAACGGTATTTTCGTGATTTGGTAAATCAATTTTATGCAAACTTGAGGAAGTCAACAATTGATGAAAGTGGAAAGCAAATGGTACAGTTCAAGAGTAACCTATATGGAGTTCAAGTTCGATGAAGCTCTTTTCTATAGGATTATTGGTGTTAATGATGGTGGCATAAGATATTACAATCACTCAACCCTCACTGAAAATGAAAGTATCTTCTCAATTGAAAAGTTCAGACATGTTTTTACCAAAGGTCAGAAGTTCGAGAAATCTGAAAAAAGGATGACTACAACATTTGATGCATATGGAAGACTAAAGCAGCATATTCTCAGTACAATTGTCCTTCCAAATGCCGATCATAAAAAACTCAGTTATATTTTTTCAGATGGTGCAGCTCTACATGAGGGTAAGAAGTTTAATTTTGGACATATTGCCCTAGAGCATAAGTTAGATGCAAGGAGGAAAAATGGTAAGTTTCTACCATATGGTTGTTTGCTTACTAAGTTTTCAAGTACTTCGAAATCAAACTTAAAAAAGAGATTCCAAGAGGAGACAAATAAATCTATAATAAAGTAACTTTTTCAAGAATGAAGTTTGTGCAAATAGAAAAAGCATGGAAGTTAGAAAAAGATTGCACTGAAGAGGAAAGAAATAATATTCTTCCATAGTAAAGAGAAGTGCAAAAAGAGCAAAAGAAGAGCAAGAGGTTCCTATTGAGAGGGAGCTAAGCAAACTTAACAAAACTCTGGTTAATAATCTTAACAAAGAAGCTGAGGAGGTGATTCAAGAAAAGAAAAAGAAACAAGAAGATGATCAAAATACTTCACAAGATGCTCCATCTTCCTCTTAACCTCTAGAAGAAGGTACATCTAGACCTTGGAAAGTGACATACAGAGATATTGTCTTGACTGAAGCTTTTATGGAAGTAATATCAAAAGTCATCTTTAAGTTTGATGAAATGAAGGATCACTTTCTTCAACATGTGGATGCTGTGAATGAGAAGAAATAAGTCCTCAGATGATGATGATGATGGAAGAAATGATGAAGAAGGGAAATCAAAAGAACATACAAAAAAGAAAGCTCAAGAGGAAGCACAAAAGGCCATAGAAGATGTTCTGAAGGATGTGGAGGAATACCACAGTCCTAGACCTTCCCCATCACTTTCACAAACTCAAAAAGCACCTATTTATTACACAAAAAGGAGATAGTGATGACACCACAGCTGGCCCACAAATAATACGAAGTTTTTCTAATTCTTATCCTTATTTATGTCTTGATTTTTTGTAGCTTTGTTTTACACTTGTTTGGTTTCCTTTGTATGTTTAGTTTTGGGGTTCTTGTAATATTTGTGTATGCTTTGGTTTTTTTTTCGGTGAAACTCAATGATGAAATCCTAGTGATGAGAGTTTCTTCTTGCACCAATTTTATTCCTCTGTGTCTTTTAATGATGCGAAAAGGGGGGAGAAAAATGTGGTAGCAATATGTGTTTATAATGTGTGTTTATATGTGCTTTGAGTGTTTCTATACACTTAAGTGTGTTTTTTGCTTGTATGACCACGTGGTTGTGCGCTTAAGTGCTCTATGTGAATGTGTGACTATGTGATTATGTGCTTAAGTGCTCTATGTGACTACATGTGTTAAGTGTTATGATATACACTTTATTGTCTACATTTCTGTATGTTTTTTTTATTTTTTTATGATGTTCTTAACATATAAAATTCATAGTTTAGATAATACCCTTTATTCTTGTCTTAGGTGCTTCCTAAAGGAGAAAACGACGAAAAGAAATGAAAACGGTTGAAAAAGAAGTCGATGACATAACTAACGAAGACTTACCGCCTGAGGGAGGCCAACCTATAGTTAGCGGTAGGTCTTGGAGCCACAAGAAAAGTATGGAAAGAAACCTACCGCGACGGTAAGTCCCGGCCTTAACAAAAAGAAGAAGGAATAGAACCTTACCTTGGAGATAGGGCTCAACCTATCCTACTCGATAGGTCCCGACTGTAGCAGTTTTTATGTGTTTTTAACTCTATTTAATGTACTCTTTTTCATTTATAATTGAGGAGTTCTGGCATTAGGGCTTAGGGAGGTAAATAGGGGTGAACCTAGGTAAGAAAATTCCCCCAAATTCAACCTCAATTAGGCAAGAAATCAGTAGAAAAATGGTAATTGAGTTTTGAAAGATCAAGAATTGAAGATTCAAAGGCGCAATTTCGGGCTTCAATTGGGCGACTCGAGACACAAGCTTGGGCGATGTTCATGATCACAATTTTGGCTTCAATCTTCTCCTAAGCTTTCTTTTCCTTCATTTTTACTGAATTTTAATGTTTACTTTTAGTTTTAATACAATGTTTAGTGGCTAGATTTTTATGTTTGGATGAGGATCGAACCCTAATACTTATTTACTATGATTTTGGATTGATTTATTGAATTTGATGTTTGTTTTCAATTGAGTTGTCTTCCAATTATGTTTTGCTGCAATTTAAGTGTCGCAGATGTTAGATTTATCGCAAGAGTGTTCAGAATTGAAAAAGGAAGAACATTCTAGGGCAACCAATTAGCGGTTAATTGGGGTAATAGATTAGAGGTATGAAATTACACTTTTAGGTCCTTTAACCACCTATAATTACTGCACTCATAATTGGTTAAGGAGGGAAGAGATTTTCCTCTAAGGGTTAGTGAGTAGGGTGGCTTTTCACCTAGAGATAGGGATTGCCTGATTAGTTATGAGGACCCAACTCAGTAATTCAACATCGTTTTCTATAAAGTTTTTCCAATTGAACTAGTAACAAGGATTAGGGAGATTCCAACATCCAAACTTTTGCTTTGATAGTTTTTAAACACTTGATTTACTTGCTTTTGGTTACTTTAGTTATTAACTCGTTTTAGTATTTTAATTATTTCTTTCAAACCATTCTTTAGACTAAACATTAGAAGGAGCAATTAGTACTTGAGATTTTTATCGCTCCTTGAGATTCTACACTTAGGTGTAGCTCGACTACTACAGTGATATGTCTACCTGCCTGTTACATTAGTGTAGTAGTTTACCCCATTGTTTTTAAAACCACATCAAGTTTTTTGCGCCGTTATTAGGGAACGTGAACTTAAGGAAAATCGTTTTTCTAGTGCTTTAGTCATTTTTGTTTTTCTTGTTTTTTTTTTTGTTTGAAGTGTTCTTTGTCTTTGCATCATTCAGTTATTTTTGGTTTATCTTTTTTTGAGTTGTGCAATGTCTTCATGGAATTGATTGCGTTTTCTTCTGTTGCAAGTCTTGTGGCACTAGTTTATGCCCCGAACGGAAAGGGGTGAATTAATACCATTTGATCTGAAGCCTAAACGTGTGCTGCAAGGTGCCCACCGCGCTCTTCGATTCGAGACGGCAGGCACTAGTGCAATAGTGCCTGTCAAGAAGGTGAAGGAAGATCAGGCAGTTCTACCTTTCGTAAATCCTCTTTTCATACCACATCCAGCACCACCAATGACGGAGCACGCAATGGCGGACTATGCCCGACTGTCTATCTCTGGGACGCAGTCCAGCGTAGTAAGGTCGAGGGTGGAAGCGAACAACTTCAAAATAAAGTTGAATATCATTTAGATGATGCAAAACAATGTCCAGTTCAACGGACTTCTAGATGAGGATTTAAATGCTCATGTCGAAAATTTCTTAGAGGTGTGCGACACCTATAAGATTAATGGAGTTTCTAAAGATGCCATCCGGCTTCGTCTTTTCCTATTCTCTCTTAGGGGAAAAGCGAAGTCTTGGGTCAAATCATTATCGTCGGGATCCATAATGTCATGGGATTCATTGGCAGAAAAATTCTTGGGGAGTTACTTTCCTCCGGGATGGACAACGAAGTTAAGGAACAAGATTCTGTCATTTCAGCATATAGACGGAGAAAGCCTCTATGAGGCCTGAGAACGATTGAAGCCTCTATGAGGCCTGAGAACGATTGAAAGAACTTTTAAGGAAATGCCCCCACCATGGTCTAGATTTAGGGGTCCGAAGTCAAAGTTTCTAATGGATTGTCATTTGGGGCGAGACAATTAATAGACACCTTAGCGGGAGGGTCTACAGATCATAAAAACCCTCAACAGGTATATGACCTAATAGAGCAAATAGCGATGAATAGTTATATTTGGGGAAGGCAGCGATCAGAGCCAAAGATGGCTGGAGTGCATAATGTGGACGCAATTTCGGCAATGGAAGCTAGATTAACTGCCATGATAGAATAGAAAATGGGGAACCTGACTACTACATCATCAAATAAAGGTAATCAAACGGTCATGTTCTGCGATTTCTGCAGCGGTGAGCATCCACATCATGATGCCCAAGTATGGGAGGTGATAAACTTATATTTTACATGTAAATTCTGTATATTTGCTGCTTAAAGTTTGGTATAAAAATATTTTTTTATTATTTATTAGAGTTAAATTGGTTTTAAATTCATAAATTATTTATTTTTAACTCTATTATATAATTTTTAGAGTTTTGATACTAAAATGGGTAAATTTTATTTCTCTTTTTGATAATTTTTCTGAACTTTATTACCTTCACTATTTGATTATATTTTGCAAAAATTATCAAAATCTAATGAAATCAATGAAGATTTTATTGAGTGAAGAAAAAGAAATAAAAAGGAAAATGGCGGTCTAATCATGCACGCATGAAGGAGAGATTTGAAAAGATGGAATCAAATTTCAATTAGATTTTCAATGTCAAAGTTAAAAATGGAAAAGGAGAGAATTTGTGGGAATTAACTCTTTGATTCCGAATTGGATTCAATTTTAGTAACGTTGAAGAGCACAAATTACACGTATATAATAGAAGCTTAATCAAGAGAATGAGGAGAAGCCAAGGGGCCTGTCTCGCCTCTATAGACGCAAGACAGAGGGTTGTCCTCTGTTCTTGGTATAGTTGCAAGAAAAGCCCAGCTTTGGAGAAAATTTGCATGGAAAAGAATGAACTTCTAGGAGAGGCTTGTTCTCTAATCTTTTTACTCTTTTTCTTGTCATTTTTCTATGTTCTTAGTGAGTTTTATGGCCGTAACTTTCATCATGCAAAGGTAACTTTGTAGTTGATTTGGGTTTGTGAAGACTTGGTTTGAACAATTTTTTAATTAGTGTTTCCCGTATTTTATTGTGTTCATTATTCCCGTATCCCCAAATTGTTAACTATTGTTATGTTATTTTTAATGCTTGTATAGACTTGATCGCTCTATGCATGATTTCATAATTCATTGCGAAGAACCGAGAAGTGAAGTAATTAATTAGGAGCTAAGTAACAATAACTCGTAGTAAAACTGACTAGAGATATAATCAGTTTCTATTGAGATTTCTAAAGTAAGTTGTTGTGATGACTGAACTTAGGGAATTTCACAAATCGGTAATCAATTTTAATTAATTGAATTCACATAGAGATATGGTTATCATTAATTAAAGTTAGGGGGTTGATGCCAAGAGATTGGGTAAAACCTAAATAAAGGAATTCTACCGTTAATGAATTTAGGTCTAATTTAAGGGAATATGATACATTAAAAGGGGAGCTTAGGTTAATCATTAGGATAACAAGTTAGAGCAAAGTCCCAATCAACACCTTTTCATAATTTGCTTAATTCTTTAATAACTTTATTAGTTTAATCTTTAAAATCTTTTTACTTAGTCATAATTTATTTAGGCCTAAATTAGGATAATTAATAACTTTGATACTTAATTATAATCTCCAAGGGATCGCCACTTGACTCACCTAGATACTCAACTGTACACTAGTTTAATTGCTAGGTTTTTGTGCATCAGGAGGATTGATGGAACAAGTCGATTTTGTACAGAGGAACTGACCTGGTAACAACTCCTATGCAAATATATAAAATCTAGGGTGGAGAAACTATCCCAACTTCTCTTGGGTGGCCAAGGACAGCTAAGACCACAACAGCCACCGAGATTTCAAAATAGGGGACCTCCTCGCCATTACCTTATGAAGCAGCTCCACAGAATTTTTTACCGCCACAGACAATTGGATGAACACAATAGAGGTAGCCCAGAGGAATCAAGAAGCCTTGATCCGAAACTTAGAAATGTAGATTGGGCAGCTGGTTAAGTTGGTGTCTAAGAGAACTCTGGGAACTCTCCCAAGCAACACAGAAGTGAACCCGAGAGAGATGTAAATTCTATCTCAGTGACATTGATGAGGAGATTCCTACAGCTAAGAAAGAGATGATCGTACAAGAAACTAGTTTTCAAAACAAGCCGAGTATGTCATCTACTCTGCTTGCTGGAAACTTTTGTTTGTATTCTTTTATGTCCATGAAGTATCCTAACTCTTTCCTTTTTTCAATACTTATTTATTCATTTGGTCAATCTATCATTATTGACTCAATGCTCTTGGAAATGTTGTTGAAGTTAAATGAATGGATGACTCAATATCATTTTCTTTTCTTCTCATATTTCTCAACTAGTTTTTGTTCGTGATTTTTTTTGGTTGTTTTAAACTTGAGTAGAGGTGTTAAATCTTTGTTAAGAACTCATAGAACTCTTTGAGACTTGAACCTTAGAAAAAGGCAAGAGTTGTGAGAATATTTTCAGAAAAAGCCAAAGAGAGTTAAATAAGAGAGTTTTGTGAGGTAAACACTATCAAGATGTCAACCCAAGCTCAAGCACCAACTCCTTTTGGAGAAGAGTCTAGCAACTCCCAACATGATGACCCTTTGAGGCTCATAATACAAGAGTTACAATCTCTAAGAGATGAGATGAGGGATATTAGAAGGGATGTCACTAATCTCTCTAATCAACAAAGGGAGGTTAGTCCTCACAGTAGTCTTAATGTTACTACCCCAAGGAGCAATGGACCATTCAATTGCTCTAGGAGAACCGAGTTCAACCAACCTCCATATTTTGATGAAGAACTTCATCCACCTCCTTACGGTGGCAAAAGAGGCGGTTTTGGAGGAAGAAGAATGGCTAGACACTTTGAAGAAGTTCCAAGACCACAAGCTAGGCATGGACAGCCATTATATGATGATTATGAACATGTTCCATCTTCTCTGCAACTGCACGATCGAAGATGACAATTTGTTACCAACCATGGAAGAGGCCAAGGTGACCAAACCTTGGACCGAATAAAGTGAAAGGTCCCTAGTTTTAAGGGTGAGAATGACCCTAACATTTTCTTAGATTGGGAAAGGCAAGTAGAAAACATGTTTATGTTGAAAAATTGTAATGAAATTTAAAAGCTAGAATTGTAATAGCTGAATTTTCTGGCTATGCTTTACATTGGTGGGAAAGGGTAGTAAACCAAAGAGTGAGAGAGTGGTAGACCCCCGATTGATACTTGGAGAGAGTTAAAAGCTTTGATGAGAGGAAGATTTGTGCCCCAACACTACTTTAGAGAGCTTCATTATAAGCTCATGACTTTAAAACAAGGTGAAAATAGTGTAGAAGAATATAGACAAGAGCTTGAGCTCTATATCCTGAGGTTGAACTTGGAAGAAGACAAGGATGCTTCAATGGCTAGGTTCCTTAGTGGTCTCAATAGGGAGATAGCCAACCAACTTGAGTTGTAGCCACATATAACTTATGAAGACATGTGCCACCTTGCCAACAAGATTGAATCCTAAAGGAAAAGAAGTGGGAAGATGCAATCCTCATTTCCCAACCAAAGACAAGTTGCAACAACAAAACTACCTACTTCCAACTTCAAGCCATGGCAAAAAAAGGAGGAGGCTCCTAGAGGTACTTTCCAACCTCCAACCAAACCAAAGATGAAAGAGAGAGGTAAAATCATTTCTAACCCTCCAAAGTGCTTTAAATGTAACGGTGTAGGACACTATACAAATAGTTGTCCGACAAAGAGAGTTTTGAACTTTAGGGAGGATTTGAATGGTTGGATTGAAAAGGAGGAGGATGAAAGTGGCGAATGTGTTTAGGGTGAAGAAAATGGTGAGGATGATGAACATGTTCCTTTAGAAAGTAATGACGATGTCTTGAGCTTAGTTACCATAAGAGCACTAAGTGTTCAAGCTTTTGATGATAACATGATTGAACAAAGAGAAAACATCTTCCATTCTAAATGTAAAGTTGAGAGAAAGATTGCCAACCTTATCATTGATAGTGGTAGTTGTGTAAATGTGGCTAGTACTTATCTTGTTGAGAAGTTGAAACTACCTACTACAAAACATGATAAACCCTACAAACTCCATTGGCTAAATGATTGTGGAGAAATTAAAGTATTGAGACAAGTGGTGGTACCAATAGAAATGGGAGCTTACAAAGATGAGATACTATGTGATGTGAGAAAGTCCCTCCTCAATGGGGAGAAAAAATACTTATTCTTTTGTGAAGGATGGAAGAACATTCACTATGAACCCTCTTACACCTCAACAACTGAGAGATGAACAAAAAAAGATGAGGGAGAAAGAGAGGGCCGAAAGTGAGCTCAAAAGAAAAAAAATCGAGGAGAGAAAGGGAGTTGAGGAAAAAGAGAAGAGTGAAGAAAGAGTGATAAAAAACAAGAGTGAAAAGAAAAAGAGTGACAAAAAAAAAGAGAGTGAGATGAAAGGAAAGAATTGTTTCTTTGCAAAACCTAGTAAGGTGATTGGAGCAATTGAAAGAAAAGAAGTGGTGTAGCTCTTGTATTGTAGGGAATCTTTTACTTCATCTAAAGAACACTCACCCTCTTTTTTAAGTGAAATTTTACAAGTTATTGAAGATTACAAAGGCGTATTTCCTGATGGGATGCCTGAAGGTCTTCCACCAATTAGAAGAATCGAACACCATGCTTAGTTGCTAGTTTATTGGTTAAATATGTTTGTTTTTTGTGGATATAAGTGTTTTCTCTTGCTTATAAGGTTTTACAATTTGTTGTTAAACTCCTTGATGTGTGTTGTTTTGGTTTTATGCATGTGGCAACAAATTTTTTTTTTTATTTTTTTTTATGGTGTTATAAGGTGCAAAAGTTGTTTTTGGCAAAATCCGTTTAAAACAAAATTTGATTACCCTAGATCATTAAATGTGTTTTTATGTTTTTATACATCTAAGGGTATGATTTTGAGCTTTAAAAAGTTTTTAAGATCAAGGTTAGTGTTTCCAACTTGTTTTCAACTATTGAAAGTTGCTCAAAATGGTTTGGAACTATTTTAAACAAGTTTTGATGAAGTTCGGTAAGTTTTTCAAGTTAACAACAAAATTAGTAGAACTTCGGGCACAATAGGTCCAGAAATTTGAACTCCGAAATGGCATCAGAATTCTTGATCTCTGTTGAAGGTCCGGACATTCGAATTTTAAAGTCTGGACATCCAAACTTTTTTTTCAATGGTATTTTTAAAATTTTTTGAACTTGATTGATTCCTTCAAAAGTCTTATATCTATTACAAGTTTTTAAACATGTTTTACGAAGGTTCTCAAAACAATCATGCACATTTTGAAAGGGAGCTTTGAAATATTTTCCAAATCTTTTGTGCAAAAATGATTCAAGACTTTCTAAATCTTTTTTTTTTTTTTAAGAAATGAGTTGACAAAAGAAGGAGCTTTTGATGGACGTTGGTTGGGCCATAAGCTCTTTGAGTCTTTATATATGAAACATGCTTATTTGTTTTATCTTTTAGTTTCATGTTCTTCTGTGTGCTTATTTGTTTATATCCTCTCAAATTGCATTTGTGTTTGTCACCATTAAAAAGAAGGAGATTGTCCATAAGAGTGACAATTCTTGTTTTAATTAAAATGATAAGCAATGATTAGCACTTGCATGTTTTAACTTTAATGTGGCATGAATATTCATATTGGAAGATTAGGTCTTCACACTAACAGCTAAAGTGTAAAAATGCAAGAATCTCAAGAGCTGCACTGTTAAAGTCTAGAAGATTCAAAATGCCAAGGAATGAAGTATTGAAGATATGGAATACAGTTTTGTCTAGAAGATATATCTTTATGTAAACACTTTAACCAATTTACTTTAATACGAGCTCATGTCTAAAAGGTTTTCCTAGAAAAAAGGGAGAAAACGTTTTAAAAACCTACAATCTGTTTTAAGTTAAAACTGTGTTTTAGAAAATGTTTTGTTGTGAGTTAAAATGTTTTTAAGAAGTTTTAGATTGAGTAGTTGATTCTTTGTGTTTAAATGTTTCATAATTAGATGATCATAATTGAAGGATGAGAAGTTTTAATCTTCAATTTAGAAAGCCTATGAATACTAAGACACCTTTTGTTGGTTGTTCGATTTAAGCTTCTAAAAGATTGTTCTTAAGTGCAAGTTCGGAATTCCAAAGATTAGGTTCAGATGCCTGAGGTTTTTTAAGGGAAGAAGCTTTTTTTAATTTATTTTTATTAAAACTTCGGACACAAAGAGTGAAATATTGTTTGGACGTTCGAAGTATTGGTTTTTGGGCTATGGTTTGAAGGACCAGATGACAAGCTCAAATCACCTGTTGAAGGTTAGGATGTTTGGATTACGAGACCAAGTCAAAACGAGCTGTTTCTAGCTATTTTCTAAACATTGGAAGCTTTCTTATAAATACTAGCCCTCCTTGGAACATCAGAAAAAAAAAGAGCATTCGTTCCTAAACAATTCTAAAGTTTCAAAGTGCCAAATTTGTTAATTTTATGAGCTTTGATATTGTCGATTGAATAAATAAATTGATAATGGATAGTGTGTTTCATCTGGTTATAATCTATCACATTGAGTGTGATTATTCATCTCTTATTTATGCCAAGAAAATGTATAAGCAAGGTTAAAAGATGTAAAAACTGGTAGACTGGGTAGACCTTGTGATTGTGTAAGAAGAGAGATGTTCAGGTGTAAAAAACTCATTTAGGTGACCCACTATTGTAAGTTAGTTTTCCTACCTTTTTAGTAAAAAAAGAAGTGTGATTAGTAAATCCTTGAGTGTGGCTCAAGGGATTAAACCACTATAAATCATTGCCTATATATATTATATGTATATCTATCTATGTGTGTCTATATATATGTTTATAAATATATATACACACAGACACACAAATACATATATATATGTGTGTGTGTGTGTGTGTGTCTATATATATATGATACGAGTATATATATATATGGATATATATATGTATACGAGTATATATAGGTATATATATGTATATGTGTGTGTGTCTCTCTGTGTGTGTACATACATCTATATAAATATATATGTATATGTATACATATATATGTACTTATATATGTGTGTGTATATATATATGTACGCACACACAAATATGTATATATACACACAAACATATATGTGTGTGTGTATCTCTCTGTCTCTCTCTCTCTCTCTCTCTCTCTCTCTCTTTATATTTATATTTATCATTAATATATATGCATGTTTGCACATATATATATATTTATGTCTGTGTATATATATGTGTGCGTATGTGTGTATATATGCATATGTATATATATAAATATGTGTATATATATGGGTGTGTATGCGTGTGTATATATATACATATATAAATATACACATACACATATATGTGTGTGTGTATGTGTGCATGTGTGTGTGTTTGTGTATATATACATGTATATATGTGTATATATATACATGTTTATGTGTGTATATTATATATGTATACGTATATATATGTATATATATATATGTATATATATGTATGTATATATATATACATTGTAACATCCCGACTAAGCACCTCAAAGTTAGCTTTGGTCGTGGTAAGTTCGAATAAAAGTTTCGGGGTTAGTTTATAAAGAATAGTAAGTTTAGGGATCATTTGGTAATTTTTAGAAAAATTAAGGGAAGAATTTTTCCGGGGAAAAACTTTTTGAACATGTTTTAGAATTATTTGGATTTATCACTTTAAAGTAGAAATGGAAATTTTAAGTTTAAGATGAGTTTTTAGTCATTTTTAAGATTTTGGGCCAACGTAGAAGTTTTAAAAAGTTGAGGGACTACTTACCTGGAGAGATTGTAATGACATGACTCGTATGAACATGTGGACAAAGGAGTGGGTGACACATGACTGGTTGGTGGCATGTGTCTCATGCATGGAAAGCCAAACCATGCATGAATGGTTATTTAAAGCAGGGGGGGGGGGGGTTCCAAAATGCTGAAAAAATACAGCTTTTTTTCCATTTCTCCACTCTTTCTCTCTCTTGTTTTTTTCTCTCTCCCCTCTCCCTCTCGGTCAACACTACACCAGCCTTTTCTTTTTTTCTTTTCTTTTCTTTTTTTCTCTCTCTCTCTCTCTCTCTCTCTCTCTCTCTCTCTCTCCCTGTTTTTCTCTTTGTTTTTCTTTCTTATTTTTTTTCCTCTTCTTTTTTTTTTTCTTGGCTCTCCTTCTCTCCAGGTATACATATATATTTTAATTTATTTTTTTCTTTGTTTCTTTGAGAGTTTTATTCTATTTTTTTCTATTATTATTAGATACTATTAAGGTTTAATAGTTATTAATTTATTTTGGGAAACCATAATTTTTCTTAAAGAATTATTATAAAATTATTTTGGAGATGGTTTTAGAATTTCTTAGGGTTTAAAATAATTGTAGGTATGCCCTAAGATTATTATGTGGTCATGGTTATATTTTTTTTTGGGAGCTATTTGATTAAGTTTGGAATGATATTCTTTGTAGGTTTAACTAATTTCGCGGCACAAGGTGAGTTCACCGATCCCTTTTATGTTAAAATAAATTTAAATATTGTTCTTATATAGCATATTATTTTGTTATCAAATCTTGAAAAAATGTGCAAAATAATTATCGGTGTTATATTACGGGTTATGCTAAAATATGATAAGTAATTAACATATTTATATTTTAAATATTCGTTTATGGCACTAAAAAAAATATTTTTTAAGGTTAGTACCATATTCTTATTATTGCTTTTACTAGACACATTTCTTTAACAACCCCTTTATTTTGAATTTTGAGTTTAAAATTATTTTGAAGAAAACATTTTCAAAATAAGTGTTATATCTTTTTGGGAAATAATATACTTAAATATTTCCCTTAAGGTTTTAAGTTTTAAAATAACTTGGGGAAAATATTTTCAAAATATTACTATTTTTTATAATATTTTTAATTCTTTTAAAAGTTTTTGAGTTTCAAGATTAACTTGAGAAATTATTTTTAAAATATTTATTATTTCTTTTTAGAAACATATTTTTTACATATTTTATACTTTAAAAAAAAAGTTGAGTTTTAAAATTATTTTGGGAGATTATTCTTTTAACATATTTATTGTTTCTCTTGGGAACAATGTTTTTTTTATATATAAATACTTTAGGTTTCCTTAAAAGGATTTTGAGATATATTATTTATTTGGAAAAGTTATTCTTAAAATAGTTATTATTTATTACTTCTTTTGGAAATAATATTTTAAATATTTTAAATATTTTTATAGGGTTTGAGATTTAAAATTATCTTTAACATATTTATTATTTCTTTATGAAAATAATACTTTACATATTTTTAAGATATTCTTAAAAATGTTTTCTTGAGTTAAGAGAATATTTTCATGATACTGTTACTTTAAATATTCTTAAAGTATGATTTCGAAAAACGTTTACTAGTTATGTTTAAAGAATATTTCTCTACGATTTTATTCTTACTTTAAATCATGGAAGTATTAATAATTTCCTTTTGAGAAATATTATCATAATTTTTGACACGCATATTGGCATAACCTATTTTATACCCGGTAATGTGTTTCAAAACTTACATTCCAAAGTCACATTTGCATGGCTACGGGTTTTGCCCAGCGGATAGGGATTTTTCGATATATGAAGAGTTTTATGTGGCTGATAGATAGCCTATAATTTTATAAAAATAGATTAAAAACCCTAATCCAGCAAAAAGTGGCATGGTATACATATATATATTTTTTATCAACATGTCGAAAAGACTTACACTGTGCGTGGCTAGTCCCCCGTACGAGGGCCTCTTCCTAACGACATGCTTGGTAGTGTTACTCTTGATCTGGATCTAGTTGATAGAGGACGTAGTATCGTTGGAGGGTTAGGCCCAAGGCGGTATTGCGTTTGACTCCGTATCATGCTCTGCGGTAATAGCTATTTTCTGGAAGGTTGGGTCAGGAGGGGCCCACAAGCTAAGATAGCACAGGGCGGCCTGATAAATAAGTCAGGGCTCGTTACCTGTTTATGTATATGTTGTGTGAGGTTTAAAAATCGAACGTTCGTACAGTGTGCTTTGGAGTTCAGGCTGGTATTGACTACGGGATGCCGGAATTTGTCCGAAGACCCCATTTCAGGTTCCAGACTCTGTCCGTTGAGCCTATCATGGTGTATGCATGTTTTTCTTAAAAATTTCAGGTGTCGTGGCAGCGCCGATGTGTCTTGATTCGCTCAGACTTCTCGGTTACGCCCGAACCCTTCAGAAAATTTATATTTTGCATAAAGGTTTTCGAAAGCACTTACTTTGTTGGGATGATAAACCGTTTTATAAATATATATACTTTTCCCGTACGGGAAGCTCACGAATAGCATACGTGCACATGAACTCATTGAGCATCCATCGCTCATGTTTTCAAAATGTTTCTCCCCCCATTTTCAGATGAATTGGTAACTAGCTTGGATTAGAGGAGCCATGGTGAGCTATTGAAGCCCGCATATTTAAAGTCTTCCATCTCTAGTGAAAAGATTTTGATTATGTAGACAATGGTCTTAGCGGCCTTAAACCGATGTATAAGTTTGAGAAGCTTTTGTTACAAAGTTATATTCAAACCTTTCTTTCTTCTCACATTATTTAATAAAGAAATACTCATTACAGCTCTTCCCAGTTGTACCTTAGTTTTGTATCTTTATAAGTTCAGTGCCAAGAGGCACGCGGGTACCTTATTCCACCGCAGTTGACCTAGCGGAGGGGTACGAGGTATCATAGGTGGTATCAGAGCTCTAGGTTCGCACTAGGTTCTCTAGATCCTAGATGAATTTTAACGAGATAACTACTATGACTCTATATTTTGGGATTTAGTAGTTTATTCGTTAGATAGTTAGAGACTGCAGGGTTGAGTGGCCGCTAAGATAACACAGATGAGAGGAACCTTTGAGGCTTAACAGTAGGTTATGACTCGACGACGTTAGGGTAGGATCGGTGAGCGGGTCGGCAAACGAGACCCCAGCCGAGGCCGAGGCTCACCGGAGAAACTTTAGTAGACGTTTTTTTTCCCGGCAGAGTTAGAATCTTGATTAGATATCCTATGACTTTTATATTTGAAGTAGTAGTATTAGTAAGTTTGATATTTTCATATATTTGGAGCAACTGTTAGCCCGATTGGTATTTAACTTTCTTTATCAGCTCTTGTCTTTTGAGTATGTAAGGCTTAATAAAGTATGATGTCTTTCCAGTTATTTTTTTTGTTTTAAGTTTGATATTTCTTTTAAGTACGGGATGTTACGTGGAAGCTATAACTATAAACTCAAGGATAGCATTCCTAAGTTTTCTTGAGATTCGAACTTATCTTTGGTTTAGAAAAATGTCAGGACCACATTTTTCGGGTCACGAAACTGAAGCTTTGCCAGAAAGTTCATCACACGGACAGACAAATGCCGCAAGTCATGAAATAATAGGAAATTTCATGACGAAGATGAGGGAGTTGCTGGAACCTACGTTAGCAAATCGAAGAGGAGAACGGGAGCAGAATACTAGTAATGACGAGGCTTTGGAAAGATTCCTTCGATTTCCGCCCCCGGAGTTCCATGATGAAGTGGAACAAGAAGCTAAGGCAGAGCTATTTTTAGAACAACTAAACGACATTTACGATATAATGCAATATGAAGGCGCCAGGAGGGTAACCTTCACCGCTTTTCGTCTGAGGGGAGTAGCAAAAGACTGCTGGCTAAGAATTTCTGAAGCTTAGGTACTAAGAAATCAGTTATGGATGTGGGAAGACTTCCAAGAGGAATTTAAACAAGAATACATACCCAGCTGGCTAAGGGAACGTCTTGAGGACGAATTCCAGCAACTGAAGCAGGAAGGGATGACGGTAGCACAATATACTGCAAAGTTCAATCGTCTAGCCAAGTACT
This sequence comes from Catharanthus roseus, assembly GCA_028651295.1. NCBI lineage: Eukaryota > Viridiplantae > Streptophyta > Magnoliopsida > Gentianales > Apocynaceae > Catharanthus > Catharanthus roseus. Next base: position 33,792,785 of record JAPQWS010000159.1, on the reverse strand, counting down.
GTTTACGCCTTATAGACATGGAAGAGCACAAGACTTGCCAGTTTTAAATGGGTTGCGAGTGGATCCGCAACGTGCCCTAGCCCCTTTACCACCAACAAGCTTCGTTGCTACGGTTTAAGCTGCTACCAGGACTGAAATAGTGGATCAAATGACAAAACAGAGAATGATGGCACTAAATGCTTCATTCCATCCCCACAAATGATCACGACAAGGACACTGGAGACCCCAATATCCAAAGAAGCCACGAAACAGTAACCAAACGGGGAATGGGAACCGTCAAAATCCTATGATAAGGAACCCTCGTCTGAGTTGTACTTACTGCGGACGTGAGGGATATACGGCAGAAACATGCTATAAAAAGACAGGAACGTGTTTTCTCTGTGGAAAGACAGGACACTTTGCGAAACAGTGCCCTACAACACAACTAATAACATCTGAAACACCCAGAGGAATGAGATGGCCACCAAATATGGTAGGGGCGTCAGTAGGCCGAAATAATAAGCCGCAAGTCAAAGCCAAGGTCTACACTCTAGATGGGCAACCTGTGAAAGCAGAAACCGAGGTGGTTGAAGGTACTATTCGTGTCTTCTGTCACCCTGCTAAAGTATTAATTGATCCAAGAGACACACATTAATTTGTGAGCATGCATTTCATAAAGCATATCCCTAAAACTTCCGTTAGCATGCCCAATCAATTGATTGTTTGCACACCTATGGGAGTAAGTCAAGTCACAGAGGAGAAGTACCCTGATTGTGAGATTTACATCAGAAGCGAGGTACTATCTGGGGATTTGATTACCTTATCCTTTGAGGGTTACGATGTGATATTAGGAATGGATTGGTTGTCTAAGCATTATGCTCAAGTAGATTGCCGGAAGAAAATGGTTAAGTTTACCCGGCCGGATATGCCTACCCTAGAATTTCAAGGAGATAAAATCAAGGGGGAAACCAGTATTAAGGCAAGAAAATTGATCAAGAAGGGATGCCAAGGATATTTAGCATACTTGCTCAACAAAACAGAAGAAGAAGAACAAATGGAGACTATCTCAGTGGTGAAGGAATTCTTGGATATTTTTCCTGCCGAATTAACAACTTTACCACCTGAACGGGAGGTAAACTTCAACATAGAACTAGTACCTGGTGTTGTACCAATATCCCGAACGCCGTACCAAATGGCTCAGGAGGAGTTGAAGGAGCTAAAAGAACAACTACAAGAATTATTACGACAAGGCTATATTCGACCGAGCACATCACCATGGGGTGTACCAGTGCTGTTTGTCAAAAAGAAAGATGGATCCCTTAGAATGTACATCGACTACCGAGGGTTGAATAGTGTCATTGTATAGAATAAATACCCTCTTCCCTTGATCGATGAATTGTTTGACCAACTTCACGGAGCAGGTTGTTATTCAAAGTTGGATTTAAGACAAGGGTATTACCAAGTACGGATAAAAGAAAAAGACATCCCAATAATCACTTTTAACACTCGGTATGGACATTATGAGTTTGTAGTGATGCCTTTTGGTTTAACCAATGCACCAGCGACATTCATGGATTTAATGCAAAGAATTTTCCTCCCATACTTGGACCAGTTTGTGGTCATTTTCATCGATGATATCCTGGTTTACTCACCGGACGCAGGGATATATGAGCAACATCTTCGAAGTGTGTTGCAAACTCTACGAAAACACAAACTCTACGCCAAGTTCAGTAAATATGAGTTCTGGATGGAGAAAGTGAATTTTTTAGGACATGTGGTCACACATGAGGGCATAACCGTGGATCCAGCCAAGGTAGAAGCCGTGACTCACTGGGTCCCACCAAGAACCTATACAGAAGTACGAAGTTTTTTGGGGCTAGCTGGATACTATCGACGGTTTATTAAGGATTTTGCTAAAATTGCTGGACCTCTAACACAGTTAACTCGAAAGGCTGTTGAGTTCAAATGGTCGGAGAAATGTGAGAAAAGTTTTCAGGAGTTAAAGTATCGATTAATATCAGCACCAGTGCTAACTTTGCCTGATCCACAGAAGGAGTATACCTTGTATACTGATGCATCTGGAGAAGGATTAGGGGCAGTGCTGATGCAAGACAGGAAAGTGGTTGCCTATATCTCCCGAAAGTTAAAGAATCATGAGAAGAACTACCCAACGCATGACTTGGAGTTGGCAGCCATTGTGTTTGCACTCAAGAAGTGGCGGCATTACCTTTATGGGGCCAAGTACGAGATCTTTACCGACCACAAGAGTTTGAAGTATTTGTTCTCCCAAAAAGATCTAAATATGAACAACAAAGGTGGATAAAACTGCTTGAGGAATATCGGTGTCCAATCAACTATCATCCCGGGAAAGCAACGTGGTAGTTGATGCTCTGAGTAGAAGTGCAAAGTTAACAAGCCTCACTGTAACTTCAACCTTACAATAAGAGATTAAGGAAGCAGAAAGGAGTAATGAAGAATTTCAATGATTTAAAACTCAAGTGGAGGCAAAAAATTAAACGATTTTCAGATCATGGGTATTGAAGGAAGCTTGTATTTTCGAAATCGGTTATGTATACCGAATGAGGCTGAAATTAAACGAAGGATATTGGAGGAAGCACATAAAAGCAAGTATCCCATACACCCCGGTGAGAACAAGATGTATCAGGACCTCAAAAAAAGGTTTTGCTGGAATGGAATGAAGAGAGATGTGGCAGAACATGTGGCTACTTGTCTCACCTGCCAAAGGGTGAAGGCAGAGCACAAGAAGTCTGTAGGACTTTTACAGCCATTATCCGTCCCCGAATGGAAATGGGATTGTGTCACGATGGACTTTGTCATGGGGTTGCCACGGACAAAAGTTTACAAGGACGCCATCTGGATCATAGTTGATCGATTAACGAAGGTAGCACACTTTATAGCCATCAACATGACGTACTCCTTGGAAAGGCTAGCTCAACTATATGTGGAAGAGGTTGTAAGATTTTATGGGGTACCGGTAAACATTGTGTCAGACCGAGATCTGAGGTTTACTTCGAGATTTTTGCCTAAATTCCAGATTGCATTGGGAACTAATTTAAGCTATAGCACTGCCGCACACCCCCTGATGGACAATCAGAAAGAACAATCTAGACTTTGGAAGATATGTTGCGAGCATGTGCTTTAGAGTTTGGAAACAAATGGATTGATAACCTGGTCTGGGCAGAGTTCACTTACAATAACAGCTACCATTCCTTAGTTGGAATGGCGCCGTTTGAAGCTCTGTATGGAAAGAAATGTAGAACGCCTTTATATTGGGATAACATTGGAATTTGCTCCCTTTAGAGGTAGAAGAATTGGATGCCAGAGTTAGAAGAGGCACAGAAACAGTAAAAATAATTCAGGAACGGCTCCAAGCTGCTAAAAATTGACAAAAGAGCTACGCTGACAATCGATGACGAGACTTGGAATTCGAGGTGGGAGATCGAGTTTTTCTAAAACTCACACCACACCGAGGAAATCTCAGACAACTAAGAAAAGAAAAATTAAGCCCCCGATACATTGGACCATTTGAGATAAGCGACAGGATAGGTGAGGTAGTTTACCAGCTAATATTACGAGAAGAGTTATCGGGCATTCATCACATCTTCCACGTCTCCCAATTAAAGAAATATCAACCGTCACCCGAGCATGTTCTGAATAACGATCCGTTGAAATTGCAAACTAACTTATTATACGAGGAAAAGCCTAATGCGATTGTGGAACGAAGCGTAAAGGAGTTATGTGGAAAGAAAATTCCGATGTGTAAAGTATTATGGAGGCACTACGACATCGAGGAAGCAACATAGGAAACCGAAGAGTTTCTATGTAGAAAACATCAGGAGATTTTAGGTACGTGATCCTTAAAATTTCGAGAACGAAATTTTTCTAAGGAGGGTAGAATGTAACATCCCGACTAAGCACCTCAAAGTTAGCTTTGGCCATGGTAAGTTCGAATAAAAGTTTCGGGGTTAGTTTATAAAGAATAGTAAGTTTTGAGGTCATTTGGTAATTTTTAGAAAAATTAAGGGAAGAATTTTTCTTGGGGAAAAATGTTTCGGACATGTTTTTGAATTATTTGGAACTATCTCTTTAAAGTAAAAATGGAAATTTTAAGTTTAAGATGAGTTTTTTGTCATTTTTAAGATTTGGGGCCAACGTAGAAGTTTTAGAAAGTTGAGGGACTACTTACTTGGAGAGGTGGTAACGACATGACTGATATGAACATGTGGACAAAGGAGTGGGTGACACATGGCTGGTTGGTGCCATGTGTCTCATGCATGGAAAGCCAAACCATGCATGAATGACTATTTAGGGGGGGGGGGGGGGGTCGGGTCCAAAATGCTGAAAAAATATAGCTTTTTTTTTTTCCATTTCTCTACTCTTTCTCTCTCTTGTTTTTTTCTCTCTCCCCTCTCCCTCTCGGTCAACACTACACAAGCCTTTTCTTTTTTTTTTTTCTTTTCTTTTTTTCTCTCCCTCTCCCTCTCTCTCTTTCTCTCCCACTTTTCTCTTTGTTTTTCTTTCTCATTTTTTTTCTCTTCTTTTTTTTTCCTTCTCTCGGCTATCCTTCTCTCCAGGTATATATATTTTTTTAATTTATTTTTTTCTTTTTCTTTGTTTCTTTGAGAGCTTTATTCTATTTTTTTCTATTATTATTAGATACTATGAAGGTTTAATAGTTATTAATTTATTTTGGTCACCCATAATTTTTCTTAAAGAATTATTATAAAATTATTTTGGAGATTGTTTTAGAATTTCTTAGGGTTTAAAATAATTGTAGGTATACCCTAAGATTATTATGTGGTCATGGTTATATATTTTTTTTTGGGAGGTATTTGATTAAGTTTGGAATGATATTCTTTGTAGGTTTAACTCATTTCGCGGCACAAGGTGAGTTCACCGATCCCTTTTATGTTAAAATAAATTTAAATATTGTTCTTATATAGCATATTATTTTGTTATCAAATCTTGAAAAAATGCGCAAAATAATTTTCGGTGTTATATTACGGGTTACGCTAAAATGTGATATGTAATTAGCATATTTATATTTTAAATATTCGTTTATGGCACTAAAAAAAATATTTTTTAAATGTTAGTACCATATTCTTATTATTTCTTTTACTAGACACATTTCTTAAACAACCCTTTTGTTTTGAATTTTTTAGTTTAAAATTATTTTGAAGAAAACATTTTCAAAATAAGTGTTATTTCTTTTTGGGAAATAATATACTTAAATATTTCCCTTAGGTTTTAAGTTTTAAAATAACTTGGGGAAATTATTTTCAAACTATTACTATTTTTTTATAATATTTTTAATTCTTTTAAAAGTTTTTGAGTTTCAAGATTATCTTGAGAAATTATTTTTAAAATATTTATTATTTCTTTTTGGAAAGAATATTTTTACATATTTTATATTTTCGAAAAAAAAAGTTTTGAGTTTTAAAATTATTTTGGGATATTATTCTTCTAACATATTTATTATTTCTCTTGGGAATAATGTTTTTTTTTATATAAATACTTTAAGTTTCCTTAACCGGATTTTGAAATATATTATTTATTGGAAAAGTTATTCTTAAAATAGTAATTATTTATTACTTCTTTTGGAAATAATTTTTTAAAGATTTTCAATATTTTTATTGGGTTTGAAATTTAAAATTATCTTTAACATATTTATTATTTCTTTTTGAAATAATACTTTACATATTTTCTAGATTTTCTTAAAAAGGTTTTCTTGAGTTAAGAGAATATTTTCATAATATTGTTACTTTAAATACTCTTAAAGTATGATTTCGAAAAACGTTTACTAGTTATGTTTAAAGAATATTTCTCTACGGTTTTATTATTACTTTAAATCTTGGAAGTAGTAATAATTTCTTTTCGAGCAATATTTATCATAATTTTTGACACGCATATTGGCATAACCTATTTTATACCCGGTAATGTGTTTCAAAACTTACATTCCAAAGTCACATTTGCATGCCTACGAGTTTTACCCAGCGGATAGGGATTTTTCGATATATGAAGAGTTTTATGTGGATGATAGATAGCCTATAATTTTATAAAAATAGATTAAAAACCCTAATCCGGCAAAAAGGGGCATGGTATATATATATATATTTTGATCAACATGTCGAAAGAACTTGCACTATGCGTGGCTAGTCCCCCGTACGAGGGCCTCTTCCTAACGACATGCTTGATAGTGTTACTCTTGATCTGGATCTAGTTGATAGAGGACGTAGTATCGTCGGAGGGTTAGGCCCAAGGCGGTATTGCGTTTGACTCCGTATCATGCTCTGCGGTAGTAGCTATTTCCTGGAAGGTTGGGTCATTAGGGCCCACCGGCTTGGATAGCACAGGGCGGCCTGGTAAATAAGTCAGGGCTCGTTACCTGTTTATATATATGTTGTGTGAGGTTGAAAAATCGAACGTTCGTACAGTGTGTTTTGGAGTTCAGGCTGGCATTGAATACGGGATGTTGGAATTTGTCCGAAGACCCTGTTTCAGGTTCCGGACTCTGTCTGTTGAGCTTGTCATGGTGCATGCATATTTTTCTTAAAAATTTCAGGTGTCGTGGCAGCGCCGATGTGTATTGATTTGCTCAGACTTCCCGGCTATGCACGAACCCTTAAGAAAATTTATATTTTGCATAAAGGTTTTGAAAGCACTTACTTTGCTGGGATGATAAATCGTTTTATAAATATATATATACTTTACTCGTACGGGAAGCTCACGAATAGCACACGTGCACGTGAACTCATTGAGCGTCCATCGCTCATGTTTTCAAAATGTTTCTCCCCCCATTTTCAGATGACTTGGTAACTAGCTCGGGTTAGAGGAGCCATGGTGAGCCATCGAAGCCGGCATATTTGAAGTCTTCGATCTCTAGTGAAAAGATTTTGATTATATAGACTATGGACTTTGTGGCCTTAAACCGATGTATAAGTTTGAGAAGCTTTTGTTATAAAGTTATATTCAAACCTTTCTTTCTTCTCACATTATTTAATATAGAAATCCTCATTATAGCTCCTCCCGGTTGTACCTTAGTCTTGTATCTTTTGTAAGTTCAGTCCGAGAGGTACGCAGGTACCTTACTCTGCCGCAGTTGACCTAGCGGAGGGGTATGGTGTATCACATACATATACATATATATATACATATACATATACATATACATATACATATACATATACATATACATATACATATATATTTGTATATACATATATACATATATATATGTATATTTGTATATATATCACCACGCTATGCCGTGCAAGGTTGAAAGAAAATGGAAAGAGTATGTGCATAAGCACTTTTAAGTGTAGTAACTACAATCCAATGTTTGCAAAGAGTTTTAAATCTTATTTGGTTATTAAGTTTATAAAAGAGAACTTTATGAAATAATTGTAAAAAGTTTATTGCCAAGTAAAATATCGGTACCAGTGTAGTGGAAGTAAAATGGTGGACATTTGATTAGATATGCTCCTATTAATATCCTTGACTTATTGACCCTTTTGGAGATATATTTTATTGTTAGAAATATCAAAACCTATACGAGGAGAAAATTCTTCTCCATACTGTTCAGGAAAATATGTAGATCTATATAGACAATAAGTAGATCCGCTCTCTATATAAGCTGCAAAATATTCATCTTTAAATTGAGGATAAATTAATCCTATAGGTATATATATATATTATGAGGATTAATTATCTGGAGATGTAAATTGGTTTATCATTATGTTTGAGAGTTATCCCATGTTTGGTAATATAAAAAAGAGAAAATTTATCAAAAAAGTTGACTCCCAACAGTATTTCCAAAGTATCATCGTATCCTTCATTTTCTATCAATAATCGAATTGGAATTTGAGTTTTATTAAATTTAAGTTCAGTTTCTATTGCCGTATTAATTTCATAGATTTCTTCATTAAAATTAGTATATTGATAGGCAATATGTAGTTTGTAAAGAGTTAAATATCCGACTAATTTATAAGAAATAAAATTTTCCCTTGCTCTAGTATCTCTAAGGATTTGACAGTGACAAAATTTTTGTCCATTAAAATATTCTCCTTTTACTTTATAATTTGTTATTGATGTGTCTTATGGGGTATAACTAGATGAATGCAACAGACAAGTATTCCTATCATTGTATTATTAGAGATACACTTGAGTTGTCGAACTCGTGGAATAGAAAAGCTCAAATACTTACCGTCTCAACTAATATTTAGTCTAACAACTTGATCTTTTTGAGTAATTATTTTGAAAACTACTAAAAACAATTAAATGAAAGCAACAATTTAAAGGTATAAAATTTAGAAAAATAGTTTGAATGAAGGAATCCTCCTAACTTTTGTCAACTATTTCAATTGGAAAACTCTTAAGACAATGTTTGAAAACTAAGGTTAGGTTATCACATGGAAATCGGGTAATCCCTATCTCTAGGTGAAGGCCACTCTACTCACTAACCTTTAGAGGAGAATCTCTTCTGTCCCTAACCAATTATGATGCAATTATACTTAAGGGATCTAATAACTTAAAAGTGCAAAGAATATCTCTATTCAATTACCAACTTTTTTTTTTTCAATTAGTTGACCTTGATTGGTCTTCCTTTTTCAATTTCAACCAATCTTGTGAAATAATCGATTCCACACAAATCAATTATCATGAAAACGTAATCGAACAACAACTAACAGTAAAACAAACATCAATTGTATGAAATTCAAACCAAATTCTTCTCATCCAAAAGTTATGGTAAAACCTTCAATTTAAACAACGGAAAATTAGCTAGTAAACATCCTAACAATATTCAATTCAACAATAGAATTCATAATTAGCAAAAGAAAGGAGGCTAAGGCTGAAGAAGGGTTGAATCCACGGTTCCGCAAGCCACCCGAGCTCGTGTCTCGATTCGCTTGATGAAATCCAAAATTACTCCATACAATCTCTTCAATCTTTCCCCAAGAGCTTCAATTTAATGTTAAATATTGAGAATCTACGTAATCGAATAGGAATTGAGAGGGTTTTTCTTGCCAAGTTCCTCCTTCTAAACCTAAAATTGTTCAATCATGAAAAAGAGGACAAAATTCACAGAAAAATAGCTGAAAACGCATTAACTACGTTGCTGACGAGACCTACAACATCCGGTAGGTCGAGCCCTATCGTGAACGGTAGGTTTCTGTTCCAAATTGTCTTGAGTTCTTGAGACCTACTGCATCCGGTAGGTCTAGCCTACCATCCGTGGTAGGCTTATGTCTGGTTTCGCCTTTTTGTTCCTGGACCTACCGCATGCGGTATGTTAGCCTACCGTCGGTTGTAGGTCTCCTTCCTTGATGCCGCTAGCTTCTGTTTTTGCTAGTTTTCATTTTTATTTTCCATCTTCTTTATCGGGAAGCACCTAAGATAAGAATAGAGGTAGATGGTGTAAATTATACTTTTTATACATCAAAAACGACAAAAATAATACATATAAATGTAGTATAATATGGCACATATCAGTTATCCTCGGATTTTAATTATGTGATTAAGTTATCACGTTTTAAATTAGTGCCTACTTTGTTATCAAGATAGATTAATTTTGGGTAATTTTGTCGTTCATCAAATTATGGTTTAGGAGCTATGTTTATCTCAAAATCATCTAGTATAGATATATCTGCAATTTCGGGAGGATATATCTCTTATTAAATAATTTTGGTAGATCAATATATTCACCATCTTTAAAATACTCTATATTGTGATATTAGATATGGTATGATATCATGTAAGTTATTGAATAGGGTTTATTTCTATCATAGAAAAAATTATTTCTTTTAAAATCTTGTATTAAGGATAAGACCTTATCAAAGTATTTGTCTCTTAGAGTATAATAAATTTTTGGATATATATTAAGTATTAAGTTTTGATATTTCAGATTTCCTCTTAAAATTCCAAGAGTAGCTTCTTGTCAATGTTTAATTTTATTATCTACAATTGGTAAATCTAAAGGGGTATTTAATCTTTCCCAAAATGTAACTCTTATTATTATTTGGATAGCTCCTATATGAACCCATCTGATTTTATCTCTAATCTCCTCTGGAATTTTCTGTAATCTATCTTGTAAATCTTTCTTAAATAATAATGGTATCATTATTTTATTATTAGTTAGTTTCTTTTCTAAATCCTTCTCTTTTATACTAATGCCATAATATATATGGTGTTTTTTGGTAGGAAGTTTAAGTCTTTCTAAGGTAGATACTTGAAATCTAGAATGGGAATCTATAGTATAACTGGTTTTTTGTATTTTGGATAATAGCTTTCTATCTATTATCGTATCTTGGATGTATTCTCCTTCCTGTTCAAATATATCTATTATGGGTTTTTTAGAAGTTTATGCTTGTTCCGTCATTACTCTTATTTGATATTGCTGTAGTATTAAGTTTTTGTTCCGATGAAAATTTCTTCATCATATGCTATCATGTCAAAGTCTTCTGATCCATTTACCTGGATAAAATCTTCATTATCTATCGTTTCTTCTATGTCCTTGTCTATTTCTATGTTCTTTAATTAATCTTTTTGTGCACTCATTAGCATAGTGTCCTTTTTTCCTTGCAATAATAGTACTATCATTCATTTATTCTCTTCTTATGTCTTCTTCTATAAATCTTTTCTGTGGTAGACCGGTTTTTCGTTTATAATATCTAGGTTTTTATTTTCTAGACTATTTTTTCTTGGGATACCTCCTCTTTTTGTGTTCCTTTTTTATCTTTTGATAATAATAAGATGAGTCACATCCTATCATAGTAGGTAGTATAGTATTATCGCCACAGAGAGTGATTTCTCTTTTTAGTCTTTTACACCTTTTATATAGTATTGTTTCATCGCACCATGCACTAAATTTTTCTTGAAGAAAACTTATTCTCTTTCCTAAATGTCCTAGGTTCCGGGATTACAATTGTCTATTAATTTTTTTACCCCATGGATCCAATATCTTAGCATAAAACATAGTTAAAAAAAATTTAGGATCATTTATGCACATCTATAATAATAATCTTGGAAGACACAAATATATTTCTTAACTTCACATATATCATATAACTGTAATTTTATTAAGGCGTTTGAATATTTTCTTTGGGAATCCGGATATTTATAGTATTGTTCTTCTCCTGTAAATTCATCTCTAATAGCTTCGACTGCTCTTGATATCATGTTTGCTATGTATAAATTGGAACATATTTCACCAAAATTTCTCCAATATCTACTAACATTGTTAACTCAGGTTTTCTCCAAAAAGTTTTTTTGCAGTTTTATAATCCATTTTATGAACTGCAACTGCTAATCTTAAGGCTAGTTCCATTTATCAATAGCTTCTTCAACGTGTATAACAAAATCTAAATCTAAATATATCCCAAATGGATTAATTGACTTAGGTCTCATTTTATCAAGAGGAGTATAACCTTGTTCATCATTAGTATTTTTCTTATTTAAACTTGCCACCTCAGCGTAGCTTCTAGATGAAGGTCTAGTGTATCTAGAACTTGAGGAAACATCATTTGTATTAGTATTTTCCAGAAGAATTCATATTTAATATCGGTTTTAATATTAACAAGATCTAATTGAGATATTTGCTTCATTATCCTTTTTATTTCAGAGTCTAGGCTGATTCAATGTGATACCCCGTACCCCTCCGCTAGGTCAACTGCGGCTGGGTAAGATATCTGTATGCCTCTCGGCACTGGACTTGCAAAAACATAAAGCTATACATGAGGAAGGAACTAGAATGCGTCCCTCAAAACTAAACAGCGGAAGGAGAAAGACAGAATAATGTAAATATATCTTGATAAAAGAAAACTTCTCAAAACTTATACATATATTTAAGGCTGCGAGGCCAAAATCTTCATAAATCAAAGCCTTATGGCTAGAGGTGGAAGACCCCAAGGCTAAGGTATCCAACGGGCCCACATTAGTTCAACTAGCCAGATCTGGTTACCGAGTCATCTGAAAAAAAAGAGAAAACATTTTGAAAGGCATAAGCGATGGACGCCCAATGAGTTCACGTGCATGTGTGTTTTCCGTGAGTTTCTATACAGGTAAAATACTCTTTATAAAACGGTTTGACATGTGCGAAAAGAAATAATTTCATAAAAATCTCTTGTATGCAAGTTAGAAACTCTCTGAAGGGTTTGGTGGCAGCCGGGAAACCATGCATGCACCATGATAGGCTCAACGGACAGAGTCCGGATGCTTAAACGGGGTCATCGGAACAAGTTCCGGCATCCCGTAGTCAATACAGCCTGAACTCTAAAGCACATTGTACGAACGTTCGGTTTTTCAACCTCACACGACATATACACCTACAGGTACCGAGCTTGGGGGTACCTACTAGGCTGCCCTGTGCTACCCTAGCCGGTGAGCCCATCCTGACCCAACCTGATAGGAAATAGCCACTACCGGAGAGCATGATGCGGAGTCAAACGCAATACAGCTTTGGACCTAACCCTCCAACGGTACTACGCCCTCTGTCAACTGGATCCAGATCAAGAATAACACTACCAAGTATGTCGTTCAGAAGATGCCCTCGTACTGGAGACTAGCCACGCACAGTACAAGTACTCTCGACATGTTGATCAAAAATACATACCAAGCCCCTTCTTGTTGGATTAGGGTTTTAATTTATTTTTATAAAATCATAGGCCATCTCTCGGCCACACAAAACTCTTCGGGTATCGATTCCCTATCCACTAGACAAAACTCGTAGCCATGACAAATGTATCATGAATGTAATTTTGTAAAACCCATGAAAGCATTTGTTTTTCTCAAAACATGTCTTTTAAAATCATGTTCACCATGAAAGTATACTCATGTGACTTCAAAATATAAGTTTTAAAACATATTATCGGGTGTAAAATAGGTTATGCCAATATGCTTTCCAAAATCATGACAACTATTTCTCAAAAGGAAATTATTAAATACTTCAAAAAATTTAAAGTAATATATGAATAAACCATAGAGAAATATTCTTTTTAAATAGTACACATTTTTGATATCATAATATAAGAATATTTAAAATAAAAGTATTATGAAAATATTTTAATAATTCAAAAGCCTTTATAAGACTATTTAGAAAATATGTAAAGTATTATTTTTAAAAAAGAAATAATAAATATTTTAAAGATAATTTTAAATCTCAAAACCTTATAAGAATATTTAAAATATTTAAAATATTATTTCCATAGGAAAAAATAAATATTTTAAAAATATTTTTCCAAATAAATAATATATCTCAAAACCTTTTTTAAGAAAATTTAAAGTATTTAAAAATATTATTTCCAAAAAGAAATAATAATTATTTTAAAAATAATCTCTAAAAATAATTTTAAAACTCAAAACCTTTTTTCGAAAAATATAAAATACTAAAAAAATATTATCTCCGAAAAAATTAATAAATATTCTTAAAAATAATTTTTTCAAAATAATCTTAAAACTCAAAACCTTTAAAAGAATTTAAAATATTTAAAAATATTATTTCCAAAAAGAAATAATAAACATTTTGAAATTAATTTCTCAAAATCATTTTAAAACTCAAAACCTTAAGAGAATTTAAAATATTTAAAGATATTATTTCCAAAAATAAATAACACATATTTTAAAAAATAGTTTCTCATAATAATTTTAAAACTCAAAATCCAAAATAAAAGGATTGTAGAAACATTTCTAGTAAAAGCATCATGAAAATATGGCACTAACTTAAAACATATTTTAGTGCCATAAAAGAATATTTAAAACATAAATATTTTAATAACTTACCACATTTTTTAGCATAACTCGTAATATAACACCGGCAAATATTTTATGCATTATGTCAAGAACCAATGGTAGAGAAATATGCTTTTCAAGAAAAATAATTAAATCTTCTTTCAAAAGAAAAAAAAGGTTGGTGAACTCACCTGGAGCCGCGATATGAGTTAAACCTAGAAAGAATATCATTCCAAACTTAAACAAATAGCTCCATAAAAATATAACCATCACCCCATGATGATATTAGGGTGTACCTAAATTTATTCTAAACCCAAAGGAATTCTAAAAATATCTCCAAAATAATTTCATAATAATTCCTTATAAATTATGGGTTCTTAAAATAAATCCATAATTATTAAACCTTAATTTTATTTATTTTAGAAAATATAACCTAATAATAAAATAAAATAAAAACCTCTCCTAATAATAAAAATAGAATAAATAAATAAGGAGAAGAAGACTTACCTTGAGAGAGAGAGAGAGAGAGAGAGAGAGAGAGAGAGAGAGAGAGAGAGAGAGAGAGAAATCCGAGAGAGAGAAAAGGAAAAGAAGAAAGAAAGAGAAAGTGGAGAGAGAGAGGGAGAAAGAGAGAGGAGAGAACCGAGAGAAGAGGGGAGGAGAAATTGGGGAAGAAAGAGAGAAGAGGAAATAGATGAGAAAATACCTTCCCCTTGAACCCCTTTATATAGTCATGTGTGCATAGCTTAGCCTTATGTGATCAAGACACACGTGCCATGTGTCTACAATTTACCACCCCACTTGGCACCATTAATACCCATATTTGCACTAAAGTCTTCCAAATTTCTAGAGTTTCTACGTTGACCTCAAATCTTAAAAATGACTTAAAATTTATATTAAACTTAAAATATCAGTCTCCAACTTAAAGCGTTAAACACTAATAATTCTAAAAATGTCCAAAAAGTTTTCCAGCCAAAAATTATTCCTTAATTTTTCTAAAAATTATCAAATGACCCCAAAGCTTTCTATTCTTTATAAACTAATCCCGAAACATTTTTTTGAACGTATCACAACCTATGTTGACTTTGAGGTGCTAAGACCGGATGTTACATTCAAAATCACTCATCTTATTTTCGATAGATGCTCAATAAGAATTCTTTCTTGTGGTATTATTTTATCTAGTTCTTTTTTTTATTTTTACTTTAGGTGTTATTTTATCATTACATATTAATTTGTCTTCTTTTCGTTTTAGTCATGCAGATAAAGAATCATGTATCCATAATATCGTTTGATGAAGTTCATACATATCTTTTTCTAATCTTAAATTTTCGGATTCAATAAGTTTATACTTATTATCAATTTATACAAATGATAATAATTATGTTAGACATACGTTGTCTCTGGGATTTTTTAAATTCGTAAGTATTCGTAATTTTTCTTGATACTTTTCTTCGAAAATATCATTGTCCAAAGAGTTAGGATATGTAGTTATTTGAGTCTATACAGAAATGTTCATCAATCTTTCTTGATTTTTTTTATCTCATAATTTTGAAGCCATAATCGTTGTTTTAGACTTAATGCTTGCCATCTAATTACGATATCATGCAAATTCTAACTTTTGTATAAATCTTTATCTGGTTTTAAACCTTGTCTAAGTGTATATCTTGCTGTTATATCACTATATAAATTTAATTTTTCTTCTAAAGAGAGGGGTTCCTCTTTTTTGATATTTTCATAATACTGTAGGGTGGAGTCTTCCATTAAAATTTTTTTTTGTTATCAGTTTTTAAGACAGTTTTATAAGTTTACTTGGTCTGTTTAAGTACTTCTTCGAAATCTTTTCCTTATGACTGACTTTTCCTTATTTTTTTTTTCAGTATTTGTTATCGTCGGCTCTGATACCAAATTTCCATTGCCTTATCTGCTATAGTTTATGTACTTATCTTAATGTTGCAGTATATGTGCATAGTACCACTTAAACAAAATATCTGAGATATTATAATATTTATCAAATATTATCATTTTCAAACTTAGTATATCAATTATTATGAAAAACATTATCATTATCATATATATATATATCAGATGATTAGAACCAGAAGAGGTGGTGATTATGAATGTTCATATCTCTCATAGAAACAATAATCATTTATAAAATACTTCTTAATTAAAAGGTTCAACCATACTTCCATACCTTTTTGCCTCCTTTTTCACAGTTAATTACTGAGTATTACTTGAGACTTTTATTCAGCCTTCCAGATCCAACCTAGTGATCATAGGCAACTTCCCTGGAGTCTGCTTTAGTAATTAACAGCACAACTCTAATTCGTTTCCTACCTTATGGTGTCTAGAGTAAAAGAGTATAAATATAAAAAGGATTTTTATTCAAAGGGAAATATTTTACAATAGGATCTCTTGCTTCTATAAGAGATCAGAAGTTCTTAGCCTAGATACATAAGAGAGATTTTTTTTTTCTCTTTTGTCTTTCCGATGATCCTTTCATTTATTACATAGGCAATTATGGATGTGATTTCTAAATTTATTATATCCTTCATAGATGTGTTAGAGTCCATTCTCTTATCACCTTGGTTTCTCCACTTTGGAGTTTTCACTTTTTTGCAACCTTGAAATTTGCTTAATTTGGCTTTACTTCAGCAGCCTTGGAATTTGCAGCGTTTGATTTCCAGCCTTGAAAATTTGCGTATTTATCTTGAGGCGGTAGTAGGTGTATCATCTGCCACTTTTACCTTCCTTGAAATACAGTTGCACATGTATCTTTTGCATGTTTTCGAAATAGACAAAATCTCTGCATGGTGTCAGGACTTGACTTTATCTTTTTGGTTTCAGTTAATTTTATTTTCTAATTAATTAGATTTGAGGCAGCAATTGGAGTTGCTCAAGCTGGAGAGGTCATTATTGGGGAGAATGGTCCATTTTCAGTGTAGGTCCTGAACCCCTTCTTTTGGATGACCTCTATGGTAGATATAACTGTCCTCATACCTATAGCTCTTCTTTAATGAATATCTTATTTAGTGAATCTCATCATTCCCTTCCGTTCAAAGGCACCTGACATCAATACTTTCCGCTTTTATTAACTAATAAAATGGTAGGCATCATACATTTCATTCTCATAAAAGTCTGGTCCTGCTGACACAAGTTTGAGTAATAATGTATCTTTAGGTAAGATGGTGGGATTGTGTTGATAACAATCCCTGACTCCTTCTTGTATCCATTTTGGCAATTCCATTATCTCATTAAAACTTCCAATAGCCATATAAATTGTATTTATGGGTTTAAAATTGTACCATTTTCTTATGTCTTTGGGGTCAATCCCTTGAAGAAAGTTAACTGGGATAAATGCCCGAAAAATCTATATAAAGAGTCTGTTCTCTGCAAGGAATATAATTCCTGGATTATCGTGCTTTGTTCCATTACAGGAAATGGTAATTCTAGTATATTTAAAGATATCTATTTTTGAGATATATTCATCTAGGGTCTTAGAGATATATCTTCAGAAGAAGTTCTGGAGTTATCTAAAATTGAGGCTGTGACAAAAGTTTCTTTTGTTTCTTCATCTTCGAATGCTGAAGTTGATGGACTTAGTGCAATTATTTTAGCCTGTTTCAAAACATCAGCCATTTCATTTTCCAAGGTGCCGTATTTTTTAATAATTTCATTTTCAAATTTCGCGTAAGTTATCAGTATTTGTGAAACTTCTTTAGATATTGATCCAAAATTAGCTATTTCAATAATTTCTTCTGTGCAAAGCTGAAGCTTATCTACTATTTCTCCCATTTGCCCTAGGATATCAAGAATTTGTTGCCTTCGGACATTTTTGTCATATTTTATAACAAATATATCAAAAGAAAATTCAGTTAAATATGTCTACCATCTAATCAATCACTTGTACTCAGGTTTTGATGGCAAGTTATTTCAAATAATATTTTTTAAGGTAATAGAAAACAATAAAATTTACTACAAACTTTAATAATAACAAGTAATTCCTTTTCATTTATATGGTATCGTGTTTCAGTATCAGAAATGTCCCTGATGCATGTCTACATACCTTTTTAGAGGATTAGTCAGATTTTTTTTTTCCAAAATAGCCCCCCAACTTTCTTTAGAGGCATCTGTTTCTAAAATTAAATTATCTTCATCATTGGACAAAGACAGAGGTGGTAGTTTCTCACATAATACTTTTATAATTTTTACCTGATCAATAAGTTCTTGGGAGAATGAAAATATCTTATCTTTCTTTAACAATTTTTAAATGGATTCCTAATTTCCGGTAGTTGCAAGATAAACTCATAAGCATAATTTAATATGCCTAAAAAACTTTGAAGTTGTTTTCTATCAAGAACCTTATCAGGAAATCGATTAATCTTTTTTGCAATGTATGGCTGTAGTTCTATTCTTGATAACTTATTTTAAATCCTAAAAACTCTATTTATGATTCCTATTTTTGCCTTTTTTATGAGATAAACATAGTCCATGTTATAGACAAAGCTCTGCAAACTTATCTAGATGACTTAAATGTTCTGCTATCGAGTTACTGGCTACTAATATGTCATCTACAAACTCATAGCCATAGGAATAGGGTTTAAATATAGTATCTATTTTTCTCTGAAATATTTGGGGTGCATTTTTAAGTCCAAAAGGCATTACTAACTATTCATACCGGCCTTGTGGAGTAGAGAATGTTGTTAAGGGTGTATTATCTTTATGCATTTTTATTTGCCAAAATCCACTTTTACAATCGAATTTTAAAAATATGTTTTTATTATTTATTTGATTTATCAGGGTTTCTCTATGTGCTAAAATATACCGGTCAAAGATTGTAGCATCACTTAATTGCTTGTAGTTGACAACTACTCTTGCTTTCCCCTAATTTGTCCTATACGGTTTCTAACCATGAAAGCTGGTGATGAATGAGAAGACTTACTATCTCATATTACTTTTGAATTTAAAAGTTCTTTTATTTGTTTCTTAAATTCATCTTAATCCTGAGGGTTGTATCTCATATGTCTAACCCTTATACTTTATCTTTATCTTTTAACTCTATTTTGGCTTCGTCTTTATTTTCTCCCAAAAATTCGAATGGATTTTGGAGTAACAAAGATTAATTTTATGCTTATCTTTTCTAATTAGTCTCGGTATTGTTTTACCAGCACGATCTTTGTATCTAATAATATTTCTAATTTTAACATCATTCTATCTTTTGGTATAGTAAAACCTTTTTGATATACAATATCATATATATATACATATATTTACACACATATATACACACACACACATATATGTATATATATGCATGTGTGTACGTGTATACATATATATAATAAATATATATAAATATGTGTGTATGTATATATACATATATTTAATTTTATATGCGTATATATACATCTTTGGGCACTCATTAGCATAGTGTCCTTTTTCTTTACAATAATAGCATTGACGTTCATTTATTCTTTTCTCTCGTCTCCTTCTATAAATCTTTTTCTGTGGTAGACCGGTTTTTCTTATTTAATTTCGAGCTTTTCGCTTTCTAAAATATTTTTTCTTGGGTTATCTTCTCCTTTTATGTCCTTTTTTAATCTTTTGGTAATGATAAGATGAGTCACATCCTATCATAGTAGGTAATATAGTAGTATCAGAATAAAGACTAATTTTTCTTTTTAGTCTTTAAGATCGTTTATATAGCATTGCCTCGTCACACCATGCACTCAATTTTTCTTGGAGAAAGCTTATTCTTTTCCCTAAAGTATCTTGGGTTCCTGGATTATAACTATCTATCAATTTTTTACCCTATGGATCAGGTATTTTGGCATAGAACATAGCTAAGTAAAACCAAGGATCATTACAGGCACATCTATAGTGGTAGTCTTGGAAAACACATATATTTCTTAACTTCACACATAGTGCATAGCTGTAACTTTATTAGGGCATTTGAATATTTTCTCTGGGAATGGGGATCTCTATAGTATTGTCCTTCCCCTGCAAACTCAATTCTGAGATCTTCGAGTACTCTCTGTATCATGTTTGGTACATCCGAATCGGAAAATATTTCATTCTGAGTAAGGTCTCCGAAACATTTCCAATATCTACTAACATTGTTAACTAAAGTTTTTTCCAAAAACCATTTTGCCATTTCATAATCCATTTTATTAACTATGGCCGCTAATCTTAAGGCTAATTCCTGTTTATCGACAGCTTCTTCAATGTGTGTAACACAATCTAAATCTAAATATATCCCAAAGGAGTTAATTGACTCAGGGCTCATTTTATCAAAGGGAGTATAACCCTGTTCATCATGAGTATTTTTTGTAGTATTTAAATAGCCACTCCTACGTAGCTCCAGGTGTAGGCCTAGTGTATCTAGAACTTGAGGAAACATCATTTGTATTAGTGTTTTCTAGGAGAATTTCTGATTTAATATTGGCTTTAATATTAACAAGATCTAATTGTGATATTTGTTTTGTTATCCTTTCTATTTCAGAGTCTTAGGCTGATTCAAAATCACTCATCTTTTTTTAGATAAATATTCAATAAGAATTTTTTTCTTGTGGTAATACTTTATTTACCTTTTCTTTTACTTTGGGTGGTATTTTATCATTATATATTAGTTTGTCCTGTATTTGTTTTATTTGTTTAGATAAAGAAATCATGTACCCACAATATCGCTTACTATAGTTCATACATATCCCTTTCTAATCTTAAATTTCCAGATCTATAAGTTTATATCTACCATCCATTTATACAGATGATTATATTAGACAAACATTATCTCTAAGATTTTTTAAATTTGCAATTATTCGTAATTCTTCTTGATATCTTTCTTCCAAAATATTATTATCCTAAGAGTTAGGATTTGCAGTTATCTGAGTCTAGATAATATTTTTCATCAATTGTTCTTGCTTTTTTATTTCATAATTTTGAAGCCATATTCATTATTTTAGACTTAACGCTTGTCCTCTTATTACGATGTCATACAAATTCCAACTTTTATATAGGTCTTTATCAGGTTTTAAATCTTGTCTAAAGGTTATCTTGGTGTTATATCACTATATAAATTTAATTTTTCTTCTTTAGGGGGTTCCTCTTTTCTAATATTTTTATAATACTGTAGGGCAGAATCATCCATTACAAAACATTTTCGCTCTAAGAGTCTTTTTTAGATATATTTTATCAAAATAAGTTTATCCTTAAATCATTCTCTAATGACTGACTTTTTACCGTCTTTTTTTTTTATCGTTGGCTCTGATACCACTAAAGAAAAATTGGACTACCACAGGAAAAGATTTATAGAAGGAGACGATAGAAAAGAATAAATGAATGTCAATGCTATTATTGTAAAGGAAAAGGACACTATGCTAATGAGTGCCCAAAGCGATTTAATAAGAAGAAAATTGAAATAGATGAAGATATAGAGAGATGATAACTAATGAAGATTTTATCCAGATAAATAGATTAGAAGACTTTGAAATGATGGCATCTGATGAGGAAATCTTCATTGAAATAGATACTGAATACTATAGTAATATTGCATCAGAGTAATGATAGAACAAGCAGAGACTTCTAAAAAATCCATAATAGACATATTTGAACAAGGAGAATATAGCCAAGATACAATAATAGATAGAAAAGTATTATCCAAAATACAAAAACTAGTTATACTATAGATTCCCATTCTGGATTTTAGGTATCAACCTTAGATAGACTTAAACTTCTTGCCAGGTAACACCATATATATTATGGCATTAGTATAAAAGAAAAGGCTTTAGGAAATAAACTAATTAATTGAATTATTCACACCTATAAAAGGGATACTGGCCAGCTATACCAGGAGTCTTTCATTTGAAATGTCACTATGCTTAAGACATGCAAGTCAGACCAGGAAAGAGGGAAGCCCGTCATAGAGCAGTCGACTAGAACTAAAAGATTGCAAGTCGGTTGTACCGCACGCATGCGTGAATCTTTTAAGTCTTTACTGTATTTACGACTCCATTCACTTTCAATGTCAACTTACTTCAAATATAGCACAGTGGTAAGCCGGTTCGAATCTTATCTGAACTGTGAGAATAACTCACTAAGCCGTCCCATAAAGGGGTCATTCCCCATAATAAAATAATGATCAAATTATTATCTAAAAAAGATTTACAAGATAAATTATAGAAACTTCCAGAGGATATTAGAGACAAAAATGGATGGAAACATATAGGAGCTATTTAGATTATAATAAAAGATACATTTCGAGAAGAATTAAATACACCTTTAGACTTAGCAGTTATAGATAATCGAATAAAACATCCACAAGAAACTACTCTTGGAATTTTAAGAGAAATCGAAAACTCCAAAAGTTAATATTCAACATATATCCAAAGATTTCTTATAATTTAGGAGATAAGACTTTGATAAGGTCTTGTTCTTAATACAAGATTTTAAAAGAAATGAATTCTTCTATGACGGAAATAAACCCTATTCAATAACTTATATGATATCATATGCCCTACCTAATACTCATAATACCTAGTATTTCAAAGATAGTGAATATATTGATCTACAAAAATTATTTAATAATTTAGGACGGATATATCCTCCTGAAACTGCAGATATATCTATATCAAATGACTTTGAAATAAATATAGCTCCTAAACCCTTATTCGATGAACGACCAAATTACCCTAGGTTTAACCTATCTTGATAATAAATTAGGTATTAATTTAAAACATTATACTTTTAATCACATATTTAAATCATAAAATAACAAATTATAAAATACAATGAGAATATTTTAATGGATGAAACTTTTACCCTTGCCATATCCTTATAGGTATGGGAGCAAGTGAAAATTTATTTCCTATAAATTAATTGGATATCTAACTCTGTACAGATTAAATACTGCTTATAAATATACTAACTTCAATGGAGAAATCCATGAAATTAATATGGCAATAGAAACTAAACTTAAATTTAACGAAACTCGAATTCCAATTCGACTAGTAATATAAAATGAAGGATATAATAATACTTTCGAAATAATGTTAGCAGTTAACTTTTTGGATACAGTTTCTCCTTTTAATATTATCCAACATGGGATACCTCTTACTCATAATGAAAAGCCAATTTACATCTCAAGATGATTAATCCTCATTGTATTTATATACCCATCGATTATCTTATCCCCAATTTAAAGCTGAAATATTTTGCAGCATATATAGATAGCGGATCTACTTATTGTTTATATAGATCTACATGTTTTCCTGAACAATATAGCAAAGAAATTCCTCCTCGTATAGGTTTTGATATTTCTAATAATAAAATTATACCTCTCTAAAAGAGTCCCTAAGATATTAACAGGAGCATACTTAATAAAATGCCCCCCTTTTTACTTTCATGATATTGGTATCGATATCCTACTTGGAAATAATTTTTTACAATTATTTCATAAAGTTCTCTTTGATACCCTCAATTACCAAGTTCAATTTAAAACCCCTTGCAAACATTGGATTGTCGTTACTAAATTTAAAACTGCTTATGCTTGCAGACTTCCTATTTCCTTTCAACCTCACGCAGCCTGGCCTGGTGATATTGGATTTCAAAAACATCCCATTATACCAAAAGGTAGAATGATGTTAAAATTAGAAACATTTTTAGATACAAAGATAATATTGGTAAAACAATACCAAGATCAATTAGAAAAGATAAAGTTATAAGAGTTCTATGAGATATAACCCTTAGGATTAGGATGAATTTAAAAAACAAATAAAAGAACTCTTAAATTTAAAATTAATTTGGGATAGTAACTCTCCTCATTCGTCGCCAGCCTTCATGGTTCGAAACCATCCAGAACAAATTAGGGGAAAACTAGAATGATAGTTAATTACAAACAATTAAATGACGCTACTATCTTTGACGAATACTTTTTGCCACATAAAGAATGCCTGATAAATCAAATACAGAATAAAACGATATTTTTTAAATTTGATTGTAAAAGTGGATTTTGGTAAATAAGAATGCATAAAGATAGTACACCCTTAACAGCATTTTCTACTCCAAACAAGCCAGTATGAATGGTTAGTAATACCTTTTGGACTAAACAATGCACCCCGAATATTTCAAAGAAAAATGGATAAAATATTTAAACCTTACTCTTATTGCTATGTGTATGTAGATGATTTAGTAGCCACTAACTCAATAGATGAGCATTTAAGTCATCTAGATAAATTTGTAGAACTCTATCCGCAATACAGACTATGTTTATCTCAGAGAAAAGCAAAGATAGGGACATCCAAAATAGAGTTTTTAGGATTTAAGATAAGTTCCCAAGGAATTGAACAAAACCTCACATTGTAGAAAAAATTAATCAATTTCCTAATAAGCTTCTTGATAAAAAAACAACTTCAAGTTTTTTTATGCTTCCGTTTTTATCCCACAACTAGCAGAGATTAGAAAACCATTTAAAAAATTATTAAAGAAAGATCAGATGTTTTCATTCTCCGAAAAACTTATTGATTAGGTAAAAAGAATAAAAATATTATGCGAAAACTTACCACCTTTGTCTTTACCCAATGATGAAGATAATTTAATCTTAGAGATAGATGCCTCTGAAGAATGTTTGGGAGCTATTTTGAAAAAATTTTCTAACGAATCCTCTGAAAAGGTATGTAGATATGCATTAGGAACATTTTTTGATACTGAAACACGATACCATATAAATGAAAAAGAATTACTTGCTGTTGTTAAAGGTTGTAGTAAATTTTATTATTTTTTATTACCTAAAAAATTATTACTACATACTGATAATACATATTTAGCTTAGTTTTCTTTCGATATATCTGTTATAAAATCTGACAAAAATGCTTGTGCAGATTTCTTAACCAGGGATGGAAAACTAAAGGCAACAAATTCTTGATGTCCTAGGACAAATGGGAGAAATAGTAGATAAGCTTCAGTTTTGTACTGAAGAAATTATTGAGATAGCTAATTTCGGATCTATATCTAAAGAAGTTTTGTAAATACTGAAAACCCAACCAAATTTAGAAAGGAAATTATTAAAAAATATAGCATTTTGGAAAATGAATTGGCTGATATCCTAAAACAGACAAAAATAATTGCACTAAGCCCTTCAACTCCAGCATCTAAGGATGAAGAAACAAAAGCTTCTAACACAGCCTCAATTTTAGATAACTCTAGAACTTCATCTAAAGACTTATCTCTAAGACCCCAGACAAATATATCTAGGAAACAGATATCTTTAGATATACCTGAATTACTAGTTCCTGTAATGGAACAATACACGATAATGCAATAATTATATTCCTTGTAGAAAACAGATACTCTTTATATAGATTTCACGAGAATTTATCCCAGGCTAAATTTTCTTCAAGGGGCTAACCCTAAAGATATAAGAAAATACTACAATTTTGGAGCCATAAATACGATTTATATGACCACTTGAAGCTTCGATGAGATAATGGAACTACCAAAATAGATACAACAAAGAGTCAAGAATTGTTATCAGCGCAATCCCACTTTCTCCCCTAAAGATATTATTACTCAAATTTGTATCAGCAGGACCAGACTTCTATGAAAATGAAAGATATAATGCCTATCATTTTATTCAACTTATATAAGCAGAAAGTACTTATATCAGATGTCCCTTGAATGGAAGGAAATGATGAGATTTTCTAAAAAGGAGATTCATTATAGAAGAGCCATAGGTATGAGAATAGTTATATCTACCATGGAGGTCATCCAAAAGAAGGGATTCAGGACCTATACGGGAAATGTTCCATTTTCTCTTGTAATGACCACCCCAGCTAGAGCAGCTCCAGTTGCCGCCTCAAATCTAATTAATTGGGAAATAAAATTAATTAAAACTAGAAAAATAAAATCAAATCCTAACGCCATGCAGAGATTTTGTCTTTTCATAAACATGTAAAAGATAGGTGTCCTACTTGTATTTTAGGAAAAGAAAAAGAAAAAGAAAAAGAAGTAGATAATACACCTACGACTTCAAGATAAATACAAAGACCCAATTCTAAAACAACTGAAGAAAAGATAGTTTACACAAAGTTCAAGATAGTAGAAAACTCCAAAGCGGAGATACCAAAGCGATAGGAAGATGGACTTCAACACCTTTGAAATCAGCTATGAAGGATGTATGAAATCCGGAGGTCACATCCAAAAGTGCCTATAAGAACGAGAGCTACGTAATAGATAGGATCATCAAAGAAAGAAAAAGAAAAAATAGAAACCTCTTATGTATCTAGCTTAGAAACTTTTGATCTCTTATAGAAGCAAAAGATCATATGTAAAATATTTCCTCTTGAATAAAAGAACTTTTCATATTTCCACTTTTTACTCCATACACCCTAAGGTAGGAAACGAATTAGGATTGTGCTAATTGCTGAAGAAGACTCTAGGGAAGTTACGTAAGACCCCTAAGTTGGAGCTGGAATGCTCAATAAAAGTCTCGAGTAATGGGTGGTAATTAGACGGTCAAAAAGGAAGTAAAAAGGTATGGAAGTGTGGTTGGGACTTTTAATTATGAAGTATTTTACTAAGGATTATTGTTTCCATAAGAGATCTTTACATTCATAATCACCACCTCATCTGTTTTTAATTATTTGATATACATGATAGTGACAATTGTTTTCATAATAATTTATATTTTTAAGTTTAAAAATGATAATCCTTGGTAAAGGTTATAGTATCCTAGAGATATTATTTCATTTAAGTAGCACTACATATATAGACTACAACATACTGATAAAAACGTAATTCTTAGCAGAACAGATAAGGCCAATTCTTTAGAGGTATCAGAGCCGACGGTTAAAAAAAAGTGTAAAAAGTCAATCATTAGAAAAGAATTTAAGGATAAACTTATTTTGATAAAATATATCAAAAAGAGATTCTTAGAAGGAAAATGTTTTGTAATGGATGATTCTGCCATACTATATTATGAAAATATTAGAAAAGAGGAACCCCTCTCTAAAGAAAAAATTAAATTTATATAGTGATATAATACCAAGATACACGTTTTCATATGAGGTTTAAAACCTGATAAAGGCCTATACAAAAGTTGGAATTTGTATGATATCGTAATAAGAGGACAAGCATTAGGTCTAAAACAACGAATATGACTTCAAAATTATGAAATAAAAAAGCAAGAACAATTGATGAAAAATACTGTTTGGACTCAGATAACTACATATCCTAACTCTTGGGATAATGATATTTTGGAAGAAAGATATCAAGAAGAATTACGAATACTTGCAAATTTAAAAAATCTTAGAGATAACAATTGTCTAATATAATCATCTGTATAAATCAATAGTAGATATAAAATTATAGAATTTGGAAATTTAAGATTAGAAAAGGATTGTATGAACTACAAA
This sequence comes from Catharanthus roseus, assembly GCA_028651295.1. NCBI lineage: Eukaryota > Viridiplantae > Streptophyta > Magnoliopsida > Gentianales > Apocynaceae > Catharanthus > Catharanthus roseus. The sequence goes on along the minus strand of JAPQWS010000159.1, from coordinate 33,765,657 downwards.
AAATGATATTGTGGGTAAATGATTCTTTATCTGAACGACTAAAACAAATAGAGGAAAAATTAATATATAATGATAAAATACCACCAAAAGTAAAAGAAGTAGATAAACTATTACCACAAGAAAAACTTATAATTGAACATTTATCTAAAATAAGATGAGTGATTTTGAATCAGCCTCAGACTCTGAAATAGAAAGGATAACAAAACGAATATCACAATTAGATCATGTTAATATTAAACCCGATATTAAATAAAAAATTCTCCCTGAAAACACTAATACAAATGATTTTTTCTCAAGTTCTAGATACACTAGGCCTACACTTAGGAGCTATGCAGGAGTGGCTAGTTTAAATACTACGAAAAATACTCGTGATGAACAGGGTTATACTCCCCTTGATAAAATGAGACCTGAGTCAATTAACCTCTTTGGGATGTATTTAGATTTAGATTGTGTTACACACGTTGAAGAAGCTATCTATAAATGGGGATTAGCCTTAACAATAGCGGTCACAGTTAATAAAATGGATTATGAAACGGCAAAAAGCTTTTTGGAGAAAACTTTAGTTAACAATGTTAGTAGATATTAGAAAAGTTTAGGTGACCTTACTAAGAATGAAATATTTTTCAATTCGGATGTTGCAAACATGATATCGAGAGCAGTCAAAGCTATCAAAAAATTGAGTTTGCAAGGGAAGGACAATACTATAGAGATCTCGATTCCCAAAGAAAATATTCAAATGCCCTAATAAAAATACAGCTACGCGATATGTGTGAAATTAAGAAATATATGTGTTTTACAAGATTACTACTATAGATGTGCCTCTATTTGATCCTAATTTTACTTAGCTATGTTTGATGTCAAATACCTGATACATGGGGTAAAAAATTGATAGATAGTTATAATCCAGGAACTCAAGATACTTTAGAGAAAAGAATAAGCTTTCTCAAAGACAAATTGAGTACATGGTGTGAAGACACAATGCTATATCAATGTTATAAAAGACTAAAAAGAAAAATTATTCTTTGTTGTGATAATACTATATTACCTACTATGATAGGATGTGACTCATCTTATTATTATCAAAAGATTAAAAAATGACATAAAAAGAGAAGATATCTAAAGAAAAAATATTTTAGAAAAGGAAAAGCTCGATATTACAAAAGAAAAACCAGTCTACCACAGAAAAAGATTTATAAAAAGAGACAAAAGAAAAGAATAAATGAATGTGAATGCTATTATTGTAAAGAAAACGGACAGTATGCTAATTTGTGCCCAAAGATATATATATACACATATAAAATTATATATGTATATATATACACACATATATATGTATATATTTTCATATATATATGTATGTATGTATACATATACACACACACATACACACATGCATATCTATATATATGTACATCTATATATATATGTGTGTGTATATATGTATGTTTATATATATGTATATATGTATATACATCTATATATTATATATATTTGTGTGTGTATATATATTTATATATGTATGTATATACATATGTGTATGTATATATATTTGTGTATATATATGTACATGTATATATGATATTGTATGTCAAAAACGTCCTACTATACCAAAAGGTAGAATGATATTAAAATTAGAAACATTATTAGAAATATTACAGAAGTAAGAGATCCTATTGTAAAATATTTCTTAAATAAAAGAACTTATCATATTTCTACTTTTCACTCCATACACCCTAAGGTAGGAAACGAATTAAGGTTGTGCTGATAATTGCTGAAGGAGACTCCAGGGAAGTTACCTGGGGCCTCTAAGTTGGAGCTGGAATACTCAATATTAGTCTCGAGTAACGCTCGGTAGTTAGATGGTCAAAAATGAGGCAAAAAGGTACAGAAGTGTGGTTGGGCCTTTTTATTAAGAAGTATTTTATTAAGGATTATTATTCCTATGAGAGATATCTATATCTATAATCATCTTCTCATCTGCTTTTAATCATCTAGTATACATGATAATGACAATGGTTTTAATTATCTACAACCACACATATATATATGTGTATATACGTACATATATATAAATATATATGTATATATACTAATATATATGTTTATATATGTATATTATATATTTATGTGTGAATATATATGTACATACACAAATATATATGTGTGTGTGTATATGTGTGCGCATGTGTATATGTATATATATACATGCTTACATACATATATATACATTCATACATGTATGTATATATATGTATGAATACATATATATGCATATATAAACACATATATATACATTCATATATATATATATAAAAACATATATATACATATATACATGTATATACATAATTATATGTTTTGGTATCAGAGCCCTCGAGCGATCAAAGAAAAAGAGTAAAAGTGAGTCAGTAGAAAAAGATTTTAAGGATAAACGTAAATAGACAAAGTAAACTTATAAAAAGTATCTTAAATATTGATAGTAATAATGGATGATTCCACCCTATAGTATTGTGAAAATATCATAAACGAGGAACCCCTCTCACTAGAAGAAAAATTAAATCTATATAGTGATATAACACCAAGATATATGTTTAGACAAGGTTTAAAACTAGATAAAGATCTATATGAAAGTTGGAATTTGTATGATATCATAATTAGAGGGCAAGCGTTAAGTCTAAAACACGATTATGGCTTCAAAATTATGAGATAAAAAAACAAGAAAGATTGATATAAAATACTGTATGGACTCAGAAAACTACAGATCTTTACTCTTGGGACAATGATATTTTAGAAGAAAGATATCAAGAAGAATTACGAATACTGAAGAATTTAAAAACTCTCAGAGATAACGTATGTCTAATATAACTACCTGTATAATGAGATAATAAATATAAGCTTATAGAATCAAGAAATTTAATATTAGAAAAAGATATGTATGAACTTCAACAAACGATATTATGGATATGTGATTCATTATCGACACGACTAAAACAAATAGAGGATAAATTACTATGTAATGATAAAATATCACCTAAGGTAAAAAAAGAACTAGATAAAGTATTACCACCAGAATGAACTCTCATTGAGCATCTATCTAAAATAAGATGGGTGATTTTGAATCAGCCTCAAACTCTGAAATAGAAAGGATAATGAAGCAAATATCTCAATAAGATCTTGTTAATATTAAAACCAACATTAAATCAGAAATTCTTCCGGAACTACTAATACAAATGATATTTCCTCAAGTTCTAGCTACACTAGACCTTCACCAAGAAGCTACGCATAGCTCTGGTTGAGCAATATTTTTTCTTTGTTTTTTTTTTTTTTTTGTAGAAAGCTCGACCAGCAAGAAAAAGTGTTTGGCCGAAGCCAAAAAGAGTACTTGCTAGTGCAGCTATGCAGTAGAAGGGAAGGAGCCGACGGAGACTGTAGGTTATTTAGCTTTCCAACTCGCGGATTCTTATCTATATGAATATGCCCCTCCTTTCTAGTTCACTTTGAACCGTCTTTCAATCTTATGCTATTTTCTTGACACAGAAAGCCCGTACTAAATTTTCAATGTAGGAGGTCTAAATTCTCAAGGTGCAAAGACTATATTGACGGAGCTACTTCTAGCTGTGTGCCTGGTGCCTAGCCTTTTCAAGAATATTTTCAGGGACGAGCGGGGTGGCAAATTTAAATACTAAGAAAAATTACGATGAACAAGGTTATACTCCTCTTGATAAAATAAGACATGAGTTAATTAACCTATTTGGGATATATTTAGACTTAGATTCTGTTACACACGTTGAAGAAGTTATCGATAAATGGAATTAGCCTTAAGATAAGCAGGCACAGTTAATAAATGGATTATGAAACAGCAAACAACTTTTTGGAGAAAACCTTAGTTAACCGTGTTGGTAGATGTTGGAAAAATGTAAGTGACCCTACTAAAAATGAAATATTCTCTGATTCAAATATAACAAACATGATATCAAGAGCAATCAAAACTATTTGAATCGAATTTGCGGGAGAAGGACAACACTATAAAGATCCCGATTCCCAAAGGAAATATTCAAATGCCTAAAATTGCAGCTATGTGATATGTGTGAAGTTAAGAAATATATCTCTGTTTTCTAATATTACTATTATAGATGTGCCTCAAATGATCCTAAATTTTATTTAGATATGTTTTATGCTAAAATACCCGATCAATGGGGTAAACAATTAATAGATAGTTATAATCCTGGAACCCAAAATAATTTTGGAAAAAGAATAAGTTTTCTTCAAGAAAAATTAAGTGCATGGTGTGACGAAGCAATACTATATAAAAGGTCTAAAAGGCTAAAATGAGAAATTACTCTTTGTTGTGATAATACGATATTATCTACTATGATAGAATGTGACTCATCTTATTATTATCAAAAGATTAAAAAAGGGACATAAAAAGAGAAGATATCTAAAGAAAAAATATTTTAGAAAATGAAAAGCAAGATATTATAAATGAAAAATAGGTCTACCACAGAAATAGATTTATAGAAGAAGACGTAAGAAGAGAATAAATGAATGCCAATGCTATTATTGTAAAGAAAAAGGACACTATGCTAATGAGTGCCTAAAACCATTTACAAGAAGAAAATAGAAATAGATGTGGATATAGAGGAAATGATAGATGATGAAGATTTTATCCAAGTAAATAGATTAGAAGACTTTGAATGATGGCATTTGATGAGAAATTTTCATAGAAACAGACACTGAATACTATAGCAATACCGAATCAGAATAATGACAGAACAAGTAGAAACTTCTAAAAGTCCCATAATAGTATGTTTGAACAGGAAGGAGAATATAGCGAAGATATGATAATAGATAGAAAATTATTATTCAAAATACAAAAAACAGGTTATACTATTTTCCCATTCTAGATTTCAGGTATCTACTTTGGAAAGACTTAAACTTCCTGCCAGAAAACACCATATGTATTATGGAATTAGTATAAAAGAAAAGGCTTTAGAAAATAAACTAACTAATAATAAAGTAATGCCACCATTATTATCTAAGAAAGATTTACAAGATAGATTACAAGAACTTCTAGAGGAAATTAGAGATAAAATATGATGGGTTCATATAGGAGCTATTTAAATAATAATAAAAGCTATATTTTGAGAAGGATTAAATACCCCATTAGATTTAGCAGTTTTAGATAATAGAATTAAATATCGACAAGAAGGTACTCTTGGAATTTTAAGAGGAAATCTGAAATATAAAAAATTAATATATATCCAAAACTTCCTTATAATTTGGGAGACAAAGACTTTGATAAGGTCTTATCCTTAATACAAGATTTTAAAAGGAATATTTTTTCTACGATGGAAATAAACTCTATTCAATAACTTACATGATATCATACGCCCTATCGAATACTCAAATACAGAGTATTTTAAAGATAGTGAATATATTGATCTACCAAAATTATTTAATAATATAGGACATATATATCCTCTTGAAATTGCAGATATATCTATACCAAATGACTTTTAAATAAATATAGCTCCTAAACCATCATTTGATGGACTACCAAATTACCCTAGAATAACCTATCTTGTTAACAAAGAGGGTACTAATCTAAAACATGATAATGTAATCACAGACATAAATTCGAGGATAACAAACTATAAGATACTAGGAGAATATTTTAATGGGCGAAATTTTTGTCCTTGCCAAATCCCTATAGATACTGGAGCAAGGGAAAACATTATCTCTTATAAATTAGTCGGATATCTTACTTCTTATAGACTACATACTACTTATGAATATACTAACTTCAATGGAGAAATTCATGAAATTAATATGGCAACAGAAATTGAACTTAAATTTAATAAAACTCGAATTCCAATTCGATTATTGATAGAAAATGAACGATATAATAATACTTTGAAAATAATGTTGGGAATTAAATTTTTGGATATAGTTTCTCCTTTTAATATTACCAAACATGGGATAACTCTCACTCATAATGATTGATAGAGTTGATTTTTAATACAAATAAACACTTTAAGTTTTAATTATTAGCCTTTGAAAATATTTTATTTATATATTAGTCCTAATTATTATATTTAATTTATTTTATTTATCTTTTGCAGATTTCTAAAAAAAGAATGGAAAATAAAGATTCCATATTAAATTTGGTAAAGGGAAGAAAGAGTGCACATGGTCATTGGAGAATAAAATATAAAAAATAATAATAATAATAACAATAAAGCATATTACTTACTGCAGTACTTGAATCCTTTAAGGATTAGGATTAGAACTTTAGTAGAATCTTTTAAGGATTAGGATTTTAGTTGAATCCTTTAAGGATTATGATTTTGCTTCTCTTTTGTCTATTTATAGAAGAGCCACACAAGAAGGGTGAGGAGAAGATCAAGAGGAAAAGAGAGCAGGGGGGGGGGGGGGACAGCAACTGCGGAAGCAGCTGCCGGAGCTACAATGAGAGAAAAAGAAAAGCATCCACAAGACGGCCACAATTTGAAGCAGCAAATCTAAGGAGCAGCAGCAAAAAATTATTTGGAGGAAAAAGCCATGATCTACAAATTGGTTCCTTCTTTCCCTTTAACCATGAACTAATTTTCTTTTTAGAATGTTGATGAAACTCTAGCCATGTAACTTTAGTTTATTTTATTTTTGGATATTTATTCTATTATTTACGCGATTACATATCATGGGATATTCTTGGTTTGATGCAATTAGTTCTTTGTGATTATTCTTGTAGCATAATTGTTTGGGTTAACTGATACTTTTTAATCCATGCTTAATTCTTGTAATTTTGAGTATGAGAGATTTGTGATTTTTCATGTATATTGTGGGTTTTAGAATTGAATAGTTCATGCTAATTTTAGATGATTTATGTCATAGAATTGAATAAGTCATGCTAATGGTTAGATGGGTTATGTCATGCATTTAAACACAATATATTTCTTTAGTGAATCGAAACTTGTAGCCTAGATCACCATATAAAGGTTTAATCTTTTCGCCTAAATAAAATTAAATCATTGTTATATAGGTTAGTGGTGGATTCAAGGTTCTAAATCATCTCTTTGGTGAAGCTCTTGTTATATTTTTAATTTAGTTATTTTATTTATTAGTTTTACTTAATTTAGGAATAATTTTTAGATAATATAATTTATTCTTCTTTTTATACAATTAATTTAGGAATATAGTAATTTTTGTAGTTAAGTCTTTCTCTGTGGTTCGATACCCTGATACTTTCATATTACATTGATCTTGTGCACTTGCAAGTATTGGGTTTAAAACTTAGTTAGAAAATTCTCGATAAAGTTTTTGGCACTGTTGCCAAGGAAAGGTTAAATTAATTTCTTGTATTATTGTATTCTAAATTTGTTAGTATTTTTATTTATTTATTTCATTTTTTATTTTTCTTGAGAAAAAAAAGAATTTTTTTTGTTCTCTTAGTTGTGGGGGAGAAGATGCTTTTATTCTGGTGTCAAATTTTGTTTATTTTTTTATTTTTATTTTTCTCGGTTTTTGTTCAATTTTGCTGATTTTTATTTTATTTTATTATTTTTCTACATTATTTTGAGAAAATACCAAAAAAAATATGAGTTCACTTAAAGAATGATTCTTTTTTAGTTCCTTTAAAAATGTCTTGAATATGTTGAGAAAAGCACTTGTTTTCTTGTTTTTAATTAGGGTGATGAACTTATGTTCTATATCTGTTATAATATTTGCATGAATTACACTTGAGCACATGGGTTATTGTCAGTGTTTAATAAATCCTTTATGTTATTTTTTAGTTGCATAAAGTTAATGAATCTCTTCCCTACATTCTAGAACTTACTTGAGTACCTATTGAGTAGAAATAGAAAGGTTTTCTCGGTTTGACTCAGAGCCGACGGTCATAGGCCTTTTTTGAGTCATTTGTGCCTTTCAAGCTTACCAAATTTCATAATTTTTACCTTAGTACCTTTTGAGCCTTAAATGTTATTTCTTTCTTTAAACTACTTAAATATTAACCCTTAATCTTGTAGAGAACTTAGTGCAAACTTCTAACGTGTGCTTAATAATGGGTTGTTATTTTTGTGTTATGGAAAGAGGATATGTTATTTTGATAAAAGGGAGAAGAAAAAGAAAAAAAATATATGACTTGTTGTGCTGAAAAGAAAATATATATATAAATGTATTAAGCTGGAAAAAAAAGAAAAAGAAATAAAAGTTGATACATGATTCTTACAAGTCATAAGGTGCAAAGAAGAAAAAATTCAAGAGGCCCAAATTTGTGAATGTAAGAAAAAGAATGGCCGTAAATGATGAAATTTTGAGAAAAAGAAGATGGTAGTTGGTGAATGTATTAATTGAGAAAAAAGGGAGGAGAAACAAGGTTAGAAAGTTTGTTGAAATTTTAAAATATCCATATCTTTTGCAAGCTCCTTTTTCTTTGATTTTGAATTCCTTACCTTTGTTTGATAATCAGCGCCCTAACCTTACATTACAAGCTTTAAAGTCCTACCTGATCTGAGTTGAGTTTGAGAATCCTTGATTAGTGGAGAGAAGGTACAAAGAGTGAGCTTATAGGGTGAACATTTGTTGAGATTTGTCTGTTATGTGCAATTTGAAAATTTTGTTTAGTATTTTTTCTACACTCTCTTATGACCACGATCACACCTTACACAAGTCTTGCTTTAGTTACGGAAGATAATTTAATATTTATTAGTTAACTTGAGTTTGAAAATAAGAAGAATAGTGCTTGTCTTGATAAGTTTGAGATATTGATGAAGGGTGCTTAATTTGGGTTATTCCACGTCTTTTTTAAAGTTTTTTGTTTATTTGACTTTGTGGGTACGTTGTCTGCAAACCTCACGAGACCATACTCGTCTACTAGGGGTAACTTAGGGGTTTAAAGGGCTTGTTGCACATGCTAAGTGCAATCATGAGTCCTACGAAAGTGGCTAGTTAGTTTTTCTTTTTATTCTTTATTTTTGCTTGAGGACTAGCAAAACTTAGGTGTGGGGAAGTTGATAGAGTCGATTTTTAATACAAATAAATACCTTAAGTTCTAATTATTATCCTTTGAAAATATTTTATTTATTTATTAGTCATAATTATTATATTTAATTTATCTTTGTGCAGATTTCTAAAAAAAATAATGGAAAATAAAGATTCCATATTAAATTTAGTAAAGGGAAGAAAGAGTCTGCATGGTCATTGGGGAAGAGAAGATAAAAAATAATAATAAAGCATATTACTTGCTACAGTATTTGAATCCTTTAAGAATTAGGATTAGAACTTTAGTATAATCCTTTAAGAATTAGGATTTTAGTTGAATCCTTTAAGGATTAGGATTTTGCTTCTCGTTTGTCTATATATAGAAGAACCACACAAGAAGGGTGAGGGGAAGATCAAGGAAAAACGAGGAGAGCTTGGGGGGGGGGAGGGGGGAGGGGAGGGGGGGACGGCGAGACTGCGCAAGCGGTTGCGGAGCTGGAACGAGAGAAAAAGAAAAATAGTCGCAAGAGGCCACAATTTGAAGCAGCAAATCTAAGGAGCAACAGCAAAAAATTATTTGGAAGAAAAAGCCATGATCTACAAATTGGCTCCTTCTTTCCCTTTTAACCATGAATTAATTTTCTTTTTACTATGTTGATGAAACTCTGGCCATTCTAACAATAAAATTACCTTTCCAAAGGGGTCATAAGCCAAAGATATTAATAGGAGCATATATAATGAAATTTTTACCTTTTCAGTTCCATGATACTGGTACCGATATTTTGCTTGACAGTATTTTATTACAATTATTTCATAAATTTCTCTTTGATACCCTTAATAATCAAATTCGATTTAAACTCCTTGTAAACATTAGACTGTAGTTACTGAACTTAAAACTGCTTATGTCCAAACTCTACCCATTTCCTTTCAACTTCGCATAACACAACATGGTGATCCAGGATATTAAAAACATCCCAGTATACCAAAAGGTAGAATGATGTTAAAATTAGAAACATTATTAGATACAAAAATTGTATTAGTCAAACAATACCAAGATCAATAAGAAAAAATAAAGTATAAAGTTAGTCTTTGTTACTCCGAAAATCCATTAGAATTTTGGGAGAAAAATAGTGATGAAGCGAAAATAGAGTTAAAAGATAAATATAAAGTTATAAGGGTTAGACCTATGAGACACCACTCTCAAGATCAGGTGGAATTTTAGAAACAGATGAAAGAATTTTTAAATTTAGAATTAATTCGCGATAGTAAGTCTTCTCATTCCTCGCTAGCCTTCATGGTTAGAAACCATGCGGAACAAATTAGAAGAAAACAAGAATAGTACTCAACTATAAATAGTTGAATGATGCTACTATCTTTGATGGATATTTTTTACCACATAAAGAGAGCCTGATAAACATACATAATAAAAAGATATTTTTTAAATTCGATTGTAAAAGTGGATTTGGAAAATAAAAATGCATGAAGATAGGATACCCTTAAGCACATTCTCTCCTCCACAAGGCCAGTATGAATGGTTAGTAATGCCTTTTAGACTGAAAAATGCACCCAAATATTTCAGAGAAAAATGGATAACATATTTAAATCCTATTCTTATTGCTATGTATATGAAGATGACATATTAGTAACCAGTAACTCAATAGCTAAACATTTAAGTCATCCAGATAAATTTGTAGAGCTCTGTCTGCAACATGGGCTATGTTTATCTCAGAAAAGAGCGAAAACAGGAACATCAGAAATAGAGTTTTAGGATTTAAAATAAGTTCCCAAGGAATAGAACTACAACCACATATTGTAGAAAAGATAAATCAATTTCCTGATAAGCTTATTGATAAAAAACAACTTCAAAGTTTTTTAGGCATATTAATTATGGTTTCGATTTTATTCCGCAAGTAGCGGAAATTAGGAAACCATTTAAAATTTATTAAGAAAGATCAGATATTTTCATTCTCCGAAGAACTTGTTGATCAGGTAAAAAGGATAAAATTATTATGCGAGAGACTACCACCTTTGTCTTTGCCAAATGATGAAGATAATTTAATTTTAGAAACAGATGCCTTTGAAGAATGTTGGGGGGAGGGGGGAGGGCTATTTTGAAAAAATTTCTGACATATCCTCTGAAAAGGTATGTAGATATATATCAGGAATATTTTCTGATACTAAAACACGGTACCATATCAATGAAAAGGAATTACTTGTTGTTGTTAAAGGTTGTAGGAAATTTTATTATTTTCTATTACCTAAAAAAAATTTTAATTCGTACTGACAATACGCAGTTCAAGCCTTTTATTAGAAACAACTTGCCATCAAAACCCAAGTACAAGCAATTGATTAGATGGCAGACATATTTAGCTGAATTTTCTTTTGATATATCTGTTATAAAATCTGACAAAAATGTCTGTGTAGATTTTTGAACAAGTGATGGAAAACTGAAAGTAACAAATTTCAATATCCTAGGACAAATGGGAGAGATAGTAGATAAGCTTCAGCTTTGCACTGAATAAATTATTGAAATAGCTAATTTTGGATCTATATCTAAAGAAGTTTCACAAACACTGATAACTCAAGCCAAATTTGAAAAGGGAATTATTGAAAAATGTGGTATTTTGGAAAATGAATTGGCTGATATTTTAAAACAGACTAAAATTATTACACTAAATCCTTCAACTCCTACATCCGAAGATGAAAAAAACAAAAACTTCTGACACAACCTCAATTTTAGATAGCTTCAGAACTTCTTCTGAAGATATATCTCTAAGACCCCAAACCAATATATCCCGGAAATAGATATCTTTAGATGTACTCGAATTACCAGTTCTCATAATGGAACAATGCACGATAATGTAGGAATTATATTCCTTGCAAAAAAAAAAAAAATAGATACTCTTTATATAGATTTTTCGGGAATTTGTCCCGAGTTAAACTTTCTTCAAGGGGCTAACCCGAAAGACATAAGAAATGGTACAATTTTGGAGCCATAAATACGATTTATATGACTACTAGAAGCTTCGATGAGATAATGGAATTGCCAAAATAGATACACGGAGTCAAGGTTTGTTATCAACACAATCCTACCATCTCCCCTAAAGATATACTATTACTCGAATTTGTGTTAGCAGGAACATGCTTCTATTAAAATGAAAGGTATAATGCCTACTATTTTATTCAACTGATAAAAGCAGAAAGTACTGATGTTAAGTGAATGATAAGATTCACTAAAAGGATATTCATTATAGAAGAGCTATAGGTATGAGGACAGTCATATCTACAATAGAGGTCATCCAAAACAAGGGGTTCAGGACCTATACCAGAAATGGACCATTTTCCCCTGTAATGACCACACCAGCTCGAGCAATCCAGTTGTCGCCTCAAATTTAATTAATTGGAAAATAAAAGTAATTGAAACTGGAAAGATAAAATCAAGTCCTGACGCCATGTAGAGATTCTGTCTATTTCGAAAACATGTAAAAGGTACGTGTCCCAGGTGTATTTCAGGAAAAGCAAAAGAGGTAGATTAGACACTTACTACCTCAGCAAGATAAATACAAACATTGTTCAAGGCTGAAGACCGAATTTCGAGGCTACTTTAACAAATTTCAAGATGGTAGAAAAGTGAAGACTCCAAAGCAGAGATACCAAGGTGATAAGAGGTTGGATCCTACTGGTATGAATGTCCAGTGACTTGAATGAGACCCAACTTGCTCCCAAGATGAAACTCTCTACTAGAGGTACCTTGACTTGCTTATGATGAGAAATATGAGATTCCAAGAACAAATTTCAGCAACAAATTAACAAGAAAACAAAGAAAAATAAAGAAAACTTCCTATCTTGAGGGAGAATCAACAAGGTTTAAAGAAACCCCACCTATTCTCCACACAACTCTAACTATAGGGTGTTAGCACCTCAAGGAAAAATAGAATTTGGGAATTAGAACAAGAACTCTTGAATTGAAGATACAAGAATTCCTTGTATAGAATTATACAAGAAGAATTCCTAATTTATAAGGAAGAGAACCTAAGAACCCTAAGTTCTATCTCTCAAGACTTATTCAATATTTTAATTCTTCATTCTATCCTAGCCAAAGCTAAAAAATACATATTTATAGTATCCCTAATTATTAATTCCAAACCCTAATGGTTAAACTAGCTTAAGATAGGTTAATGGGCTCTTAGGGCACTTAATTACAAGTTAAAAAAAGTTAACAAACAAAGTGATGGATCAAGGGACTTAAAAACTCACAAATCTCAACCTTCCTGAGACCTAGCGTCGACGGTAGACCTCGCCCTACCGTGGATGGTAGGTCGAACTTCTCAAGCAAGTATTTGCCAAGACCCTATCGTGGACGGTAGGTGTACCCTACCGCCTATGGTACGGTTCAAGTCTTTTTCTCCATTTATTTTTGAAGCTTTAACATCTTCCTAACTTGTTTCTTTGGCTTTCTCCACTTGCAACTCGGAAATAAGAGTATCTTGGTTCTTCTAAAAGCTCCTCCTTGTGCTCCTATCACTTGCCAAGCCAAGTCCTGGATCATCTTTTCAAATATGGCTATCTTTCGTCGGTGCTCCTCCTCCATTCTTCTAGCCATGGCTTTTGTGACCGGACCTTGCGATAGCTCTACAATTTCTTGCACATCTCTGGTCACACCATCCGCCCCTCTTTTGAAAGGATTCGTCCTCAAATCCATTCCTTCAAATAACCACAAGAGGCAACATTAGAATTGGACGCATTAAAAGGCACAATACTATAAAAGTTACCCAAGCACTTAAGCATTAGAAGAGAATAAGCAAATAAAGCATTAAGTTTGTCAACTAACGTCTCGACAGAATGAGAATTCCATAAGTAACATATTTCCTTAAATGGTCTATGATAAGAAAAGGAAGTGTAAACAAAGAAGTTCAAAGCTAAGAAACTCCAAAAAGGACTATTCAAGAGCCGCTCAAAATTTAGAAGAATTCTCCAAAAAGAAGCACACTTGAAAGTATTGAATTCTTGTAAATCAAAGAAAATGTTAACTTCAACATCTAAAAGATGATAATAAAAGCTTTTGTCCTTTTCCAACTCAAAGAGTAAACAAGAAGATCAAGAGTTTGAAACATGGTCTATTTAAAAGGAGGATGGTAATATAAACTTAGATTCTCAATACTTTTCAAAGTTCTTTCATGGATTCTTGATAAATGCTTTTAAAAATTTCTAGAAATATATTGAAGAATCCAAGAAGTTTTAACCAAAAGAATCTCAAGTTCACAAACATCATTGGCTAGAAAGCTCCTTTTGGATGTCAAAGAATTGGTATTGAAAGGTTTAACATCATTTCGTACTTCATTTGCAATACCAAATCTCCAAAATAACTCTTCAAGTTGCATGTCAAAACTCACATCCTTTCTCTCTTCCATTTTAAAGAATCTTCAAAACATTTTCTCAATTGTTTGATCAAAAGCTCAAAACAATGAAACCCAAGACTAACACTTCTAGTCCACCAATAACTCCCATAAAAATTCTTTTGCTTAATCATGTTTCCAAAAGATTTCTTTGAAAGGAAGATGGTAAAATAAGAGGTTTTGATGTAAATTCTTCCAAAAGAGCTTCAAGAAACTATTCAACAAAGAACACTCTTGGTTTAACATTAAAACTTGAAGAACTTTCAATTCTCTTTTGAAAATCAACTCATCTAAAAACTCCTTGACGGTTAGAGAGTAAAGCAAGGTAGCACCAAGAGATTGATTCTCAATCTCACAAGACTTTATGTTTTGAACAATTAACTCATTTAAAGCTTCATCTTTAAAGAGAAATTCAATAAAGGTAATAGAACAGACAAGATGTTTCTCAACAAGATTCTTCAAGTTTAGTTCAAAAACTCTATTTCCAAATGTAGTTTTCACAAGATCACAAAGATGGGCTTTAAATATCTTTAAACCACCATCCATTTTCTTTCTAAAGTTTAGCAACCACATAAATTCCTTGAAATGAAAATGGTAGAATTGAATTTCATAAATGTTTCCAAACAACAAAATTTTCAAAAATTCTTCAACAATTAAAACCTTTTGTTCTTCATGAGGAAATTCAAATTTATAACTCACAAGGCACAAGAGTTTAATGGCAGGAATAAATCTATCAAAAGTTTTCTTAGAAGAATAAAGGAGGATGATTCATAATCACAATTTTCAACAAACTCTCCTCTAAACTTAGCATGAAAATCACCACATAAGGTCCAAAAGAAATAATGAACTCTCTCATCATAACCATTTTCTACACAAGTTCGAAGGAAGATACAAATCTTACTCCACATAGATGCACAAGAAGTTGAGACATTAGCATTAAGTCTATCAAAGAGGAAATTATCATGTAATAACTCATGTTCATGATAAGATAGTTTAATTCTAGTAATACGAACCAAAAGTTGTTTTTCAAGAAAAGCACAAAGAGAAGAATACTTAAGCATATGGTCAATATCATGAACTAGCTCACAAGTTAAACGATTAACCATACAATTACCAACCAAAATCACATAGCAGGCATTCAATTCTAAGAACAATTTTAACTCTTTGAAGGAAAACACAAGGTAAAAGAGGAATAGGTTTGAAGAGAAACTCATTGTCAAATCCCCATAGCATAAGATTAGTTTTCCTCCAACATTTTCGCCTTGGTCTTCGAACTCCATGGTATGTCTCCTTCCTCTCATTGATGTTATGGTGCAAACATGTTAGAGAGAATTCCTATCAAATTCAAGCACAAATCTAACAATATTAAGCTCAACAAGGGAAGTATCATCTAAATTACCAAAGCCATTATAATGAGGATCAAACATAACACTACTACTCACCAATGGATCCTCAAGAGAGAATGAGAAGAAGGTAATTTGTCATAGACAGCACAAGAAGGAAAAGGTTCCCTTGGAAAGCAATAATATACATATCACCAATTAAGCTCACCTGAAAAGTGTAAGAATCCAACAAAGGCTTTGATTCCTCAAGAGAAACTTCATAACATAAAGAAAAGGGTTAAGAGATAGGCTTATTGATAAGTGTTCAAGAATAGGCTGAAGCTCTTTCTCTCTTTCTCTTCTATCCTCAACTCCTAGCACACAAGAATTCACAATTAGCAATATTGAAATCATAATCATCAATGCTAGGAATTGCACAAGATATGGAATTAAACTCAATGAAGTATCTCCTTTTAAGATGTGTTCCAAGAGAGTTAAGAAAAGTGAAATGATCTCCATTTTTATGAAAACAAGTGAGAACAATTTAATTTCCTTAAAATAAATCTCAAAACACAAGTAGGAATTAGAAAGAAGCTTATTATCTTGAGGGAGTTGTAGCCAAGTCTTTCCTCTTGATTCTTGCTTGGTTCTCCAATATTCTGCATAAAAGGAAATTCACTAACAAGAGAAGAGTTAGTTTGGTTAGTGAATAAATTTATTTCCTCATTCTTTTCAAATACATTTAACTCTTCTTTTGAATTCTCTCATTTTTCTTCACTCATTTCTTTTGTTCTCTCATTTTTCTCAAGATCATTCTCCTTTTCTTTTGAGCACTGACTAAGAATACCGTGGATTGTTATCTTTTCTTCCTCACCACAAATCACCATCTCAACACTCTTTGGTTGTTCTTGTTCTCCTTGCATTCTTTCTTTCAATTTCTTTAAATCCTCAATCACTTGAGTAGCAGAGAGAGATTTAAGGGTACTCTTAAGATCACCCCTTTCAATGGATTATGTCTTCTTGATGCCATCATGGGAAGCTTGTGTTGTATCTATTCATGGTTGCCCAAATATTAAGTGGCTCACTTGTATTGGAATAATGTTAAAAGAATTTCATCCATGTATCTTCTAATGGAAAATTATACCCATACTTGTCTAGTAACCCACTGCTCTTCATGACTATTTAACCATCTTAAGAGATAGGGCTTAGGATGCTCCATGGTGGGTAAGCTCAATTTCCTTACAAGGTAGGCAACAGCTAAGTTTGCACCACTTTCTCCATCAATAACGGTGTGACAAGCTTCGTTGGCAATATTGCATCGTGTATGGAATAATCTCTTCCTTTGATGAATAGGCACTCCTCCAAGGCCTTGAGAATCAAGATTCCTCATGACCACCAATGTCCTTCCATATCCATCAAGTTTTGCGACCAAGTCTCCATCACCATTCTTTCTATCTATTTCTCTACCAACAATGTCACCACTATCCATTAACCTACTTTCAACCATTGATTCACCTCCATAGCTTCCCCATAAAAGGTATGCATACTCCTTAGATACCTCCACCTTTCTATATAATCATTCCTAACGTAAGCACCGAAGTTATATTTGTCATGAGTATGGGCACCATGATCATAGCCTTCATGGTATTCTTCATATTCTCTTTGGTAACTGTTCATTCCATACATGATTATAACATTGACACCTAAAAAATAGAAAAAAAAAAGTAATATAAAAACAAAGGACCTCACCTCTCCCTAAGTGTATTGCTCCAAGTGGATAACGCTCAACCCTCATGTTTACACTCACTCTCTATAGCTTTTACAACGATAATCTCACCCTCTTGCCTTTTCTATTCCTTACTCACTAGAGTTGCTTAGTGATTTCTAGAACTTTCAAGTTATGAGAAAATTCCCCAAAGCAAATTCAAGCAAACAATTCTCAGTAGATAAGAAAAACGAGTTCAAAGAGGCATTTCATCAAACACGTAGAATGCGAAGATTACTAAAGATTATTTCCAAGAGTATGAGTCAACGATAAGTCTAATTCCCACAAAGAGATCAGAAAAAACACTTATAAATATGTACAAAGAAGTTTCAAAATCAAAACAAAGACAATTGGCCATCAAACATTAAAGACAAGTAGAGTACTAAGAGTAATTTCAGAAAACAGAGCAGAATAACATTCTGTCACTAAAATCACAATAACTCTGTGAATATAGCTCCAATTCGAGTTGAAAAAATTAAGGAAGATGCACAACTCGAAGAAGATGAATTTAGGAAAAATTTCTTTCAATTTAGAAGGTACAAGATAAGATATAGACAGTTTAATCCACATGTTCTCAACAGTCTCGATTTCTAAATACTGTGCAAATTTGCATTCAATTGACCCACCAAATCAAATCCAAATAAGGTCAAATTTGTTTACAAAGAACTGCAACTCAACAAGGTTAAAAGTGGACAGTTCACGCAATTTCAACCTCATTTTTTATGCCTTCCATCTCAAAATTTTCACATGTAATTTTCTGTCCGAAAATTCTAGATTACTTTGCCTTTTCCACATACTATAAATTGGCTTTTGATATGTACATAATTGTGTATATTTATATATGTTAATCTCATTTTTTTTTATTTTTTTAATATGTAAAAATGTATATTTTAGTTTAATATCCCTTATTCTTGTCTTAGGTGCCCTCCGGAAGAGAAAACGATGAAAAGAAATGAAAACGGAGTGAAAAAGACAAAAAAAAGAAGTAGTCGGCAATGAAGAAGCTGACCTACCATGTGAGGTAGGCTAACCGACTGTCGGCGGTAGGTCCTTGGATCATAAGCATCAGCAAGACAGAACGCTACCACGGACGATAGTGCTTGACCTACTATCGGCGGTAGGTTTTGGATGGCAAGGCGATTGAATCCAATTCAAACTCTTTTTTCTTGTAATTTTCCCCTCTATAAAAGAGGTTTTTCTACAGCTATTTTAGATATATAGATTAGGGTTTAGAATAGGATTAGTTAGGTCCTAGATTAGATAATTAGGTTTAGATTAGATTAAACAATTCTTTAAATTTCAGCTTTTATACATTCAATTAATTAAACACACTTTAGATTTTCGCAATTTTATTTCTTGGATTTCAAGAATTGAAGAACCAATTTCAAGATTTTGATCTTCAACTTGGTGACTCGAAAGATAAGCTTGAAAGACGTTTAGGACGACGATTGCGGCTTCAATTTCAATCCTAAGCTTTCTTTTACTTTCTTGTTATTGAAGTTTAATGTTGAATTTTAGTTTTTTTTTATAATGAATAGTGAGTAGTTCTTTATGTTTGGATGAGGGTTGAACCCTAATTCTTTATTATGAAATTCTTGGTTTAAATTCTTGAATTCAATGTTTGTTTTGATTCAAGCCGTCTTCCAATTGTGCTTGTTTGCAACTTAATTGTCGCGAGATTAGATTAATCATAAGATTGTTCGTAATTGAAAAAGGAAGAACGATCTAGGGCAACCAATTGTGGGTTAATTGGGGCAATTGACTAGAGATACGATTTTGCACTTTAGGTTCTTTAAATCACCTAATTTTACTGCGCTCATAGTTTGTTAGGGAGAAAAGAGATTTTCCTCTAAGGGTTAGTGAGCAGGGAGGCTTTCGCCTAGAGATAGGGATTGCCCAATTTGAGTGATGACCCAACTTAATTAATTCAACATCGTTTTCATAAAAGTTTTTCCATTTGTATTAGTAACAAGGATTAGGAGGATTTCACCATCCAAACTCTTGCTTTATTAATTTTTAAAATCTTAAGTTTTCATTGCTGTCTTAGCTGGTTAATTATTTTCAGTTTTCTTTTATTATTTCGTTTTCAACAACCATGTTTTCTTAGACTAAACATTAGAAATACGATTAGTACTTTCACTTTTACTGTCCTCGAGAGATTCAACACTCGGGTTAAACTCACCTCTACGATGTTAGGTCCACTTGTGTTGCATTGTAGTAATTAGGAAATCTCGTTTTATGTTTTAACATCCACATCAAGTTTTTGGCACCGTTGCCTGGGGTGGCAGCTTAAGGAAAATCATTTATTTAGTACTTTAGTCATTTGTTTCTTGTTTTCTTTTGGTTGGATTGATTTTTATTTTTGCATCATTCAATTATTTTCGATTTATAATTTTTGAATTGTGCTTTGTATTCATGGAACTAATCACGTTTACAATTCACTGGAGATCGTGTGGTATTATTTTATGCCCCAAAAGAAAAGGGGCCAGTTAGTACCGTTCGATTCCAGCCTGAACATACGCTACGGGATGTCTATCGCACCCTTCATTTCAGAACGGCAAGCACAAGTGCAATAGCACCTGTCGATAAGGAGGAGGAAAAACAAGAAGCACTACCATTCAACAATCCTTTTTTTGTATCAACACCTCTAATGGCGACATATTCGGTAGCGGAGAGAACAATGGCGAACTATACCCAACCATCCATATCTGGGATGCAATCGAGTATAGCAAGACCAAGGGTAGAAGCGAACAATTTTGAGATAAAACTGAATATTATCCAAATGTTGCAGAATCATGTTCAATTCGATGGACTTCTAGATGGGGATCCCAATGCACATATCGAAAGATTCATAGAGGTGTGTGACATCTTTAAGATAAACGAGTATCTGAAGACATTATTTAGCTTCGCCTTTTTCCATTCTCTCTAAGGGGGAAGTGAAGTTCTAGCTCAAGTCGTTACCATCAGGGTCCATAACTTCGTAGGACTAATTAGCAGAGAAATTTCTAGGGAGGTACTTTCCTCCGAGGCGGACAATACAATTAAGAAACGAGATTCTATCATGTCAACAGATAGATGGAGAAAGCTTCTACGAGGAATTGGAACGATGGAAGGAGTTACTAAGAAAGTGTCCCCATCATGGATTGGATTTAGGGATACAAATACAAAGTTTCTATAATGGAGTATCATTTGGGGCAAGACAATAAATAAACGCCTTAGTTGGAGGGTCTACAGATCACAAGACCTCTCAACAAGTATACGCTTTAATAGAGAAAATTGCAATGAAAAGTTATACTTGGGGAGGGCAAAGATCAAAGCCGAAGACGGCTGGAGTACATAATGTGGATGCAATCTCTTCTATAGAAGCAAGATTGACAGTGGTCATAGAACAGAAGATAGGGAATTTGGTCGGTACATCAACAAATAAAAATAATCAAACAGTCATGTTCTGTGATTTTTCTAATGGAGGGCATCCAAATCAGGAATGTCAGGTATAGGAGGATCAATGGAGCGAGTTTGTGCAGGGGAATCGAACTAACAAAAACCCTACTCAAATACATATAATCCGGAATGGAAAAACCACCCGAACTTTTCTTGGGGTGGTCAAGGACAACAAAGGCAACATCAATTCCTGGGTTTTCAAAATAGGGGTCTTCCTCCACCATTGCCTTATGAAGCGAGTGCTATTTCGGCAACCATCAATGAGGAGATTCCAAAGAAAGAAGTGGTGGTCGTAAAAGAGGAATGGTATATTGAAGAAGAAAGGTGATCATTAGAAAAGGAAAGAGAGTTGGGAGAAGAAAGCAAAAAGAAGTCACTAAGTGCTAATGATGAACCGAAAATTCTATTCCCAAGATTACTTGTTCGAGACCATAATGAAGATGAGATGAAGGAGTTTATTAACATTTTTCATCAATTAAAAATAAACTTACCCTTGTGTGATCTTTTATTGCAGATTCCTAAGTATGCAAGGTATTTAAAAGACATACTCACGGCAAAGGGCAAGCTTCGGGAAGCATTAACACACATACTTGGTGAAGAATGTTTAGCTCTCTTAATTAAAAAGGACACACTACCACAAAAACTAGAAGACACGGGGAGTTTTTCTTTTCCTTGCACTATTGGTAGTATTAATGTTGATAGGGTTTTAGAAGATTTAGGCACGAGTATTAATGTTATTTCTTCTTCTATGTGTAAGCGTCTAGATCTAAGTGTCCAAAACTTGTGAGAATGTCGATTAATTTGGCAAACAAGAGTGTCATATATCCTAAAGGGGTGATAGAGGATGTGTTAGTCAAAGTCAAAGAATTGGTCTTTCCTATTGACTTTGTAGTTTTAGACATGGAGGAAGACGTTGATTTCCTTATTATACTAGGTCGCCCTTTTCTACGTACCTCAAGGGCATTAATAGATATAGAAAAAGGTAAATTAGTGTTAAGGGTCGGAGAAAACAAAATAGTGTTCAAGTTCCTGCTGTCCTGACCCCTATGTCTAAAACTCAAGATACTTTGTACGTTATAAATCATAAACCTAATGAAGTATCTTCAAACGTGCAAGAACCCGATATAAAAGAGAGCAAAGAAAAGCCAAGAAAGAAACACAAGAAAAGAAGGCATATTACCTCATCAAGGCTGGCATAATGAAATGGGTATTGGTACAAACAAAATAGTCGAAAAGGCCAGTGAAAAATCTAGATTTCTATGATCCAGGAGGTGCAATTAGCACTGGGATTATTCTTTAACCCCTTTTAAATATTGTAACTATAAAATTATATCTTTGAATTTTGCATTTCATTTTTCTACTTTGATTGTTGTTGATGTTGCGTTGCAAGGTCGTTTTAGAGAGAATAAGGGATTGCCTAAAGGCTTACATAAAGATTAGTTGAGTTCATTAGGTAGTTGGCTTGAACGGGGTAAAAAATTGCAGAAAACAAAGAACATCGGTGTCCTGGCAGAGACCTACTACTGATAGTAGGCTCAGGGCAACATCAGATTCTCCCAGCAGAAGGCTACCGCGGACGGTAGGCTCAATTTACCGCCAGAGAATGGTAGGCCTCACCCTACCATCGGCAGTAGGGTCCAGTTTCGGCTCTGGTCATTTTTTTTCAACGGAAAATGGGTCAACTCAACCCAATTGAATCTCAATTGTAGCAATTGGTTAAATTTTTCTACACTTTTTCCCCTCATTCTCCAAAAACCCTTCCAAAAAGTTTTCCTCCTCTTCCTCTTCTCTCAAACTACCATTTCCTCTCCCCACCTCTCTAACTTCTCTAAGCATTCTCCCTCTCTTCTTCTATTTTTTCCGGTGGTCTCCTCCCTTTCTCTGCCGAGCAATACCGGCGGCAGCACTCCCTCTTCATCTCTCTTGGTTTGTATTTCTCTTCTTTTTCTTCTCTTACTTCTTCTCTTCCTTCTTTTCTCACAACCCTCTTATATCTTCTATCCTCCTCTTTTCCCCATTCTACTCAAATCCCATACCAAAATCTTCTTCTTCTTCCACCTTTTCTTCAAAAGACACCACCTTTCCATTCAATTTCTTCTCTCTTTTACCTTTCTTTTGAATTTCTATTTCTTGTAATTTCAGTTCTCTATGTCAATTTTTGTTATGTGCTAACTTTATTTTGTGTTTTATTTTGCTTGTAGAAAATGACCAAGAAATTTTCTGCCGAACTTCCAGCGGAACCCTAGCGATAATCCATGTTTCGTTGCCATGATTTGTTTCTTCAAACAAATAAATGCTAATTCTTCAACTTTGTGTCTCTTTTTCATTCTAGTTTTCCTATACTAAATTCTTTTTTGGACTCATTTGAGCTTTCGATTTTGTTAGAAGATTCTTTTTAGTGTTTTATTAGTTTTAATTTTCTTATTTTCTATCACACTTTAGCACCGAAGGGTAACATTAGAACACTTTACCACACACAAGCTACATTAGTTTATTTTTATTCTCTTGTGCATTTTCTGTGTTCTTTTGTTCTTACTGTGTTGGTCTCTAGTGTTGCACTGTTATATTCCTTCCCTTTCTTTCTTCTTTCATTTTTTTTCTCCCTCCCTATGGTACAAAAGTCTCAAAATCTAAGCGGGCTCATATTGAGGGGACCATGCCCGACCCCACCACCTCAGACATTCTTCCTTTCTTGAAGCGTCTCTTTACGGCGGCCCGTAAATGGGTGACCGATAGGGTGTCACTCAAAATAGTTATTGAAAAGTCATTCGATGAGGCGGTTATCAACCATCTCAAGCTTGAACAATTTTTTGGGGGGTTGGGTTGGTACCTCTTTTTCGCCTTTCTGGCCATTTTTACCCCAATCTTGTCTGTGAATTTTATGCTAATATGACTCACAAAACTGACAAAGATCTCCAAACAATTATTTTACTGTAAAAGGAGTTAGGATTATCCTCGATAGGGAACATCTGGCATCCATTCTTGGGATTCCAAACAACGAGAACACAGTCACTATGGATTCTAATAAAAAAACCATCGACAAGGACCCAAACTGGAATTTTGATACAACTTGTAGCCATTTTGATATCTGGCCATGGGCAATGGATCTTCACCGAATGCTCCATGGGGTGACTTCCCATCCCTTCTTCCTTGTGCCCTTTCCTATTTCCTCAGGCACATACTTATTCAAAAAGGGGGCGGACTAAGTGAAGTCTGTATTCTTGATATTTATATTCTTGACAAACTCCATAATAAATCCCCTTTTTTCTCTTGCTTCCTTGATGATCCACACCATGCACAATACTGGGTGTGACAACCCTAAAAATTGTTTTTATCGTTATCTTGTAATTTTATCTCAAATTTTTGCTGCTTTTAATGTCAATTTTGCAAGAGAATGATGATCATCAACAGGACCACAGCAAGTTATCAAATTTACCACCTTCAATAACTGCGGTTATTCCTGGGACGAGAAGAAGAAAGGATAACTCTATCCGAGGAAGATCAACTGCGGGATCGCAACCCTGTCAGTTTTCGTTCAATTAAGAAAACCACACAGATCGTCATCAGGGCATCTTCCTCGCAGTTAGTTGAGGATGATGATGAGGCGGATGAGTCTTATGATCCCTCAAAATATGAGGATGATGAGGCCGATGCCCAGACGACTGTTCCAATGGATGCATTTCAGACGGAGATGAGACTGCTTCGAGTAGCTCTGTGCACCCAGGAGATTCACAGGACCCAGCTGGCGAAAATAGTAGAATCAAATCGCCGATATGTAGATGTGTTGGCCCATCAGAGGGCATCTATAGATCACTAGGAGAAGATGCTAGCCTGCCTATGCAGCAGATTCATGCCCGATCAAGTAGGAAACAGAGGTGGCGGCGCGGACTTTGGTCTACAATAGTGAGTTCCTTTTTCTCTCATCCTTTTATTTTCTTTTTTTTTTTTTATGTTCCTCTCTTTTTTTATTTCATATTTTATGTTCTATCTTAATTGTTAGCTCTTTTGCTTTTTATGCTGTTTTCTTTGTTTTATATTTTTTGTGGGGATGGCTTCCGGATATGCTTTATTGCTTTATACCTACGGGATTGCTTCCCATGTATGTTTTTTGTTTTGTTTGTTTGTTTTTCCTTTAATGTGACCCTCATTTTGAGGACAATGTGATTTTAAGTGTAGGAGGGTATTTTCATCTTTTATTCTCTTGTTCCTTCGTTCTTATTATTTTACCTTTAGTCTTTTATTTGAAAAATTCCAAAAAAATCAAAAATTTGAAAAATCCAAAAACTTTTATTTCCTTTTCTTTTTTCTAATCATATAAAAATCCAAAAGTATTTTTTGTTCTGCCACTTTTAATAGAATGCATAACTGCAAAATTCCTTAGGTTTTTTGAAAAAAGGAAAATTACTTAATCTCTTTGAAAACCATGTTTACTAATCTTCTTGATCAATGGTTTTTGTGCACTTGTGAATGTTGTTTAAGTAATAGACGATTAGGAATGTCTGGTAATTAGCAATATGATAATAATTTTTGAGTCTTTGCCTGCAATTTCATAATTCTTATGTCCTTAAACGCAAAGAATTCTAGTCTAGGATGGTCCAGGAGATGATGATCTTAGGCCTTCTTTGTATAGTTTGTGCCTTTCTTGCCATATCCTTTATAAAATCAATCCCTAGTTCCCTCTTTGTGCCTTCATGCTAACTGTTTTAATCCTCCTTTTATTTGTTCTTTTAACCTCGCTACATAAAACCTCAATTCATGGAGCTAAGTATTATAATATCTTTTTAGCCGTTTTGTGTGTGGAAACAAATAAGTGTGGGGGTAAAGGGGTGATGAAAGAAAGAAAAAACTCTGTTTCAAAGAAAAAGGTATTATGGGTAATTTCATATGGTCGATGCTTTTGGCTGTTAAAAAGAGCGAAAGGAAAGAAAAAAATGACACTTGAAAAGGAAAGGAAATAGAAATAGAGAAAAAGCCAAAAAAAAAGTAAAAAAAGGCAGAAAACGAAGAAAAAAAACATGAGTCTTTATTTTATAGTAAATTCTTAAAAAATCAAGCATCTCTCTCTCTCTCTCTCTCTCTCTCTCTCTCTCTCTCTCTCTCTTTCTCTTTCTTATACTATAGTAATTCTTGAAAATCTAAAGAAGTATGTTGTTAGATGGAGTGTGCATAAAAAAGAACGAAGTAAGTTATGCAAGGGTGAGTGAGAAGAGTGAAAAAGATGGCTAGAAGGTAGTTCTTTGATTTTGTTATCTTTTTTTTTTTTTTTTTTTTTTTTTTTTTTTCGGTTGCTTTGTCTCTGTTTCATTTGTTTTTTGTCTCCTTTTACCTTCATTTGTTACCCTGTTTATGTCCCTAGCCTAACATTACAAGACAAAAAGTCCTACCTAATCCGGGAACGACCTAGAATAGACTTTAAAGTGGATAAATGATAAAGAAATATGAATTTGTGTGCATCATCTTGTAAAATATTTCATTCTTCTTCTTCTTCTGTGAAAAATGACATGAGCAAATCACACACAGATACACACCTTTGATCGGTAATGACTCTTAGTAATTTATGGTAGACTTAGTGGTTTTTGGTTCATCTATTTTTTATTTATCTTGTGGGTTGGGCAGTGAAATACTCGATTGAAGTGGTTTTGTCTTAGTTTCTCTAAGTTTTGTTTGTTTTTGTTTTGCTTTTGTTGAGTTTTTTTTTTATTATTTCTTCCACCATGGCTTGTGATCGTTTTTCTCATTCTAACTCTTTTATTCGGCTTCTATCGTTTTTGTGTAGTGTCTTTCTAGAAATAAAAGTTTTTAATTCCTCCGTTTGTTGGTTTAGTTTTTGTTACTTGAGCGCAAGCAATGGATAAGTGTGGGGTATTTGATATGTGCATAATTGTCTATATTTCTATATGTTAATCTCATCATTTTTTGATGTTTTAGTGTGTAAAAATGTATATTTTACTTTAATATCCCTTATTCTTGTCTTAGGTGCTCTCCGGAAGAGAAAATAATGAAAAGAAATGAAAATGGAGCGAAAAAGACGAAAATGGAGCCGTCAGCAACGAAGAAGCTAACCTCTGCGCGAGGTAGGCTAACCTACCGTTGGTAGTAGTTCCTTGGCTCACAAGCACTAACAGGACAGAACCCTATCGCAGACGGTAGGGCTCGACCTACGGTTGGTAGTAGTTCCTTGGCTCCCAAGCACCGACAGAACAGAACCCTATCACGGACGGTAGGGCTCGACCTACCATCGGCGGTAGGTTCTGGCTGGCAAGGCAATTGAATCTAATTCAAACTCTGTTTTCTTGTAATTTTCTCCTCTATATAAGAGTTTTTCCTACAACTACTTTAGATATATAGATTAGGGTTTAGAATATAATTGGTTAGGTCTTAGATTAGATAATTAGGTTTAGATTAGATTAGACAATTCTTTAAATTTCATCTTTTATACATTCAATTAGTTAAACACTCTTTAGATTTCTGCAATTTTATTTCTTGGATTTCAAGAATTGAAGAACTAATTTCAAGATTTCGATCTTCAACTTGGCAACTCGAAAGATGAGCTTGGGAGACGTTCGGGACTATGATTAGGCTCTAGTTTCAATCCTAAGTTGTCTTTTACTTTCTTGTTATTGAATTTTAGTTTTTATATAATGAATAGTGAGTAGTTCTTTATGTTTGGATGAGGGTGGAATCCTAATTCTTAATTATGAAATTCTTGGTTTAAATTCTTGAATTCGAAATTATTTCAAGAAAAAATAATTAAATCTTCTTTCAAAAGAAAAAGGTTGGTGAACTCACTTTGAGCCGTGGAATGAATTAAACCTACAAAGAACATCTTTTCAAACTTAATCAAATAGCTCCATAAAAATACAACCATGACTCTATGATGACCCTAGGTTGTACCTAAATTTATTCTAAACCCAAAAGAATTCTAAAAAACAACTCCAAAATAATTTCATAATAATTCCTTAAAAATCATTGGTTCTTAAAATAAATAAATAATTATTCCGTGCCAAATCTGAGCACCTAATTCAGCTACTGGATTTATGTTCTTAATTTTCTGGTGGGGTTATTGGCAAGAATTGATTGAAACTTTAAATCTTAATATTATGTATCTTAGAAAATATAACCTCAATAAAAATAAAATAAAACTCTACATATAACTATATTTAACTTAAAAATAAACAACATATATATACCTTGAGAAAAAGTGAGGAAGAGAGAGTCGAGAGAAAGAGTGGAGAAAAAGAAAAAAGAAAGAAAAGAGAGAAAGTGGGGGAAGAGCGAGCAGAGAGAGAGAGAGAGAGAGAGAGAGAGAGAGAGAGAGAAGAGGGAAGTGAGGAGAGAGAAAGAGAGAGGGTTGGAGTTGACCGAGAGAAAGGTGAGGAATTTCAGGAAAAGTAGGAGAGAGAGAAAGAGAGAGAGAGAGAGAGAGAGAGAGAGAGAGAGAGAGAGAGAGAGAGTGGACAAAATGGGAAAGAAAATGGAAGAAATGATAGAATTTTCCAGCCATAAAAGCCCCTATTTATAGCCCCTCTTGCATGGCTTTTGCTTTGCATGCATGAGATACATGGCAATTGCCAGCCATGTGTCACTCAGCCCATAGACCACATGTCTACTCCCTCGATGTGTCTCTCAAACTCCCTTCCACATGTCATACCCAGCCATGTCCTTACCAGCTCTCCAAGTAAGTAGCCCCTTTACTTTCAAAAACTTCTACATTGGCTCCAAATCTTAAAAAAGACTAAAAATCTAATTTAAACTTAAAATTTCAATATCTACTTTAAAGCGTTGAACACAAATAATTCTAAACAATGTCCAAAAAGTTTTCCACCGAAAAATTCTTCCTTTGATTTTTCTAAAAATTACCAAATGACCCCAGTACTTACTATTCTTTATAAACTAACCCCGAAACTTTTGTTCGAACTTACCACGGCCTAAGCTAACTTTGAGGTGCTTAGTCGGGATGTTGCATTCTACCCTTCTTAGAAAAATTTTGTCCTCAAAGTTTAAGGTTTACGTACCTAGAATCTCTGAAATTTTTCCACGTAGAAACTCTTTGGCTTCCCCATGTGGCTTCCTCGATGCCGTGGTGTCTCCATAATACTTTGCACATTGGAATTTTCTTTCCACGTAACTCCTTTACTCTTTGTTCCACAATCCCACTAGGCTTTTGTTCGTATGACAGGTTGGTTTGCAATTCCAATGGATTGTCATTCAGAACATTCTCGAGGGACGGTTGGTATTTCTTTAATTGGGAAACGTGGAAGACGTCATGAATGCCTGTTACTTCTTCTGGTAACATCAGTCGATAAGCTACCTTACCCATCCTGTTGCTTATCTCAAATGGTCTAATGTATCAGGGGCTTAATTTTCCCTTTCTTGGGTGTCTGGGGTTTCCTCGGTATAGTGTGAGTTTTAGAAAAACTCGATCTCCCACCTTAAATTCCAAGTCTCGTCGTCGACTGTCGGCGTAGCTCTTTTGTCGGCTTTTAGCAACTCGGAGCGTTCTTGAATTACCTTTACCCGTTTCTGTGCCTCTTCCAACTCTAGCATCTAATTCTTCTGTCTCCAAAGGGAGCGAATTCCAATGTCATTCCAATATAAAGGTGTTCTACATTTTGTCCTATACAGAGCTTCAAACAGGACCATTCTGATTGAGGAATGGTAGTTGTTGTTGTAAGCGAACTCCGCCTAGACAAGCTTATCAATCCATTCGTTTCCAAACTCTAAAGCACACGCTTGCAACATATCTTCCAAAGTTTGGATTGTTCTTTTTGATTGTCAATCAGTTTGGGGGTACGCGACAATGCTATAGCTTAAATTAGTTCCCAATGCAGCCTGGAACTTAGGCCAAAATCTCGAAGTAAATCTGGGATCTTGATCTGATACAATGGCTACAGGTACTCCATGAAATCTTACAATTTTCTCCACGTAAATTTGGGCCAGCCTTTCCAAGGAGTACGTGATATTGATAGTAATAAAGTGTGCCACCTTCGTCAAATGATCAACTATGACCCATATGGTGTCCTTGTAACCTTTTGTCCATGGCAACCCAGTGACAAGTCAATCGTAACATAATCCCATTTCCATTCGGGGTTAGGTAATAGCTATAAGAGTCCTGCGGACTTCTTGTGCTCTGCTTTCACCTTTTGACAGGTAAGACAGGCAGTCACATATCTGCCACATCTCTCTTTATTCCGTTCCACCAAAACCTTTCCTCGAAGTCCTGATACATCTTGTTCTCACCAGGGTGTATGGAATACTTGCTTTTATGTGCTTTCTCCAATATCCTTCATTTAATCTCCACCTCATTTGGTACACATAATCGATTTCGAAAATACAAGCTTCCTTTAGTGCCCAATATCTGAAAATCGTCTAATTTCTTTGCCTACACTTGAGTTTTAAACCTTTGAAATTCCTCATTACTCTTTTGCGCTTCCTCAATCTCTTGTTGCAAGGTTGAAATTAAAGTGAGGCTTGTTAATTTGGCACTTCTACACAAAGCATCAGCTACCACGTTTGTTTTCTACTTTGAGTATCGCAATATCTTTCCCTCAATTGTTATATTCCTGGCCGAGGGTGATAGTTTATTGGGCATCGGTATTCTTCAAGCAATTCTATTTGTATTTCTTCTCTTCTCCCATCTTGTTAAGCAAGTATATCAAATACCCTTGGCATTCTTTCTTGCTCAACTTTCTTGCTATAATACTGGAGATCTAATGGTATTCCTTCTTGGTTTTATCTCATTGAAATTCTAGGATAGGCATCTCTGATCGGGTAAACCTAATGCTTAGATAACCAATACATTTCTAATATCACATCATATCTCTCAAAGGATAAGGTGATCAAATCTCCAGGTAATATCACACTCCCTAAGTAAATCTCAATCGGGGTACTTTTCCTCAATGACCCTACTTACCCCCATAGTTCTACAAACAATCAATTGGTAGGGCATGCTAACAGGGATCTTAGGGATATATTTTACAGAAGGCATACTCACAATGAATGGGTAGCTCGTGGATCAATTAATATCTTAGCAGGGTGAGAGAAGATACGGATAGTACCTTCAACTACTTTTTGTTTCACCGTCCAAGGGTTGCCCATCCAGGTGTAGACCTTAGCTCTATCCTGTGGCTTGTTGTTTCGGCCTACTGACGCCACTATCGCATTTAGTGGTTGTCCCACTCCTCTGGGTGTTCCTGAGATTGTTGGTTGTGTTCTAGGGCACTGTTTCACAAAGTGTCCTGCCTTTCCACACTGAAAACATGTTCCTATCTTTTTATAACATACTTCCGCCGTGTGGCCCTCATGTCCGTAATAAGTACAACTCAGATGAGGGTTCCCTATCATAGGATTTTGAAGGTTCTCATTCCCCATTTGTTTATTGTTTCGTGGCTTCTTTGGATATTAAGGTTTCCAGCGTTCTTGTCCAAGTCGTTTGCAGGGATGGGATGAAATATTCGTTGTCACCATTCTCTGTTTTGCCATTTGATCAGCTGTTTCGGTCCTGGTAGCTGCTTCAACCATAGCATCGAAACTTATTGGTGATAGAGGGGCTAGCGCGTTGCAGTTCTAGACGCAAACCCTTCACAAACTGGCATGTCTTATGTTCTTCCGTGTCTATAAGACACGGACAATACTTAGCTAGACAATTAAACTTTGCAGTATATTGTGCTACCTTTTTCCCTTACTACTTTAGCCGTTGGAATTCATCCTCATGACGTTTTCTTAGCCAGCGGGGTATGTATTCTTGTTTAAATTCCTCCTTGAAAATCATCCCACATTCATAATTGGTTTCTTATTATTCAGGCTTCGGAAATCCTTGACCACCAGTCTTTCGTTGTTTCCCTAAGTCGAAAGCGTTGAAGGTTGCTTTCTTGGCACCATCATATTGCAGAGTATCAAATATATCGTTTAACTATTCTAAAAATAATTCTGCCTTAGCTTCCTGTTCAACTTCGCCATGGAATTCCGGGGGTCGAAATCTTAGGAATCATTCCATGGTCCCATTGTTAGTAGTATTCTGGGTTCGTTCTCCTCTTCGATTTGACAAAGTAGCTTCTAGCAATTCAGTCATTTTTGTCATGAAATTTCCTATTATTTTATGACTTCAGTATCTGTTAGTCTGTGAGAAGAGTTTCCGTGACCTGGGGAGTGGGGTCTTGGCATCTTTCCAAACCGAGGATAGGTTTGAATCTAATGAAAATCAGGAGTGTTAACCTTGAGTTTGAAGTTATAGCTTACATGTAACATCCCATAATCAAAAGAGACATCAAAACTTAAAACAAAACACAATCATACAGAAATCATACTTTATTAGGCCTATCCCCTCAAAAGACTCAAGCTGACAGAGAAAATCTAACACAAGTCGAGCTAAAAAGGTTACACCAAATACAAAGGCATCAAGCATATTTAGTACCTACTACCCAAACATTAAGATCATAGAATGTCCTTTCAAGAGTTTAACTTTGTTGGGGAAAATGACTACTAAATCCTCTTCGGTGAGCCTCAGCCGTTGCCGAAGTCTCTTACCGACCTATTCGTCGATCCCACCCATCGTCGTCGAGTCATAACCTACTGTTGAGCCTCAAGGGTTCCTTTCATCAGTGTTACCTTAGCTGTCAACCTACTTGCGGTCTTTAACTGTCTAACCAGACAGGAGAAGTAAAACTACCAAATCTCCAAGACATAGAGTCAAAGTAGTCAGCTCTTAAAACTCATCTAAGATCTAGAGAACCTAGTGTCGAACCTAGGGCTTTGATACCACCTGTGATACCCCGTACTCCTCCACTTGGTCAACTGCGGCTGAGTAAAGTATTTGCGTGTCTCTCGGCACTAGACTTACAAAAATATAAAGCTATACATTCAGGTGAAACTAGAATGCGTCCCTCTAAACTAAACAGTGTAAGGAGAAAGACAAAATAATGCAAATATATCTTGATTAAAAAAAAACTTCTTAAAAATTATACATATGTTTAAGGTTGTGAGGGCCAAAATCTTCATAAACCAAAATTTATGGCTATCCAGCGAGCCCACCATAGCTCAACTAGCCAGATCTGGTTACCAAGTCACCTGAAAGAGGGGAGAAACATTTGGAAGCATGAGTGATAGACGTCTAGTGAGTTCACATACATGTGTGTTTTCCTTGAGTTTTCAATACGGGTAAAATACTTTTTATAAAACAGTTTGACATGCCAGAAAAGAATTAATTTCATAAAAATCGCTTGTATGCAAGTTATGAACTCTCTAAAGGGTTTGGGCATAGCTAGGAAGTCTGAGCGAATCTAGACACATCGGCGCTGCCGCGACACCCGAACTTTTAGAACCATGCATGCATCATGATAGACTCAACGGACAAAGTTCGGATCCTTAAACGAGGTCATCAGAACAAATTCCGGCATTCTATAGTCAATACCAGCCTGAACTCCAAAGTATATTGTAAGAACGTTCGATTTTTCAACCTCACACAACATATACACCTACAGGTAACGAGCCCTAGAGGTACCTACCAGGCCGCCCTGTGCTACCCTAGCCGGTGAGCCCCTCCTGACCCAACCTGCTAGGAAATAGCTACTACCGCAGAGCATGATACGGAGTCAAACGCAATACCGCTTTGGGCCTAACCCTCCAATGGTACTACGCCCTCTGTCAACTGGATCCAGATCAAGAGTAACACTACCAAGCATATCGTTCGGAAGATGCCCTCGTACGGGGGAATAGCCACGCACAGTGCAAGTCCTCTCCACATGTTGATCAAAAATATATGCCCAACCCTTTTTACCGGATTAGGATTTTAATTTATTTTTATAAAATCATAGGCCATCTCTCGGTCACACAAAACTCTTCAGGTATCAAAACACCCCTATCCGCCGAGCAAAACTCGTAGCCACGACAAATGTATCATGAATGCAATTTTGTAAAACCCATGAAAGCATTTGTTTTTCTCAAAACATTTGTCTTTCAAAATCATGTTCACAATGAAAGTATACTCATGTGACTTCGGAATATAAGCTTTAAAATATATTATCGGGTATAAAATAGGTTATGTCAATATGCTCTCCAAAATCATGACAAATATTGCTCAAAAGGAAATTATTAAATACTTCAAAATTTTAAAGTAATATATAAATAAAACCATAGAGAAATATTCTTTTAAAAGAAATAGTAAACATTTTTGAAATGATAATATAAGAATATTTAAAATAAAAGTATTATGAAAATATTTTAATAATTCAAAAGCCTTTATAAGAATATTTAGAAAATATGTAAAGTACTATTTTAAAAAATAAATAATAAAAATTTTAAAGATAATTTTATATCTCAAAACCTTATAAGAATATTTAAAGTATTTAAAGTATTATTTCCAAAAGAAATAATAAATATTTTAAAAATATTTTTCCAAATAAATAATATATCTCAAAATATTTTAAAGAAAACTTAAAGTATTTAAAAATATTATTTCCAAAAAAAGTTAATAAATATTTTAAAAATAATCTCTCAAAGTAATTTTAAAACTCAAAACCTTTTTTGAAAAGATAAAACATTAGAAAAAAATATTATTTCTGAAAAGAAATAAAAAATATATTTTAAAAATAATTTCTCAAAATAATCTTAAAACTCAAAATCTTTAAAGAATTTAAAATATTTTAAAATATTATTTCCAAAAAGAAATAATAAATATTTTGAAAAGAATTTCTCAAAATCATTTTAAAACTCAAAACCTTAAGGGAATTTAAAATATTTGAAGATATTATTTCCCAAAAAGAAATAATACATATTTTGAAAATAGTTCCTCAAAATAATTTTAAAACTCAAAATCCAAAATAAAAAGATTGTAAAAATATTTCTAGTAAAAGCATCAGGAGAATATGGCACAAACTTAAAACATATTTTAGTACCATAAAAGAATATTTAAAACATAAATATTTTAATAACTTACCACATTTTTAGCATAACCCATAGTATACCATCGGTAAATATTTAGTGCATCATGTCAAGAACCAATGGCAGAAAAATATGCTTTTCAAGAAAAAATAATTAAATCTTCTTTCAAAAGAAAAAGATTAGTGAACTCACCTTGAGCCGTGGAATGAATTAAACCTACAAATTATCATTCCCAACTTAATCAAATAGCTCCACAAAAATGCAACCATGACTCTATGATGATCCTAGGGTGTACCTAAATTTATTCCAAACCCAAAGGAATTCTAAAAAACAACTCCAAAATAATTCCATAATAATTCCTTAAAAATCATGGGTTCTTAAAATAAATATATAATTATTAAATCTTAATATTAGTTATCTTAGAAAATATAACCTCGTAATAAAAATAAAATAAAACTCTACATATAACTATATTTAACTTGAAAAGAAACAACATATATATATACCTTGAGAAAAATTGAGGGAGAGAGAGCCGAGAGAAAGAGTGGAGAAAAAGAAAAAAGAAAGAAAAGAGAGAAAGTGGAGAGAGAGAGAGAGAGAGAGAGAGAAAGAGAGAGAGAGAGAAAAGAGGGAAGTGAGGAGAGAGAAAGAGGGAGGGCTGGAGTTGACCGAGAGAAGGTGAGGAATTTCAGGAAAAGTAGGAGAGAGAGAGAGAGAGAGAGAGAGAGTGAGAGAAAGAGAAAGAGAGAGAGTGGACAAAATGGGAAAGAAAATGGAAGAAATGCTGGAATTTTCCAGACATAAAAGCCCCTATTTATAGCCTATATTGCATGGCTTTTGCTTTGCATGCATGAGACACATGGCAATTGCCAGCCATGTGTCACTCAACCCATAGCCCACATATCTACCCTCTACATGTGTCTCTCAAATTCCCTTCCACATGTCATACCCAGCCATGTCATTACCAGCTCTCCAAGTAAGTAGTCCTTCAACTTTCAAAAACTTCTACGTTGGCTCCAAATCTTAAAAAAATAGATTAAAAATCTATTTTAAACTTTAAATTTCAATCTCTACCTTAAAGCGTTGAACACAAATAATTCTAAAATATGTCCAAAAAGTTTTCCACGAAAAAATTCTTCCCTTGATTTTTCTAAAAATTACCAAATGACTCAAATACTTACTATTCTTTATAAACTAACCCCGAAACTTTTGTTTGAACTTACCACGACCTAAGCTAACTTTGAGGTGCTTAGTTGGGATGTTACACATCAGCTTTTATATAACTAAAATTTAACAACCAAAACATATAAATCTTCACCTCAAAGAGACCTTTGCTCTGATACCACATGCTATGAATCTCCAATGGTTTGAATGAGATCCAAATTGCTTCAAAGATGCAACTCTCTATTAGATGTACCTTGACTTGCTTGTGATGAGAAATGTGAGATTCCAAGAACAAATTTCAGCAACAAATCAACAAGAAAACAAAAAAAAAAAAAAAAACAAAGAAAACTTCCTATCTTGAGGGAGAATCAACAAGGTTTAAAGAAAACCCACCTATTCTCCACACACAAGGAATACCTAATTTTCAAGCAACACTAACTATAGGGGATTAGCTCCTCAAGGAAGAATAGGATTTTGGAATTAGAACAAGAGCTTTTTAATTGAAGATTCAAGAATTCCCTGTCTAGAATTATACAAGGGGAATTCCTAATTTACAAGGAAGGAAGAGAAACCCAAGAACCCTAGGTTCTATCTCTCAAGACTCATTTAATATTTCAATTGTTCATTCTATCCTTGGCAAAGGCTGAAAAATACATATTTATAGTGTCCCTAATCATTAATTCCAAATCCTAATGGTTAAACTATCTTAAGAAAAGTTAATGGCCTCTTAGGCCAATTAATTACAAGTCAAAAAAAGTTAACAAACAAAGTGATGGGTCAAGGGAGTTAAAAGCTCCCAAATCTCAGCCTTCCTGAGACGTAGCATCGACGGTAGGCCTCGCCCTACCATGGACGATAGGTCGAACTTCTCAAGCAAGTATTTGGCAAGAACCTTATCGGTGGTGGTAAGGTGAACCTACTGTCAGGGTAGGTAGCCTTTCCTCCTCCCTTTCCGAACCCTACTGTGGACGGTAGGCATACCCTACTACCTACAGTAGGGTTGAAGTGTTTTCCTCCGTTTGGTTTTGAAGCTTTAAGACTTCCAAACTTATTTCTTTGGCTTCCTCCACTGGCAACTTGGAAAATAAGAGTGTCTTGGTTCCTCTAAAATCTCCTCTTGTGCTCCTATCACTTGCCAAGCCAAGTCCTAGATCATCTTTTCAAATATGGCTATCTTTCGTCGGTGCTCCTCCTCCATTCTTCTAGACATGGTTCTTGTGACCGAACCTTGCAATAACTCTATGGTTTCTTGCACATCCTTGGTCATACCACCAACACATTTTGAAATTCGTTATGAATAACATATTAAATCTGGAGATCACATCCGGAATTTCCTATAAAAAGAGCTATATGATAGAGAAGAGGATCATCAAAAGGAAGGAAAAAACAAAAATCTCTCTCATGTATCTAGGCTAGTAACTTTTGATCTCTTATAGAAACAAGAGATCCTTTTGTAAAATACTTCCCTTTGAATAAAAAGTATTTTCACATTTCCACATTTTATTCTATACACCCTAAAGTAGGAAATGAATTGGGGTTGTGCTGCTAATTACTGAAGGAGACAAAAATGAGACAAAATGGTATGGAGGGATGGTTGGGCCTTTTAATTAAGAAGTATTTCATAAAGAATTGTTTCTATGAAAGACATTAACATTTATAATCACCACTTCATCTGCTATAGTACAACAGATAAGGCCCCAAAAAATTGTATGTATATATGTATATTTATATGTGTGTGCGCATATATATACATATATACTTACATATATATACACATACATATATATTTATATATATATTCATACATGTATATATATACATTCATACATGTATATATATATACATTTATACATATATATAAATAAATACAAACATATATATATTCATACATATATATCCATACATTTATATATATATACGTATATATATATATACATACATATATACATATATATGTGTCTGTATACATATATACATACATATATATACACATATATAAATATATATACATATACATATATGTGTCTACATATACATATATGTGTCTGTGTGTATATATACATATGTATATGTCTTTGTAGATACATACATATATATACACGTATATGTATATATACTTGATGCATTGACATTAAATATTAATAACTTTAAGAAATGGATATTCCTGATAATTTAGAAGAACGTAATAAGTGGACAATTCCTAGAATTGAATTAAAAACTGCATATCAGTTAGGAACTTTTGAGAAATTGGGTTTAAAACAAGTAGTTAAAACTACTGAGGAATCAGTCTCATTAGACAATGAAGAAACTGAAATTATTGCATCATCATGATATAAATCGTTATAAAGAATTATATAAATTTATTCATATTGGATTAGTTCAAATTGCATTCAAGCCGTTAACATTAGAAGGTTTACCAGAAAGTTTTATTGCATGCCTAATAGATGCTAGGAATTTCAAT
The DNA here is from genome assembly GCA_028651295.1 of Catharanthus roseus. NCBI lineage: Eukaryota > Viridiplantae > Streptophyta > Magnoliopsida > Gentianales > Apocynaceae > Catharanthus > Catharanthus roseus. The sequence continues at coordinate 33,727,248 of JAPQWS010000159.1, read as the reverse complement.
TTGAAATAATCACTAATAGGTGTCATTCAATCAAGTTTGGCACATAGTCCTGTTTACTTTAATGTTTATCCTAATCCATCATTGTCATTAAGTGATATTAATATACTTGATGCATTGACATTAAATCTTAAAACATATGGATATAACTATGCTTCTGGATCAGAATTAATTTGTATATGTTCTAGAATTTATTATAAACCATTATTTACATTGAATCCTAATAGTAAATTGATTGGATAAATAGATTAATGAAACCGTTTTGATTGAAACTAATTTTAATAGATAAAAAATTTCTACTCGAAGAATCATCAAATGGGATGGAATCCCTATGCCTCAGCAATGGAAACTTGAAAGATCTGGTCATATACACTCTAAAACTGAACATAATATTGATCATATTGAACAAACTCCCGAAGGAATTGTTTATATACAGATGGATAATATTCCATTAAGATTGGGTAATATCCCAAGATCTAGTAACTAGATCTTATTCTGACCATTCTTTTATTTTTCCTCTAATAGAAAAAAGGGATAATATTCCCTACAAAGTTTCTACTTCACAAGCAAGTGAACGTGATGAGGATAATCATCATGTAGAAAAATTATTTAAAAACAAAGAAAATATTGTTAAAGGTGTTTATAACACTAAAGATCCGGAAATAACCGAATCTGAAATGAATTTTTCATTATGAATAAAACTAAAAAGATTTTAGCCTTGGATCTTTCGCCAGGCAAAAAGTTAAAAAAGAATTTTATTTACCAAGATGGGAACCATTTAGAAAATGGCTTTTCCCTAATTTTACTCATGAATTCAGAAGTTATATTTCTGATGAATTTTATAGATTTTTTGTCATATCATAATATTTTATTTCTTTTTGTTCTATGGTTTATGTCCAATTATATTGAACCTTATATTTCTGTGTTAGAAAGGGATTATAAACTTTTGAATGGTAATATCGTGAAAGGAATATTTCCTCCTCAACAATCATTTTATATGGAAAAAGAAAATAATATAGTAAGCTTTACAACATTTTTAAAATTATTTGAAGATGATACATTAACTATTACTGTAAAACAAATAAATAAAATAATAGAAGAACAAAATTATACAAATATTTATTTAAATGTTCTAGGAGAACAGATTATATCTCTTCATAAGAGAATTGATATATTAATACAAAAATTAGAAAAATCTGATACAAATACTTCAGGAAAAATAGAACTTATAGCAACTCCAACACTTCAACCTCCACCTGAAATAAAAAATTATAAATTAAAAACAATGTCAGATCTAGAAATGATAATAGACAATAAATTTAAAGAATTAAAAATTAATACACTAGAAAATGAATTTTCTAAAAAACTAGAAGAAAATAGGGATTATAAGTCAGTTATAAATGATGAAATTAATAAATGAAATAAATTTGCAGACAGGCCAACACAAAGAATACATTATTATAATAGATCATCTCCTGTTGATATTCTAAATGAAGAACAGGAATATATAGGTAATAATAGTTATAATGGAAAATATATTTATGAATGGAATTTAGATAGTTATACAGAAAAACAAATTTATAATTTGGCACATAGAATGTTGATGTACAGTACTATAAGTAAAACTAATGGTAATACTGATAGTAATATAGCAAAAATGATAGTTGCAGGATTCACTAGACAATTAAAAGGTTGGTGGGATAATTATTTATCTCCACAAAATAAAGAAGATATTTTTAAAAATATAAAACAAGAAGGAAGTCAAATAACTGAAAATTCAATTTATACATTAATAGTTACCATATTAGAACATTTTACGGGAAGAATATCTGATAATAGTGAAAATAGTCGTACTTTATTACAGAATTTAAGATGTAAAACACTATCTGATTTTAGATGGTATAAAGATGCTTTTCTTAATAGAGTAATGGAATTGCCAGAAAGTAATAGTACCCATTGGAAGTCAAAATTCATAGATGAACTACCTAATTTATTTGCAGAGAGAGTAAAGAAAGCTCTTAGGAAAGGTAGGATGGCCATTCCCTATGAAAACTATACCTATGGGAATTTAATTGGCACTTGTGTACAAGAGAGTATAACCCTATGTAATGAAATTAAATTGAATCAACAAATTAAAAGACAAAGATTAAGGGAAAGAAGACAACTAGGCCAATTTTGTAGTCAATTTGGGATGGAAATTCCATCAGAAAGAAAAATAATAAGAAGCTATAGAAAAGATGATAAATATTTAAAAAAGAAAAAGAGAAAATATTCTCAAGAAAAATTAAATAAAAAATTAAAAAGAAAAACTAATAGATTAGAAAAAAGAAAAGATAAAAGTAATATTGTGTGTTATAGATGTAATAAGTGTAAAATGAGTGTGTTATAGGACATTATGCTAATAAGTGTAAAATGAAGAAGAAAATTAATAGTTTAGATATTAGTCAAGAAATAAAAGATTCTTTAGAAAAATTATTTTTATATTCAGAAGATTCTGTAAGCATTAGTTCAGACTCAGAAATAGATCAGATAAATAATACTTCTGATGATTCTGATAATTCTGCATGTTGTATTTCTTGTAAAAGGAAATTAGTTTAGATAAGGATAATAATGAGAATGATTATTATAGAATCATATCTCAATTTAGAGAATCAGACATAAATGTTTTAAGTAATAATAATATATTAGAATTCTTGAAATCAATAAAAGACCAAGAATTAAGGTAAAAAATAATTGAACAAATAGATGATATTCCATCTTCTAGTAATAATAAAGAAGAATTAGAATTAATATAAATAATAATCCTTTATACAATGTCAAAAGTCTATAAAATGATGAAAGAAAAGAACAATAATTCTCAAAAATCACCTAGTACAATAAATGATTTATATGAAGAAATTAATAATTTTAAAAATTAAATTAAATTGTTAAAACAATTTAATAAAAATTTAGACATTAGAATTTCTAACTTAGAAATAAATAGGGAAACCTACTATAATAAAACAAAATACAGTTGATGATATTAATCATATTGGGGAAGAAAAATTTTTCTCTGTTTTAGATATAATAACATCTTTTAAGTTTTACGTTAAAATAACATTATTAATAAATCATGATGAAATAATGGAATTAACTGCATTAATAGACACAGTTGCAGATATTAGTAAGTATACAAGAAGGAATAATTCCTACTAAATATTTTGAGAAAACTACTCATAGCTTAAGACATGCGAGTGGTCAAAAATTACAAATTAATTTTAAATTACCACGAGCATATGTTTGTAATAACAAAATTTGCATTCCTGAAATTTTTTTATTAGCAAAAAATATAACTAACCAAGTTATACTTGGAACTCCTTTTATAAAAAAATATTTTTCCTATTACTCATATTGATACAGATTCTATTATAGGAACATACGAGAAAACTCCTATATCTTTTCAGTTTATAACTGAACCAAATACCAGATTTGTTAATGAAATAAAAGATTTTATTCTTAGGAAACATAATCAAATTAATTTTCTTAATTTCAAAATAAATTCTTTTAATATTGAAGAAGCTCTACAAAATCCTAAACTACAAGATAAGATAAAGAAAATCCAAAATAATATTTCAATAGAAATTTGTAATGATCATCCAAATGCTTTTTGGGATAGAAAAAAACATATTGTTAGTCTTCCATATATAGATAACTTTGATGAAAGAAACATACCAACAAAGGCAAGACCTTGTCAAATGAATTCACAACATCTAGAATTATGTAAGGAAGAAATAACTTCTTTATTAAGAAAAGAATTAATTAAAGAGTCAAATTCTCCTTGGTCATGTATAGGTTTTTATGTTAATAAACATAGTGAAATAAAAAGAGGAGTACCAAGATTGGTAATAAATTATAAACCTCTAAATAAAGTATTAAAATGGATTAGACATCCAATTCCTAATAAAAAAGATTTATTAGATAGAATTTATGAGGCGATAATATTTTCTAAATTTGATTTAAAATCAAGATATTGGCAGATTCAAATTGCTGAATGTGACCAATATAAAGCAGCTTTTAATGATCCAATAGGACAATTTGAATGGAAAGTTATGCCTTTTGGGTTAAAAATGCACCTTCAGAATTTCAGAAAATAATGAATGATATTTTTATTCCTTATAGTGAATTTATAATAGTCTATATTGATGATATCTTAGTATTTTCTAAGAATATTTAATAACACTTTGAACATTTAGAAATATTTAAGAAGTTAGCAATACAAAATGGTTTAGTAATCTCCAAACCAAAAATGATTCTATTCCAGACTAATATAAGATTTTTAGGTCATAATATTGAGAAAGGGAAAATAATTCCTATTAATAGAAGCATAGATTTTACGTCAAAATTTCCAGATGAAATCTTAGATAAAACTCAGTTACAAAGGTTTTTGGGAAGTTTAAATTATATTTTGCCATACTATAAAAATTTAGCTTATGATACAACTATTTTATATGAAAGATTAAAAAAGAATCCTAAGCCCTGGACAGAAAATCATACTAGAACAGTTCAGAAAATAAAAGAAAAAATAAAAACATTGCCCCGTTTGATATTAGCCCATCCTAATTGGGAAAAAATTATTGAAACAGATGCCTCAGATATAAGATATGGAGGAATTTTAAAGCAAATTTGTCCTGACGATAAACATGAAAGATTAATTAGATATCACTCTGGAAAATGGACTGATAGTCAGAAAAATTATGCTACAATTGCTAAAGAAACTCTTGCAATAGTAAAATGTATTTTAAAATTTCAAGATGATTTATATAATCAGAAGTTTATAGTAACAACTGATTGTAAGGCAGCAAAATTTATGTTTAATAAGGATTTTAAGCATAATGTTTCTAAACAAATGTTTGCAAGATGGCAAGCTCATTTAGCCCCATTTGATTTTGAAATCGTTTATAAAAAGGGTGAAGAAAACAGTCTTCCTGATTTCTTAACTCGTGAATTTTTACAGAATGATACCTCAGGGAAAAGATAGTCATTTCAAAGGAAGAGGTGGAAGAGGTAATACCTCTAATATCTTTTATAGCCAAGGAAGAAAGAAATAATATCCTTGTCCAAATGGGAAATAAAAAGCTAATAGCTGAAAATATTGCTAATAAGGATGCCTCATTATATGAGGAATTCAAAAATTTTAGTGCGGATAAAAAGCAACAGGAAGGTGAAACCTCCTCATCAGAATCATATTCCCAAATTATATCAGAAGGCGATAATATGGCCTCATATCATACAAATACTCACAAAGAAATTATATTTCTATTGGAAAATAAAGATCTCCAATGGAAAAATGATCTGTGGATATTCATGAATAGGTATCTAGATACAACATCATATGCTACTACATCATATAAACAAAGATCATATTATGAGATCATACTTAAAGTAAACTCATGTGATATTACACATTTTTATTCTAATACCAAGGTGACTAATATTTATAATTTTAGTAAAATCATAATTAAACGGATTATATTTGTTGAAGAATGGGGATTATCTCCTCTAAAAGAAAGGGAATTTACAATTTCTTAGTCCAAAATACCTTTTAAATATAATTATTGGGATTATATTGATGGTTTTCATATAGTCTTTTTGTATGAAAATCCTAATAGGAAACATACATGGCTTATAAGGATTTGTGGGGATGTTTATAACAATCTCATACTAAATTGGTTCATGCAATGGTGGAATATTTATGGCACCTCTGGAAAAATACTCCCGGACAGATTTAAACCATTATATGGTGAATTGGTGAATATTTCACCAAAAATAGCAGATTATATCGCTTCAAATCAATATACAGAAGAAATAACCTCAATGATATTCTTTATTGAATTTTCAATTCCATGGGTTGGGAAATGGACCCCAGAAGTAAGTTATACTCCACAAAAAATACCTTGTCTCATCAGACTTACTCATAGCAGGTTCTGGGATAGATTGATTAAGATTAATCCAGAAATAAATCAAATTTATGGACAAAATATTTTGGAAGAAATCCACAGAAAAAATGATAAATACCAAACCATGAAAGAACAAGGGGAAATAAAGGAAATTAGTCATTTTCAGCATATTGCAACGAAACTAAAGTTACAGAAGGAGCTTATATAATCAAAGAAGAATTGATCAGATCATATATGGAAGAATTAAAGAAGGATTTGGTGAAAAATCTGGTGGAAGATAATAAATCAGATGTGTCAATGACAGGTTCATCAAATGAAGAATGCTTAGCAGGAGAATCTCAGGAACCTAATATGGAAGAAATATCAGAAGAAGATATTGACCAAATGGCCAAAGAAATTGAAAAACAAGCAAGGGAAGAAATTTTCCAAAAATCGATCACATAATACGACAAATTTCTGTAAAGGCTACTCTGCTAGGTTAAACTTTAATTATTATCATACTGTAATAGCAGTACTATGGTGTAATATTATTATTCGAACTTAAAATTCGAAGAAAACTAGAATAGATAGTTTGATAAGTCCAGCCCTCTGATGGCTATAAATAGTATGGAAAATCATTCATAGAAGAACAAGACTCGAAAACTCTATCTTTCTACTTCCTCTATTGTAAAATTTTTCACTTCTTGTATCATATTCTCAAGAATAAATAAAAGCTTGAAGTTTTCAAGATCATCAATTCTTGTAAGTTTTCTTTTATTCTATTTTACTTTGATATTGTTATATTAGATTTTGCCTAATGGCAGGCTAAATCCATTGATGTTAAGCTATGAAATCACATGTATCATGATAACTATGTTGTGAAGATCTTGTTTTGTCTGGTTTCATAGTTTATGTAAGAATTCAAGGTTTGGGTTAGGAGATTTAGAACTGGCCACAATTAATAAAAGATGAGGGTTAGCCTATTCAAAGCCGTTGGAAGGCGTATTAAGGCGTTGATCCCGATTTCATCTTTAAATAATTGTGTTGACGAATATAGATCCCCGGTAAAATTAAGGTCCTTCTAACCTGGATTCTTGCATGGATGCTATAACCGGACCAATATTGGTATCAGAGCAATGATAGTTATATCCATGTGTTTTAAGATTTAATGTCAATGCATCAAGTATATTAATATCACTTAATGACAATGATAGATTAGGATAAACATTAAAGTAAACAGGACCATGTGCCAAACTTGATTGAATGACACCTATTAGTGATTACTTCTAATTTAAATTCCTAACATCTCTTAGGCATGCAATAAAACTTTCTGGTAAACCTTCTAATGTTAAAGGCTTGAATGCAATTTGAACTAATCCAATATGAATAAATTTATATAATTCTTTATAACGATTTATATCATGATGATGTAATAATTTAATTTCAGTTTCTTCATTATCTAATGAGACTGATTGCTCAGTAGTTTTAACTCCTTGTTTTAAACTTAATTTCTCAAAAGTTCCTAACTGATATAGAGTTTTTAATTCAATTCTAGGAATTGTCCACTTATTAAGTTATTCTAAATTATCAGGAATATCCATTTCTTGTTTATGGCTATTCTTAATTGTTTTCTTATCTTTTCTTAATAAATTCATTTAAATTTAATAAATTGATATTCCTGATAATAAATACAAACATATATATTCATACATATATATCCATACATTTATATATATACGTATATATATACATACATATATACATATATATATATATATGTGTCTGTATATATATACATACATATATATACACATATATATAAATATATATACATATACATATGTGTGTGTGTATATATATATGTATATGTCTCTGTATATACATACATACATATATATATACATGTATATGTATATATATATGTATATAAAAGGTTAGATTCACTTTTTTACTCCATATATCAATCTGCAAAGCATATATAACATATACTATTATTAATTTATAGGAAATAATATATAACAATAAATATATGAATATAATTAGAATAATATTTCCTTCAACATGTAGTTAGACTCAAGAGAACAATTCTATGGTAGCAACTGTGTAACAGTAAACCTTCGACTTCCTTTTTCAATATTATAATCATTTAGTTTTACTTGAAAAATAAATGGATTAGCTATGAGTATGTTCATTATTGATATTAGAGTACTGTTTGCCTATCCATCCTACAAAGAGAAAAAAGATATCATATATCTATTAAACAACAACACAATAATAACAGTTGATTAATAAATAAAATGATTGTACACAATAAATCGTACTTTCATATATAACTCAACTACCGTCTCAATATCATGTTCAATAACTTTTTCCACCTCTTTATTGAAAAGCACGAACAAACACTTCCATTTTCATCACTAGCTAAAACTTTTAACATGTACCTTAAAACATATTTATCGATAACATTAAGCATATATCAGTTCATATAGATAAAAATACAAATATATTCGGTGTAACATCCCGTCAAAGTACCTGAAAAGTAACGAAAATCATGGAAGGTCAAAATGAAAGTTTTGGGGTCATTTGGTAATTCTTAGAAAATCTAAGGAAGAATTTTTCGTTGAAAACTTTTTTGGACATATTTCAAGATTATTATTGTTTAAGGCTTTAAATTAGAGATTGAGATTTTAAATTTAATATGAGTTTTAAGTCATTTTTAAGTTTTAGGGCCAACATAGAAAATCTAGAAAATTCGGGGACTGAATAATTAAATTTTGGGTTGGTCATGCCATGTGGGTTCCAGAATGGAGGGCAGATGGCTGGTGTGGGCATGGATGGTTATATAAGGATGCCAATGGAGGGCTGAAATTTTCCATCTCTCCCAATTTTTCCCAAATTTCTCTCCTCTCCTCTCGGTTCTCTCTCCCCTTCCCAGCCGAGTCTCTCTCTCTTTCTCCCTCTTTTCTTGGCAGCCCTCTCCTCCCCTCTTGCCACTTTCTCTTTTTTTTTTTTTCTTTTCTTCTATCTCTCTCTCTCTCTCTCTCTCTCTCTCTCTCTCTCTCTCTCTCTCTCTCTCTCTCTCTCTCTCTCTCAAGGTAAAATATTTTTTTATTTTATTTTTATTATTCAGTTATATTTTCTAAAATAAATAATAGTAAAGTTTAATAGTTATGGATTTATTTTGGTAACCTATGATTTTTAAGGAATTGTTATGAAATTATTTTAGAGTTGTTTTTAGAGTTCTTTTGGGTTTAGAATAAGTTTAGGTGAACCCTAAGGTCATCATGGGGTCATGTTTATATTTTTATGGTGATATTTGATTAAGTTTGGAATACTATTATTTGAAGGTTTGATTCGTTTCGCGACTCAAGCTGAGTTCACCAACCTCTTTCTTTTAAAAGAAATTTAATTATTTTCTTGAAGACATTTCTCCATTGTTGGATCTTGACAAAATTTACAAAATATTTACTTGTGGTATATTATGGGTTTTGCCAAATATGTTCTACGTTTAAAATATTTATTATTTCTTTTTTAAGAAATAATCTTGCTAATAACTTATGAGAAGATGTTAAATATAATCTTATAATATTTTGTGACTTTTTTGTATTATTATTTTAAAAATTATCCCTATAGTATTTAAAATATCCTTTAGAATATACTTACATTATTTAAATTATTTATATATCATCGTGATTTTAATTGTTACTTTTCTTAAGAAATATTTTTCACTATAATTTGGTTTATATATTATCATTAAAATTATTTAGAAGAATTATCTTAAAAGTATTTATTATTTCTTTTTAAAATAATATTTAAAATATTTTGAAATATTCTTATAAGGCTTTGAGATATGTGTAAATTATTAAAATATTTTTATATTACTTTTGGATTATTCTTAAAAGTATTTTTATATTATTTTGAGTTTACTCTAGCATGAATTAAAAGATTTCTAAGAAATATTTTTACCATGACTAAATATCTGTATATTATGATTTCAAGAATTTTACTATTTCTTCTTAAGGAATATTCTCCATAATTTTATTCATATATTACTATAATTTGTGGAAGTATTTAATAATTCCTTTCGAGAAATATTTATCATGATTTTTAAAAAAAAAATAAATTAGCATAACTTATTTTATAACCGGTAATATGTTCTATTTAAAGGTTACATTCAAAGGTCATATGCGCATACTCTCATTGTGTACATGATCTTGAAAATATTTGAGAAACACAAATGTTTTTCTGAGATTTTATAAAGACAATTGTTTGAATTGCATGCCTGTTACATTTGTCATATCTAAGGGTTTGCAGTTTTTGCCTAGCGGATAAGGACTTTCATGAAAAAGATTCGTGTGGCCGAGAGATGGCCTATGATTTTATAAAAATCAAGTAAAACCCTAGTCCGACTGAAGGGGCTTTGTATACATATTTTCTATCAACATGTCAAGAGGATTGCATTATGCATGGCTAGTCCCCCATACGAGGGCCTCTTCCGACCGACATGCTTGGTAAGTGTGCTCTTGATCTGGATCCAGTTGGCAGGGGTGTAGTACCGTGGGAGGGTTAGGCCCAAGACGGTATTACGTTTGACTTTGTATCATGCTCTAAGGTGGGACTACTTTCTAGCAAGTTGAGTAAGGAGGGGCTCACAGGCTAGGATAGTACAGAGCAGCTTGCTAAGTACCCCAAGGCTTGTTACCTGTTTTGTGTATAAATGGTGTTTACGATGGTTTCGAAAATCAAACGTTTGTCTAGTGTGCTTTGGGTTTCCAGCTGGTATTGACCACACAATACCGGAACTTGTGTTTGATGACCCCGTTTAAAGTTCCGAACTCTGTTTGTTGAGCCTATAATGGTACATGAATGGTTTTGAAAGCTCGGGTGTCGCAGCAACACCAATGTGTCTTGATTCGCTCAGACTTTCCGGCTGCGCCTGAACCCTTCAAAAAGTTTATAACTTGTATACAAGAGATTTTTATCAAAGTATTTTTTTCTGGCATGACAAACCATTTTATAAAGATTATTTTACCTATATAAAATACTCACGTGAATGTGAACTCACTGAGCGCCTTTCGCTCATGTCTTTCAAATGCTTTTCCCCTTTCATTTATGACTTGGTAGTCAGATCTGGCTAGTTGAGCTAATGTGAGCCTACTTAATTCTTTAATCTTGAGATCTTCCACCTCTAGCCATGGGATTTTGATCTTTGAAGATTTTGGCTCTCAAGGCCTTAAACCTATGTATATATTTTGAGAAGTCGTTTATTATAAGTTATGTTTATCTTTTGCTCTCTTCTTCCGTTGTTTAGTTTAGAGGGACGCGTTCCAGTTCTTCCCGCTTGTATCCTAGCTTTATGTTTCTGTAAGTCCACTGCCGAGAGGTACGCAGTTACCTTACCTCGCCACATTGACCTAGCGGAGGGGTATGGGGTATCACATTCGTTATGCTTAAACACTTATAAAATATGTAGACTATTATTCACATAAATAATGTGTTGTTGAAATACCTTAATTTTGGATAATCAATCTCTTTGGAGTAATTAGCACAATAGAATTTTGATCTATTTTCCACCAACTTTCTATAACGTAACATACATCAGGACTTATAATAGAACTGATTGTTCATACTAATACTTAACAACATGACCTTGCAAAGTATAATATTTCTCCACCTTCAAAATGATAAACATTTTATTTTACTTTGTAGACCGTAATACGAAAACAATTCTAAAAAAAATAGGTGTATTGTAGAAACAATTCTAGCACCAGAGACAATTTGAAAAAGCTTAGATATTTTTTCCATTTTCAACAATAATTTTTTCAATAGGCTCAGCATCTCTTTGATTGTGTATCATCTCAACTTCACACGTATCATTTTCTCTAAAATCCTATGTAATAATGATCTTTTAATAATAAAAGTATTTTGAAATAATAAAAATACAATGAGAAAATAATTTAACAGAAAGTACCTTCTCCTATACGCATAAACCTCAGGTATGTTTATATTAGCTTAAACTTCGTTTGCGCTTGTTGTCGATAGATTATATACATCTACTCGAAAATTGCGAAGTTCAATAAATGAAATATTATTTAATAGCTATATATAATTTGAAGTAATCATCTTAACTTTTTTACTATGGCATATGAAATTATCAGCACATAGGATTTTTAGTTTTCCATGAGTATATATCATTAATTTGATGTGTTGTTGTACCACATAATGTTATTTTCAAATAACTATTGATGTAAAATATAAATATTTGGAGAATATAAAAAATCAACATACCTTAATATATCAATCAACCAAAAAGTTAGCCAAACAAATATAAACCTCTACTTTTACCTCTTATCTTTTAATTCAATTTCTTGAATTGTTGCTTTTCTTCCATGTATAAGTATCTCACGAATAGGACTTATCTTGCGTAATATTCCAATAACATCAAATAAAAGAATAAAAAGATTACATCGACAATTATATGGTACATAGTTCCATACTATGTTTTAAAATGTAATAAATGAATGTGATACCATGCAGAAAGAAAAATACTTGTAGTGTATATATCATTTTTTAAACGGGAAGGGATATCTTTGAATTCAACAAATTCAATTTTTTCATCTTGATGCTTGTGATATCTATATTGATATGCCTAACCATAGTTCCAAATCCAAAAAAAGTCATATAATCTGCTTTGATAGGCCTATAGTAGTGGCGGAACCAGAACAGAAAAATTTGGGGAGGGGCTGGAAAACATTAAAAATTTTGCCAGAATTTCGTCTATAAAATAGATGCATTCTAAGTACAAAAACGTTCAAACAATTCCAAATTTACAAATAAAATAGCAAAAGAATAGGTAATAGTCCATTACCAATGAGGAGTGAACACCCATCACTCACGAAGAATGATTACCCATCACTCACGGGGATAAGCATTACAATTCTAAATTTACAAATAAAATAGCAAAAAATAGGTAATCGTCCATTACCAATGAAGAGTGATCACACCATCACTCCGAGGAATGATTACCCATCACTCACAAGAATTTTTTTTTTTTTTAAATCAGCAGCCCAACCAAAGTTTTGGGGCTCTATTAAAAAAACAAAACTGGGGGAGGTTTGAATATAGAAATTAAAAAATTGTAAAGTTTCTGAATTTGCCGAATGGGCTCGAGCCTACCCGAGCCCCCACCTGGTTCCGCCACTGCTGTAGGATTATTTGCTTTGAGAAACTTTGAAACTCTCAATAAAATAAAGACATCCTTCAAGAAGCAGATTGTTGTACTTTTGTAACAAATTCACAGGAAACAATTGTCCGCATAGGTGAGTCGTATTAATAAAAAAAAAAATAACTACATGAGGATATAATATAAAAATTAAATTTGGATATGATGACATGTATAAAATTGTATAACTTAAAAAAAATTTCAACCATTTTGTTTTCTTTATATGCACTACAAGTATGATATAATATCCTTCTTGTATTATATATTTTAATTTAAGTAATAGTAAATTAGTTAAAAATAGCGTAGCACTTACATTTTCATCCAAAAGAATAATTTCGAGCGAAATTAATTTCCTCGTTTCAATGTTGATAGCACCCCACATTCTGGTTGCTCTAACCTTAATCTTCTTTCCTATGGTAGGTGAATATAACTCTTCTAGAAATTTAAAATTGCTACTCATTTTGTTCATGATTCACCTATAATAACAATAAAACGTATTAAAACAAATAATAGTAAATAATATGTAACCGAAAAGCAAAGTAACTACCATAAGTTAATTAAAACAACATAACGCACAATATCAACATATATTTCAAAGCATATGCAACTAATATTACCCGCATATATATTGCTAAATATTTCACTATACACAACATTTTTAATAATACTACTTTCACACTTTCCAGTATTATCGATGTAGAACTTTAATCCATTGTGAAGTAACTCTAGAAGAAGCTACATACAATTGACTATGAAAAAATACAAGTTTTGGTAAGTATCCACCAACATTTCCAAATGTTTGCCCTTGACTTTTGTTAATTGTCATTGCAAAGCAAACTTCATTTGGAATTTCCTCTTTGCAAATGAAAATTGCTAATTTGAATCTGGCATAGACATATCAATTCTATTGGTATAATGTATAACTCTTGTACTGGTTCCTGTGATTGCCTTTGCTTCTACCACACTTTTCCCTAAGCTTGTAATGATTAAGCTTGTCCGTTACACAATCCTTTACTCTGTTTTATATTGCACAAGAGAATTATCGGGACACCAACTTTTAGGACTAATGCATGAATTAGGAATTCCTGAAAATTTCAACGTGTTGAGATATTCAAGAGGATAAGAGGCCAGTTGTTTGTCAAATGAAGTAGTAGTTGGACAAATTCTATCTACACTCAAGAACACCTTATCACCAGGAAGCAATGAAAGAATATAGATGTTGACATTATCCACAATGTCATTTGTTGGTGCAAGAATTTCTCTTCTAAATATATATTGCAGATCACTGAACCTATTTGGCAAATCAGGATAGATTGTATTCATAATCTGCTAGTTGTATTCATCCCTTTCTCAATTAGAAGATAATTTGGAATACTAATCGAAGTATGTTCTTCTTCATATTCTAATGCAACTGTGGGAGACTTCCCTTCACCTAAATCTGGGATCCATTGGCCGAACTCTTTAATTTCTTCACTTAAAGTTTGAGATGCATTTCTCAATTGCATATATTAGTTGTAAGAATGAAGACCTTACACTTCTCTCCTATATATCCTAGAATTTCTTATAGAAGCACGGATGATATCATCTCTAATGCCTTTAGGTATGACTGGCAAGATTTGTCTAAAGTCACCCCCAAGTAAAATAGTTTTCCTCCAAATATCTTATTCTCAAATTATGGATCCACAAATCTGCATTATATCTCTAAAGGAACAATCTATAGTTTCAGAAGTATTCCTGTGTAACATTGGTGTCTCATCAAAAATAACTAAAGAAGCCTTACAAATTACTTCAGCTAAATAAGATCGTTGACTAATAGAACAACTTTAATAATCATCAATGTTCATAGGAATTCTAAATGTTGAATGCATAGTTCTTCCACCAGGCAATAAAAGTGAAGTAATTCAAAAAGAAGTGACAGCTAGTACAATCTTACTTTGAGAATGAAGGCAAGCTATTAATGTCTTCCATAAATATGTCTTTCCAGTTCTCCCATTGCCTTAAACAAAGTATACACTACCCAAACCTCCGTCCACATCATTTAGAACAATATCATACACCACATAAACATCCTTTATATAATACAGAATGCTCTTGAGCAAGCAATGATTTGTCGTAATATAACTCTTCCAAAATCAATCTATTTGTGAAGTGATTATTGAGCTCAACTCGAGAAAAAGGGAGCATAAAAAATTCTCTAAAAAAATTTGTTGTTACCACTCAATATATTCTCTATCTCGAACAAAGAATAGTTTTTCAATTGATCAGATATTAAAGATAGATGTTCAGAACTCAATATTCATCTTTGTTGATACTAACCATCTGAAAGTATTCCCAATTCCCTTCCCATAATCTTAATGGATCTGTGACTTCACAGAATAGTAATATAGTGATAAGCAACTCTCACAATTGTTCTCCAGCTTGCCATTTCGATACTTCTCTCAATATCTTGTACCACTCTTTATCACCACTCAACAAACCCTAAAACTTGACATGCTTCCTTAAATATTGGATAAACCACACCGTTAACAGTTCTTATATCCTCAAAACTTTCAGTTACTTTTAATATGTTTAACAACATATGCAGATAAATTTTTTCCCCTACAGTACTACCAATAGTTGTTTCGAATTTCCTTTTGACCAAATATTTTCCTTTTGATGCCAAACAAATCCTGTAGGGAAATCAATATATGTAAATATTTTGGCATATGGATTATTCTTATTAACATTTATTCATTGAATAAACATTGTATAATGTTGGAGATATCACATCAGTATGTGATTCTCCTAGATTATTTCTTATTCTATAAGAGATTACTTGTTTAGAATCCTATATTGATTATAATTAGGATACTTTGTATTATAATATTATTATAACAGTATTCCATATTAGTAGTTTAGAATCCTATATTGATTAGAATTAGGATACTTTGTAACCTATAAATAGTAGACATAATGAATAAGAAAGACAATCAAGTGAAGCATTCAATATTATTTTTCTCTGTGCCCTAAATTTCTTAACATGGTATCACAGCCAGAGCAAGGTTTGAAAAAGAAGAAGAAAAAGAAAAAAAAAAATCTTTCACATCTATGACTTTATTCTCTTTTCATTCAGCTTGAACAATTCTTTTCGTTCAGTTTGGACACGTTTTTTTTAGGTTTCTAATATTTCTTCTAATATGCTTCAATAAAAATTTAGGAGATTATATATATATTTTATAAATCATATTCAAGTCAGGTGGCTTCATCGACAAATATTTGAAGCACCTAAATTTAGAAATTGAAATTGGAAATTGATGGTTGCTTTATCAAAAAAACTTTAAAGCGACATCAAAGGAATTTTCGATGATGGATTACGGAAGCAACTGCGACTGATGGAAGAAAACCACAACGACTGCGACTAATGGAAGAAGATCACAACGACTGCGACTGATGGAAGAAGATCACAACGACTGCGATTGATGGAAGAACCACAGCGACAACGATTGATGACAAAAAAAACTACAGCGACAGCGATTGATGACAAAAATCATAGCGACAGCGAGTGATGGTAAAGACAACAGCGACAGATGGTGGAAGACTACCAGATGTGCAATTTGCACGTTATGAAAAAAAATTGAAAATTATGGCAAGTTGGACGTGCAATTTTGCACGTTCCAACTTGAGGGAGGGTGTTGGAGATATCACATCAGTATGTGATTCTCCTAGATTATCTCTTATTCTATAAGAGATTACTTGTTTAGAATCCTATATTGATTATAATTAGGATACTTTGTATTGTAATATTATTATAACAGTATTCCATATTAGTAGTTTAGAATCCTATATTAATTAGAATTAGGATACTTTGTAACCTATAAATAGTAGACATAATGAATAAGAAAGACAATCAAGTGAAGCATTCAATATTATTTCTTCTCTACACTCTAAATTTCTTAACATATAATGAATATTATCCAATTCATCACTTCATCTAAATGGTCATTATAATTGAAAATTACTGTCTGTTCATCGAGTAAGTGGCAAGTCAATCTCTCAACACAAGGATTCCTATATTGGATCTTAAATTCTAACAATCTCTAACATGCTTCAGAAGTAGATATGTAACGACAATCTAAGTACCTTTTTATTTCATCCACTTCTATGATACTTTGAGACCCATCAACAGGACTATGCAAAACATTTTCCTCAATAATAAAAACTGCTCTATCTTCACCCTTGTTAATGTACTTGAACAAATATTTATTACTCTTCCTTGATTATACCATTCAATATTGATATTTAGCAACTAAGACAACATTGTGGGGTACAGCCCACCTGTTATCAATTGTCACCCCATTTCTAAGAGCAGTTCTCTTATTATTTCTCCTTATGTAAATAGGGAATCTGTATTCCGAAATGGTAGTATGTCTCATAAAATATTTCAACACTTATTAGAACATCTATCATTAGTCATACAGAGGAGAAGTTTTATTGTTAGAACCATATGGACCATGAATCATGAACTATAGTACTGAATTGAATGCAACAGGGTCAGTTTTCTCCTCAGGCAACTCAACTGATATTATCCTATCTATATCATATGTTGTAATATACTTATCATCAAGCTGTATAAATAGAAATATATGGGCATGGGGCAGTTCTCTCTTTCAGAATTCTATTGTATATATTGCTACAGAAACAAAACTGAAGTAAGCATACGGCATTAGGTTAAGTAATCTAAAATTAATTAATGATATATTTCATCATGAGTACCGACCATAATTCTGCCAAAATGATTATTTTTCGTAAGTCTTTCATCTTCTCATCCAAATTTGTTTTGAACACAAGGGTAACAATATCTGGTCTATCTTCAGGTCTCTGTTCAAGTATAAATTCTGAACACTTTCTGAATCTCAGGCCACTTTGAATTGTACTTAAGTATTAAGAAAAGATCCGCACAACCATAATATCTACAAAGAGCCATTGCATCTTGATAATTTTGTACTATATCTCTAGGTCCACATGGGAAAGAAGATGGCAAAACAAAACGTCGCCAAATAGAAGCTGGTGTTGTATCACCAAGCTACAACATCTTGCAAACCCTTATACAAATCAGCCCTCATCTTTTTCTAGTTTCAACAAACCTATTGTAAGTTCAACTCTTCTACATGAGTAAAGGCATCAACAACGAATTGTTGGAAAAATCTGCGACCACGAAGTAGAATTTTACCCTCATTTTCTCTATTCTTAATATTGTACACATAATATTCCCCAATACTAATTTATTTTTGTTTTCTTGTGCTTGCAATGCTATTTCTAATATTTATTGGAATATCTACATATCTACACGAAATCCATCTTCAGTATAAAGAAATAAAATGGGATACTATATGACCATAAAGCTGGTATGTTGTTCTTAATTCTTTTCAACCCACCTCCTTTCTCTTCAATTGTTACATCTCGATTTCCACAAGAATTTTATCCATCACCAACTATAAGAGCAACAATTTGAAAGTTGTCGGCAAATTATATTACCTTCCATCTTTTTCTCTAGTGCCAATTAATCTTAACCGCACAGGAATATAATTGGAATACTCAAACTTATCCCTCAGCCATTCTCCATACCATTGCAAAAGGATTATATTCATCGAGCATATCTTTCTATTCTTTAACTATCTCTTGGTCCAACGTACTTTCCACGTTTTCTCCACCTAAATTATTCATTCTATTACTAACCTCATTAGCAGTATCATATATATATATATATATATAATTGCATAAAATGCCATCATTGTCCACCAAGAGATAGTGGAGAACCAATTTTATGATGGTTTTGTCCATTTAATCAAAAAACATATGCTCCGATATCTTTATTTATATTTTTATCAATTGAGGCTCCCACAAATGAAAAGGCAAATATTGAATTATATATTCTAATATCATCTCCTAATTTCTTCGACCTTCTATCACCTTCATAACCCAATAACTTGTTCAAACACTTCGGAGCCTCGTTAAGTGGTGGGAGTTTAAACCGACCATCATGACAACACAGCAATTCAGAAAAGTAGGTCACGTCATCTTATTATTCCTTTCTTCCTACCACAAAATCACTCCACACTTAGAATAAATTTCATCAGAATAACCAAAATCCAATGGCTCTATAAATTTGCCTAGTAATTAAAAAATACTATCGATTAATAGTAATTAAAATTCTAATTAAAATAGTACGTACATTCATGAGTAGGTTCCACAGGTTCACTACTTAGAACCCCTTCATTTGGGCAGCTTGTAAAGTCAATAAAATCTTATTGTTTTGATAAAGGGGGTCAATAAACATAACTAAAAAATCTATATGTATATTGCAAAAAATTCATTTTTTCTCGCCAAAATGAATTTCTCTAACCCAATTCTCTCTAACTCAAAATTCAAATCTTTTACATTCAACACAAATTCAAAATAGATATGGATAATTTTGAATTTCTTTTGCAAAAAAATATCGACTTTAAGATAAAAAAACCTAAAAAATTACTTCTTTTCACTTGTCCAGAGTTTCTCCCAGATGGGCGAAATGAGAATTTCACCTAATATGGCGAAAATTTTTTAAGGAATTTTGCCCAGGTTGGCGAAATTTCTTAGAGAATTTTGCCCACCTTGGTAAAATTCATTTCAGTGGTTTTTTTTTAAGCAAAAAAAAAAAAAAAAAAAAAAAAAAAAAAAAAAAAAGCAACTGACACGATTTCTCCCGGATGGGAGAAATGAAAAGTAATTTTTGGCGTTGTTATCTTAAAATCGATATTTTCTTACAAAAAACATTCAAAATTATCCATATCTATCTTAAATTTGTGTTGAATGTGAAATATTTGAGTTTTGAATTAGAGAGAATTGGGTTAGAGAGATTCAATATGACGGGAAAAATAAATTTTTTCGTGTTATACATATAGTTTTCCAAGTTATGTTTATTGACCCCTTCAAGAATCCAAAACATGAAAGTCTCATCAACTTTTGGCAAATACTTAATTAGGATTCCCTTTAACAATTCTATGCCTAAAACAAAAAATTTTTTTCAGGAAGTAATTCTAGGCTCAATAAGTAACAAATTGACCTCCCATATAGGCAGCATGAAAATTTGTTGTTTCCTAATTTTGATTTTGTCTACCCAATGCAACAAGGGAAGTGCAATATGAATCATTTTATATCCCAAAATAGTTGGTTATGTATTCCCACCTATCTTTCCTTCTTATGGGTACCCATCTTCCACTCCCATATCTTACAGCTAGAGAAAAAGATAGAGGAATAAGGTTTTCATTTTGACGGATACAGTTCTCGGGATTAGTGTCGTTGACTTTTAAAATTAAAATCCATAGCATTGATTTACTTACTAAAAACCTAGTTAAAAAAATGAGAAATGAGCAACCAAAATGATTCCAAATTTCAATTACAACATTAACATCAAATGCAACAAGTTTAGCATCTCAACATCCTAAAGTTAGCACAAAAAAGGGGTGATGACTTTTAGGATTACTTTTTCCTTTTCGATTTTCCACTTGAAAAGGAAAAATTTGTCAACAAATCTTGCAACGCAGTAAATTTTTTTTTAAAAATATGGTTAACCAACCTTTATTCCAGCTGTTCTTGTTGAATTTGAGCTCTGGTTTGCCTTTTTGAGTAAAAAAGGGCCCAATTCTTCTG
This sequence comes from Catharanthus roseus, assembly GCA_028651295.1. Taxonomy (NCBI): domain Eukaryota; kingdom Viridiplantae; phylum Streptophyta; class Magnoliopsida; order Gentianales; family Apocynaceae; genus Catharanthus; species Catharanthus roseus. The sequence continues at coordinate 33,706,446 of JAPQWS010000159.1, read as the reverse complement.
TTCGTGAAAGTCTAAACATAGATCATGTCAATCAATCAGTTTTTGTGGCTTCATAATATGTATCTATTGTGTACTTGGTCAAGAAATTACAGAGGTTCAGGCAAAGTTCACTGCAATTCATCACAATAAAAAACTGTACTAATTCAAAAACATCATAAAAGAAAAAAAAAAAAGAAGCAAAATTCAGTTCTCAGATACTTGCTGCATTACCATCCTCTAGCCATGGAAAATAAGCAACATAAAATCAAACCCAGAAGAAATTTTCAAGAAATTAAAGAAATTAGCCACAAAGATCAAATTTGAAGCAGAAAAACAAAAGGGATTAAATTTCACGTATAAACGGAAAGGAACACCAACCCAACGTAAGTTAAACAGAAGGGCTTTTCTTTTCCTCACATTTCAGCCACTTGAGTTCTTAGATTCAACCAAAGATGGGAGCTTTAGGGAAAAATTGAATGCTGCTTGATACTGAGAAGCGAAGAGGGGCGGGAAATGGTCAAGGAAGGAGGAGAGGTTGTCGGTTGAGAGTGAAGAAGAAAGGGTTAACGAAGAGTGGGGAGATCCGCGAGTTTATTTTTACGATACCCGTTAGATTGCCCATTAAATTGTCTAAGAGGAGAATTAGAATATTCTATATATCCACCCACTTTATTTAGAGTCCAGATTCACCCTAACCCATCACCTGTTATGAATGGATTTTATTAATCTTAAACTGTTTGAATTTGGACGGATCATGAGTTAGCAGGCTTTTTTTGCCACGCCTAATTGCATGTGTCTTAATATCAGTTAAAAAAAGAACAAACGTCCAATCACTTGATATACACAGGAGAGGGCAATTTGACATTTTAGGACCCTTTCCTCAGAAATTTCCTCACCCATAAGTCGAGTGATGTTGATTTGGGGGTCTCTGAGAATTTCGATGGAGGTGTTCCTTTGGCCTTTGTGATTCCAATGGGATTTCAAGGGCTCTAAGCACTTGATTTCTATGGGATGTAACACAGCATAAAACATTTACCAAGAAATTCAAGTGAGAATTCTTAAATTAAAAATAAAAGGTTTGTAATTGAATAAAAAATATATTCTCCTCAATAATGAAAATATAGTTATTTATAGTTTAGTCAAAGTCCTAATGACTAAAAAGAAGTAAAAGACAAAAATGTCCACAACTAATAAAATAAATAAATAGTTAAAAGCTAAAAAAAATTAAATAAAAACGTCCGAAATAGAAGAGAACACGATCAGTGATACATTTAGTGGTGACCGTGTTACTGATCATGTTGCTACCCGTGTTCCTCACTGTTTCTTCATTCTTCTTTTCTTATTCTCTCAATTGGTCATAAACTCTTCCGCAACAACTTCTACATTATTCTCTCCCACTTGAGAAAAACTCGTCCGCGAGTTTTCTGAATACAGAGGCTCATCATCAGGATAAAATGGAAAAATATCTGCCACATTAAATGTCTTGGATATCCCCATAATATCTGACAAACTAACAACATAGGCATTATCATTAATCTTCTTCACAATCGAATGTGGTCCATATTTCTTGGATTGCCACTTGCTATACTGGCCAACTGAAAATCTCTCCCTTCCCAAGAACACCATAACCAGATCACCAACAACAAAGAGCTTCTCCTTGAGATGCTTGTCAGCTGCTTGTTTGTACTTTGCATTGGACTCTTTAATTTTCTTACGAACAGCTTCTGTAGTAGATTGCCAATTCTCTGCCATATGCTTAGCTACTACACTATTATCTTGCACCTTAGGCAGCTTAAGCAAATCCAAAGCATGTGCAGGTTCCTTCCGATACACTATAGAAAAATGCATCATACTATAGTACGATGGACGGAACTGTTGTAAGCAAACTCAGCCTACAACAAAGCATCAAATTTTCTAATCATCTGTTGGTAACCTCTGTCTGTCCATCAGTCTGTGGATGAGCTGTACTGCTGTAATTCAAAGAAGAATCAAATCTGTGCCAAAGTATTCTCCAGAAGTGACTGAGAAACTTGCTATCACGATCTGATGTAATAGACTTTGGCACCCCATGCAAACGAACCACCTGTTCAAAATACATCTTGGCAATGCTCCGTGCATCATGAATTTTCTTACAAGGAATAAAATTGACCATTTTTGAAAAACGGTCAACAACAACAAAAACAGAATCCGAACCCCGCTGAGTACGAGGTAAGCCAAGAACAAAATCTATCTACACATCCTCCCAAATGTCCTGAGGCACTGTAAAGGTGTGTATAGAACAATATTCTACGAATGTCCCTTAGCTGTCTGACAGACGTAACATCTCTGCACAATCTTGTTCACATCCCTATGTAAATGTGGCCAATAAAAATGCTCCATCAAAGCAGCAATAGTTTTATCTCTGCCCAAATGACCAGCTAATCCTCCGCCATGCAAATCACGAATCACATTCTCCTTCAAAGAAGAAACAAGAATACAAAGCTGACTACCCTTCATAAAAAATCCATCATGAATATGAAAATCATCACAAGGCTACCTTTCAATACACTTCTCCCAAATCTGTCTGAACTCTTCATCGCCAGAGTGCAATTCTTTTAAACACTCGAAACCGACAGCGTCATTACTCAAAGTGACCAGTAAAGTAACCCTTCTACTCAAAGCATCAGCTACTTTATTCTGAACTCTCGCCTTATGCTTCAACTTCAAAGGAAACTTCTGTAAAAATTGAATCCACCTAGTATGCATATCTTTACTAATTCGACTATGACTATTCAAATGTCTTAGTGCATCACAATAAGAATACAGAACAAATTCCTGCCCAACCAGATAATATTCCCAAGTTCGTAAAGCATGCACAACCGGATAGAATTCTTTATCATAAGTACTCTATTTAAGTCTAGCATCACTAAGCTTCTCACTAAAGAATGCTACTGGTCATTTTTCCTACGACAAAACTGCACCAATTCTAACTCTACTCGCATCACAATCCACCTCAAACAACCTAGTAAAATCTGGCAAAGCTAAAACAGGGGCTGTACATAACTTCTCTTTCAACAGAGCAAATGCTGACTCAGTTTTGTCACTCCACTCAAACTTGCCCTTCTTCAGGCACTCAGTTAAAGGGGCTGCAACACTACTAAAGTGCTTAATAAAACGCCTATAGAAACTAGCCAAACCCAAGAAACTCCTCAACTCAGATACTGTTCTTAGGGCTGACCAGTCTCTAATTGACCGAACTTTCTCATCATCTACCTGAATACCATCTGCACTAACAACAAACCCAAGAAACAACAATTTCCTAGCCATAAAACTACATTTCTTCAGGTTCACATACAATTTATTTTCATGCAGGATAGTCAACACACTCCTCAAATGATCTAAATGCTCCTCCTCTGAACTACTATAAATTAGGATATCATCAAACTAAACAACCACAAATTTACCACTGAATGGCTTAAGTACCTGATTCATAAGTTGCATAAAAGTGCTAAGGGCATTAGATAATCCGAAAGGCATTACCAGCCACTAATAAAGACCATCCTTTATCTTGAAAGCTGTCTTCCATTCATCTCCCATCCTAATACGAATTTTGTGGTATCCATTCCGCAAATCGATCTTTGTGAATACTTTAGCTCCACTCAGTCTATCCAGCATATCTTCCAAACGAGGAATGGAAAATTTGTACCCAATTGTAATCCTGTTGATTGCTCTACTATCAATACACATCTTGTAGCTTCCGTCCTTCTTAGACATCAATAAAGTAGGAACAACACATGGACTCATGCTCTCCCTAATATTGCCTTTCTCCAGCAACTCCTGTACCTCCTCCTGCAAAATCTCACTCTCTTTCGGACTCATCCTATAATGTGGAAAGTTCGACAAGCTAGCTCCAAGAATCAGATCAATATGATGTTGAATGTCTCTCATGGGAGGTAATTCAGCAAGAAGCTCCTCTGGCATAATCTCAACAAATTCCTCCAGTAATGGTTTGACCTGTTTTGGTACTCCATCAATCTACTTCTTCTCATCAATTGTAAAGACTTGCCTTACCACCAAAGCATGCACCACCTGACTCCTTAACAGCCTCCTTCATTTCACGCCCAAATTGTGTAATTATTAGGGAAGACCGTTCTTCCACTTTAGAAGCTTTGGCACGGTGATTCGCCTTCATGGGAAGTAGATTAATCTTTACCCCATCTTTTTCTAGCCTGTATATATTATCTCTACCCACATGTTGTGCATTAACATCAAACTGCCAAGGTCACCCAAACAACAGATGACACGCATCCATCTCCACAACATCACAATACACTTCATCTTTGTAAGTACCTATAGAGAATGGAACCTTACATCGTTTTGTCACCTGAACCTTCTCTGTTGCCTTAATCTGGCCTATAGAGTATGGACTGGGATACTTCTCCATCTTCAGTTTCAATGACTCAGCCGCATCTCTGCCAATGATGTTTTCACAACTCCCACTATCTATGATCAACTCAAACACCCGACCATTGATAGTACACCTAGTCCGAAACAGCTTGTGTCTCTGGCTTCCATCTTCTATTTTAGGAGTTAATATCAACCTGCGTATCATACAATTCTGCTCTTCCTTTTCTGCATATGCCTCATAGTTATCATCTTGTCCATCAGGACCACAAAACACCTCTTCTTCTTCCTTTTCAACTACATTAACAGGTTTTCTAGTAGGACATTCATTTGATCTATGACCGGGTTGTCCACAACGATAACACTTGCCTAAAATCGGTTTTGCATAAGGATTAGTGGCTGTCTTTTGCCCCTCCTTTAATTCAGCAACCTTCTTCCCAGGCCCCTTATCTTCCTTCCGTTTAGTACCCTGATTCTATCCCTGTGCAGCTTTACTCCTATCTGCAAAATTCCTCGATGTCTCTTCACCACTACTCCTCTGAAAATTATCATTGCCATACGTTCGCCTATTACTTTCAATCCTACTTCCACCTCTATCTCGGATCATTAACTCGGCTTTAATAGCTAAGTTTTTCACCTCCGTCACACTCTTTACAACATGTACCCTAATTCTATCTCGAATCTGCAGTTTTAGACCATCCAAGTAATGACTGACCTGATGCACCTCACTCTTCCGCAAATCATTCATCTCTGCCAATCTCATAAAGTCTGTTGTATATTCCTGTACAGATCTCTGATTTTGCTGACAACGTTGATACTGCTGAAATAGGATCTGTTCATAGTCTGGAGGTAGAAATTCACTCTGCAGCGACTGTTTCATTCTGAACCACGTCCGAACAGGCTATTTACTCTCTCTGTCGTCTATGTAGCAGCCTCTCCCACCAGGCAGACGCTCCACCCTTCAATCTACATGCCACTAACTTCACTCTCTTCTCTTGTGGAATATCTGTATATTTAAAAAAATGATCAATTTCGGCAATCCAGTCAACAAAGTCCTCTATGCCTAGGTTACCATAAAAACTAGGAATATCCACATTCAATCTAAAATCACCACCATAATAGTCATTATTATTCTGAATGTTATAATTATTATTATACCTGTTTCCGCCTCTCCTAGCAGGTCTGTTTTGATTTTCAGCCAAAATTAGATCCTCCTCCTTGTCACTAGAATTATAACCAGCAAATTGGTTTTGGACATTAGCAGCTACAGGTACGTTGGCAACACCGCTTCGAGCAAGCTGATCTCTTGGTCGTTCTCCTCCATCATTCCTGTTTCTATTGGCATTCACCCCAGGGGCGTCAAATCTGCTAATAATCTCATCAAAGCGTTGATCTAGATTTACTTCCAAGGTTCTGACTGCCGCCTCTTGAACATCCATCCTATCCGCAAGACTTCAATATCCTGAACGACGTTCTGGATATCACCGTTTCCACCGGGCATCGTTAGTACGAACGGAATTCAAGCTCTGATACCAATTGACGCAGCGTAAAACGTTCTACAAGGAATTTAAGTGAGAATTCTTAAATTGGAAATAAAAGGTCTGTAATTGAATGAAAAGTATATCCCCTTCAACAATGAAAATGCGGCTATTTATAGTTTAGCCAAAGCCCTGATGACCCAAAGAAGTAAAAGACAAAAATGTCCACAACTAATAAAATAAATAAATAGTTAAAAGCTAAAAGAAATTAAGTAAAAATGCCCGAAAAAGAAGAGAACACGATCAGTAACACGTTCAGCAGTGACCGTGTTACTAATCATGTTGCTGCCCGTGTTCCTCACTGTTTCTTTATTCTTCTTTTCTTTTTCTCCCAATTGGTCATAAACTCTTCCACAAAAACTTCTACATCACTTTGCCAAGCTAAATTAAATCCTCCATGATCAGTACAAGTTTGTTGATAATTTATTCATAATTCATTAACGATCAAGGATGGGGATTTTGTTTTTTTCTTTTGGTCGGGTTGAATGGGGCTCATTTGCTGCAATTGAAGGAGGGGATGTATAGACAACTGTTCTAATTGTTCTTTTTCGGACTCCAATGTTTGGTTTCCATGAATATAGATAATTTTGATGTGTTGTATTATGCTTAGTTCCATAAAGTTAAAAACTTTTTGACAACGGTCGAATTCATTAGCAAAAATACAGAGGACTGTAATGAAGTTAAACACATCATAAAACTAAGAGAAAATCGTAATGAAATCGTAATCTGTAACTCAAATTCTTCACCACTCAAAATGAAGACATGTAACAGTTGCACGCCGGAAGCAACTTATGCAATTATTTTGGAAGGATTAGATTTCTTCAACAGACCACAAATTTCGACGGGAGTTTGTCTTATTCATCCCACCTTTGGCACAAGGAATTATCGGAGTTCAAGGAAAATCATTGGTCCTATGGCTTTGATGGAATTCTTTACCAACTGGAGCAAGAAATGAAAACTCTCTTAACTCCATTGGAGGAAAAAATTGGCAGAAGAGATGAGCAGAGCAGGAATACACACCATTGCCCGAGAGACTTTTGGAGTTAAGAATTCTAAAATGTCAGAATTGCCCTATTCTTTTTCTCACATGACTGGAGCGGGTGTAATTTTTTACTGATGTTCGTGTACTTAAAAGGACGTTGGAGGATTCTTGGATCTTTATAAATACTACTAGGATCATAATAGTCGGAAAAAATACTTTTTAAGATCATATTGTATCAAGGGTAAAACTTCTAGAATTAAATTGATCATTTTCTTATTGAAAAACTCTTCACTTTTTCATGTTGTTCTCTTACAAATAATTTTATTCACTTTTTAATTTTATTTTTTGACAAATAATTTAACTCTCACTCAAATTAAGAAAAAACACACATTCTTCAAAGGAAGAATAGCTTCTCTTTTTGTTTTATACATTGAGCAACGGAAAGATAGCTATTAATATGCATACAAATTTTACTTTTTCTGCAATTTGTACATATCTTTTATTTTATTTTTTAATATACATAAATAATTTTTGAGATGATAAAAGTACTCTATCACCATATCTTGTTAGTTTCAACTATTGATCTGCTCTTTGCGTATGACTTTATTTGAAAGTGACAAAATAAGCATTCCAAACATTTATCTCAAATTCAATTTATTTTTTTGCTAATTTGAACGGTGAGAATTGATAGATAAAATACGTTTTCAAATATAATTTGTGAACACTTTATGGGTTAGAAGAAAACGTCTGAAATCTTATTTCCCTCTTAAAACTAAAGTCACATGTAAAGAGCCTTCTATTGCTGCTTGAAAATACCATGAAATACACTAATGAATACTTTTGACTACTAAAAAATTTGAATGTACGCAAAAAAAATATATGTACAATACATGCAAAAGGTAATCTTTATGGATGTTAATAGTCATTCTTTCTTTTCCAATATGTAGTGGAATGTCCATAAGTTGTTTACACCTTATTTTAAAATGTATGCAGTTCAAAAGTTATTTTTTATTTCCCTTAAAAAAGGAGTTACTTTTTTATTGCTTATTAAATATTAAATTTTAATATGTGCCTCCAAGTCATGCATCAGAAAAAGTTCTTATCAAAAATTACATATAAAGATACGGTAACTTAGTTTCTTCTAACGTGTAACCCTTGACTAATTAACTTTTTAATTAATATTCTTATTTTTTCATAGTTTAATAATTTTTTTATAGGATTTTAGATTTTATAAAATTTATTAGACTCAAATTTCTATATGATAATATATTTTATCCGTTACTATATTAACATGTACTGAGTAAACTTTAAATAGAGTAAAAAAATTTCTTTAAATTTAGATATAAACAAAAAGGAAAAATGGTCTATTTGGTCTCAAAAGTTATGGGTCTGACACATTATGGTCCTAAAATTTTTTTTTCCTGCCATTATGATCCACAAACAATTTACAAGGAGCCAACAAGGTCCAATTACAGTTATTCGTCTAACTTATGTTAAGTATTAACTTGGATAGTGATTTAGTTTGATTTTTTTTCGTTTTGAATTTCGTAAAAGTTGAATTAGTTGTAAGAGAAAATGTAGAGTCTAGTATGAAAAATAGAAAAGAAAACTCAAATTAAACTTCATCCAAGTAGAGCCTAAAAAATGATCACATGATGTGCCACTCGCGTGATTGTTCTTGTAAGTCTATTTGGTCCCAAAAGTTATTGGTGCGACAAATTTTCTAAAATTTTTGTTTTATGTCATTATGGTTCTCAAACAACTTCTGGGAACTAAAAAGTCAGCAAGGTTCATTCTATAAAATTCAATAAAATAACCCTTTTACTACTCACATTACTTATTTTAAAAGAAAAATGGCAATTCATGTGTCCAAGTGGCTTTATTTATCCGATTCTTTAACATGTGCACACTGGCTTATTTTCTTTTTCCTGAATTCAATATGAAAAGTACAAATTGTACGAACACGTTCAAGGTAAAATATGTCTATTAGGGTGTGAAGAGATTACATATATGTTTTCTAAACACAAGTATCTCTTTGAATCTAAATACTTTTGTAAGGGAAGATTAGGTAAACTATAGTTGTTGAAACTTGTTGACTTTTCGTAAGCTGTTTGAGGATCATAATGACATGAAACAAAGTTTTAGAATAAAATTATGTCGCATCTACAACTTTTATGACCAAATTGGATCATAAAATCAAATCACACGAGTGACATGTTATCATTTTCAATGAAAGGTAGACAAAGGAGTGTATTTGATTTAAAACAGTTTATGAATCAACCCTGAATTTCGTATTTCGGTTCAATTTTTCAATTATTTGCTTCGATTCAGTTTGATTTTAAAAATATATAAAATACTTGGTTCTATTTTCAGTTTTCATTCTTAAAGACCGAAAAACTGAAATAACTTAATTAGTTGTTAATTTTCAAAAATATATTATTTTAATTTAACTTTAACATTTTATGAGGTCAATACTTTTAATTTTTACTAGTGGGCATCTCATACTACGAGCGAAAATTCCACTAGTTGATCTGTCGTGATTATGTTTAAGTTTAATAAGTATTATGAGTCAAATTTAAATATAAAAAAGTTTCAAAAGATACTAATTCAAACCAAAAATATTTGTAGAGATTAACTAGTTAGTTGCGATTACATTTAAGTTTGACAAGCATGATGGGGGCCAAATTTGAATGTAGAAAAGTCAAAAAAAAATTTAAAAACAAAAAAGTTAACAAGTTCAAATGGAAACAAAACCGTCTTTTAAACTTTACAATCATAGAGGATCTTAAACAATCTTATGCAAAGAATCTGTACATATTACAAAATTCTCTTAACAAAAGTCACCTCAATTTACATTTTTCATAACTTTTCTACTCAAAATTCTAAATACTTGACTTAATAGTAATTTCATTTCAAGTTGTTGCCAAATTTGCTCCATTTCAAACCTCATGATAATATAAAGTCATAATGAGATTATTGACATCAACCAAGCAATGGTCATTGAATCCGGTTTCTATATACACAACGTGCTACTAAAGCATCTATACACATTGATATGTTGAAATTTGAGTGAACAAAGAATCTTTATCTATTAATAATTTTGTCCTCTTTTAGTTAATGAAATCTTTCTTTGGCTTTAAGAATTTCGTTCTCCCTGCTTGGTTGTGTCTATAATTTGCTTTGAATTTTGCTTCTCGTACTTCTATCGTCTTGATATCTCAAAGTCAATATTCAGAACACCAAATTGTATTAAAAAGAAACTCATGAACATATCAATACCAACTAAAGATTAGCTCATGAAATCGATGGCTGGAATATTACCAAATGTTCATGTAGTTTACCTTGTGAGAAAGATAGCAGCCTTAAAATATAATTTTGGTAGTGAGAGTAAAATTAGAAACAAATATTTTTCTATCTCTAATCCTTATTTCATAACAAGACTTGTTCACTAAACACCCTATGATTCCTTGGAAGGCTGCAAGTAAAACAGAAACAATTTCGGGACATGATTGGTAAAGTTGCACCTGAGAAGAAATATTTCTTAGAGCTATTAGATGTTTACCTAAACTATTTTTTTTCTATTTATATTCATAAACTTTGATTTTATCTTTTCTAACCATAAAACTAGTTTTGCTTTTTTTTTTTTTTTAATGGCCACAAACTTTGATTTTTATCTTTTTCTAGCAATGAACTATTTTTGTTTTTCTCCTTATAGTCATGAATTATTTTTGACCTCTCAAATATAGAAATTTATTAAAAATAGTTTATGGCTATATTTGAGAGGTAAAAAATAGTTCATAGCTATAAAGATAAAAGAAAAAATAGTTCATGGTTAGAAAAAGATAAAATTAAAGTTTGTGCCTATAAAGAGGAAAGAAAAATAATTCATGGCGAGAAAAAGATAAAATAAAAAAGTATGGCTATAAATAGCTAATTTCTCAATTTCTTATAAATAAAAAAGGACATTTGTTTGTCTATATGTTTCCTATTATGAAGGAGAAAAAGAAAATGAAACTCTCATGTAGATTAATACAAGTTTTCAACATCAACCATTAGAAGATCCTAGGAAGGTCACATGGCAAGTAATCTCATAAATAATTAGATTGTACTAGTACCTCTTTGAGATAGATTATTGATCGAAACAACTATTCCATAGACAATCAAGGTGTGAGAAAGATCTATTCCCCATTTAGAGACTGGGAAAGTTACGTATAAATGACATAGCTTGGCACCATGTAATGCATATCAACAGTTTAGTACGATACTCTTTCACAGCCATGCCAATATTGTAATGTCGAACTCATTTTCATTGCTTGAATAGATGAATGTGTATCCTCTTGTGACTGCATTTTTTTCTAGGAATTGTTGGCAATCTTCAGAAACATAAAATATATTTGCTTGTTAACAGAAAATGACAAATTCTAAAATTCAATCAGGATTCCATTTTCTTTTAGTTATGGGTTTTCTACATCTACAATGGAGAACTGTAAAGTGTAGATATCGGTCATTTCTCCATCATGAAGACGTGTTCGATGGTCGACATGTGGCGGCACAGATCTTGGAGCAATGGAAGCAATGCGTAATTGCAGGTCAAGCAAGTTGGGGATAATAATATATTTATATTGGCAACAGAAATGTCTCAATTGGGACGTTAATGAATGTTTTTTTGTTGAAAAGATGAAATTTATAATAGATGGGAGTAGTTAAACACCTCATCACAAATTTACTCCATGTAGTATAATATAAACTCACTTTCGGGACACATTTGAAGTAGTTGAAGCAAGATAAAAAAATTAGAAGAGGAAGATAACAAAAAGGGAAAAGAAAAAAAAAATTGAAGAAGAAGAAGAAGAGGAAAAAGAAGAAAGCTTGGTGGAGGCAATTTGAAGAAATATTAATTAAGGTAAAAAACAAATTATTGTGTGTGTTTATTTAAAATAAAACTTTTTATTCTTTTGTCATTTAGAAACAAAAAGCTTGTTGGATTAATTTTCATAATGGTGTGAAAATAAAGCGTGTAGAATTATGCAGAAACGACTAGAAGACATGAGGTAGTTGTAAAATGTGTGAATTGTATTTAAAGAAACTCGGATTTGTTCAATAACGCAAAGCTAAAGGAGAGCACTATAGTTTCAATGAAGTACTTTGTCTGTGTGTTGAAAATAAAGCATTTAAAAGTGAAGAAACTTATTAAATAGCATAAAGAGCATGTTAAAGTGAGAACGTTAGCTTTAGTAGGAAAAAACAACTTTTCATGAACGTGTTTTAAAGATTAAAACACACATGTTACAAGTAATGGAAGTGTTATGTTATACATGGTTAAGACTAGGGCTGTGAACGAGTCCAAAGGAGTACGGTAATTCCTGTACCAGACTCAGACCCTTATAGTGAAATATGGACCCAGACCCAGACCCTTATAGTGAAATATAAACCCAAACCCAGACCCTGTTGGGTATAAAATTTATGGACCAAGTCCATACCCTCAAGGGTCTCGGGTAGGGTCCGGGTATACCCGTACCTGTCTGCCATTTTTTCTTTTTTTCCTTATTAAATAAAAATATATGACACAAAATATAACCCTAAAACGAAAATTGTAACTTGATTAACATAATTTCTTTAACATCTTTTTCAACAAATATAATCCTTAAACATCTCTAAAATATTTACGAAAAACATTTTAATTCAAATGGTTAAAAGTTAAGTAAATGCAAAATCCTAACCAATACATTAATCCAATAAAAACAAAACTTCTAATTCAATACAATATAAATTATGTATTCAGAACAAAATATAAAAATAATATAATATATATAAATATATTATTATTATCTTATTACAATGGGTATATGGGTAAACAGGTTTGGGTATCATAATACCCTGCCCAGACCCATTTAATAGAAGTTATATAGGTACGAGTACGAGTCCGAGTCTGCAGGTATAAATTTTGAAACTTACCCGCCATAAACGGGTATAGACTTGCTCGGATGCGGGTAAGACCCACCCCGTTTACAGCCTTAGTTAAGACTATGGAGTATAAAGTTTTATTAAAAAAGATACAATATTTTAAAAAATAATTTTGATGCAAAACCTGAGTTACAAAGTTTAAATAAATACTGTATTTGAAAAAAAAAAGGAATTTCATCAAACAATAGACACATTAAAAGAAAAAGCACATGTTTTATCTAGAACGGATGCATCATGCCTATATGGACATTCATTTAATTATTCCTATATGTTATTGTTTATGACATAGGTATTTTCCAGATACTAACTAAATTTAGATATGGAAGACTGAACAATGTGAATTCATGAAATGGAATATTATGAAGGTAAAGATTATGAAGGTGAAGATGATGAAGATTATGAAAGTGAAGATGATGAAGGTGATGAAGATGAAGATGGTGGTGAAAATATTGAAGGTGAAGAGAATATAATAGGAGTAGGTGAAAATGCTGATGGAGAAGATCCAATATTTGATGATATTAGTGATGAAGAGGTGTTTGCGATGTTATTTGATTCTGTTGAAGGTGCGACGCATTTTATAGGCTGTATAGTAGGTGTCGTAGGTTTTCGTTTCGTAGAGGAGATTGGAAAATTAATAAGAATGGTATAACAATGTATAGAAAATAGAAGTACAGCAATGCAGGCTTTAGGGAAGAAAAGTGGATAAAGGATGACGATAAAAAAAGAAATCATAAACAAGTAAGCTGGTGTAATTGTCCAGGATTCTTCAAAATTGGGTATGATCGTCATTCACAAAAGTACGTAGTTAGGGAGTTTGTTAAAGAACACAATCATTCTTTTGCTTCTCAAGATCAAGTGAAATTTTTGAGATCACATCGACAAGTGTCCGATGGAGATATTTCATAGCTAGGACAAATCAAAGATTGGGGATTAAGACTAGTTAAATAATGAAGATATTTTTTTTACAGGCAGGAGGGTATGAGAATGTTAGTTTCATAATCAAGGACTTGTATAACAAGTTGGATATGACCATAAAAGAGGAAATAGTTAAGGGGGATACATAGAGTGCTATTGATAGCTAGGCAAGATAGTGACTCATTGTTCTTTTTCAAATATGATATGGATGACGAAGGTAAAACGAGAAGGTTTTTTTGGGCTGAATCAACAAGCAGAATTGACTACAAGAAATTTGGAGATGTTCTAGTATTCGACACGACATATAGAACGAACATGTGTAGGAAGTCTTTTGTGGTGTTGGCCAGAATAAATAATCATTTCATGACATATATATTCGTATGTGCCATGTTGGTAGATGAAACAGTTGAGACATGAATGGGTAATAGACACATTCCTAGAAGCTATGTGGAAGAAAATGCTGTGCTTACTAGTCGCAGATGGGGGCAAGGCAATGAGGAAGGCTATAAAGAAGAAGGTTTCTGGATCGGCACATAAACTATATAGTTGGCTTCTACTCAGAATTACTATGAGCAATTTACGTAGTAATCAATTCAGTAATGGATTTCAGTGGTGCATGGTAATGAAGAACAGCACAGATGAGTTTGAGGAGAGATGGCATGCAATGATACATAAATTGGGGTGGAAAATAACAATTAGGTTAATTTGATGTATAGATGTAGGGATCATTGGGCGGAGTGCTATTTAAGGGGGCATTTCTTTGGCGGTATACGTGCAAGTCAGAGGTGCGAGAGAATGCATGCATTTTTGTACTCTTTTTTGTACAAGCGTCAGAAGTTGTTCGAGTTTGTGAGATCATTTGAGTCAGCTTTAGCATCATCACGAAATACAAACATGGAGGAATCTGCTGGATCCACAACAGTTGTTCCCATAACGAATGTCGTTTCTCTTGAAATGGATGCTACAAATGTATACACTAGACAGGTGTTCTTCATGGTATGTAAGCAGTTACCAGAGAAAAGAATTGTACTACGAGGTTAATAAGGTAGATGTTGGTAACTTTTTAAAATATTCACTTTCAAAGTATTACAAACCACATGGGACTTGGATTGTGGAGTGCAACATGAACTCTAGAATGTATCACTGTTCATGTATGAAATTAGAATCAAAAGGAATTCCTTGTTGTCACATTATGCGGGTGCTTGTTATACAGAACCAAAAATCATTTCTTGAGGCTTGTATATACAAGAGATTGTCCAGAAAAGCATGTGAATTAAGTGATAACGAACGTTGTTCATTACATGTAGCTTCGGAGGTAACCCAAAGAGGAAGGTTGGGAATTTTGAATGGTCTATGCCAACCAATGTGTTTCTATGTGTCATTCAATGAAGATGGTTGTAGACATCTAATTAAGCTAATAGAGTAGAGCATTTGAAGTTACTGTGGTTACAAAAGAGTGGGGGTAATGAAGCAGGAACCAGCAAGTCGAATATACAATATTCTGAGGCTGCAATTGATGCAATTGGGGATCCAATGATATGCTGGACGAAGGGCAACAATGGAGGAGGTCAATCATCTACTAAAAAGAAAAAGCTTTTGAAATGCACCATATGCAGGTAATTAATTGTTTTCCTGACAAGTATGGAACTTATTTATGAAATTGTAATGTTAATTGCGCAACAATTATGTTTATTAATTAAAGGTATATTGATCACAATAAAAGGACATGCCCAGATTTGTTTCAAGAGCAAGGAATTGAAGATCCATTTGATGTTGATGTGAATAATTCGGAAGTTGTATTTGTTTTTTATTTGAATCAGATACCAAACGAAAATGATTATTGACACATCATTTATGTAAAATGGTATTTAAAGTAAATAAAAAAAATTGATCCCCAAATAACTTGTTTGGGCCGAGATTGAGAAATTGATAAAAACATACCAACTCAATGACTTGTATGGGCCGAGATTGGAACCTTGTGGTAAGGGAATGTGAGAGCCCAGCATTGTTCTTGTTCCCTTCATTATCAGGATGGGCCAATTGGCCTGTAAATGAAAATTTCAACATTACATTATCACATAATGGGCTACAACTTAAAAGGCTAGACAGTTTCATTGGGGCTCTATCAAGGCCCAATTTTCAATTCACAAAAAATAAAGCTGATAAACAGTTCACCACCATCGGAGTAGCTTTTGAATTAGAAAAATTCAGCTGCATAATCTTTATAACGGTGGGTGTCCCAACCACTGTCTTGTTTATTCTTCTTCTACTAATGATGTATGCAAGTTTTCTTTTTTCTTTGAAATATGTAAAAATAGATAAAATCATCAACAAGAGATGTATCGGAGAAGAAGTTTGGGGATCAGGTCGCCGGCCCAACAGTTGGTAAGGTACCTTGATATAGGCTGTCGGCAAAAGTTTACCATTCCTATGATTTAATCCACAACCCCATTCTCATATGTCGAGCATTTTTATCGTAGAGAGAAATGTATTAAGCTTATTGTAAATAGGAATTTGAGGAAGTCAATTACAAATGAAATTCATTTTAATAATTGAATTAACTATTATTTTAACAGGAAGGATACCGATTTACTCCCAAAGGATCCAATTCAGATATACATGAAAGGTGGAAGAAATTGCCAGATGTGGTGAGGGGGAAACTATGTAAAGCAGGATTTGGAACATTTTTAGATGTTCTTCCTAATGCCGAATGAGATAGGAAATTGCCACTCTTACTTGCCGAATGGTGGTGGGACACTATGAATACATTCCATCTACCATTCGGTGAGATGACTCTCACCTCAATTGATTTTTATGCCATTACAAGATTACGAGTGGGAGGCAAACAAATCCAATGGGATTTGCAAATTAGATCCTGACCTAAGTACCTCGAGAATCTTTTGGGGTTCTTACTTCTATCCCATACCGGTGGTTCTATTAAGTTTTTAGAGATTTGTAATTTCTTAGACTCAGCAATAATTGATGAGAAATCCGAGGAAGCTATTGCACAGATTACAAGGAGCTTTTTCCTACTTGTTATAGGACGAACAATTTTCAGCAACATCGGAGATACAGCTTACCTGTGGTGTCTCCCAGTAATAGAGGATGTGGATAAGATAGGTGAATACAATTGGGGAGTGCTGCCATGTCTGTTTTGTTCAAGTTTAGGTGTGCAATATCCCATAAGAAAAGAAAGAGTATCGGCGGCCTCAATTTTGTTTGGGAGGTAAATATTTAAGCTTTTTAATTGATAGTAAATTTTCATATACAGTGAGTTAAGAATTAATGTTGTACTGTTAAGGTCTGAGCATATGAGCGTTTGAGGCTCCTTCCATATCGACTTCGTGAGGCAGCAGTTGAATATTTTCCACGAATGTGGAGGTGGTGGCCCGAAATTCGATTAAATCATGTTGTTCCATCAAGTTTAACGTCAGGGACACTCTTGATGGACTAGAAGAGGAAGAGGTAAGTTGTTACTTGTGAGTTTCCTTAATTTACAATGGATTATTTCTTTTACTTGGATTTTGTAATGAAGCTAAAATCTTGTGATTAAAGATTTTGTGGAAGCCTTGGGAAAATGCAAAGCTCCCAGCTTATAGTGAGTCAATCATACAATTCAGCCAGAAAAGATTGTTACTTGACAGTCCAGTAGGAAGGTTTTTCTATCTTGGTGATAGGGTTAGTTGATAAGTTTCCCTGGATGTTGTGCCACTGTTCCTGGTCTACCACCGGAATGGATGTTGTGTACAGAGAAGATACCGTTTAGCAAATTTGCTTTGCTGAATTGACTGCAAAAAAATTTCAGCCTGAATAGCAGGAATTCTCGAGGTACTCTGAATTTGTGAGTAGACTAAGGGTGGTTAACACTTTTCTTAAATGTGTTCTTCGTACGAAGAATAAAAGGATGAGTATATCAGACACACCTTCATCATCTACTACAGCTAGATTCTTTTTGGCAATCCTGAAATGGTTACATTGTTTGTGTTTCTTAATCTCTATTACACTATCTTAATCTATCTCAAAATAGTTCACATTTTCTTTGTCTTTCATAATAACATATTTGTGAATTTGTTATTTTTGAACACGTGTGATGAAAATGAGAGCCTTACACCTCCTTTATTTCCCTTTCTGTATAAATTATATTGCACTTCATAATATATAGAAGTGTAGGTGCCTGCATTGATATACAATGATCTATTATTGGAGGTTAGGAATCTAAGGCGAAGGCTTGACCATGTCCCTTCTTTGAAGAGGAAGGAGGTACTGTTCTTAGTCTTTTTTTTTGGCGAAAATATTTTTAGTTTCTATTAATTTATGAGTTTTTTTCCCAAGTTGCTCTGAATGGGCGATATTGAAGAAATGTGTGATGAAAATGTGTTTGTTAAATGGCAATTCGATTTGGTTACGGATTTCAGTTGTTTGTTCTTATTCAAGTTTAATTTCTTTTATGATGGATTGTTGTTCTTTTTCCCATTGAGTGTTTAAGAATTAATGTTTAGTTTATTAATGTTTTGAATTAAAGTAATTTAAGCTCAATATTCTAATTCCTAGGAGTATTTTGAGATATTATATTCCTAGGATTATTAAGCTCAATTTAGTCGTTTTCTACATTATTATGCCAGATTTGGCATGATACTGTACCGCCAGTCTATTTCGACATCTTTTTTTATTTGTTTAAAGATTTATTTGTTTAGGTAGGTTAAATGTTTATCCTTAATTTAATTAAATTGATTTCCTCATCTTTAGAAATTGGAGTAAAAATACAGTAAATACTGTATTTTTGTAATTTTGTTGTAGTTTAGAGTTTTGAATTGGAGATGGCCTTAGGACAAAGAAGATTTACTTGAGGAGTAATTGGTAAGTTTGAGGCCATCTCCAACCCAAAACTCTAAATTGCAATACAGATACACTAAATGAAATATCTACAATACTTTTAGTCCAACCCATTTACTCTTTTTTCCACTCCATATGGAATATTCCACTTAATATTCCTTATCCTTATAGTTTTTATTATTATAATTATTTTTATATAATCAAAATACTTCATTTTTATATGCACATTTTAGGTCATTTTAACTTTACTACTCTAACGTTTTAGTACTTCTGTTAGATGAAGCTTTAAAAGAAATTTATGACTAAAATATCCTTGTGAGCATAAAAACTAATTTTAAAAAAATAAAACAATATTATTTTTTATCAATCCCTTTTATTATTCAAAAATTACTAAAGTTTATTTATATTTATCTTTATAAATTTATTTAATGGTATTAAATTTTTTAAGTAAATTATGAAATAATTAAAATATTTTAAGATTTAATATTATTTTTGTAAGTTGGAGAATCACAGTATTTGAAGTTTGTGACTGCACAAACTCAATCCTCATGAACTGTTGTCTTCTCTCTTGCAAAATGTCTTCGAAGAATTATAGAACGGCTCCTTTCAACCTTCAATAAGGTTCCTCTATTTATAGATATTGAGGCTGAGCAGTATGTTTTGAATTACCAATCTTTTTTCAATTAGAATTTTAACAAAGAATTTTGTTTCCAAAAAGACTTCTAATTTTAATACCAACAAAGTCCTATTTCCTTTAGGTATTGATCTTTCCTTATTCTTCAAACCTCCTTTAAGGCAATATCCTAATTGGACTCCAATATTTCAGCTCATTATCTTCAAACAATAGTCAAACAAAATCTTCGAGATCTTCCAAGCATCCTAAAACAATGCCAATACTTAGTGAAACCTGGAGCTTATGTTATCACACGACCATCCTGTGTGGCCACACTGAAGCTGTTTGATAGATTTCTACATTTTTTTTATATGGGGAGAAATTAGATTTTTTTTTTATGGAAAAGATATTGGATTTTAATTGTTTATTTAGTTTGGTTGATTTTATAAAATAGAAATATAAATTCCTCTAAATAGAAAAACCAAATTTTTATAAATGAAACTAAACACGTAATCTACTAATTTTATAAATCACTACCGAGCCAAAAAAATTTACGAATCACTAATTAACAAAAAATTATATGGAGGTAATAAAAACTTGCTAAAATATACTAATTTTATAAATCACTACGGAGCAAAAAAATCTTTATAAATCACTAATTAAAAAAAAAACACAACGCTATGTCACTCCAACAAAATGTAATTAAACCTAAATAAAATTTAAGAAACACAAAAATGTACTTTAGCATTTATTACACATAGTAGAGGAAGTGTGAAATGTCAAAACGTAATATCACATATGTCAGGAAGGTAATTGTTCACCACACTTTCTTCTGATTTTTAAAGCTTGAAAGCAAAGGATGGTTCCAACTGAGTGCCAACTGAGAGATTTATATTGCCAATGTCTGCGGCATGCATTGACTGTAGGCCAAGTACGGTGTCAATTCTACGGCAAAAAGTTGCATGAAAAGGAGGAACACTCAAGTGCTTTTATGGGTGAAAGCCTAAAAGGAAGCGTCTATTGGACGCTTGTTTCCTTCTTATCAATTTGCATCTAACCGGTTAATCTAAGGGGCAGGGAGAAACCATGTGGCCATTAGGTCAGCTAAACGATAGGTTTAGCGGGAGCTAGGGATATCATAAATTGTGGCATGCAAACATCACTTAAACTTGCTTTCCCCCACGAATTTGTGAAGTATTTATGGACCGGTTCACATTTTCAGTTCAAGCTTGATATTTTCCAGTCTACGAAGAATGTTCTTAAAGAAATATGATTTTATTTCGTTCGATTTAATCATTTACTCAATAACTTATAACAATATCTCTTAATATACGATTTATTCAATTAAAGAAAAGTTTAATTTTTTATTCCGTTTGTTCAAATTATGATTTTCCTAGATAACATAATTTCATATTATAAATATCTAGAAACAACTCAATATAAATGTATAATTAACTTTAAACATTCGTTAATATTTCATTTAATTAAGGAATGAAAGGTTTATTCATTTACTTAATAACTTATAACAATATCTCTTAAAAATACGATTTATTCAATTAACGAAAAAGATTAATCTACTATTCCGTTCGTTTCATATTATGTTTATTCAGGATAACATATTTTCATATTATAAATGTTTAATAACAACTCAAAATAATTTAAATTTAACGGTTTAGGGTCTCAGGTTAGCCATTTATAATTAATTTTAAACATTCATTAACATTTCATTTAACTAAGGAATGAAAAGTTTAATCGTTTACTCAATAACTTATAACAATATCTCTTAGAAATACGATTTATTAAATTAACGAAAAGTTTAATCTACTATTCCCTTTATTTCATATTATGTTCATTTAGGATAACAGATTTTTACATTGTAAATGTTTGGAACAACTCAAAATAATTTAAAGTTTACAGTTTAACGTCTCGGGTTGGCCATTTATAATTAACTTTAAACATTTGTTAACATTTCATTTAATTAAGGAATGAAAGATTTAATCATTTACTCAATACATTATAATAATATCTCTTAAAATACAATTTATTCAATTAATTAAAACTTTAATCACTTATTATATTCATTTCAAATTATATTTTTCCTAGATAACATATTTTTGTATTATAAATGTTTAGAAACAACTTAATATCAATTTAAAAGTTTATGGTTTAGGGTTTCAGGCGGGCCATTTATAATTAACTTTAAACACATGTTAACATTTCATTTAATTAAGGAATGAAAGTTTTAATCATTTACGCAATAACTTATAGCAATATCTTTTAAAAATACGATTTATTCAATTAACAAAAAGTTTAATCACTTATTCTATTCGTTTCAAATTATGTTTTTCCTGGATAACGTATTTTCATATTATAAATATTTAAAAACAACTCAATATCAATTTAAAGTTTATGGCTTAAGGTTGGCCATTTATTATAAGGTTTAACCATGTGTTAATATTTCATTAATTAAGGAATGAAATGTTTAATCATTTACTCAATAACTTTTAACAATATCTCTTAAAATACGATTTATTTAATTAATGAAAAGTTTAATCATTTATTCTGTTCATTTCAAATTATTTTTTTCTTGGATAACATATTTTCATAATATAAAATTTTAGAAACAACTCAATATCAATTTAAAGTTTACGGTTTAGAGTTTCGGGTTGGTCATGTATAATTAACTTTAAGCATGTGTTAACTTTTAAAGTTTAGAATTTTAAAGATTAATAGAAATTAGAGTAGTAGTGAAGTGAAATGAAAATTAAATTCAAGTATTAATCTAAATATAGTATTAAAATGTATACTTTGATTTTCGCACGCTTGTTTTATAATTTTTGATGGACTGACTTTTTTATCATCAATACAAGTGACAATTGGTGTTATAAATTGAATGATAGCACCAGATTTCTCTCCTCCCACACCATTTAGGTTCATCTTATTCTTCACCTAAGCTAAAGCTTTCTCTTCTCTTCTCTTCTAAACAAAATGACTTGGTTGAAAATGACTAATCCATTTCTAGATGATAATCGAACAGATGCATAAAACATCAAATCTGGTGAGCACATGATATTTAGACAAAACCAATCTGAACAAATTGAAGTAACAAATGTGGGTGGTTTCTCTAACCTACTTTGAAATCACTAGAGGATGATCAAAAAATGGATAGTACTACGATGATTTCATTCTGAAAGCTAACCTTTTAAAGCACGGTAATGCCAAAAATTTCCGTAACCAATTCCTTGGAGACCACGGGATCTACATGTTTTTCCATTTCTTCTGTCTATGAAAGTCTCCAACTTTGATGCCCGTGGTGTTTGAAGAGCCCGTTTTTTCAAGTTAATGAAAGCTACTAGGGAATTGCGTCACCTAGATGTTTGGGTGATCACTAGATATGTGTTCATTCCAGGTGCTACAGAGACGATATTTTCGAAACTCGCTTGTGAGCAGTGGTGAACAATCATGATTTTGCAAGATAACGATGTTTACATATTCATTACTTGGAATGGCGCGAATGTGGAAATAGTTCACAAACTGGTTTAGGAAGGTCTTCGAATAGTTCATTTTATCCTTCAAAAGAGGTACTACGGTGCTTTTGTTATACAGGCGATTAGGGTATGGAACACAACCCCAACTGTTGCTGCTCGTATGACAACCATTTAGTGTTTTCTAGGCGTATGTTTGTTAGGTTAGGAAGATGGGGAGGTGCCTTAAATGTTCAAATTTGAAACTTTTTTTTGTATTTTCTAAAATGCTTATGATACTGTTGTTGTTCAATGCTTATGATACTGTTGTTGTTCATAAGCATTTGAGAAAATATTCTTCATTTTTTATTGGGGTTATTGACCTTATGAAAACCGTTGCCTTTGATTTATTTGTTTTTGCTTTTTTTGGGCCAAAATAGTAAGGCTTCTGAATGTAATATGATTGACAAATGTTAGTTCCACCCTTTCCTTCTCATGATTAAAAATATTGTGTCATTGCCTTAATATGTATTGTTCTTATTTTCTTCTCGTTCCAAGCAGTGCACAAAGGAAAAAAAGCAGTGGTCGTCCTATTCATTGCATAAAAAAGAAGTTTAGACATAAATATAAACTTATAACTTGAACATCATAGCAAAAATGATTATTAGGAAAATAAGGATGCATATAATTCTTTCCAAGAACACTTGTATACTTTCTAAAATCCTTGCAATTTCCTTCGAAGCATCCAAAATTTCCTTTGAATTATCCAGTTCTAATTCTGGTTGCCTACTATTCGTCTCTTGAGAAAATGAAGAGTTTGTAGCATTTTGTTGATATTCATCACATCAGGCAAACTATCCTTTGCAAGATTGAAAGAAAATGATAATATTGACAATATTCATTAATCACAAGTACATTCAAAATGTCGCTTATCGGCTTCTTTGGGCATGTATAGTAAGGTCTATTTGAGTTCTTGTGATTTTCACTATGCACCACCCACTATCACAATCACAGAGTCAGAGGGGAAAACGTGAGGTTGTGTGCTATCCATAGGTTGCCCAGTTCTAGAAAAAGAATACCTAGACATTGATGCAAATTGTTTGAAAGATGGGGAAACCAATTTGTGCAATATTTATATACAAAAATCTACAAAAATTTGACTGTTGGTAAGCCAACATTTCTTTTTGTGGTTTTATTGGTTTCGAGTTTAATTTTCATAATGGATTGGTACTTTGTTAAAAAAAACAAAGAAGAATGCTTCACAAACTAAAAACAAGCCAACCCAATTTATTTTTAGCCCCTTTCTAAATATTTCAGACAATTTGTATAATTTTAGCCCATTTTTATAATTTTAGCCCGTTTTCATAATTTCAGCCCATGTGTTATTTAATTATCTAAGTCACCATTAACAGAATGGGCTATTTTTTAATTTCTTCTAGGCCCAATTGAAAAGGGCCATTTATTTCATTACATAAGGCAAGCTTAACCCAATTTAAAAAGATACATATTTATTTTTCATAACCAACCCAACCTAAATATTAGAGTGTTATGTTCATTCGTTTCAATTTAAATGGGCACTTTTTTTTCCTGTTTTATCTTGTAGGCCCAATTTGAAAGACCCATTATTGGGTGGTTATTAAATCAAATAGGCAAGCTTAACCAAATTTCTTAACAGATCCAATTTTTATTTAGGCTCCACAAAAAATAATTTGGGAAAACAAATTTTGGCATTGAATATTAAAAAAAAAAAGGATTTTGACTAGAATTAAAAAAAAGAGAAACAAGAACCTGTAAACAACAACTCTACTCCATTTAATATCCACAAGGATTGAAATTCTCCACAATTCCAG
Organism: Catharanthus roseus; assembly: GCA_028651295.1. Classification (NCBI taxonomy): domain Eukaryota; kingdom Viridiplantae; phylum Streptophyta; class Magnoliopsida; order Gentianales; family Apocynaceae; genus Catharanthus; species Catharanthus roseus. Next base: position 33,681,925 of record JAPQWS010000159.1, on the reverse strand, counting down.
TTCATAATAAGAAATCTAAAGTTAACAACAATCTAGTTCATATCATAACAATGAAGGCTATATCAAAATGACAGATCTCCAGTTCATAACCAAAAATAATCCCAAGTGAGCAAATATCAAAGCAATAATAGCAACATCAAGTTGCGGACTCTAGTTTATAATCAAAACATTGCAGTATTACATCTCTGATATCATTTGATTTATCCCACAGAAGCCTTGGCGTAATGTCTTCTCTATTCTTTTGCTTGACCTTGAAATACAAATCAAACAAGTTAAGGTTCTCGATATTTTAAACAAAGAGTAATAGGCTATATATAAGTATATTATTCCTTCACCATAAGTTGAAACTGCGGATTAAGGTTCTCGATATTGTCCATGAACTTCATCAGATAAATGCCAAAATCATGACTACATATATTACATTAAATTAAGTTAATTTCTCAACCAAAAAATACCATGATAATACATAACTTGAACTAGTCTTACTTATTTGTTTGTTGGGGGCACCAAGTCACACCTCAATTAGAAATATATATATATATATATGTATCATGCTTGTATTGATTAGAACATCCTGTTTTTAAATATTCATGCTAACCTAAGCTCTATCTATATTCAAACAACAACACACATATTAATTTCTTTCTGTACAAAAATGGACTTATTAACAAATTTCTGTTTAGAAAAATACTTACCAGAGAGTTGACCAGTGCCTTTTTTGGTGCTTTAGTTGTGACACTTCTCATCGAATCTTAAATTAAAATTTTCTTTTTAATGAAATCCTCAATGAACAAGAACCAATGAGTTGTCTCATTTAGAGAAGGAACACATATCTAAATAAAATTCAGAAACAATGAATAATTAACCGATTCATATACATTTATCAATTAGGCTTATTTATCTATATTTTCATTTATTATCTCACCTTCTCGCAAGTCGTTGTATCACTACCAAATTTATCCGAAGCTACATAATATTTATATAGCTATTCAAGGGGGTAATGCTGACTTATTATAAAATACTGTTGACCAAAGTAATACCATTTCAATCTCCAGATATGTAAATAGCTCTATAAAATGGAGTACAATAGGGAAAATATACCTGAAACCATGTCGGTAAAAACCCTACTTTAGGACTCACTGGCTCCGCTAATTCTTGAGCAGCGTAATTTTTTATAGCACTGAAATAACTTATAATTTATGAATCTATCCAATCATTCACACGTAAAGTTTTGAATGATTTTCGGTTAGCATATAAATCCTTCGTCGACACTAGTAGCTCATTGAAGATTGAAACATTATATCATCGCATGAATTTGCAGTTATAAAAATTATCATTTACTATAACAAGTTACATGCAAATTTACGAGGCAAACATATCTACGCTCCAATATTTCTGAACTATCCTTATCTATCGGCTCCGTTTAATTGAAAAATGTTTAGCTTCTTGATTGGTGTACCTTGAAATCACCACATGTTTACACGTTAATTAATTCCAGCAATTAATACCATCAATGACTATTAATGGCAATGTACATTAAGAAATAACATGTGCCCGCCTATAACCTACTATAACATCTTGAATAGCGACAAGAGTGGAGCTAATGGTTTGAAATCAATAGCAATTATTATTATTATTATTAGCACATTAACATAACATAATCAATATTTGAAATTGAAATATATTGAAAGACACAAACATCACTGTTACGGAATTTTTTGCATTAGTCCAAGGTATGTCTTCCTTTCCACTTGTCTTCCTCCGAATTTCTTTCCTTTTCCCAATCTTCGGAACCTCAGACTTTTGAACAACTTTACTCAACTTTTCAGCTGCCTTATTAGCAATCTTGAACTACGACGACGCTTACAAGATTCATCAACTACACATGTCACTCTACAATTTCTGTTTTTTTTTCGAAAATTGGTGCAATTGTTTCTTTTCTCTTCTTTTGCAAGCCTATCGACTTCTCTGTAATCCTTTATCCTCCTTTACCATGTACTGCCATGTGAATATCCCGTACAGACCCTATAATATCATTAGCCTCATCGACTCCAGGGGCCATTGGGATGACAAAATCCCCTAAATATCTAATCACATCACTGCCTTCATTGCATCCATCACCACACACTTTCACATTTTTTCCATATTATTAGCTTACACTGGCAGAACAAGGCCCCCAATATCCCCTAGAGATCCAATTGCATCACCACCTTTTGTTGACTCCATCACTACCCACTTTTAGATCTAGTTCCACCTCAGCATCCTCTATTACTATATCCTCAAATTCTTTTGATTTTCCAACTACTTTATTCCCAAAAGCTTCTAACCTTTTAAAAATTTCCTCCATCATCATTTTTTGATTATCTTCAACATTCTTCAATTTCCCAGTTATTTCCATCTTCAAACCTTTAATGTCCTCCCTGATTTCTGTGATACCATAATCTATTATCTCCAGCCTCTTATGCATGAGAGCTAATGTAGGTTCCTCTAGACAAGCTAATATATCAACCATCTCCTCATTCTTTCCACAAAATAAGCCTAATTCTTTAAGTCTTCCTCAATTTGGTATTTATCTTATCCTCAGACCAGTCTCTAATCAAGGAAGCAAACTCTTCTCTAGGAGCTTAACCCTCGCACAGGTGAAAATCTCTCCAAGTACACAAGCTGCAAAAAAAATGTACAATTACATTAATTGGGTATTAGATATTATCTATTCCCTAATCCACATTATATAATTATTTAAGTAACTTGCCGTTAATAATACGATACACCACTTACACTGCCTCTAGCACAGGTCTGTGTTCTCTTAATGTGCAAAACTAGATCTTCCAACACATATTTACACAAATTAAAATATTTCACCTTCTCCACTTTTCTAAGCAGTGGTAACCAACTCCTCTTCAAAGAAGAATGTATTGTAGGACTGAGGAAATGACCCATAACAAACATGACAAATCTCATCTTGAACTCAGAGCTTGAAGATTCATCAGCCAACATATTTGTTTTCAATTCTGAAAGAGAGATCATTCTGTTTTTCACAACCAAGTTTAAATCACTCTCCAACTTATTATCTATTTCTCCTTTCACTAAAAGACTAGAAATGTTAATATTCCCTCGTTTCAGTCCTAAAATTCTTTCAATATCTTCCTCTCTTATCTCAATATCTCTATTGTGCACTCTTAAACACCTCCTATCATAGTCAAAGCGATCTATTAACCACGACAGTAATTCATAAGGCGAGTTAAAACATTTAATCTTTAATAAATCGCCAAAACCTATATCTCTCACAGCCTCTAGTTGTGACTTATTTAATTGGGAAATCAAATCCGTCATGGCATGACTTGAACACCTACTCTTATACTTTGCCTGAAACAATATAACATTAACATAGTATACTTAATATTCTAAAAACCAAAATAATATCAATTTCCAACTAACTTGACAACTTACCATGAATTGTTTGTTGTTGACCATGTAACCTTCAACACGACCTTTCCAACCTGGCATCTTCATTACACCTTTCCTTTCTTCTTGATAGATGTGTCAAACTCTTCACTGTCACTACTTTCGCTTGAATTCGTAGTCCTTCGTGACACTTCACATTCTTTGTATTGTTTCTCATTTGGAATTTCTGGAGGGTACCTTTCTTCAAAATCAGAAGTCTAAGTACATGCATGTGCTCTACTTTCCCCTTCAGTATGTGGTTCAATTCTTTATTATACTTAACACTGAGAACATTTAAAAAATAGTTAATTTTTAGTTTACAACGAATAATTAAAAAAAATTAGTTTCCTCCACATACTAAATCAGTACCTTTTTCAAAATTGAAGCATTTCCATGAAAATAGAAACTTAATTAAAATTGTAGATTAAATGCATACAAAATACCACTTCTCTATGGCAGTCAATTTGAATTGGAAGTATAGTTCCAATTTCAGATTATCAAGTGGCTAAATGTGCACACAAACACACTGCATCAGTCCCTTTTTAGCTCTTCTAAAGAAAATCAATTTCTATACTAAATCAGTCTCTTTTCCAAGATAAGAATCTTAAGTGCATAACCAAAGTTCCTACTTGTTTTCCCTTTAAAGAATTGCTACTATATTAAGCATGAATTGCTTATCAAAGATCAGTCTGAATAGACATCCATATATTTTTACCAAAACAAAATTCAAAGAACCCTTAAGGCATAAACTTCACAGTAAAGCTAATTTGAAATTACTCTACCCAACTAAGACAATCACACCTGCATACATATAAACCCATACAAACTGATACAAGAAAGGTTCATATGGAAAACCAAATACCAAAGGCCGCAGAAAGAAACCCAAATAGTTAGAAAAAACCATCAATAGATGCCATCCCTGAAAAGTCATCTAAAGAACTAAAACTTCAAGAAACAAAATCATTAGAGAAACGCTTGTGCCAACTCCAATTTCCCTTAATTTCAGTCAGAGAAACGCCTCTGGCAACTCTAATTTGCCCTAATTTCTGTCAATTTGCAAACTCTAACTTCCCCTAATTTCATTCCAAATTTAAACTCGTAACTCCCTCCACAAGCGTGCACTTCCCCACCCTACCACTGCTACTCACACTAAAAGATCGGTTCGCTAGCTACGTCGTCGGGCCTTGGATAAAAGATTTTGGTGATTTGGTGACTCCCGGAGATGGCCTTAGTCCACCGATTCAAGTGTTGGAAAAAGTGAGAGGAGAATTCTAAAGAAAGAGACTTTTCCTTTTTTCCAAATGTACCGTGGAACAGGGAAAATAAATTTGGACTTAAATTTTTGGTTTTACAATTGGTCAAATGAACGATCCTTATTTTAGAAGTTATAGAGGGACGCTCAGATTTATCCTCGACTCCTCTCTTTAAATCTTCACTTAATGGTGTCCCATCTACAATACAAAGAAGGTCTCATACCTTTATTTTCTCATAGGCATTCCAAGGAGAAATACTCATTATATTCTTCTGCAAACATATCCAAAAAGGAAAATTTTCTTTAATTAGCTTAAAACTGGAGCTGATATAAATAGCTCTTACCGGCCAAGAAGGCAAGAGGGAAAATAAATTTTCACGTCTCAATGTAATATTCTCTTAATAAACTCTTTCAATCAGATTGACAAGGGAATCAACTTCACTATCTCAACAATTTAAGCAGAGTTGTATGATCTCTATCCTTTCTCTTTTGTTTGATAAATTACTTTCTCTTCAAAAATTATTTTTACAAATATATGCTGACTTTTGGAGGGAAAAACCATATTGGCAATGAAATTTGAATAGCTTGGCAGCATATATTTGCTCTAATTTTTACACGATTTTATTTGTGTTATCAAATTTATGATAGGATTTCAAGCCATTTGATTTGATCACTAATTGAGAGAACAACTCTCTCATGAGTATATTGATTTTCCAGACTTTGGTATTTATGCTTGAATATTATTTTATATACTTAGAATACTTGAAACACAATTCAAGTTATATTAAGATTCCAGGTATTCATCTTGAAAGAGCTCATATTATTCATATCAGATTTGTTTTATAGTTGGGAAGAACAACTAGCCAACTCATCAATCTACAAAATCAAGAATTATGCTTACTGGAACATAATTATTTGAGGCTCATAAGTGAAAATTCAGACTACAGCCAGACCTATTGCATTTGGAGATTAGAAGTTGAAATATCCTAATTCACCATTTTCTAATCTAGTCACAAACATCTAAATGGATATATTGGGAAAATATGATCTTAGAACATCCTGGTCCGTTTTATCGGGCCAATGCCCTTAAAGTTGTTTTGTCATAATGGGTCTAACAGGCGACAGGCCTAAAACATGCACAACCTGAACATGGCTTTCGAGACACAACTAAGGCCTTTATGTTCACAAAACCTTATAGAGTTGGCTGAGATACATACTTCATAACTTAAAAACCATCCAAGGTTTAACTAAGGGACGTGACCTTCTCTCTCTTATCATCACTTTTCTCCTTCCTGTTAGGAGAGATCTCTTTCTTTATGACCCCGGCTGCACCATGTTATCAGGAGTAGATCCTTGTTGCTATTTCCCTTTAACCACAATTTCTTTCCCTTCAACCATATTTTCTTCCTGAGGTGTCAATTCAATGTGAAGCTGATTACTTCCTGGGGCCTCAATGAAAAAAATTTTAAGTCCAGGATTTCTTCAGAAAATGTCAATAAGACAATACCAAAATTTGAGAATGAGATATAACAAGATCTCACAAATTCGAATGCAATTCTAACAAAAGTAAACACTTTGTTGTATATCTTCTCATGCAATTGAACATCGACTATCGGATTTCTTAAGTCAGATTCATAATTTCATAGAGCTCTGGCTTCTATCAAGAAAAAGAGTATGAAAATTGTTTATAACTCTTTTACAAAGGAGAATGAGCTCGTAACAAATAACATATGATCTATATATGTCAGTTTTTCGAAGATGAATATGAAGCTCAATCCAACAAAGTGTACTTTTGGTGTTCCTTCCAGGAAGTGTTTGGGTTATCTAGTGTCAGAAAGAGGAATAGAGGCAAATCCAGCAAAGATCAAAGCTATTCAAGATATGGTGGAGCCAAGAACTGTTAAAGAAGTAAAAACCCAGAATAGGAGAACCCATGAAAGGTACGTGGATGAAGTCATTACAGGAAAAAAGTATTTACAAAGAAGTTGGTATTATGGAATTAAGTGAGGATTGGACCCAGCCAATTAAGGATTTCATATTGGAAGAAAAGCTACTTGAAGATGAGAAACAAGCAAGAAAAATCCACACTACTGCCGCAAAATATGTTCTCATTGACAATCAATTATATAGAACAATGGGCAATTGGCCTTTGCTAAATATGTCATTAGAGAATATGAGAAATATGTCCTCTGAGAGATCCATGAAGGTATATGTGGTTCCCGTATTGATGCTAAAGCATTGGTAAATAAAGCTATATATTGCAGGTATTACTTGACCACTATGAAAGAGGATTCCACTAATCTCGTCAAGACTTGCACCAAATGCCAATGAGCATCATATTCCGATGTTGGAGTACCACACTGTTGGTTCCCCGATTCCATTTTCGTAGTGGGGGATTGATTTTTTGGGTCCTTTACCTAAGGCCCTTGCAATTAAAATTATCTGGTAGTGGCCATTGATCACTTCACCAAATGGATAGAGGTTAAGGCATTAGCTAATATTACTGCAAAGAAGATGAAAGAATTCTTTTATGGAGATACCATTTGTCATTTTAGGATCCCTAAGAAAACTAATTTCCAACAATAGTAAGTAATTTTATTCCAAGGAATTCGGGAATTTCTATGAGGAATTGAGATTGAGCAGAGTTTCACCTATGTGGTGTACCCACTGATGAATAGGTCCACAGAGGTCACTAACAGAACTATCTTACAAGGACTAAAGAAAAGACTTGTTGATTTCAAAGGAAGAAGGTTGGAAGAATTGCCAAATGTTTTATGGACTTAATGAACTACGCCTAGAACATTAATGAGAGAAACACTCTTTAATCTACGTTTTGGTGTAGATGCAATGATTCCAACTGAGATAGGAAGAAAGTCCTTAATGAAGTTGCAAATGACCAAATAGTTTACGAGCAAACTGAAGTTAGAGAGAAAGTTGCTAGGAGAGATGCCATTACAAGAAATAGGTGGCAAGATATTATAATGCGAAAGTTAAAACCTTCATCAATTAAGGAAGGTGACTTGGTTTTGAGAAGAAATGAGGTCAGTAGGATTGAACCAAACCGAAAGTTGGACCTACCTGGGAGGCTCCCTATCGGGTTATAAAGAGCAATGGTAACTAAAGTTATAGGTTAAAAGATTTTGAGGGAAAAATTTTAGCAGGAATGTGTAATGACATCAACCTAGGAACTTTTTCCCTTAGAAAGTTTTCACACATAACTGATTTTATGTTTGGATATGTCCCAAATATCAAATACTGTCATATTATATATGTTTATATAATTTCTCCATATTCCTTTTAACTTTAGAAATTCTTCATAATTTAAAGTTATTAAGGCAAATGATGGCAAAACTCTCATGCACAATTTCTTATACCATCTTTTACGGCTACCTTTTCTTTGTAGCTTAAGCAAACAATGCTGAAACAGGAGTTGCATAATGAAATAAACAGAATAATTTGGCATAGAATATGCAAACATATCACCATATTGGTTACTTTTATCAGAAATGCGATCCCAATGTTTTCCAATACGTCCTCTCCTTTATTTAGTTATTATATTATTCATTCCCATTTCAACTTAAGAAAAAGTCATGTTGACTTAACGGTCATACATGGGAAGAACCATACTTTAACTAATTTTCTTTGACAAACAAGATGATAAGATTACCTATGACGATCGCCTATCCTGACAAACACTTACTTTTCATAAACTTGTCATTTATATCGGGTTTATGTAACATTCTTTGTGCATTTACTTGTTTTCAAAGCACTAAACGTGTATTTTTGTTATGGTAACCTTTTTGCACTCTCTTTTCTTTCAAGAGTGGTTGCTGAATATCATATCAACAAGTCTAGTTTAAAAAATAAATATACAAATTAAATGCAGAGAGATATATTAACTATACCAAAGTTAATAACTCCTCCCTTCGCATGATTTGAATTTCAATTGAGAAATCAACTCAAATAAATTTTTCTTTCAATTAATTTTTCTTTACAAAATTATTATTTTTCAAGGTTTGATTTTGTTTTTTATTTTCAACTTAGGTATCACAAGCTAACATAAAAGTTGTAAAAGATTTAATACAAGAAAATTTGAAATAAAAAGCATATATTTAATATATATCTACTTCATGATAAAAAGGGGCCTACTACACATTGTATAAATCTATCAGGAGGCCATCCTTGATGGATTAAAATAGTTACGGCCCCCACCAAGCGGGGGGCCTACCATTGACAAAAATAAAGATAAAAGCCTTTTCAAGATTAGTCTCATTCCCCATAGCACGTATCTCAGAAAACTTCCTTTTGATCTCTTCTACAAGTCTCTTCTTATGTTTGGCTGCTTCTACATCAGTTTGCACTCTTAGATCAATATATTTCTTGAGGTTGGAGGAACGTTGCTGAGCACTAGGGAATTTCTATTCAAAGAGGCGTAACGCCTCATAAGAAGCATAAATATCCATGACGGTATTTATGTGATGACCATCAAGGATGTCAATATGATGGCATACCTCATAAGTGTCAATTTCTACACGCACAGACCTGTCTCTGAGCTCCAAATACAGTTTCAACATGGGAGAGAACCGGTCGAAGGAGAAAGATCGATGGGATTTGCATACCAGAATAAGGGGAACCCATATATATTCCTTTCCCTCATGAAAGTGGTTCCTACATTTCGCAGCTCAGGGAAGTCTTTGTGAAAGAACAAAGCAATGGCGAGGACAGAAAAATTGTTCCCTAACGATAAGTTGTTCAATGGCTAGCTCCATTTCAAAAGTTTTCAAAAGGAATGGAAAGTTAACTTAAGCAAGAGAAAGGTCAAGAGAAACTCACTCTTATCCTTTATTATATACAAGTCTTAAACTTAATGGGGAAGGCAAGTGTCCTTTCAAAAAACAGCCCCCTACTAGCAGTTATCATGGCTAATCATCGGGAACTCAAACGTCCTCCTAATGCTTGCATAACAGGTGGATTGGTGCCTGAGTTCGCATTTAATGCAACTCAGGAGAGTGAAAAGGCAAAAAGTTAAAAACACATATATTGTATATATTCTTTTTTTTATTTCAAGCTTTTACTAAGGCTTTTATTAATAAGTCTCAATGAATTCAAATGGCCCTCGAAGCCCAAAATCAGGGCCAAACTCAAATTTACAAATTATGCACTCATATACATTTTTAGGTTATAAACAAAGCCTGCCACCAAAGGTCGGATGCAGTTTAAAATTTTTTATATCCACAGGACCAATCCATGGTAATATGGACTTCTAAGGTTTACAAATAAGACTAGGGCCCAAACCCAATTATGCGTAGTATAAAAATCATTATCACATTTATGATTAGCATAAATTAGGCCTAGGGCCCACAACTAAGGCCCAACATTAGAAGTTGGTTGATGCTTCATACTTCTAAAAGAATTTAAAGTTTATACATATCTTAATCATTACACTTAACTTATCTATTACATTTCCCCTTCTCGATAGGAGAATTTGTTTTCTTTTTACCACGAGGAGAGGTTACCTCTTTTCCATGATAGGGGCCTTTTCTTTCTTCGGCATCAATCCTGTTTGGACCACGTACTCTACACTATGTCTATTGTTCTTCAACATTTATGGCACTTTCTTCCCTAGATATATCCTGAATTGGGAGCTATTCAATTCTCGATGCATTGTTAATAGGGTTGGAAGTTTTACTGCAAGCTTCCAGGTGTTCTCGTACTGCTTCATCATAATAGGAATCCGAACGGTCATTGTAGGTGTATCGGGAAAGCTATTTTTGGAATGGCCATTCAAAGTATCTTGATCATTTTCTTGTTAATTGGGTCGTTATTTCCACATCTTAGCTTTCAATCAGAAAATCCTGGTTTTCCTCTTCAAGGTTCTAATTTTTTCCTTGGAGTTAGCGCTCCTTAAAATCAGTTGTCAGCTCTTCCATCTCCAATCTCCTATGTTCATCTCAAGGGAATTATGGCCATTAACAGTCTTCTTCATAATTACAATTCACTATTGAGGGAAAAACGACATCCGGGTTTGTTTCACGAATTTCATTAATCAATTCTGTCACAACAACTGTCATCAGGGCAAAGACAATTTCAGAAACCAACGTTTTCCCTCATAACTCTTACAAAAGTTCTCGAGAACTGTCTCTTCACTTTATCCTGAATTTCTCTTGTCATCAACTAGGGATTACAATTTTTCTTTAAGACCCGCAATTTCTTTACCCAACGATGTAATAGCTCTTCCTTGAGTTTCTTTTTCTTGCACTTCTCGATTGAGAATCTCTTTCAACGACTTCATTTCATTTCCCTATGCAGCCAAAGAATTTGATAGGAGAACACTTTGCAGCTTTAATTTCTATGGAATTCTTCTCTAATTTTGTGTTGCGCTCCTTCAATTGTAATATTTATTTTTTCTCTTTTTCAAATGATTCCTGTACTTCCTCATATTTTTTAACAACTCTTGGTGAGATGTGCTCATATTGGCAAAATGACGGGTTGTATGCATTAGATAAACAGAAAGCGAGCTGCCATATTGGCATTCTACGTTACACCACATATTCCTTTGATAAATATACTTGGATCCGATATTACTTATTAATACAAAGGCTATTCACTAAGTGATACTTGAAAATTATTTTGAGCAAAGCCATTAATTACTTCATCCCAGGAACATTTGGACACTGTCCCTAAATTCAATGGAGCAAGACTTGTTTCTCCAAGGTTCTTGTTACCATCTGGCAGGTTTTTCCTTATTTTCATCTTCATGTCCCAGCCTGATAACATTAGCACACAGCCATCAACAGTTTCCTCTTCTGGGGCCTTTTCCACGTTTTCCTTATTTAGGGTTCCTTCTTCCACAACTAATGCTCGTCATAGTCAGGGGTGATAAGGAAATATTTTTTCTCTTCTCTCAAGTTCTATTTATTTTCCTTTTTTGGGCTTTACATGCATTTAATTGGTCATTGCATCAAAACCACCACAAGGAATCACATATCTCTCTACGACAATTGATTGGACCTAGCCTTTTACTCCTTATTTCTAGATTGCGATCATCTATTGGCACTAGTATTTGTTCCTGTGTTTCATCATATTCTAATGTTAACCCTTTAACATGTAAACACCATTATTCACAATAAGTATGTTTTCATCTTTATTTGGCACATCCTCTGTAGCTAAAACAATAATTCTTTTGACAGCAACTTCCATATAACTTGCCAGCAAGCCAATTCCTGCACATATTTCACATTTTGTTATCTGCTTTAGTCAATAAAACTTTCCAAATTTTAATATACACAAGATGTCAATATATTAAATTCTACAAACTATAGCACTAACTTAGTCCATGCATTCGGCTCATAAGTCAGATATATTCCTTCATCTTGTAACATATCCTCATTCCAACAACTCTCTCTTAATATCACCCCGAAAGAATATGATACAAGCTTCTTTTTAGATTCTTCTACAAACGGGTGTGTGGATGGCACTTCATAATTAGGTAGATATTTTCTCCTATGCCATTGCATGTCAAGAACTTTTCTTCCATCTACCCAATTTTCCATCCCTTAATTGATTGTGGAAGTTTCACAATGAAATTTTCTGCTTCGGTCTTCTTTTGAAATTTATGCCATCCAAGACCATCCTTCACTGGTTTTATATCAAACATCTTCATAAATATTCTATATTGGTTGGGATACCAAACGCTTTGCATATCAAGATAAATGTCACAACCTATCTTACCCCATTGGGAGCCAATTGCCAAAGTTCAATTCCCCCAATAATTCATTATATCCACAAACAGGTAGTGTAACTGGAATCTCAATCTCGCCTTCAGTTGCTCCCGATTGACTGCAATGCATTCCCCTGGGAGCATATGGGCCCTATTCTCTGCAATAGTAGATACCATCATAAAATGAGATGGAATCTCGAAAATTCTTCGAATGGTTTCAAGACTAGCAAATCGTATGTTGGAGGAATACATCACAGCTCTGAGCTGACAAAGTTCAATATCACAGTTAGGATTATACATTATCGGAGGTTCAATAGTGTGAATGTCTCTTTAAAAGGAGAGTAGCATGTTCATGGTCAATCGTGGGAAACAAAATACTATACTTCCCAATTGAATATCTCATGCCACTTAGAATGGTATTAGAATTTGAAGGAACAATTCTGACATCCAATTTGATGAAATACCTATTGCAGAAGGTTTGGATTTCGAAGATTACTTTGGGCTTGGTTTTGAAGATTTTGAAGTTAGTTGCTTAGATGTTGACATTTCAAAGATAATCAAATATTTGCAAGAAGAAATGTGTAATAAGTACATAGAAGTTGTGAGAATTTCTGCAAAGAAATCAGGTATACCCCAACTTGTGAATTTAGGGCTTTTTTTATTTAGACGCTAGTTTGAATTTTTGCCAGAAATGGTTAACTACTTGAAGAACAAAAATCATAAACTATTTATGATTGTTTTTGGAAGGTTTATGATGGAAACAACTCATCAGGTTTTATTTTGGGCTCAATTCATTTTGCCCAATAGATCTTGAAGTTAAAAGCTAATTCTTTGAAATAATATGACCCATATATCAAGGAGTTAATTCTATTTTAGTACCATTTTACTTGGCATTTTGATAATTTAGTACTACATGTTTGTAGATTGACAATTAAGTGATCAAATTAGATATCTGGACAAATCAATTTTACCGAAAATATTGTGGCCCACTGTCAAGTGTATCTTTTGACTGTTTATTGAGATTTAAATATGTATTCCTATTTTGCATTTGACAGTTAATAAAAAGGATGACCTCTCCGAGAAACACTGTTTGTAGATATCTTTTTAACTTTTTTTTTTTTTGTTTCTCTTCTCTGTTTTTCTTTTTCTGTTCTTCCATTTTTTCTGCTTTCCTCTCTTTTTCTTCTCTTCCATTTTTCTTCTTCTCTCACAAATGATGTTTTTGTTTTTTATCTTTCTACAAAATTAAAAGCTCTCAAATTTCTTCTTCTATTTTAACCTAAACCCAAAAAACTTAATCATATCCTTCTCTTCTTCAACATACCCAAAAACACCCCTAAAAGAGATCCATTTCCCTCCCACTAAAGAGGACATATAAAACATTTTATAATTTTCGATCATTTGATTTGATCGAGATTCTAATTTAATCACTTAATTGTTAATCTACAAACATATGATATTAAATCGAAAAATTGTCAAATAACAAGCGGATAAATACAAGATAAAAAGGGGAAACCCCTTTTCTTTTGTAGATTTTCTCATTTCCAAGATGGGGAGGTTTTTTCCCCATCGATCCTGTTACCTTTTTCTTTTTTCCCTTTCTCTAGCTATATATATATATAAAATAAAAGGGGGTTCAATATTTGAATATTTTAAATTAATTTTTAAATTTGAATTTTCTTTTTATTGAAACTAATAAATTCGATTTCACTTTACTTATTTTTTATTTTCAATTTCTAATTTTCGAGAACCGCCTAAAGTTCCAACTAAAAAGGTGAAATAATTTTTCATTATCTCAATTGAAGTAATGAGCCTCCCAATAATTTGAAAAAGGGAAAAAAGAGAAAAGAGGGGAGGGGGTTAGGCACAATATTTGATTGTATCTTTAATCTTCTTCATTCCTTCCCATGTCAATAACTAGAATAAAAAAAGGGGAATGTCAACGCATCCGGAAAAAAAGATTAATCTCTATCAATAGACCTGCTAAAGCCCCGAACCATAGCGTACTTAGTACTGGTGCCACGGAGAGATATGTTTTTAAATCTCGCATTGAAAACCCTCATTTTTTATTTTTATTGTAATACATAAATCTGTAGTTAAGGGACCCTTATGCCCACGTCCCAATCGCCCCCTGGAGGAACATGTGCATCTAAAAGATCTTTCATACTGTGACCAATCCCGAAATTCGTTCTATACATATGGCCAGCAATGAGAAAAATAAATGCAATAGCTAAATGATGATGAGCAATATCAGTCAGCCATAAACTTTGCGTTTGTGGATGAAATCCTCCGAGAAGAGCACTACCAAAGTATTTCCCTGGAGAACCATGTTGGTCTAGCAGAAACAATTAGAGGATTTCAATTGATCCTTTCTGGAGAATTAGATGGTCCTGCTACTGTGAAAAAATATGCTAGACGTGCTCAATTGGGTGAAAATTTTGAATTAGATCGTGCTACTTTGAAATCCGATGGTGTTTTTCATAGCAGTCCAAGGGATTAGTTACAAATGCGATGCTCATCTGTTCGATTCCGATAGCTGGCTTTTTCCTATTTCTTCCAATTTTTACATAATTGAGAATAAAATCAAAGAATAGTAAATATTGAAAAATATTGAAAGGGTATCGGCCCCCCTTTCCAAAATCCATCAATTTATTAAGCTTACAACTATGTCAGGAAAGGGATCCCTTTTTCTATAATAGAAAATACAAGGCGGTCTGGATATTTATCCAATTCGTCTCATTCTTCTTTAGAGTACATAAATAGTTTACTTCAGCAAACTTCGCTTCATTTACTTCCGTTTTAATTTAGGTTTCAAAAATCAAAATTTACTAAATAAATAAAATAAGAATAAAATTCATTCTAAAAAAATTCTACAATAAGGAGTCTTTATGTCGCGTTACCGAGGACCTCGTTTGAAAAAAATACGCCGGCTGGGAGCTTTACCGGGACTAACTAATAAAAGGCCTAGAGTCGGAAATGATCTTCGAAACCAATCGCGTTCGGGGAAAAAATCTCAATATCGTATTCGCCTAGAAGAAAAACAAAAGTTGCGTTTTCATTATGGTCTTACAGAACGACAATTACTTAAATACGTTCGGATCGCCGGAAAAGCCAAGGGTTCAACAGGTCAAGTTTTACTCCAATTACTTGAAATGCGTTTGGATAACATCCTCTTTAGATTGGGTATGGCTTCGACTATTCCTGCAGCCCGACAATTAGTTAACCATAGGCATATTTTAGTTAATGGTCGTATAGTAGATATACCAAGTTATCGCTGTAAACCTCGAGATATTATTACGGCGAAGGATGAACAAAAATCCAGAGCTCTGATTCAAAAATCTCTGGATTCATCCCCTCATGAGGAATTGCCAAGCCATTTGATCCTTCAACCATTCCAATATAAAGGATTAGTCAATCAAATAATAGATAGTCAATGGGTTGGTTTGAAAATAAATGAATTGCTAGTTGTAGAATATTATTCTCGTCAGACTTAAACCTAACTAAAAGTTTCAAAGTCAGCGTAAGTATGCCTTGTAGAAGTAAGGAAGGGGAATTGGAACTGCATTCAATATCAGTTCTCCCTCTGATGGTAGAGGTCTTTATCCAACTCCGTGAACGGGCCAAAACCGATTACAATCTTATAGGCCGACCCTGGCTATCGCCTTGAAGCGTCTGAAATAAGACTTTTAGTTTATCCTAGCTCAGTGGGAAATGAAACCCTGTGCTAAGACAAATTGCCCACCTTCAAGCTAGTCGAACTAGAGCCTTATGCCTCCCTAAATGAAGAACGGCCTATCACCACTGGACCTGACGCCTAGTCTAGAAAACGGATTCCTATTCAAAGAGTGCATAACCGCATGGGTCTTACATGAACTTTCATATTAGTGCGCTTAATCTCTTTCTTTACGGGACTAGCAGAGATAGACGACTGACGGAGATCCTATAAAGTTCTTTTAGACATTGGGGAAGACTATTTACCAATAACAGAAAGTAGTACGGGAGAGAAAGAAGGAGCAAAGACAGACTTTCCACAATAAGCGGAGATCCTTGTTAGTAGGGAAGGGAAGAGCATAACCCTCCACAGCAGTGGAAAGAAGAAGACTCTCGTACGAAAGAAAACACTAATGTGACAAAGAAGAAGACAGACGAAAGTACTATAGCTTCCCCCTTTCCTTATTGAAGGTTTGATTGATGAAGGGCCATAGTCTGTGTTACCGTTGTCTTCTACTTTCCAGCTCTGAAAGCAAGGAGTATAGTATCGAACCGGCCAGCATGCACTAAAAGCTAAGAGACCAGGACGAAAGTCCAATAACAGTTGCTTTAAGTAATAGGGTTTCCCTGCGTCTCCCGGCTGTAGTAAAGGTAAAGAGCAAATCACTTGCGTTCTTTCCAATTGGATCCCCGTAGAGTAAAGTGGTTTTATCTGTACCTGTACTGTGTGCTTAAAGGTGGGCAATTTGGCTTAGCAGTAGGAATTCTCTTCAAAAGACATAATAAGGCGAAAAAGAAAAGAAGAAGGCATTAATGCTAAACGGAGAAGAATTTCTATTTTTAGATGCTTTTCATAGCGTAGTCAAACTAAAGTAGCCAAGCAAGGGAATCACCTTCTGACCTTCTGAGATGGGAGGCTGTGGCTGTTATCTTCCTTACCCCTTTTTCCTTTCTTTGGTTGGTGCTATCTTATAATATAAAGAAGTAAAGTAGTAGGAATGCCCAACTTGATGGTTTTTATTTTTATTTTCAATTTAACTAAGAAAAAAGATTAAAAAAAAATGCAATTGATTTTTTTTTTTTCGTTTTTTCTATTCTATTCTTTTCGTAACATTTATATTGGCAACAGTGTATCGAACAAATATAATCCATTGTAATAAGTGAAGTTGGATTTTGTTATTTGGTTTGTTTGGTTTTTAACTTTACTTCATTCAAACGACGGGTTCTTTGATACACGAGCTTTTTTTGATTGATTGAAAAAAGCAGGGATCTGTCTATAAATTATCTATATTTTATTTTAATTTTCTTTTTGTTTTCCTTTTCTAATGTTATCTGAAAAAGAAAAAGGTAATTGAATAAGTCCCTAGGTAAAGGGAATAGCTGGCTGGAGGGACGCTAACTCTACACCTCTCCAAAGCCGATATGCAAGGTAGACAAGGCATGTATACCAAAACAAAAACCCGAAATAGATAACAGCTAGAATGCTTACCCATTAGTAGATTAGAAGCATAGTCTTACCTTTCCAGATAGCTCAGCTGGTTAGAGCAAAGGACTGAAAATCCTTGTGTCAGTAGTTCGAATCCACTTCTAAGCGGGCGAAGGGTCCAAAGGACACGTAGCCGGGAGCTAGCCGGATTTTGAAGATCCTATCAAATTTGGGCATTCCTGCCAACTTGATGGTTTTTATTTTTATTTTCAATTTAACTAAGAAAAAAGATTTAAAAAAATGCAATTGATTTTTTTTTTTCGTTTTTTCTATTCTATTCTTTTCGTAACATTTATATTGACAACATTGTATCGAACAAATATAATCCATTGTAATAAGTGAAGTTGGATTTTGTTATTTGGTTTGTTTGGTTTTTTACTTTACTTCATTCAAAGATAGAGAATGATTCGGAGTTCTTGCAGAATGGAAGGGTGCAGTACCAGACACGAGATAGATCTTCCAAAGAACAAGGCCTTTTTCGAATAAGCCAATTCATTTGGGACCCTGCAGATCCACTCTTTTTCCTATTCAAAGATCAGCCCCCTGGCTCTATGTTTTCACATCGAGAATTATTTACAGATGAAGAGATGCCTTAATCGTCAGAGATGGCTTAGAACCAATAGTTCATTATCTAATGGATCTTTCCGTTCGAATACTCTATTCGAGAGTTATCAGTATTTATCAAATTTGTTCCTATCTAACGGAACGATATTGGATCAAATGACAAAGACATTGTTGAGAAAAGATGGCTTTTTCCGGATGAAATGAAAATTGGAACTATTCGACTACTTTCTTCGTCTATTCACTCGGGTTTGGGGTCATAATCATTATATAGGAGAGATGGCCGAGTGGTTCAAGGCGTAGCATTGGAACTGCTATGTAGGCTTTTGTTTACCGAGGGTTCGAATCCCTCTCTTTCTGTTTTAATTTACCGATTTTACTAACAACAATGGGAAATGGATAACCCTATTCCAACTTTCTTTGCTATCGATTCTCCTAATTGCTGTGACACATAAACTACTCGCAAAGAAACTCTTGGAATGGAAAGAGTAGCCAAGGGCTGAAAATATTCCTTCGGTCTAGGATCCGAAAAAGTGAGTGTAACTGTTGAGTTCTACGGTGGCGAACTAAATGGAGTGAGTTATAGTGATCTTGCTACTGTGAAAAAATATGCTAGACGTGCTCAATTGGGTAGCTTGTTTGTCAAAAATTGGTAGATTTGACTTTGTTAACTAGTAATTAATGTTAACTAGTAATTAATTACCGCTTGGGGAGAGGTGATAGGAAAAGGAAAAAGGTCAATAGCTACTGGTAATTCAACATTTTTTAGGAAATATGAAATGGGTCAATTTCATTCTTGAGTCGATTCTGATTCTCCAAATTTTTTATTACTTATTTGTTTTTGTTTGCATAGCCTTCGTGACCAATGGGTCACTTCACGCCTTCAACTAAGAAAGTAAAATCAGTACTTGCTTCAACTTCAGGCTTTCGAAGATTTGTTAATTTGAACACTTTTCGAAAAGCAAACTCTTTGACAACATGAAAAAACCAAAAGCTCTGCCCTCCCTCTCGGATGGAAGGGCAGAGCTTTTGGTATCCCCTCCAGTCAAGAATTGGTGGGGCCTCATAATCACTAGCCAACATGCTTTTCTCTCATGCCTTTCTTCGTTCATGATTCGATATTCTGGTGTAGGATTCCCAAGAAATTCTTCGATTTCTTCTGGAAGCAGATGATTAATCATGTGCCGGGAACGAGATTTGAACTGGTGACACGAGGATTTTTAGTCCTCTACTCTACCAGCTGAAAGTATTAAATATAATTAATCATATATTAACTGGGACCTTTAGGAGTTGAGAAAGAACCAAAAAGATCAATAAGTTCAATTCAAACTTATCCCACATCAGATAAATCTTAAATTTTAGGAAAATATACAAAGATAAAGATGTATTGTTCAAACTCTTCAATATTATACTATTTTAGCTGGTTAACTTACTTTGTCAAATATTATCTTGACCATGACAAGATTGTCGTTGAACCACTTGCCCCTTGGTATAGAGGTTAGAGGAGTAGATTGGATATATACTAGAGTTAACAGATCGAACCTTATATATTTTTAGGATTCAACTCCAAAATTTATAAACTATTATCGGATCCATAAAAAAAAAAAAAAAAAAAAAATTATCGGATGGGATTTCCTTTTTTCTTTTCCGGTAATGTATCGAATTTCCCCTAAAAAACACATTTCGTCTCCAATCCTTCTGCAGGCAACGACTGACTACGAAGTCGTGCCTTTCTGGATCCAGTGCCATGGCTGTTTCTTTCTCGTGTTCTGCACTGGCGATGAGGGCCTTCTTTCCATTTGCCAAGCCTCGCGCTTCAAATCCAGTTGCTTCAATCCAAAGGCGCAGCGTACATAGCCTTCGGTGTTCCGCAGGGGTCCGGAAAGTTCAAACCGAGCTGGAAGATAGAAAATGCCAACTACTTAGTCTCATTCAAGACACGCAGCGGGGACTTGTAACCACTACCGAACAACGGTCCTCAATTGAGGAAGCTCTGGTCCATCCGCACTTTCCTTTTTACAACTTAGCTTCTTAGCAATCTATTTATTGTTACTTATTATTTGTTTCTTTTAATTAATCTGGCTCCATTTAGTTCTGATTTTTATCCCTAGTTTTTACAACATATGTAGCTGAATGGGCCAGGTGAGCGTGGAAATTTTCAATGCAGGTGATCCAATTGAGTTGGTCGAGTTGAATGGGACTTGGCGTTTGCAGTACACATCTGCCCCCGATGTACTAATCCTTCTGGAGTCTGCTGCCAGGCTTCCCTTCTTTCAGGTTTTTTACTTGTTCCCTAGTTCTCAGATTGATCCATCCAAGCTCTGTGTAGAACTTAAAATGCATATGGTGTATCATCTTTTTAATCTAATTTACTCAACATGATTTTCACTTGACCAAAACCAAGGAAATAAAAACTTCTACGGTTAGTTCCTCCAATTTACAGTTCTTATATATGGTTGACTGCTAATTTTTCCAATGGATATTGATTTGTTTATCAATGCAGCAAAATGGTATCTTCATATTGTTATTAGCCTTCTGGGTAAAGAAAAGTACTCTATTAACTAAGAGGAATCGGCCCTCTTGAAAATCAGAAGTGAAAGGTTTAGGCAAAAAGAGAAGCCAGGAATTAAAAATAATAAATTTTAAAGTCTGTGTTTCTTCTTCCTTTGCACGCCAACCTACCTAACTGTTTGCCTTCCCTCTCTGTATGCTCTGGTGATCATTATCTGATTTGATGCTTTGTTGGACAAGTGGCCAAATTCTCTCTTTGGAAATTAAGGAAGTTAAACCTTCATGGGAGCTGTTGTTGTTTCGGCAGTAATACTTAATACTGTTAGAACCATAAAAGTTCTTAAATCTAAGGAATTGACTTAGACCGTTCCTATAATTTTATTACCTGGCTTAATTGCTTCAATAGGCATCTGCAGTTATCAGTGGTTGCTAGGAGTGATAGTTAACATAGCCCCCTCCTGTTTTGAGGGCTGATGAATAAGAGCAACATCAACCTCAAGAATCAGATAAGGCATCTGTAATTGAATAACAATCATAAGCCTGTATCTAAGTCCGCAGGCTGCAGCTACATTGTTGGAAGTACAATCCAAATTCATGAAGAACCCAACACCTGTTAACAGCGGTGATTTTTACACAATGCTCCTGGGACCCCCTCCTGATGGTATTCCTCTCTTAATGAAAAAAGTTGTACTAATGTGCCAATTGTTATCAGGAAAGTGCCTACTTGGGACATATGCTATATATGCTTGTCATTTCTGTCATATTGGAAAATTCTGCTCTTGTGAGTGAATAGCCATTGGGAAAGTGATTTTCTCCTCATTTTTCATGTACAGATTGGCCAAATTTTTCAAAAATTTGAATGCGAAGCTGAATCTAATGGAGGGGTTGTCCGCAATGTTGTGAAATGGAGTATACCAAATTTCTTGGAGGTAACTTTCAACAAGTTTACTTTAGTGCATGTTTCAGACGAGACAGCTTGGTGGGGCTTATTTGCTGATTTTGAAGTTTGCATGTCATAAATGGTTTGCTATTGAATTTTTTTTTTGAATCTTTTATACAGCACATACATACACTACATGCCTGCACTAAGTTTAAGGATCTGTAAATGCTTCTATAAACTTGCTAATACACACCATAAGAAGATTGCATTCAGGGAAAGTGACTGTTTGATAGAGTTGATGTATGTCTAAACTAAAACTCAGCAACACCGAATATCTAAATAATAAGTTTGGCTTAGTTTAATCAATTCAAGCCGTCATTTAACTTTTCAAAATTTTATTGGCAACTGTAGTAGTATGATTAATAAAACAAAACAATATATCCTAAGTAACATTGTAAAAAATGTAAGATAAATCTTCAATGAATTAATAGCTTATACAAATATTATTCACATATTCCTAGAGAACAATGGTAATATAAAACATTAGTTACATGTTGATTAAAACTAATTAGATACCACTAAAGTTGCTTCTGAATTTCTTCTGCTAGGAAATTAATGGATAATAAACAAGAAATCTTCAGTTCAATTCTTTTCTCCTCTGAGAAGATTCCATAATTTACCACTGCCAGCTCTTGCCAGGTTAATGTTGAATATGACATTCCTTTGATCATCTTTGCGTCATTGCAATTTTTCCAAAGCACTCTGACTCCTTCTAAGTATTCATCTACTCTGAGGTATACCACAGAGAATTTCCTTACATTATATTATTACAGGAGCAGGAAGGTGCAACATTGCTTGTCTCTGCAAAGTTTTCAGTTATTTCTCCGCGCAATATCCACCTTCAATTTCAAGAGGTTTGATAGGTGTACACATTTCTCTAAGAACTTCTTAGGCATACTGAATTGCAGATTAACCTGCATCTCGATTAATTCTACTGGCAAAATCCTCGAGATACATTATTTCAGCAAATTTAATTCAGCTTGCCATCTTTTATCTACAGTACTCGTCTGACTGGAAACCAACCAGATAAAAAAAAAAAAAGGACGTACAATCTCAAGAATAAACTTTTTTTAGTTATAGCGTTAGTAGTTGGCCTAACTTTTTCAAAATACACTCTTCCTGTAGCTTCTTCCTTGATGACTATGCCTGTGAACTGTGCAAGGGAGTCCCCAGCACAGTACATACAATTCAAAGTCATGTTACTCTTTTCCAGTGTCTTCATCCTATGATCTAGTGTTGGTCAAACTAAATCTGTGAGGATTCATATAATAAGCAACCCTCAGCAATTATAGAGTGAAGAAGACAAGATGGATGGAGAAAAAGAAAAAAAAAATACTCATAGTAGATTAAAGCCATGGACCATTTTAACAGGAGCACATCAAGTCTGCAATTTGGAAAGTTTTATTTGAGATTTTTCTCATGCTCCATACCATCATAATAAAAAATGTACAATTTAGTTTTTATTTGTTAGTATTATTTCATAGTTGACTACAAATATAGCTTTAACAGTTTCAAGTTTATTTCAGATAGCTGTTCAAAATATAATCATCAGCGATGACTTGCAAGCTCTGATAACTCCAGCTCTGCTACCAAGGTCATTTTTAAGTTTACAGGTGCATTCTTCCCGTCTCTTTCATTTTTTGCTGTAACTACAGTTTGTAACTTGCTATTTAAGTTTGCCATAAGAACTCCTGATCAATAATATCTCTTGCTTACCACCCAAAAAAAAAAAAAAAAGGGTGTTCCCAAAATAGAGTTGGCATTTTGAGATAAACTCTACCCTTGGGAGTCACGTAGGTGATTTTAACAGGTCTTGCAGTTTATTCAATCTTTCAAAGCTCAAGTTCCAGTAAGAATCCATGGAAGGTAAAACCTTAAGATGATTACAAAACATTTAATTCTAATTTTCTGCTAATTGTTTATGGAGTGAATATGCAGGAATTCTGTGGGGGGATTGTATCACCTCTCGTATCTGGACAGAAATATGCTATTAGGTCGAGCTGTAGGAGGTGGCGGTGTTTTTGTTTTCACTAGAGCTCAAGCTCTCACATTATGCGACCCTTGAGGCAAAAAAACTAAACCATGCACTTACTTTCCTCCCTCAATGCATTTAGCTCAGCTTGAATTGCTTTTTGGTTTGCGACTTGTGTGTGTATATATATATATATATATATATTTAAAGTTGGCAAAAAGATAAATTGTTTGCGAAATGAGATTGGATATGGCCTTCTTTGGAAGCAGAACCGTTGCTCGATTAGCTTCCTAATATCCCTCATTCGGTTGCAGTCAAACAATGTGTGAGTAAAGCCTGGAATTTTCATTTTTAATAAGCCAGACTACTATCCTGGAGTCTGGTTTTCCAACTTCTCAAATCTAAATTGTACAGCTAGGTACAAACCTTTTCTGATGATGGCTATAATAAGTTCGCTAATAAATTTGTAATATGGATGATAGTAGTAAACTTTACTGAATTTTGGGTTGATTGTTTTATGATGTCATTTAATGGGATTTTTAAAGTGAGTTTAAGATACTACTATTTTCGTTTCATATTAATTGTCTCTTAAAAATGTTTTTTTTTTTTTTAATTTAAAAATGTCTTATCACTTTAATAAATCAAATCAAAAGTTGACATATATAACTTTATTTAGTATTATTGGAATGGTACAATATTAAATATTTACAAACAATTCAAATAAACTCATATTCCTAAGGATAGGTAGTTTAGTTTGTTTAACTTCCAAGTAAGACAAATTAATCATTTTCTTAATACTTATTTTATGTCTTAACGTGATAGATAATGTGAAATGGAGAACTGCTTGATTATCGCAAAATAGCGATGTGGGATTGGGCTATGGAACTCGAAGATCATGTAAGAAATATCTCAACCATTTTAATTCACAGTAAGTAATGGTTGTGGATTGATATTGTGCCTCAGTAGAAGAGCGGGACATAGTATCCCCAAGAAATTGGAGACTACTCCAAGGAAACAAAAACCTATCAAAGAGTGTCGAGTGATAGGACAATTGACCCAATTAGAGTCACAATATGCTTGGACCTGTAAATCAAAATCTGTTCGAAGAAGACGTTGTTCGAGAGTGCCTTTGATGTACTGAAGGACACGGAGAGCCACATCCCAATGATCCTGCTGAGGCTAATGCATAAACTGAGTTGTTATATAGGAAAACTGAGAGGTTTGGCATCTAAGAAATCAGCATCAGATAAAATATTCAATGCATATTTCCTCTCATATAAATAAATCTCTTGATTATTCCGTGAAACTTCTATACCAAAAAATACTTCAACGGTCCCAAATATTTCATGTTAAAGCATGTATTCAAATGTGCCTTAAAGTTTTGAAGCACAGCCATATCATTTCCAGTGATGATCAAATCATCTACATATACCAATACACAGAGAAACACTTTACTTGAGGAGTATGTAAAAAGAGAGTAGTCAAAATAAGACTGGCGAAAACTACATTGTTTAAGCGCCCTAGTCAATTTCACAAACCAGCATCGAGGGACTTGTTTAAATCCATATAAAAACTTCTGCAATCGACATACTTTCCCATCATTTCCTTTTGAAAAACCAAGGAGAAGTTTCATATATACTGAAAAACCTTAGAGGGGGGGTGAATAAGGTTTTTGGCTAATTTAAAAAATCTTTTGTTTGATTAGAAAGATAAACCTCCAATTTGTTTGTGAAAGATTTCTAAAACTCTTTTTAATAAGAATTCACACAAAGCATAATCTTATAGAATTGGCAATTAAGAAATGAGCAAAGAATTAAAGAGCATGCACAACAATTTATAGTGGTTCACTCTCTCCAAGAGCTACATCCACTACCTTGAGCCTCAACCCAAGGATTTCACAAATCCACTAATTTCCAAGTTGGTTACACAACCACACAATGAGGTTCACCCTTCAAGGGTTTTACACCAAAACCTCAACCACAACAATACAACTACACAATGAGGTTCACCCTTCAAGGGTTTTACACCAAAACCTCAATCACAACAATACAACTAGTTAATCAAAGGATCACCCAAAGGGTTTTCCACAAACCTTTGATCACAATAATAGAATAGAGAGAGTTAGGTACAATGTTACCAATTTAGCTTGAGAAGAGGAAGATTACAACTCAATGGTATACTTCTACAAACACCTCTTTTCTTCTTCTTTGATGGATGATCAATAATGAAGCTCAAGAAGATTTTGTTTGGGTTCAAAAAATGATTTGTAATAAAAATGTATTTTTGAAGCTCTTGAAATGTATTAAATGTTTTCAATGAATAATTCCCAAACTCCTGGGCTGATAATTGAGTGTATATATAGGATTTTTTAAGCTCAAAACGGTTGCCTAAGAAATAGGTCGTCAAATTTCGAAATGACCGTTGCTTCGAGTGCAACGGTAATATTTTTTACATCGACAGACTAAAAACGGACGACCGGTTCCGTAAAACGGACTTCGGTTCTTTGAAACAGAAAGATTCGGACTTGAGTTTTCTAAAAACGGATCGCCGAATTAAGAATTCGGACGACCGTTAAAAATTCGGATCGCTGAATTTCGAACGTAAAGATTCGGACTTGATTTTTTCGAAAACGGATCTGCCGAATTTTGTGTCTGTGGAAAAACGGACTTCCGGTTTTAAAAACGGACTTCGAATTTCAGCTTTTTCCTCAGCCAAGTTTTTTTTTCGAACAAAACTTTCTTCCAAGTTTCAAAGGCATTCTTGACAATTTTTTAAAGAGGAGAAAAACTATTCAAAACATCTTAAAGTCAAGAATACTTGGATTTTATCAAAGGATTATATTTTGGAAAATCAAGAGAAGAGCTTCATGTATGATCAATGAATCAAAGACTAAGATTAGAGAGTTTTACAAGATAATACCTAGTTCACAAATACAATGTCTTCAATGTCTTCAATTGATTTGATCTTGGTATGGCTTGATCTCTTCTTCTCTATTTTGCCCTCATCATCAAGATCTTTTGCTTGAGACTTTGAGACTTCATATGTTCTTCTTTTGTTCTCTATGAAGGGTTAGCTAACATACTCACACAAGCACATGTTAATCATAATCAAAACACAAGTAATAATGCCCTTAGGCCTAACAATCTCCCCCTTTTTGATTATGACAAACACATATGCAAGAAGAACAAAAGAGCAAGAGCAATATGGTGATGCATCAAAATATGCAAAGAGGCAAAGCATAACAATCACCAAGAAAAGGAGGTAACTCCCCCTTGCATCAATAATCATTGTAAACAAGCATCAATGATAACTTATAAATAACATCAACAAAATTTCTCCCCCTTACATCTTGCACTATTTTCTCCCCCTTTTGTCATAAATCAAAAAATTGTAGGAGAAAAGTATCAAGGGATCATAGAAGAGATACTAGTAGGACTTTCAACATTAAAGTGTCATCATGAAGTGCATAACAAGAAGCAGATCACTTAGCATAACAAAAGCAAATTAAGATTAGAAATAATACCAATTGAAAAACCTTAGAGTGATCCTTTGGATATATCCCATCTTGAGGAGGATTTTGAGCTTCTTGATCATTTTCTTGTGTTGCGTCAATCTCTTCTTACCAATTGAAAAACCTTAGAGTGATCCTTTGGATATATCCCATCTTGAGGAGGATTTTGAGCTTCTTGATCATTTTCTTGTGTTGCGTCAATCTCTTCTTCCTCCATAAGCATGTTCTTCCATTGCTTGAGTGTACAAAGTTTGGTAGCTAAAGAGTTTATCTATGACATCATAATCTTTTTTGTCAAAAATGTTAGTTTCATCAAAATATACATGAATGGACTCTTCAACACACAAGGTTCTTTTTGTTGAAAATTCTAAAAGCCCTTTTGTTTGAAGAATAACCAAGAAAAAATTCCCTCATCGGATTTTCGATCAAACTTCCCAAGATTGTCTTTGGTGTTTAAACTAAAGCATTTGCATCCAATAACCAATTGAGGGGGGTTTTATTAAAAATGAGTTCAAAGGGAGTTTTCTTTAAAGAAGGTCTCAAGATAACACGATTCAAATGTAGCATGCGGTGTTAACGGCCTCGGCCCAAAAAAGTTTAGGAAGGGAATTTTCATAAAGCATTGACCTTGCCATTTCTTGTAAAGTTCTATTTTTTTTTTTTTTCACAAATCCATTTTGTTGAGGAGTTTTGGCTGCCGAAAAAAGTTTTGTAAAATACCAAAATCATCAAAAATTTTTGTAAAATCTTGGTTGTTGAATTCTCTCCCATTATCACTTCTTATAGAAATCAATTTGCAAACAAGGGAGGTTTGGACTCTTTTGAATAATTTAATAAATTCATGAAATGCTTCATCCTTTCGGCTTGAAAACAAAGTCCAAGTAAAAAAAAATCATCCACAATAATAAAGGCATACCTCTTACCACCAAGACTAGTGGTCCTCATTGGTCCAAATAAATTCATGTGAATGAGTTCTAAAGGTTTTGAAGTTGAAATCATTTACTATGGTTTAAAAGAGGTATTAATTTGTTTTCCAAATTGGCAAGCATCACAAAGTCTAGTTTTCTCAAAATGAAGTTTTGGTAAGCCCCTAACAAGTTCTTTTGAAGAGAGTTTGTCTAATAAATCCATACTATCATGACCGAACCTTCTATGCCACAAAAAATACATCATCATCATGAACCAGGGAGACACTATAAGTTTTGAGAAATGAGAACTTCAAGATAAAAGACATAGACAAATGCCAACTCCCCTTTTTTTTTGAAAAAAATTGTTTTGTTCACAAGCTTGTTTATGATAAAAGAAGATTCACTTTTAAAAAAACAACTTTGTACCCATAATCACACAATTGAATAATGCTAGATAAATTATGCTTCAAACCATCAATTTAAGGTACTTCCTTAATCAAAGAAGATAAACAATATGCAATGTTACCTATACCGATGATCCTTCCGAAAGTAGCAAAACCACCTTCGGTTTTTTCTTAGTTCATTCATGAGGGATGCATATCCGGTCATGTGCCTTAAGCATCCGTCACTTAGATGACCTTGCCTTGTGTTCCTACAAAAAAGAAGTAGCAAAGTCTTTTGGTACCCATATCTTTTGGGTCCATGAATGTTAGTTGGATTTTCTTTTATTTTCCAAACGGTTTTAACTCCTCTTTCAATCTTTTTTCTTTATAAAACATTTTGTGGCTTTATGACCACTCTTTTCACAATAGGTGCAACAAAGGT
Source organism: Catharanthus roseus (assembly GCA_028651295.1). Lineage (NCBI taxonomy): Eukaryota > Viridiplantae > Streptophyta > Magnoliopsida > Gentianales > Apocynaceae > Catharanthus > Catharanthus roseus. The sequence continues at coordinate 33,653,084 of JAPQWS010000159.1, read as the reverse complement.
GTGAGTGAGATGATGAAGCTTTGACAAACCGTGTTTGTTTTGAGAAAATATTGGAATGAGTATATCCAATACCATTTTTATCAAAGGGTGATCTTTGAGAGCCAAGAAGTTTTTCAAAGTTTTCTTTTCCCTTTGTGAATTTTTTCAACACAGAGAGTGAGATCACTCACCTTTTTCTTTAAAGCATCATGATCAATCAAACATTTTTTCAAGAAATGAAATCTTTTCACAAAGGTTCTTGTTTTCTAAAGCAAGTATTTGAAAATCATTGTTTGAACACTCCCTTTCGTTTTTCAAGATTTCTAGAGACTCAAGGAGAAATTTGTTTTCACAAATAAGTTTTGAGTTTTCATCAAGCAAAAATTTATTTTTTGTTTTTTCAACTCTTTGTTTCTTTTGGAAACCTTTTCGCATTCTCCATACATTTCAATAAGCATGGTACAAGGATCATCATCACAAATATCATCAATGAGATTAGATGAGTTAGAGGGTGAAGTTTGTACCTCATTTTCTAGTGCCATGAAGCATATGTTGGCACTTTCTTCTTCTTCATTGTCACTTATGCTCTCGGTTTGTTTCATCATGAATAATTCATAGTCTCTCACGAACATAGCCAACTTTGATTCTTTTACTTGATTAGTTCCTTCGTGAGTGACTTCTAGTAGCTTCCACATTTCATGAGCCGAATCGCATCCGCTCACTCTATTGTATTCGCTTGCATCTAAGGCACAACTTAGAATATTCATGGCTTGGAAGTTTAGAGTCATCTTCCTAGAGTCGAATTCATCAAATTCTTCAATCTTCTTGGCTACCCCATTTATTGTGGGAATGTAAGGGCCTTTCTCTACAATGCTCCACAAATCAAAGTTAATAGAACATATATATATATTTTAATTCGAGACTTCCAAAAAGTATAGTTAGTTCCATTAAAGAGAGGAGGTCTATTTGTAGAAGAGCCTTCTACATAAGGTAAGCTAGAAATATTTGCCATAGTAAAAAGAAGATCTTTAGCTTCAAGGATGTAAGTCCTTTTTTTTTAAGAAGCCCCTCGCTCTCGATACCAATTGAAAAACCTTAGAGGGGGGGGGGTGAATAAGGTTTTTGGCTAATTTAAAAAATCTTTTGTTTGATTAGAAAGATAAACCTCCAATTTGTTTGTGAAAGATTTCTAAAACTCTTTTTAATAAGAATTCACACAAAGCATAATCTTATAGAATTGGCAATTAAGAAATGAGCAAAGAATTAAAGAGCATGCACAACAATTTATAGTGGTTCACTCTCTCCAAGAGCTACATCCACTACCTTGAGCCTCAACCCAAGGATTTCACAAATCCACTAATTTCCAAGTTGGTTACACAACCACACAATGAGGTTCACCCTTCAAGGGTTTTACACCAAAACCTCAACCACAACAATACAACTACACAATGAGGTTCACCCTTCAAGGGTTTTACACCAAAACCTCAATCACAACAATACAACTAGTTAATCAAAGGATCACCCAAAGGGTTTTCCACAAACCTTTGATCACAATAATAGAATAGAGAGAGTTAGGTACAATGTTACCAATTTAGCTTGAGAAGAGGAAGATTACAACTCAATGGTATACTTCTACAAGCACCTCTTTTCTTCTTCTTTGATGGATGATCAATAATGAAGCTCAAGAAGATTTTGTTTGGGTTCAAAAATGATTTGTAATAAAAATGTATTTTTGAAGCTCTTGAAATGTATTAAATGTTTTCAATGAATAATTCCCAAACTCCTTTTTTTTTTTTTGGCTGATAATTGAGTGTATATATAGGATTTTTTAAGCTCAAAACGGTTGCCTAAGAAATAGGCTGTCAAATTTCAGAAATGACCGTTGCTTCAGTGCAACGGTAATATTTTTTACACTGACAGCTAAAAACGGACGACCGGTTCCAGAAAACGGACTTCCGGTTCTTTGAAACAGAAAGATTCGGACTTGAGTTTTCTAAAAACGGACTGCCGAATTAAGAATTCGGACGACCGGTTAAAAATTCGGACTGCCGAATTTCCGAACGTAAAGATTCGGACTTGATTTTTTCCGAAAACGGATCTGCCGAATTTTGTGTCTGTGGAAAAACGGACTTCCGGTTTTAAAAACGGACTTCCCAAATTTCAGTTTTTCCTCAGCCAAGTTTTTTTTCTCGAACAAAACTTTCTTCCAAGTTTCAAAGGCATTCTTGACAATTTTTAAAGAGGAGAAAAAACTATTCAAAACATCTTAAAGTCAAGAATACTTGGATTTTATCAAAGGATTATATTTTGGAAAATCAAGAGAAGAGCTTCATGTATGATCAATGAATCAAAGACTAAGATTAGAGAGTTTTACAAGATAATACCTAGTTCACAAATACAATGTCTTCAATGTCTTCAATTGATTTGATCTTGGTATGGCTTGATCTCTTCTTCTCTATTTTGCCCTCATCATCAAGATCTTTTGCTTGAGACTTTGAGACTTCATATGTTCTTCTTTTGTTCTCTATGAAGGGTTAGCTAACATACTCACACAAGCACATGTTAATCATAATCAAAACACAAGTAATAATGCCCTTAGGCCTAACAATCTCCCCCTTTTTGATTATGACAAACACATATGCAAGAAGAACAAAAGAGCAAGAGCAATATGGTGATGCATCAAAATATGCAAAGAGGCAAAGCATAACAATCACCAAGAAAAGGAGGTAACTCCCCTTGCATCAATAATCATTGTAAACAAGCATCAATGATAACTTATAAATAACATCAACAAAATTTCTCCCCCTTACATCTTGCACTATTTTCTCCCCCTTTTGTCATAAATCAAAAAATTGTAGGAGAAAAGTATCAAGGGATCATAGAAGAGATACTAGTAGGACTTTCAACATTAAAGTGTCATCATGAAGTGCATAACAAGAAGCAGATCACTTAGCATAACAAAAGCAAATTAAGATTAGAAATAATACCAATTGAAAAACCTTAGAGTGATCCTTTGGATATATCCCATCTTGAGGAGGATTTTGAGCTTCTTGATCATTTTCTTGTGTTGCGTCAATCTCTTCTTACCAATTGAAAAACCTTAGAGTGATCCTTTGGATATATCCCATCTTGAGGAGGATTTTGAGCTTCTTGATCATTTTCTTGTGTTGCGTCAATCTCTTCTTCCTCCATAAGCATGTTCTTCCATTGCTTGAGTGTACAAAGTTTGGTAGCTAAAGAGTTTATCTATGACATCATAATCTTTTTTGTCAAAAATGTTAGTTTCATCAAAATATACATGAATGGACTCTTCAACACACAAGGTTCTTTTGTTGAAAATTCTAAAAGCCCTTTTGTTTGAAGAATAACCAAGAAAAATTCCCTCATCGGATTTTCGATCAAACTTCCCAAGATTGTCTTTGGTGTTTAAACTAAAGCATTTGCATCCAATAACCAATTGAGGGGGTTTTATTAAAAATGAGTTCAAAGGGAGTTTTCTTTAAAGAAGGTCTCAAGATAACACGATTCAAATGTAGCATGCGGTGTTAACGGCCTCGGCCCAAAAAGTTTAGGAAGGGAATTTTCATAAAGCATTGACCTTGCCATTTCTTGTAAAGTTCTATTCACAAATCCATTTTGTTGAGGAGTTTTGGCTGCCGAAAAAAGTTTTGTAAAATACCAAAATCATCAAAAATTTTTGTAAAATCTTGGTTGTTGAATTCTCTCCCATTATCACTTCTTATAGAAATCAATTTGCAAACAAGGGAGGTTTGGACTCTTTTGAATAATTTAATAAATTCATGAAATGCTTCATCCTTTCGGCTTGAAAACAAAGTCCAAGTAAAAAAAAATCATCCACAATAATAAAGGCATACCTCTTACCACCAAGACTAGTGGTCCTCATTGGTCCAAATAAATTCATGTGAATGAGTTCTAAAGGTTTTGAAGTTGAAATCATTTACTATGGTTTAAAAGAGGTATTAATTTGTTTTCCAAATTGGCAAGCATCACAAAGTCTAGTTTTCTCAAAATGAAGTTTTGGTAAGCCCCTAACAAGTTCTTTTGAAGAGAGTTTGTCTAATAAATCCATACTATCATGACCGAACCTTCTATGCCACAAAAATACATCATCATCATGAACCAGGAGACACTATAAGTTTTGAGAAATGAGAACTTCAAGATAAAAGACATAGACAAATGCCAACTCCCCTTTTTTTTGAAAAAATTGTTTTGTTCACAAGCTTGTTTATGATAAAAGAAGATTCACTTTTAAAAAAACAACTTTGTACCCATAATCACACAATTGAATAATGCTAGATAAATTATGCTTCAAACCATCAATTTAAGGTACTTCCTTAATCAAAGAAGATAAACAATATGCAATGTTACCTATACCGATGATCCTTCCGAAAGTAGCAAAACCACCTTCGGTTTTTCTTAGTTCATTCATGAGGGATGCATATCCGGTCATGTGCCTTAAGCATCCGCCACTTAGATGACCTTGCCTTGTGTTCCTACAAAAAAGAAGTAGCAAAGTCTTTTGGTACCCATATCTTTTGGGTCCATGAATGTTAGTTGGATTTTCTTTTATTTTCCAAACGGTTTTAACTCCTCTTTCAATCTTTTTTCTTTATAAAACATTTTGTGGCTTTATGACCACTCTTTTCACAATAGGTGCAACAAAGGTGTGAGTGAGATGATGAAGCTTTGACAAACCGTGTTTGTTTTGAGAAAATATTGGAATGAGTATATCCAATACCATTTTTATCAAAGGGTGATCTTTGAGAGCCAAGAAGTTTTTCAAAGTTTTCTTTTCCCTTTGTGAATTTTTTCAACACAGAGAGTGAGATCACTCACCTTTTTCTTTAAAGCATCATGATCAATCAAACATTTTTCAAGAAATGAAATCTTTTCACAAAGGTTCTTGTTTTCTAAAGCAAGTATTTGAAAATCATTGTTTGAACACTCCCTTTCGTTTTTCAAGATTTCTAGAGACTCAAGGAGAAATTTGTTTTCACAAATAAGTTTTGAGTTTTCATCAAGCAAAAAATTTATTTTTGTTTTTCAACTCTTTGTTTCTTTTGGAAACCTTTTCGCATTCTCCATACATTTCAATAAGCATGGTACAAGGATCATCATCACAAATATCATCAATGAGATTAGATGAGTTAGAGGGTGAAGTTTGTACCTCATTTTCTAGTGCCATGAAGCATATGTTGGCACTTTCTTCTTCTTCATTGTCACTTATGCTCTCAGTTTGTTTCATCATGAATAATTCATAGTCTCTCACGAACATAGCCAACTTTGATTCTTTTACTTGATTAGTTCCTTCGTGAGTGACTTCTAGTAGCTTCCACATTTCATGAGCCGAATCGCATCCGCTCACTCTATTGTATTCGCTTGCATCTAAGGCACAACTTAGAATATTCATGGCTTGGAAGTTTAGAGTCATCTTCCTAGAGTCGAATTCATCAAATTCTTCAATCTTCTTGGCTACCCCATTTATTGTGGGAATGTAAGGGCCTTTCTCTACAATGCTCCACAAATCAAAGTTAATAGAACATATATATATATTTTAATTCGAGACTTCCAAAAAGTATAGTTAGTTCCATTAAAGAGAGGAGGTCTATTTGTAGAAGAGCCTTCTACATAAGGTAAGCTAGAAATATTTGCCATAGTAAAAAGAAGATCTTTAGCTTCAAGGATGTAAGTCCTTTTTTTTTTAAGAAGCCCTGCTCTGATACCAATTGAAAAACCTTAGAGGGGGGGTGAATAAGGTTTTTGGCTAATTTAAAAAATCTTTTGTTTGATTAGAAAGATAAACCTCCAATTTGTTTGTGAAAGATTTCTAAAACTCTTTTTAATAAGAATTCACACAAAGCATAATCTTATAGAATTGGCAATTAAGAAATGAGCAAAGAATTAAAGAGCATGCACAACAATTTATAGTGGTTCACTCTCTCCAAGAGCTACATCCACTACCTTGAGCCTCAACCCAAGGATTTCACAAATCCACTAATTTCCAAGTTGGTTACACAACCACACAATGAGGTTCACCCTTCAAGGGTTTTACACCAAAACCTCAACCACAACAATACAACTACACAATGAGGTTCACCCTTCAAGGGTTTTACACCAAAACCTCAATCACAACAATACAACTAGTTAATCAAAGGATCACCCAAAGGGTTTTCCACAAACCTTTGATCACAATAATAGAATAGAGAGAGTTAGGTACAATGTTACCAATTTAGCTTGAGAAGAGGAAGATTACAACTCAATGGTATACTTCTACAAACACCTCTTTTCTTCTTCTTTGATGGATGATCAATAATGAAGCTCAAGAAGATTTTGTTTGGGTTCAAAAATGATTTGTAATAAAAATGTATTTTTGAAGCTCTTGAAATGTATTAAATGTTTTCAATGAATAATTCCCAAACTCCTTTTTTTTTTTTTGGCTGATAATTGAGTGTATATATAGGATTTTTTAAGCTCAAAACGGTTGCCTAAGAAATAGGCTGTCAAATTTCAGAAATGACCGTTGCTTCAGTGCAACGGTAATATTTTTTACACTGACAGCTAAAAACGGACGACCGGTTCCCAGAAAACGGACTTCCGGTTCTTTGAAACGAAAGATTCGGACTTGAGTTTTCTAAAACGGATCTGCCGAATTAAGAATTCGGACGACCGGTTAAAAATTCGGATCGCCGAATTTACGAACGGAAAGATTCGGACTTGATTTTTTCCGAAAACGGATTGCCGAATTTTGTGTCTGTGGAAAAACGGACTTCCGGTTTTAAAAACGGACTTCGAATTTCAGCTTTTTCCTCAGCCAAGTTTTTTTTCTCGAACAAAACTTTCTTCCAAGTTTCAAAGGCATTCTTGACAATTTTTAAAGAGGAGAAAAAACTATTCAAAACATCTTAAAGTCAAGAATACTTGGATTTTATCAAAGGATTATATTTTGGAAAATCAAGAGAAGAGCTTCATGTATGATCAATGAATCAAAGACTAAGATTAGAGAGTTTTACAAGATAATACCTAGTTCACAAATACAATGTCTTCAATGTCTTCAATTGATTTGATCTTGGTATGGCTTGATCTCTTCTTCTCTATTTTGCCCTCATCATCAAGATCTTTTGCTTGAGACTTTGAGACTTCATATGTTCTTCTTTTGTTCTCTATGAAGGGTTAGCTAACATACTCACACAAGCACATGTTAATCATAATCAAAACACAAGTAATAATGCCCTTAGGCCTAACATATACCTCTTCTTGCAAATCTCCATGAAGAAAAGTATTATGGACATGCAAGTGATAACAAAGTCCGAACCGTCACCGTTTCTTGCACGGGTACAAAAATCTCATTATAATCTAACCCTTCCACTTGAGTATTTTCCAAAATAACCAAATATGCCTTATATCTTTCTATGCTACCATTAGATTTCCTTTGATTTTGTAGACCCATTTACAGTTTAGGGCCTTTTTACTAGGAGGGAGTTTGTAATTCTCCAAGTCTGATTTCGTTCAGGGACGTTGATTTCACTGTGCATTGCATTATGCCATTGTGGAATAGATAAAGTCTCAGAGAACCGGGAGTGTTCAGTATGTACAGTGATTGCTGCAAGAAAATCCTTGTGGCATGGAGAAAAATTTTCACTAGAAATATAATGTGTCATAGGGTAAGAACATATACTTGAATTACGAGACCTGACAGAATTGACTAACAAGGATGTAAAATCTCTCATAGTATTACAAATATAATCACTGAGTTTTGAGTTTTGTGGGAAGATGACGTGATCTCTAACTTCGTCGAAGTTAGGCGGAGCTGGAGGTAAAGGATTCAAGAGTGGAATATAAGCAAGAGGAAAAGTTTGATTTTGAGTTAGACCGACAACTGGTGTGGCAGATTCTAGACCGACAATCTATGAGTTTTCAACTTGCTCTGGCGGTCCAGAAGCAGAAGGAGATGATGAGCCAGTTAAGGAAAGCGGATCTAGTGAGGAGTAAGCCCAGTTGTGGGCGCTGGAGTAGGAGGAAGTAAAGAAGCCGTTGGGCTAGAAATAGAAGGCCTAGACAGTTAAGTTAGTACAGAGGAATGCCCAGATGTAGAGGGAACTGTACATAACTCAACAGCTGTGCCAGAATTCAGTGTGTTAGGATAGTCCAAGAATTCAGTCGGTTCAGTATGAAGAAAGATTTCCATCAAACCTGAGGAAGTATACTGACTGATTTTGAGATTTTCAGAAGTTGAAGAAGAAAAAGGAAACTGTGGCTAAAAAAAATGAACTTTTCGAGAGACAAAAATTTGTTGGTTATCAAGATCATACAAATTCCATCCCTTTTTCCCTTAAGAATACCCTAGAAACACACGACACCTATTTCAGGATTGAAATTTATCTTTGTTCGATTATGGGCAAAACATAAGTAGCTAAAAGTATGCAAATGAGAAATATCACGGGGTTTAGAAAAGAAAAGAGGATTTCCATGGGAGTTTTGCCATGAAGAATATTTGAAGGAATTCTATTGATAAGGTACATTGTCGTTTTAACACACTCCTCCCCAGAAATAAGATGGCAAACAAGCTTGAGGATTTAATGCTTTAAGAACATTTAGGATATGCGTATGCTTGCGTTCAGCTCTACCATTTTGTTGTGGGATGTAAACGACACTAGTTTGGTGAATAATTCCTTAGAGAGAAAAAAAGGTTTCAAACTCAGGAATTCAGTAACATTATCGGCACAAACATTTTTTTATTATTTTATGGAATTGAGTTTGAACAAGAACAAAGAAATGCTCAAAATACGTAAAATGCCATTTTTATCCAAAAGCAAATAAATCCAAGCAGCTCGGGAGTGACCATCAACTAAAGTAAAACAATAAGAGGACCTACATGTAGATTTTTGTTTATACGGTCCCCATACATCACAATTAATCAAATCAAATAAATTGCTCGAAATTGTATCACCGGAAAGAAAGGAAGTGCGAGATGTTTAGATTGAAAACGACAAAACAATCCTGAAGAGAAGAATTTGAAGAACTAGAAAGATCATAAAATTGTTTTAATACGGAAAACGACGGATGTCACAATCGTTTATGCAATAAATGCAAAGAAATAACAGAGGTGTGAATAATCTGTGCCTGTGAAAAAATTGTACACTGTGTGCCAGTTCCTATCTCCTTTTTCAGAGTATGGTCTTGTATAACACATTTATTCCTAAAAAAATAAGCAGCATATTCAAGATAAAATGCAACAATTTTGATATGGAAATGAGGTTACACATAAGATCAGGCGCATAAAGAACATTATGAATGATCAAAACCCATTTTACAGTTCTTTTAGAATTTGCTATAGTATTAGACCCATTTTGTAAAGAAATGAAACAAGATTGAATAGCATGTATATTAGACAGAAAATCAAGTGTACAAGTCACAGGTTGAGATGCCCCAGAATCCAATAACCAGATAGAGTTTTTCATACCGTAATAGAGGAAGTCAATTTCAAGAAACACAAAATAGCACACCATCAATTAGAATAATTAAGAGGAAATAACCATGTACCAATCTAACTAAATTTAGAGCTCAATAGAGGAAATCACAAAATGACATTTCTCAGTCACCCAAAAGGAAGAGTGGTTGAACCACCCATGTATCAGATGCCCATTGAGACTCGATTCGCCCTCCCTGGTCCTTTTCGAACCAGATATTGCCCGACCCGAGCTTCACTCACCTCACTTAGCAGTAGACTGAATGTAGATTGTCTCTACGTTGCGCAACGGCAGGCTTGAACTAACATTGGAACCCATCGAAGTGAAGAATATAATTTTATATAGCATAGCCCCTGTCCTTACTTGAATGTTGCAATCTTTTACTGTGGAAGGAGATATGCACTAGGCTGAGATTGGTCCTCTGTTTTCAGCATCAAGGGATAAGAGAGTGCCACTATTAATGCAAATCAGCGTCCGACGGCATATCCATAGGCTAGGGTGGCTATAGCATCGGCAAAACTTTTTTCCTCTCGTGGTAGGTACCAATTAACACTGTGTAAACCGAGAGTTTTGGAAAAAGTACCAACACACATGTACTCAATGAAAAGAATTAAGACGAAAATAACCTTATCTCATTCCTATTAAATGTATTAGAACTCATAGGAACGATGTCCCCAGGGATGTAAATGAAAGACTATTGATGCCTGCAAAATCAGAACCTAAGATTCTACCGCAGAAGCAATCCTTCCATTTTCTTCTATTTTTTATGCAATTAGAGGTGGAAAAAATAGACAATTCGATGCAGTCTAGCGTAGTTGAGCTGTAATAATTTCTAGACTTCCCGCAAACTTCAATCTTTAGCATTAGCTAAAGCGAAATCTCAGCCATTTACATCGAAGTTACATCCTATGCCAACTAAACTTTAAGCTACATGAATAAAATACCCAATTCCATCGTTAAAACACTCTCATACTTAATTAAACAAAAAAAAAAAACCCTTTATCTTAGTAAAAATAAACACTATATTTCACAGAAAATACTAATTCGATCTTAATTAAAAAAAAAAAGAAAACAAAGGTAAATAATTTTGCTTGCCCTTAAATTTTTAAAAGTGCAACTTTTGCCCTTAATCTGTTTCTCATCGGAATTTTCCGTTCATTTTTGGACGTTAGTTGCCGTTTGATGTCAACTGAAGACCACCCCGTATGATATGTCTGACTCTAGTTAGGGACTTTAATATTGGAAAATGCAAAATTTTTTTTTTTGGTTTTTTTAAATCAAATTGCAAAATTGTTGTTTAGCACTAAACTTTTTTACGAAAAAAATAATTACCAACTAAAAAGTATGAAATTTTGATCAAAAAGAAAAAAAAAATTAAAGTATTGAACTCAACTAAATATTATTAGAAATTCAAAATCATCAAAAAAAATTATAATAAAAAATTCTAGGATTTTAGAATCTTTATACATCTTTACAATCTTTATTTTAGAGTTATACATTGTTTTACATATATTTTTGTTTAACAAAGAAAAAAAAATCACACGGGTACGGGTATACCCTGACCCTACCCTAAACCCTGAAGGGTCAGGTGTAGGTCCATAAATTTTATACCCAAAGGGTATACGTCTGGGTTTGAGTCCATGTTCTTTTTCACTATAAGAGTCTAAGTCTGGGTCTGGAGTGCCATAGGATCTGAACCCATTTACACCCGTATTTAGTTGGCATCTAAAGCCAACTAACATCTAGAATGGACGGAAAAATAGCTTTGGAACATTTTGGAAGTTTGTGGGTAAAAGTCGGATTTATCAGAAGTTTAAGGGAAACAAAAGTATTTACCAGATGTGATGTTTTTGTTGCCGTAGAATTGTTTAGGATTAGAATTAAAATTTTAATTATATTAAATTGTTTAACCAAACAAAAAAATTAAAATTGAAATTTCTGTATAATTAACCAAATCTAAAAATTATAATTTCCATTTTACAAGATTTTCATATTCATGATTTCCATATTGATTATACAATTTTATATTAATATTTTCTCACATACACATACATCTTCTCTCATACGCACACTTTTTTCTCTAAAACTCAAGCACGCTTTTCTCTTAAAATACACAAAAGTTTCTATCTTCAAAATTTACTACTCTTCTCTTCCTAAAATTCAGGATATTTTCTCTTTGTAAAATTTACAATACTTTCTCTTTCTAAGATTTACGACACTTCCTCTTTTTGAAATTCGCGACACTTTATCTCTTGAATTCACAACTCTCCTCTCTAAATTTCACTCTAAAAATTATACAAACATTCATATGCTCAATTTTCTCTTACACTCTTATACATATACACATTTTTGAGTAGATATATATTTAAATTTTAAATTCTAGTTATATAATTTTTTTAATGTCCCAAAAAAAGGAATTAGAATTAAAAATAAAATCCATACAAATTCTATAGATTTACCCAGCAAAATAATTAGAATTAGAGGTTTTAAAATTTTAAGAATTCTAATTTCATGAAATTCTTAATATTATTGTAGATGTTACAAATTAGGGTGGTCAATCACTCCCTTGTACTTACAATGACATAGAGTCACTTAAGCTTTCCCCAGTACCATCTTGAAAGGCACTTTGTTCCTCCTCCACATAAGAATCTTGAGGATAGTATAGAGGTTTAGGTGGTAACTTGAGGTCTTGTTCAATACTAGATTCCAACATTTCTACAACTTGTTGCATAGATGGACGATGTGCTGGTTTCCATTGCACACACCACAATGCCACCAAAACAATTCTTCTAAAGATTTTCTTTCCATCCTCAGTTAAATTATCTCCCAAATCTAAATCTTCAACTCGATTTTTGTCAACGATTCTCTCATGAATCCACGAAGAAAAATAAACTCGACTAGAATGATCTGTGGCATTTATTTTCCTCCTCCCTGCAGCAATAGCCAATAACAATTGTCCGAAGCTGTAAACATCGGCCTTGTACGATACAACTCCGATCTTTCTATAAATCAACTCCGGAGCCATGTATCCTAGTGTTCCTCTAATATCAGTAAGCGTTACATTACTTTTTTGTCGAGGACAGGATTTAGCAAGTCCAAAATCTGAAATTTTTGGGACAAAATTCTCATCAAGAAGTACATTATGTGGTTTGATATCGAAATGCAAAATTTGCACACTACAACCTCGATGCAAGTATGCAATTCCCCTAGCCACGCCTATTGCTATCTCATGTGCTCTTTCCCAATTCAGAGGTACATCAGAGAATATGTACTTATCCAAAGAGCCATTAGGCATGTAGTCATACACAAGAGCACGTTTTGAGGCAGTAGCACAAAATCCCACCAATCTTACCACATTAACATGGGAAATTCTTCCAATAGTTCCAACTTCATTAATGAAATCCTTGCCACTACCTTTTGATTCATCCAAGATTTTTATCGCTACTAAATTTCCACTTGGAGATTTACCTTTGTATACATCACCATAATCTCCTTTGCTTAATTTCTCCTTGAAACCGTTAGTCATCTTCTTTACATCTTTATAGGCATACAGGATCGGCATAAGGTTGTTGCTGCGACTTTGTAGAAACTCCTCTACAGTATCATATAATGATAAATGCCTTCGTCTGCATTTGTAATGATGAAAGCAAATAATAGTACCATGCCAATAAAACCTCTTGCCCCAATGCCTAATGCTGCAACAATTATCAGCAGATATTGCAGTTAGAGTTAATTACAAACTTTGTAGTTATTTTTTCCTTAATTGTATTTTATCTCTTCAACTGTACAGATTGAGATCTCCTAGTAAACGTAACCTTGCTTAGATTATGTGTAGTTCCTAATTGACTAGGATTCATGATAAAGGCACTGTATATGTACGTTGCAGCGGCAAAACAGTAAAAACTGTTAGCCCTAAGGGCATTATTGTATATGTTTTTTATTATGATTAACATATGCTTGTGTGATGAGTATAACTTAGTCTCTATAGAACAAAAGAAGCATTTTTGGAGGCTCAAGGCTACACTACATAAGAAGTAAAAGATCTTGGAATTAAAGCATAATGAAGAGGGAAAGATCAAGCCATTCCAAGATCAAGGCATTGAAGACCTTGAAGACTTATGTCTTAGTTAAGGATATACTAAGGTATTTTGTAAAACTCCCTAACTCTCATCTTCGTTTGTTGATCAAGTGTGAAGCTTCTTGGATGAATTTCTTTTTATAAACTATTCTTAAAAAATCCATGTATTCTTGATAGAGTTTTTGATGCCTTCAAAAGTTTTCTTATCTCTAAAAGAGTATCAAGAATGCATATTTTGAAATGTGAAGGAAAGTTCTTTTTGTTTAAGGAAAACTGGCTTGTTTAAAGAAAACTGGTTTTTAAGTCATGCTGAAAAAAAAGGGTCATCCGATTTTTAAACTGGTCATCCGATTTTGTCATCCGATTTTTAAAACAGGTCATCCGATTTTTAAAATCGGACGTCCTATTTTAAAATCGATCGTCCGATTTTTAAGAGGGATCATCCGATTTTTGTAGGATTAGTCCGAATCTTTCTGTTTCAAAAATAGGTCGTCCGTTTTCTAAAACCGGTCGTCCGGTTTTAGTCTTTCACTGCAAAAATATTACCGTTACACAGTGTAACGGCTACTTTCTTCTCCTTTATATATATATTGACTTTGATCAGCTGCAAAATGAATGGAGGTTGAATTGAAACTTGATTGAGATTATTTTAGAACATTTAAAGAGCTTTAAAAGTACATTCTTTCAAAGATCTTCATCTCATACATACAAATAGAAAAATCTTCTTGGAGCTTCATTGTTGATCATCCATCAAAGAAGAAGTAAAGAGGTGCTTGTAGAAGTATTCCATTGAGTTGTATCTTCCTCTTCTCAAGCTCATTTGGTAACATTGTTCCTTACTCTTCTTATTCTTTTATTGTGATCAAAGGTTTGTGGAAAACCCTTTGGGTGATCCTTTGATAAATTTGTTGTATTGTTGTGTTGTGTAAACTTTGGGGTTTTTGTGTAAAACCCTTGAAGGGTGATCCTCATTGTGTTGTTGTGTAACCAACTTTGAAGATAGTGGATTTGTGAAATCCTTGGGTTGAGTCTCAAGGTAGTGGATGTAGCTCTTTGAGAGAGTGAACCACTATAAATTGTTGTGCATGTTCTTTAAAGTTTAATTCTATGTTCATTTCTTGATTGCCAAAACTATAAGATTTTGTTTGGTGTGGATTCTAATCAAAAAGAGTTTTAGAATTCTTTCACAAACAAATTGGAGGTTTATCTTTCCAATCACACAAAAGATTTTTTAAAATTAGCCAAAAACCTTATTCACCCCCCCTCTAAGGTTTTTCAATTGGTATCAGAGCAGGGCTTCTCTAAAAAAGGACTAACACCCTTGAAGCAAAAGATCTTTATTTTACTATTGCTAATATTTCTAGTTTACCATATGTAGAAGGCTCTTCTACAAATAGACCTCCTCTTTTCAATGGTACAAATTATACTTTTTGGAAATCTAGAATCAAAATATATATTTGCTCTATTAACTTTAATCTTTGGAGCATTGTAGAGAAAGGACCTTATATTTCAAAAAAGGATGGAATAGTCAAGAAGGTTGAAGAATATGATGAGCTTGACTCAAGAAAGATGACTCTAAACTTTCAAGCTATGAACATATTGAGTTGTGCTTTGGATGCTAATGAATACAATAGAGTGAGTGGATGCGACTCGGCTCATGAAATGTGGAAGTTACTTGAAGTAACTCATGAAGGTATCAATCAAGTGAAAGAGTCAAAGTTGGCTATGTTTGTGAGAGATTATGAGCTATTCATGATGAAATAATATGAAAGCATTAATGACATGTTCACAAGGTTCACCAACATCACAAATGGCCTAAAGACGTATGGGAAAGAGTACACAAGGGGAGAAGTAAATAGAAAGATTCTTGATTCACTCCCAAAAGCATGACAACCAAAAACTCTTGCCATTGAGGAATCAAAAGATTTAAGACAACTTCCTATTGAAGAACTCATAGGATCTCTCCTCACCTATGAGATGAAAATAAAAAGATTAGATGAAATAGAAGATGAAGACAAAGGAAGAAAAGGCATAGCATTCAAAGTGAATGTTGATGATCATACATGCTCGTCAAACAATGAAGATGAGATTGAGGATATGGCCTTAGTAATGAGGAAATTTAAAAGATTTTACAAGAAAGACTTCAACAAAAGAGGAAAGAATCCTCCATTTAAGAAAGGAGGACAAAGTTCATCACTCTTCAAGGCTAGATGCTTTGAATGCAATAGCACCGACCATCTTGTAACCGATTGTTCCAAAGCTATTGAAGAAGAGAAAGGAGCGTTGGAAGAAAAGCTTGAGGCATTAAAGAAAAAGAAAAAAGGCAAGGGCCTAATTGGTGCATAGGATCAAGATACAAGTGAAAGTGAAGGTGATGAAAAGGGAAACATATGCTTCATGGCATTAGAAAATGAGGTACAATCTTCGCCCTCTAACTCTTCTAGTATCCTTGATGATGATTGTGATGTTGATCCTAGTTTAATGCTTATTGAAATGTATGATGAGTGCAAAAAGGTTACTAAACGAAACAAAGAATTGAAAAGCAAAACTCAATTTTTGTTAGATGAGAATTCAAGACTCATCTGTGAAAATAAAGCTATTCTTGAATCCTTGGAAGTTTTGAAGAAAGAAAAAGAGTGTTCAAATGATGACCTTCAAAAACTTGTTTTAGAAAACAAAAACCTTTGTGAAAAGATTTCCTCTCTTGAAAAATGTTTGATTGATTATAAAATCTTAAAGAAAAAGGTGAGTGATCTCACTCTATGTGTTGAAAAGTTCACAAAAGGAAAAGAAAACTTTGAAAAACTTCTTGGCTCTCAAAGATCACCTTTTGACAAAAATGGTATTGGATATAATCATTCCAATAATTTTTCTAAACAAACACGTTTTGTAAAAGCCTCCTCATCCCTTTCACACCTTTGTTGTACTTATTGTGAAAAGAGTGGTCATAAATCCACAAAATGTTTTATAAAAAGAAAGATTGAAAGGGGAGTAAAAACCATTTGGAAAATAAAAGAAAATCCAACTAACATTCATGGACCCAAAAAGATATGGGTACCAAAAGTCTTTTCTATTTCTTTTTTGTAGGAACACAAGTCAAGGTCATCTAAGTGGTATTTGGATATCGGATGCTTAAGACACATGACCGGATATGCATCCCTCATGAATGAGCTAAGAGAAACCGAAGTTGGCTTTGTTACTCTTGGAAGGATCATCGGTATAGGTAACATTAGATATGATTCATCTTCTTTAATTAAGGAAGTTCTTTTAAATTGATGTTTTGAAGTTTAATTTATCTAGTATTAGTCAATTGTGTGATTATGGCTACAAAGTTGTTTTTGAAAGTGAATCTTCTTCTATCATAAACAAGCTTATGAACAAAACTATTTTTGTTTCAAAAAGAGTTGGCATATGTCTATGTCTTTTATCTTGAAGTTCTCATTTCTCAAAACTTATAGTATCTCTTGGTTCATGATGATGATGCGTTTTTGTGGTATAGAAGGCTTGGTCATATTAGTATGGATTCATTGAACCAACTTTCCTCAAAAGAACTTGTTAGAGGCTTACCAAAACTTCACTTTGAGAAAACTAAACTTTGTGATGCTTGTCAATTGGGAAAACAAATTAAGACCTCTTTTAAACCAAAGAAAATGATTTCAACTTCAAAACCTTTAGAACTCATTCACATGGATTTATTTGGACCAATGAGGACCACTAGTCTTGGTGGTAAGAGGTATGCCTTTATTATTGTGGATGATTTTTTCTAAGATTCACTTGGACTTTGTTTTTAAGCCGAAAGGATGAAGCATTTCATGAATTTATTAAATTATTCAAAAGAGTCCAAACCTCCCTTGTTTGCAAATTGATTTCTATAAGAAGTGATAATGGGAGAGAATTCAACAACCAAGATTTTACAAAACTTTGTGATGATTTTGGTATTTTACATAACTTTTTTCGGTAGCCAAAACTCCTCAACAAAATGGATTTGTGGAAAGGAAAAATAGAACTTTACAAGAAATGGCAAGGTCAATGCTTTATGAAAATTCCCTTTCTAAATATTTTCGGCCGAGGCCGTTAACACCGCATGCTACACTATGAATCGTGTTCTCTTGAGACCATTTAGAAAAAAAAAAAAACTCTTTTTGAACTTATTTTCAACAAAACCCCCTCAATTGGCTACTTCAAAGTTCTTGGATGCGAATGCTCTATCTTAAACACCACGGATCTATCTTAAACACCAAGGATAATCTTAAAAAAAAAAAAAAATCCGATGAGGGAATTTTTTCTTGGTTACTCTTCAAACAAAAAGGCCTATAGAATTTATAACAAAAGAACGTTATGTGTTGAAGAGTCTATTCATGTATATTTTGATGAAACTAACATTTTTGACAAGAAAGATGATGATGACATAGATAACTCTTTAAGCTACCAACCTTTGTACACTCAAGCAATGGAAGAACATGCTTATGGAGGAAGAAGAGATTGAAGTAACACAAGAAAATGATCAAGAAGCTCAAATCTTCCTCAAGATGTGATATATCCAAAGGGACAGTCCAAGGATAAAACTATTGGTGATGTATCACAAGGGGTAAGAACAAGAAGGTACTTTATTGACAACTTTTCCCTATTATCTCAAATTGAGCCTAAGTTTATTGATAATGCTTTGTGTGATGAGTTTTGAATTATTGCTATGCGAGAGGAATTAAATCATTTTGAAACAAAGAAAGTTTGGACTTTAGTCCCTAGACCACGTGATCACCCCACCATTGGCATAAAATGAGTTTTTCGAAATAAACTAAATGATTCCGGAGAAGTTATTAGAAACAAAGCTAGACTTGTTGCCCAAGGATTTAATCAAGAAGAAGGCTAAGATGGATGTTAAGCTTTTTCAAATGGATGTTAAGAGTGCTTTTCTAAATGGTGATATCGAGGAGGAAGTTTATGTTGAACAACCTCTCGGTTTTGTGCATGAAAAATTTCCAAATTATTTATACAAACTTTCAAAAGCACTCTATGGTTTAAAACAAGCTCCAAGAGCTTGGTATGAGAAATTAAGCGATTTTCTAAATGGTATTATGTTATCTTGATGCCATTTTTTTTATAGACTTCATGATGATCTTTTATGTTGAAAGTCCAATTGTAGTTCTATGATCCCTTGAAGTCTCTCCTAAATATTTTTTTGATTTATGACAAAAAGGGGGAGAAATATGTGCAAGAACTAAGGGGGAGAAATAGTTGCAAGATTCTTATTTTGTTGATTTTAAGTTTCATGCTTTCTTTTGGTTAGCTACATATCTTATGGTAATATGCTTGGTTTGATGATTGTTTGATGTCATTCTTGGTGTGAAGCATGCTTTTAAGGTGAGCTTATTTTGTGTTATATTATCTTTCAAACCCTTGGCATGTTTTCAAATTCATAGGGGGAGTTATCTCTCTCTTATGGTGTTTGGTATGCTTTGTTCCTATTGTTGATTTCTTTGAAGCATTACCATATTGATCATACTTGCTCCTTTGTTCTTCTTGCATATATATTTGTCATAATCAAAAAGGGGGAGATTATTAGCCCTAAGGGCATTATTGTATATGTTTTTTATTATGATTAACATATGCTTGTGTGATAAGTATAGCTTAGTCTCTATAGAACAAAAGAAGCATTTTTGGAGGCTCAAGGCTACACTACATAAGAAGTAAAAGATCTTGGAATTAAAGCATAATGAAGAGGGAAAGATCAAGCCATTCCAAGATCAAGGCATTGAAGACCTTGAAGACTTATGTCTTAGTTAGGGATATGCTAAGGTATTTTGTAAAACTCCCTAACTCTCATCTTCGTTTGTTGATCAAGTGTGAAGCTTCTTGGATGAATTTCTTTTTATAAACTATTCTTAAAAAATCCAAGTATTCTTGATAGAGTTTTTGATGCCTTCAAAAGTTTTCTTATCTCTAAAAGAGTATCAAGAATACATATTTTGAAATGTGAAGGAAAGTTCTTTTTGTTTAAGGAAAACTGGCTTGTTTAAAGAAAATTGGTTTTTAAGTCAAGCTGAAAAAAAAGGGTCATCCGATTTTTAAACTAGTCATCCGATTTTTAAAACAGGTCATCCGATTTTTAAAATCGGACGTCCTATTTTAAAATCGGTCGTCCGACTTTTCTAGCTTTAGAAAAATAGGTCGTCCGATTTTTAAGAGGGATCATCCGATTTTTGTAGGATGAGTCCGAATCTTTCTGTTTCAAAAATAGGTCGTCCGTTTTCTAAAACCGATCGTCTGGTTTTAGTCTTTTACTGCAAAAATATTACCGTTATACAGTGTAACGGCTACTTTCTTCTCCTTTATATATATTGCCTTTGATCAGCTGCAAAATGAATGGAGGTTGAATTAAAACTTGATTGAGATTATTTTAGAATATTTAAAGAGCTTTAAAAGTACATTCTTTCAAAGATCTTCATCTCATACATACAAATAGAAAAATCTTCTTGGAGCTTCATTGTTGATCATCCATCAAAGAAGAAGTAAAGAGGTGCTTGTAGAAGTATTCCATTGAGTTGTATCTTCCTCTTCTCAAGCTCATTTGGTAACATTGTTCCGTACTCTTCTTATTCTTTTATTGTGATCAAAGGTTTGTGGAAAACCCTTTGGGTGATCCTTTGATAAATTTGTTGTATTGTTGTGTTGTGTAAACTTTGGGGTTTTTGTGTAAAACCCTTGAAGGGTGATCCTCATTGTGTTGTTGTGTAACCAACTTTGAAGATAGTGGATTTGTGAAATCCTTGGGTTGAGTCTCAAGGTAGTGGATGTAGCTCTTTGAGATAGTGAACCACTATAAATTGTTGTGCATGTTCTTTAAAGTTTAATTCTATGTTCATTTCTTGATTGCCAAAACTATAAGATTTTGTTTGGTGTGGATTCTTATCAAAAAGAGTTTTAGAATTCTTTCACAAACAAATTGGAGGTTTATCTTTCCAATCACACAAAAGATTTTTTAAAATTAGCCAAAAACCTTATTCACCCCCCTAAGGTTTTTCAAAAACAACTTGAGAAAATTTGTTCTCAAAGTATTTTTTTCAACAAGAGAAAGTAAGTTATGAGCTTATTCATTTATGATCTTTAAGAAAAGCATCATCATGTAGTAAATGGAAGGTCTTAGAGCCTTACCTAACAGACACAGAAGCAGTAACGTATCAGCATACCTGTTATGAGAATGTAAAAGAATTAGAAATATACAGAAAAATAATATATAGATAATTTTGGAGAGAGAGAGTACTATTTGAAATTTCTTTTTAATTTCTGGTAAAAGAGAAAAAACAAAAAAAAACAGAAAAAGAATGCTATTGAGGATTGGATGTCCATATTGTCATAAAAAATAGATAAAAGCCAAACATTCAATTTTAGACCAAATTAACAAAACCAGTATACCTACCAAATGATGATAGTACTAATTCGAAGTGAAACCATTCCAGATCTAACCCAGATGCCAGGATAGTATGAATGTCCAAAAAAGTTATATTTGATGAATTAAAAATAAAATCAGAACTTGAAGGGAATATATTGTAGATGCTGCAGGAGTCTTCAATATCAGATGCCAACAGATTTTTACAGACCAGAGCATAAGAGTACACATGTTCATCCCTCAAGTAAGTGAAAGAGTCTGAAAATACCTTTGCAATACCGATTTTTTACCGGACTTTCACAGACCAATATGGCTATGAAACCTAAAAACGAAGCATCGAAAGGTTTATAATAATCGCTTCCAACCGGAGAATACTTTGGAAGGGTTGAGCAATTATCCTTGCGTATCCATGGATCAACAATATGGATTTTATGTGTTTCATAGTCAATAGCTTCTACAAAAGCTTTGTCGGAGCCTATATGAAAGACAGTACGATTATGCTCACAGGTAAACTGATAGCCAGGGATACCACAGTTTCGTGAGTCACCTACGAATCCAAAAAGGAGTTTGATATCAAGAACAACGCCACAATTGGACTGGTAACCGCAACTCTTATTATACCGATATTCGAAAATCTTGAATGTGTAAGGAAATATAATGATCAAAGTCAGTAAATATAGCAGGATAACAAGAAAGAGAACAGTAATTGGATTCATAGTATTTAACAAAGAATGGATTGGAGAAAGTGATGAAGGAAGATAAATATATATATATATATATATGTAATATGTATAGTCTTTGATACTTTGAAATATTAGTTGGGAAGCAATGCTTCCTACCTTCAGGGTAGCTTCCATGAATAGACTCTTTGGAGGCATGCATGCGAAATCTTCAAGTTTTCTCCACCACACTATGATTTTTTGCCAATTTGGATAGGTTACTGATTTGATTATACATCCGAATACACGCTGGCAATGAATTCCAAACTTGTTAGATATTGGTTAGAGACTCCTACTAGACAAAAATCCAATAACCATGTGAATGCACATACATCCATATATACGATCACTAAAACACATACTATGTTATAAGCTCTTTTACGAATACAAATTAATCTCATCGAAATTTCAAGGTGTATAAAATCAAAAAGTTCACATAAAAAGCTTTACTCTTATTAACTTTTGGACACCAATCCTATTCTTCCAATAAATACCAGGCAGAACTAATGTATAATCAAACAAAAGTCCCCACTTTTCACGAGTTGGATACTAATTAGAAGTTGAATAAACTACCCGATTTCTTAGTTGGACACCTCATCATAAAAAGAAAAAAAAAAAAACTCTTGCATATTTTGGGATCATTCATGCTGGAAAAGCAGGCATATACAACAAGGCAAGACAGGAAGGGAAATGAAAAACTACACGACACCTTTCCTAGATCATAAGCCTAGTAAACAAAATAAACAAGGAGATATGTCTGTGATTGTTCTACTTCACAAATTTTTAGTGATGCACTATTGATTAAGTAGTGTGTGGAAGATGAAGCTTTTCAGTTGACTCTTGAATTTTTTTAGCAGAAATAATTCTTTGTACCATTATTTCCTGTGTTCTCATACATTTCCATGGATACACTCCTTGGAAAGTCACAAGCACTTTCTTCAACTTATTACTTTAGAGCCACTTACTTTATTCCCCCTCATTAGTAGCACAGCAAAATGCCAATGTAATCATATAATGTAGAACTTTCCATGTATATAATTCCTATTCGCAACTCATCAGTCTACTCCAACATCACCATAGTAGTAAAGAGTAGAGAATTGCTGTTATCGAGTCCATATATACTTAGAAAGGGGTGTGATAATTAAAATGGAGTTTAGAAATTTCACCTTATCTTGTTAGTGGCCTTTCACTTTTCTTCTGAGTTCTTTTTTGCTGCATTTCTTGCTGCGCTTTATGATGATATTTAAGAACGAGAAACATTCTGCAGCCCTGATGGTCCCGCCACAAAGTTCCCCTTATGGCTGAAAGATAAACAGCAGGAGCATTGCCGTTACCCATCGACGATGGGAACAACCCATTAGACTTTTATATTTTTTCACTTGAAACAATTGGACCATAATAGATTCAGCCTATTTAATTTATATTACGAGGTTACAATATTTGACCCAACACTTAGTTGTGTTATTAAAATCTTACACCTATATTATATATATAGGTTTAATGATATAAAGGGAAAAGTCATTTTTACCCCTTTCCACATTTATTCTCACAAAGGACAAGCGGCTGATCCGAGGAGGATATTCTGCTCTATAAATAGAGGTAATGTTACTTTATTGTTTTCAAGTAATTCTGTCATACAGTTACTCTGTCAATTTGTGTGCTGACTTAGGTATCGGAGGTGAAACGGGGGAACAGTCTCGTCTTGTTTCTTCTCTATATTGTTTTACAGGTGGACTTTCCCAAAGGAGGGGTAGCAGAACTCATTAATTAGCGCTCACCGTGTTGTTTTTTGCTCTTTATAGATACCCACATTTTGAGTTATGTCTACTAATCCTAATAACATGGAGGAAATTCCTTGTACTGATTCTCTTCCTTCATTTTCATCTGCACAACCTACTATTTTGACACTTCCATTTCCTTTCCCCAAACTTGGCACACGAACAATAGGACCTTCTACTTTTTTTTTTCGTTTTGTGGTGCTAACACAACTAATTCTACCTTGAACCTAGAGCACATTTTACAGTTGCAAACTCTTCTCGCTTCTTTACCAGCGATTGGTTTAACAGTCTTGACCTATAGTTTATACAGTAACTACTTCTTCTTCCCGTCCACAGTTTATTGTTCCACAGCTTCCATCTCCGTTATTCCCTTGGAACATGGCATTGGGGGATGTTTTTTTCAAATAGAGAATCACCTGTTTCGTAAACTCAAACTATTCATGATTAAGTTAATCAAACTCTCGCTCAGATGACTTCTTCTACGAGTCCTTTGGAAAGTAGTTGGAATTTTTTACAACACAACCAATTTAGTTGAATCCTATGCTTGTGCCCCAATACCCAATCAGTTTTCCAACCTCATGTTAGAAACCTATGATGGGTCTTTGGATCCAACCCAGTATGTGATGCGATTTACTTCTCAAGTGTATATTTAAAATGCTTCTGATAGCATGTGTTGTAGGTTATTCCCGAGTTCGCTTATAGGAAAAGGCTTTGGCGTGGTATGAACATCTACCACCCAGAAGTATCCCCAGTTTCAAAGATTTAGGAGAAAAGTTCATTCAAAACTTTCTTCCTCAGTCTATTTTTTAACCCACTTTAGATTTTCTTCCAAGTGTGAGACAAAGATCATCCGAATCAGTTTGTGATTTTACTACCCGATTCAATCAGGTTGCATAAGAACTCCCTAATTTGTCTGAAAAAGAATATGTACGAGCATACCAGCATAGATTAACCAATCTCGCTTTCTCTAGAAAATTGGCACAAAATAAACCAACCAACGTCAACACTCTTCTGTCGAAAATCCAAAAATTCATTTATGTGAACGATTATGTGAGACGGAATCGAGAGTTAGACAACAAAGTGAAAGAATATCAAAGCCCGAAGAAACCAAACTGAGAGAGTTAAAACCCAAACCCAAAATTCTAGGCAGATTGGATTTCCAAAAGCTTGACGTCCCAGATTCCTGTATGCTCCTTTGAAACTTCTTCGATAGGAAATATTACTCTAGATTGAGTTTTTGGGAATTTTAGAACGGCCAACAAACATGCTTTCTCCCCTGGAAAAATGCAATAAAGCTAAATATTGCCGGTTCTACAAAGATCATTGTCATGACACTGAACAATATAACGAATAGCAGAAAGCTATTGAAAATTCCATTAAGAAAGGAGAATTAAAAGAATTCATTAACAGTGCTTCTGCCATACGAGTTCCAAGTAGTGATCATACGAAGAAATCCTGCAAGACGATAAGAAAAGCCCGAAAAAGGCACTTCCTCTTCTAAAATGAAAGTCATCAATGTCATCTAAGATGTTGGACATCCTGTTTCTAGAAAAAGGGCAAGGAATACTCATAATGATGATCCGTTGATTATCACTATTTATTCATGTTTGATACTCGCTTTGATTCATCTTTTACTCTCGAAAGAAATGCCAATAAAATAAAAGAGAATACATCTCAAACTTTGAAAACTTATTTGATCTCTATTCGAGAGAAAGTGAAACATGGAGTTCGAGTGCAAGTGGAAGTCATTCACAATATGGAGAGACGCCATCTTCTTCAAGTCAAGGAGGAGGATTTGGATACATGATGTATATATATGACCTTTGCGCCGTACTGACTTTATTATCTACAAGAACAACTCTAACTGAGTTGTCTATATACGATTACACCCCTCGTGTTCAGCATTTGTAGATGATTTCGATATACTTGGATGGTAAGACTAATTCAACACAATACCTTTTCCTATTTAGGATCTCTCGGGATATCCTAATAGCTCTTGTCTCTACTGTGGTTTCTGAAAGTGCCTTCTCCAACAGTCATCGTACAATTGACGAAAGTAGGAGTCGATGTCCCATAACATATAAGACGCTATTATATGTCTAGCCGATTGATATATTCAGGAAGACAGGATTGCCGGCTTGAATATCACTGAGACGAATGTAGTATCTGTTAGTATATGCCCTAAGACCAATTGACTCACATTTATGATTTATGAAGCATGTATTTTTTGAATTGTATTTTATGCTCTTAGTCATCAAGTATGTGACTTGATAGTAAAACCCTCATAGCTAATAAAATACTATTCTTATTTGTCCATAGTTTATTACATCTTGTAAACTAGTGTGAAGTTGATTGATGATCAAGTTTTACTGATCATGAATATGAGATATAAAATCAATTCATATATACATATTGAGAATATTGTATTGGACATGACCCAAAGTGAAGAAGAAATATTGCATGGGTTTAAGTTATAAGTATTTCTTCTCAGTTTTATATTTGGTGTCATTTGACCTAATGTTTCTAATGTTTCTTGCATGGGGAGAAAATATGTTTTGACATAGTCAAACATCACTTTTAATTAGGTGATTATTATGACTATTGGTTGGCTTATTTTCTTGTCATGGCTTGAATATTGGAGATAGTGAAAGGGATTTGTCCCTCTCTTTTTAGAGACAGATATCCATGTGCCCCTTGATAAGGAAGACTGGAAAATATGCATGTCCATGCTCAAATAAGTATTAATAAGGTGTTATTAATATTATTTGTTGGAACAGTCTGCATGGTGATCAAGTAAATGGTTAATTAAGTTTTATAAGGATGACTTGGTCCATGCCTTATACTTAATTAGGATATCGTGTGACAAAAGGACTATATATTAAATCTGATGGTAGGTTATTATTACATTTACTTAACTTGGGTAAGCATAATGTCTTGCTAGGGGCCGCTTATGTTTTGTGAATAAATGTCTAGGACATTTTTCATTCACTGCCAACGTTAAGTGAACCTACAGGGTCACACGTATAGACGATCTTGTGAGCATAATGTCCACGTTCAATGAATCTAGATTATGTCCAGATTCGTTGAACGTATACGAAAGGGGAATCATATTCCATATTGTATTTTCTGGTAAGTTAATAAGTAATTAATTTTATTTAATCGAATAAATAAAATTAATTACTTAATATTACTCATCCAACCGTTGGATGATTATAGGAATAGATGGACGAGATTAAACTGTCATTAGATGACAGTTAGAGTTTTGATATTGACAGCTATAAAAGGTTATGTCAGCCTTTTCTTGGTGGCCGTCCTTTATCTAATGAAAGAAAAACAAACCCCTAAACCCTAGAACGGTGATATAGTGTCTAGCCTCCTCTCTCCGAAATACGACCGATTACCAGATAGTCATGATTAGTTCTTAACAGTTTTCAGAACACAGAAGGGGCTAGCATCCCGATCGCTTGCAGAGGAGTTCGTCGCGTGGATACCAGTAGAGGGCGAAGCGTACAAAGCAGCGCCTCCACAACGAACAATCAAAACATTGAGGTAATTTCTATCCAATCGGTTTTTCTAGTATGTGCAGATCCTGTTGGTGGATTTCCTTAGTTTTATTTTCTTTTGTTTTTGCCTACGGAGTCCAACGGTGGTATCAGAGCCTCGTACATACTAGTTTTACTGATTTTATTTGTTACCGCTTTGATTACATGTGTTGTTTTCAATCGGCCTTATAGTAAGGTTTTTTATTAGTGTAATAAATAGAGTAAATTGAATTATAGGATTTATAAG
Organism: Catharanthus roseus; assembly: GCA_028651295.1. NCBI lineage: Eukaryota > Viridiplantae > Streptophyta > Magnoliopsida > Gentianales > Apocynaceae > Catharanthus > Catharanthus roseus. Next base: position 33,625,866 of record JAPQWS010000159.1, on the reverse strand, counting down.
TATCATATTTTGTTTTACTTATTGATGTAATTAATTAAACAGAATGTTTTTATTGCCAAATTGTTTGGCGTACAGTCTGTAATCGGTGCAATTTAATTGTTAAACTAATATGCAGAATCACATAATTTAATGTTTAACTGTTAAACAAAATTTCTGCCGGCATGATTTTAGGGTTTATGACGGCAGTAACTCATTCAATGAGTTAGAAAGGAAAAATCGTTTTTCTTTCCGGGGGCACTGCCCCCTCAAACCCCCGCAAGGGCACTGCCCCTTGACCCCGCCCGCTGACCGACCGTTTTCTTCCCCTTGTTGTTTTTGGCATGTTTCTTTCCATCTTTAGATGCATGGTGCATAACATGGCCTTTTACCTCTTATGATTGATTGGCTTATTTTGTTAATGGGTTGTATGTTTTTAAATACAGCCGGCGTGTCGTTGTTTTCGTTGATGTAATTTTATCAAGCTTTACTAGAATAGGTTAATTCTATTTCCTATTCCTATGTATGTTTTATGTCCTATGTAACAAGATTAGAAGGCCAAGACATTGGAGGGAAGCTCATGGTGATGAAGACTTATCTAGATTGACCTTTGACTTCCATGAGGCTCGTGGAAGTCAATATAGGATTGGGGCCATGCTATGACTCGTTTTATTTGATGTATATATTATGCATGTGATGTTTAGTTTATTTCCTTTTATTTTTGGATATATGTTTTGTGAAATAATATACAAATAAAAGGAAGAAGGTTTTTGAAACCATGTAAAAATTAAGTCGTAAAATGCCTTCCATGATCATAAGCACTTCTCCATGCTTGGATCATCATTTTGTCTCATTGCCAAAGCAAGAGATAAATGGTTACCTAAGTAGGGGAAGATGGGAAATGGTGATTTCCATATGCTTGGAATAGTTTGGCTTAACTAGGCTATCAAAATGGTTTTGAGCCTAGGACATCATATGGGATTTTGCCGGTACATATAGATGTAAATCCCATTAATACATTTTTCTCTAATTATGGGTGTTAAGCCAAAGCTTACTTATGATTAGAATAAAATAAATTTTTATACCCATGATTTATATCAAGTGTTGAATATTTCATGGAAAATTTAATGCTTCATTTATTTAATTTTACTTTGCAAATTCTATGTAGATAATGGCCTCAAACAATTCAAACACCTCGTTGCGATCCGTGCTTGAAAAGAATAAGCTTAGTGGGACTAACTTTCTTGACTGGGCACGAAATTTAAGGATTGTCCTTAAACAAGAAAAAAAGCTATATGTACTTGAGAACCCTATCCCAATCAACCAGCTAACAACACCCCTAGAGTCGAAAAGGATGCTTATAGTAAGCACAAGGATGATTCTAACGATGTGACATGTCTCATGTTGGCTACAATGGAATCTGAGTTGCAAAAGCAATTCGAGGAAGTTGAGGCTTTTGAGATGATAAAACAGCTCAAGGAAATGTTCCAAGAGCGGGCACGTCAAGAGAGATATCTTACCACTAAGGCGTTGAATAGCTGCAAAATGACCCCTGACACTTCAGTTAGTACTCATATCCTTAAGATGAAAGGGTATTTTGATCAGCTTGAAAAACTTGGAGCACCTGTAAGTCATGACTTGGCTACTGATATGATCTTGGCCTCTTTGACCTCTGACTATGATCAGTTTGTCATGAACTTCAATATGCATAATATGGAAAAGTCCATAAATGAATTGCACGGGATGTTCAAGCAGGCTGAACAAAACATTAGGAAGTCTATTCCTAATGTTCTGATGGTTCAGAAGGGGCAGTTCAAGAAGAACAAGGGAAAGGGAAAGGATATGGCCAAGAAGGGTAAAGGCAAGCAGAAGCCCAAGCCCAAGGTTAAACTACCAAAGGAAGGGACTTGCTTCCACTGCAATGAACCTAGTCATTGGAAGAGGAATTGCAAGCTTTACTTGGAAGAAAAGAAGAAGCAAAAGGCAGTGAGACTGTCGCTTCAGGTATTTTCGTTATAGAAAATAATATGTCTACTCCTACTTCATGGGTATTAGATACCAAATGTGGAGCTCACATTTGTGTAAATGTGCAGGGACTCAAAAGGAGTAGATCTTTGGCAAAGGGAGAGGTGGACCTACGAGTTGCAAATGGAGCAAAAGTTGCTGTTGTAGATGTAGGGACATTTGATTTACTTTTTCCTACTGGGCTTATAATTGAACTTAAAGATTGTTATTATGTTCCTGCTATGAGTAGGAACATCATTTCAGTTTCTTGTTTGGATATTGATGGTTTTGAGTTTAATACTAAGAATAGTAAAAGTTCTATTTATAAAAATGGTATTTTCTATGGGGATGCCTCTTTATGTAATGGACTTTACATTCTTAACCTACATGATTCCATTAGTAAGCCCATCTATAACATAAATACAAAGAAATTTAAATCTAATGATTTAAATCAACTTACTTCTGACATTGTCGTTTAGGCCATATAAATGAGAAACGCATATCCAAACTCCATCAAGATGGACTTTTATCTTCATTCGACCTTGAGTCTTATGAAAAATGTGATTCTTGTTTATTGGGCAAAATGACTAAAAGTCCATTTACAGGGCAAAGTGAAAGGGCTACCGATTTATTGGAACTTATACATACTGATGTATGTGTGGGCTAATGAACACACAAGCCAGAGGAGGTTTTCAGTATTTCATTACATTCACAGATGATTTCAGTAGATATGGTTTTGTCTATCTAATGAAACATAAATCTGATTCCTTTCAAAGTTTAAGGAATTTCAAAATGAAGTACAGAATCAACTTGGAAGGATTATCAAATTACTTTGATCAGATCGAGGTGGTGAATACTTAAGCCAAGAGTTTGACGAACATCTAAAAAATTGTGGGATATTATCACAATTAACTCCACCAGGAACACCATAATGGAATGGTGTGTCTGAACGCAGAAATCGAACTCTATTGGATATGGTTCGATCTATGATGAGTCAAATAAATCTTCCAATTTCTTTTTGGGGTTATGTTCTAGAAACTGCTGCATTCATATTAAATAGAGTTCCATCTAAAGCTGTTCAGAAGACACCATATGAGATATGGACCGGGAAACAACCTAGTTTAGCATTTCTCAAAATTTAGGGATGTGATGCTTATGTGAAGCGATCATTATCTAAAACACTAGTACCCAAATCTGATAAGTGTCTGTTTGTGGGATATCCTAAGGAAACTAAAGGATACTACTTTTATCTTCCATCTGAAAACAAAGTGTTTGTTGCTCGGAACGGAATTTTCCTTGAAAGGGAATTTGTTTCCAAAAGAGTTAGTGGGAGTAGAATCCATCTTGAAGAAGCTCAAGGACAGCAGACCATTTCTGAGCCGAGTATGGATACTCAGTTGGACTCATGTATTCATACTGAGCCTGAACCTTTGACACAAGGACCAAGAAGGTCTGGTAGGATTTCTTAGATACCACAGAGATATGGATTTCTTGTGACTGAGGATCATAATATTGATCTTATTGATCAAGTTGAACCTAATTCCTACCAAGATGCTATTCATAGTCCTGAATCTAGCAAATGGCTAGAGGCTATGAAATCAGAAATGCAATCCATGCATGATAATCAAGTTTGAACTTTGATTGATCCACCTGAAGGTTGCAAGACCATAGGGTGTAAATGGGTTTTCAAAAAGAAAAGTGACATGGATGGCAATGTGCACACTTACAAAGCGCGATTGGTAGCAAAATGGTATAGACAAACTCATGGTATAGACTATGATGAAACCTTTTCTCCAATTGTAAAGCGTAAGTCAATTAGAATTCTACTTGCCATTGCAGCATATTATGATTATGAAATATGGCAAATGGATGTTAAAACTGCTTTTCTTAATGGAAATCTACAGGAGGATGTGTATATGACACAACCTGAAGGTTTTATTCATCCTTTGAATTCGAGTAAAGTGTGTAAACTTCAAAGATCCATTTATGATTTATGAAGCATGTATTTTTTGAATTGTATTTTATGCTCTTGGTCATCAAGTATGTGACTTGATAGTAAAACCCTTATAGCGAATAAAATACTATTCTTATTTGTCCCTAGTTTATTACATCTTGTAAACTAGTGTGAAGTTGATTAATGGTCAAGTTTTAATGATCATGAATATGAGATATAAAACCACTTCATAAATAAATATTGAGAATATTGTATTGTACATGACCCAAAGTGAAGAAGAAATATTTCATGGGTTTAAGTTATAAGTATTTCTTCTCAGTTTTATATTTGGTGTCCTTTGACCTAATGTTTCTTGCATGGGGAGAAAATATTTTTTGACATAGTTAAATATCACTTTTAATTAAGTGATCATTATGACTGTTGGTTGGCTTATTTTCTTGTCATGGGTTGAATATTGGAGATAGTGAAAGGGATTTGTCCCTCTCGTTTTAGAGAGAGATATTCGTGGGCCCCTTGACAAGGAAGATTGGAAAATATGCATGGCCATGCTCAAATAAGTATTAATAAGGTGTTATTAATATTATTTATTGGAACAGTCTGCCTGGTGATCAAGTAAATGGTTAATTAAGTTTTATAAGGATGACTTGGTCCATGCCTTATACTTAATTAGGATATCGTGTGACAAAATGACTAAATATTAAATCTGATGGTAGGTTATTATTACATTTACTTAACTTGGGTAAGCATAATGTCTTGCTAAAGGCCGCTTATGTTTTGTGAATAAATGTCTAGGACATTTTTCATTCACTGCCAATGTAAAGTGAACCTACAGGGTCACACACATAGACAATCTTGTGAGCATAATGTCCACGTTTAATGAATCTAGATTGTGTCCAGATTCGTTCAACGTATACAAAAGGGGAATCAGATTCCATATTGTATTTTCTGGTAAGTTAATAAGTAATTAATTTTATTTAATCTAATAAATAAAATTAATTACTTAATATTACTCATCCAACCGTTGGATGATTATAGGAATAGACAGAAGAGATTAAACTGTCATTAGATAACAGTTAGGGTTTTGATATTGATAGCTATAAAAGGTTATGTTAACCTTTTCTTGGTGGCCGTCCTTTATCTGATTAAAGAAAAACAAAATCCTAAACCCTAGAACGGCGATATAGTATCTAGCCTCCTCTCTCCGAAATACGACCGATTACCAGATAGTCAGGATTAGTTCTGAACAGTTTTCAGAACACAGAAGGGCTAGTATCCTGATCGCTTGCAGAGGAGTTCGTCACGTGGATACCAGCAGAGAGCGAAGCGTACAAAGCAGTGCCTCCACAACGAACAATCAAAACATTGAGGTAATTTCTATCCAATCGGTTTTTCTAGTATGTGCAGATCTTGTTGGTGGATTTCCGTAGTTTTATTTTATTTTATTTTGTTTTTGCCTACGGAGTCCAACAATATCCCCAGAGGATCTGATGAAGAAGATGAAATAGACGTCCAATCTAGTCAAATTTGGTCAAATAGATTGGATTTTATATTTAAATGTAATAGCTATGCTTTAGAATAGTATTTTTTTTTATTGTAATAGTTAGGACTTAGATAGTATATGATTAATTTAAGATTTTAAATTGTAATTTCTTTTGGGAGGTTTAGACCCTAACTCTCCCTCCTATTTAATTCTTATTTTATTATTAATAAAACTGGTATGGGTCCATACCAAATCCCCACCACTTCAAGGTGGCTTTTTCTAATAAATTTTTTAACTCTTAAGTTTTATACACTTAATAAATAAAATGACTAAAAATAATCTAATTTTTATGAACTTATAAAAAAAATCTAAATTTTATAAACTTAATAAAAAAATCAAGTTTTCAAAAATTTAAAAAACATATTAAGTTTTTTAACTTAATAAAAAATAATTAAAAATCCAAATTTATTTTTAAAAAATTTTAAAAATTGAAAAAAATGAAAAAGAAATTACATCTTCAAACAAACTAGTCAAAAAAGTTAGAAGATTAAGTTGTCAATTCTTCTCACATGCATCTTCTAACTTTTTTGACCAATTTAATTAAAAAAACTTGTTAAGACCGAATTACTATTACACACTCTAATTACTATTACAAATCAGTAAAAGAATAGAAAAGGCAGCGGAAAAAAACCTATTCTACTACAGTAAAAATATCCTTCTTCCTCTTCCTGTTTCACAGCCAGTTCAAGCCAATCGGCTAGACCAAAATAAACACAATCACTATTAAAAGAAAAATGAACTATGAATCGCTAAGGGGTACTTACCTGTCACTGTGTTGTTGGAACCGCCAGCGGTATGCAGTGAGACTCGACAGTATTGAGCAGTGGCGTTTAAATGATGACCGTGTTGAGGTGTCGGCAAGACAAAAGAGGTATCAACTTTAACGGTAAAAATCACCTCAAATTAGGCCTCAGACAAAAAAGATCACCGGCACTCACCCTCTCTCTCACCCTTACAGCTCTCCTTATAAAAAGATCAGAAAATGACCAAATAAGAACAACACAGAACCATCACAACCACTACTTTCAGAGATGGTGTAACAAAGGACCACAGAGGTCATCAGAGAAGCAACAGATGCGGTAAAGAAGGGGAGAAGATGAAGAGACAGAGATGGCTCTTGGGAAGGCCGAGAAGGAGCAGAAAAAGAGAGAAGAAAGGAAGAGTTTGGAAATCACTCAAGAACCGAGGAGGGAGAGAAAACATAAATAGATTAAGAGTCACAATGGGCAGCCCGAGCTGGCCTGGCCTGGCCCGGCACGGCATCTCTGACCCATTCAAACTTCAGCCACCTATCTTGGTTTGAGGCCCATGGATTCAACATTGGGTTAAAAATAGATTGGGCTGGAAAAATGAAAAATATTGGGAGAAAATTGGCCCAGAAAGCCTACAATCTCCACCTCGAACAATATTCTCCCATCCCCTGAATGACTCAATTAGAGTCAACCTGCATCCAAATGAAAGGAAATCCCTGCAAAATATGAATTTGTCATTGTTTACAATTTTAGTACCAAAATCTGCAAGATTATTATCGGTACTAATCTTATCTATGTCAACTAAGCTACTAGAGACTTTTTCTCTAATGAAATGATATTTGACATCTATATGTTTTCTCCGTTCATCATAGACCGGGATTTTACATAAATGTAAACAACTCTTACAATCAGTATAAATAATAGCTTTTGAATGTAAAACTAGTAATTCATTCAATAACCTTTGAAGCCAGATGGCTTCTTTGATCGCTTCGTTGCTGCGATATATTCAGCCTCGGTAGTTGATAAGGCAACTACCAGCTGCAATTGACATTTTCATGAGACACAATTACCTGCTAGGGTAAAGAAATAGGACGAGGTAGATTTCCTACCATCCTTATCACCCGCAAAATCAGAATCAACAAATCCAATTAGTTTAAAGTAAAACCAATTATGATAGTGTAAGCCTCGATCTAAGGTTCCGTTAAGATAATGTAGGAGCCACTTGAGAGTAGCCTAGTGAACTTTCCCAAGGTTAGATATAAATCTGCTGATAAGGCTTATAGAAAAAGCAATGTCTGAACGGGTAGATATCATTGAGTACATGACTGAACCTATGGCCATTCTATAAGGAACATTAGCCATATCTCTTTTCTCACTTTTGGTTTTAGGACAGGTTTTGTTAGAAAGTTTAAAATGGCACGCAAGTGGAGTTATAACAGGCTTACATAGGTGCATTGAAAATTTGGATACAATTTTCTGAAGGAAAGGCTTTTGAGATAGAAAAAGTGAACAATCAGATCTATCTCTTGAAATACTCATCCCAAGAATTAATGCAACACCTAAATCCTTCATATCGAATTCAGATTTTAGCAAGGATTTTAGATCGTCGATTTTAGTTTTATGCCTGCAAACAATTATCATATCATCCAAATAAAGCAATAAATAAATAGCAGAATCAACATTATTACCAGAAAAGTAAAGACAACTATCATAGCTGCTTTTAGTAAAACCAATTTTTATCATAAAGGAATCAAACCTCTTATACCATTGTCTGGGTGATTGTTTAAGCCCAGATAAGGACTTTTTCAAAAGACACGCCATGTGTTTTTTACGCTTAACCTCAAAACCTGGTGGTTGTTATATATATATATATATAGTCTCTTCGAGATCACCATGTAAGAAAGCGGTTTTAATATAAAGTTGTTCAAGATTAAGATCATAGAAAGCAATAAGAGCAAGAATAATACTAATCGTTTTGTATTTAACAACAGGAGAAAAAATTTCATTGAAATCGATGCCCTTAACTTGTGAAAAACTTTTTGCAACTAGCCTGGCCTTGGACCTTGAAGGTTCATTAGAAGACTCAGGTTCTTTTATTTTGAAAATCCATTTGCAATCAACTAACTTTTGTTTTGAGGGTTTTGGAACAAGAATCCAGGTTTTGTTTTTGTTTAAAGAAGACATTTCGTCATCCATAGCATGTTACAATAAAACGCGATTAGGGTTTTTCAAAACATCAGAAAAACATAATGGTTCTTTTTCCTCTACATAAGATGCAACAGCAAAGGCATATGAAACAATGTAGGAGTAACCATAACGAGGATGATCCTTAGGTACCCTACAGACTCTATCTCTCGCAAGCTGATAATCCCTAAGGGCTTAAGCTTGAGCCTCAGAGTGTTCTTCCTCTTCATAAGAACCTTTTAAAATAGGATCAAGGGTTTCAGGAATACTATGAGGATCAGGTGTGCTACTGGATGAAGCAGGAAGCTCTGGATTGGTTTCAAGTTTCAAGGGTGATTCTAAGGAAGGTTCAGAGGTGACCTCCACCTCCACAGGAATATTACTAGGAGTGGGAACACACGGTGGACTATCGGAGATGGGTTTATCCTTAAGACAGGGATTTCTAGCTCATTGGAGATAACATCCCTATTGATAACAACCCTCACTCCCGGTTCACCCGTTAACCACACTCTATAACCCTTCACCCCACTAGGGTATCCTATGAACACTCCCTTTCTAGACCTTGGATCTAGTTTTCCCTCCTTCTGATGTGCAAAGGTTGCTTACCCGAAAACTCTCAAGTTTGAAAGCTTATGAGGTTTACCACACCAGAGTTCTATAGGAGTCCTAAAGTTTATAGCCATAGAAGGGTATTGATGAGGTAGACAGCTGTACTAACAGCTTCTCCCCTAAAAGTTTTGGGACACCAGAAGAAACAAGAAGACATCTAACTTTATCCATAATGGTATGGTTCATCCTTTCAGCAACTCCATTTTGTTGTGGGTTATGTCTGACCGTTCTATTGTGGAGGATGCCATGCGATGCACACAAATCAGAAAACTTACGGTTACAAAATTCAAGACTGTTATCGGTCCTAATAGTTTTTAGTTTATTTCTAGAATGATTTTCGGCAAAACGTTTCCATTCACAAAACTTTTCAAAAGTTTGATCTTTAGTTTTTAAAAGAAAAACCTAAACATGCCTTGAAAAATCATTAACAATTGACAAGAAATAAACATTACCACCATAAGTTGGAACCTTTTCAGGTCCCCATAGATCACAATGCACATAATCAAGTATTGCAGAAGACTTGTGTATGTTGGTTGAAAAACTGATTTTGTGTTGTTTTCCCAAACGCAGTGGTCACAAAAATCCAAGGAATCAATTTTGTCACCACACAAAAGATTTTCTTTTTGTAAATAATAAAGTCCCTTCTTACTAATGTGGCTGATCCTCCGATGCCACAACATAGTTTTCTGGGGAACAGTTTTTGAAATCAATACAATGGAGTTATAAACCATTTTACCAATAAGGATGTATAAAGTTTCTCTTTTAAAAAACTTGTTAGCATGACTAGGTTCCCTTTGCAAACATGTAAAATACTATTTTTGGATTTAAAAGAAAGACCAAAAGAGTCCAAATAACTAGGGGAGATAAGATTTTGACGTAAGTCGGGCACGTGTCTCACCTCAGTGAGTTTCCTAGTCACACCATCATGAATTTTAATGAAAATGTTACCGATGCCTTTAATATCACAAACTTGATTGTTTCCCATGAAAACCTTTCCTTGATTTAAGGGTTTGAAATCAGAAAACCAGTGTTTGTTGGGTGTCAGATGAAAAGAGAAACTAGAATCAAGAACCCAATGATCAATAACTTTAGAACATAAAGGGGAAAGAGAAACACACAAAACCTCAAAAAACATAGAATTACCATCTAAATCAAAATCGTGGGTTTTGTCGATTTTATTACTCCCTTTACCATGTTTATGTTGTTTTTCATCTTTAATCCATTTAAAATTCTTGTTTTTCAGATGACCCTCTTTATCGCAATAAAAACACTTTACTTTGTTCTTCTTTCGAGATTTGAATTGCCCTTTGCTTTTAAAACGATAACTAGGAGGTTCCCTCCGGTCAACTCTTCCTCGTACAAAAAGGTTTTCACCGTATGATTTATTTTCTTTTTGTAAATCCAAATCTTTAGATTTCAAAGCATTTTAAACATCGGAAAGAGATAAACCATCTCTGCCATATTTAATAGCAGATTTGAAATTGTTGAAAGATTCAGGTAAGGCATTTAATAAAATGACTGCAATATTTTCATCAAAGATGTTTTCTCCAACGTGTTTTATTTAAATAATCCATATTTTTTGAAAGTGTGTTGACCCGCTCACTTTAAAACCAAAAACCTGCTCTTTAAAGTAAATTTTATTTGAAAGTAATTTTCCCAAATATAGTTTTTCCAGTTTAGTCCGAATTTCAAAAGCACTGTCTTTTTCATCAATTTCTCGTAAAACATTGTCTGTTAAATGCAAGGTGAGGCAACTGTGAGCATCACCTAGTTTTTTTGAAAGAATTTCACCATTCCAAGATTCCAAATACTCTTCAGAGCTACGGGTGAAATTTTACTTTGTACCGAAACTGCTTTCATTTTCCTCCGCCGCATTACAAAGTCAGATTTGCCATCAAACTTATCAGTTTCAATTTTTGGAACTGACATGTTTCGAAGGTAAATAAGTGTAATTAAATGACTAGGAAAAATGAAAGATTTGAAAAAGTATTGAAAAAGAATAAAGCTGGCCGGATTTTTCGAAAAATAGAAAAAAAATACAATTTCAAGAAAAACGGCATTGGTTTGTTTTAGTTTGCTTGATTTGTTATGTTTTTTTTTTTAAAAACAAACGGTGCAACAACGTGAAGCACAAAACCCAAGAAACAAACAATATAACTGAAATAATGAGAAACACGGCATCAATAACTGCCTTACCAAAAAATAGAAAAAGACAAAGAACGGCGAGAATAATAATAAAAACTTTTGAAGAAAAAATAGAAAAACGCGCCAAGACACAGATACTTGAAATCTCATAGATTCAAGCCAGGCTTGGGTTTTATAGTTTTTGAATAACTGAAAAACAATAGGAAAACCAATAGAGTAGCAGCAGAACAGAAGCAGGTGTAATACTAGAATAGTAAACAAGGAAAAACTGAATAGTAGCACAATTCAGTAAAACACAGTAATAGTAATCACAATCGGTGACAAGGCAAAGCATCAGAGAAATAGAAATAGACGGTGGCGAGCCAAGAATCACAACAGAAACATAAGTAATAACTGGCAGTACGCCTAAAAAAAAGAAAGACAGAAAAATAGTAAATAAACCGACAGCAAGCCGAAACAAAAACAGTAATAGAATATTCGAAAGAAAAAAAGAAGTGAAAGAAAACTTCACTGGCCAGATTTTAGGAACTCAACAGTTCCCTAAGATCTGGAATCTTCTGATGGTTACCGGCACCGACGAGCCGAAGCAAGCTCTGATACCACTTGTGAGGACCTAATTACTATTACACTCTCTAATTGCTATTACAAATCAGTAAAAGAATAGAAAGGCAGCGGAAAAAAACCTATTTTATTACAGTAAAAATATCCTTCTTCCTCTTCCTGTTTCACAGCCGGTTCAAGCCAATCGACAAGACAAAAAATAAACACAATCACCGTTAAAAGAAAAATGAACCATGAATTGGTAAAGGGTACTTACCTGTCGCTGTGGTGTCGGAACCTCCAGCAGTATGCAGCGAGACTCGACCGCGTTGAGGTGCTGGCAAGACAAAACAGAGATCAACTTTAACGGTAAAAATCACCCTCAGATTCGGCCTCAAACAGAAAAGATCACCAGCGCTCACCCTCTCTCTCACCCTTATGGCTCTCCTTACAAAAAGATCAGAAAATGACCAAATAAGAACAACACAAAAACCACCGTTTTCAGAGACAGTGTAATAGAGGACCTCAGAGGTCACAAGAGGAGAGCAACATACGTGGTAAGCTGCGGTAAAGAAAGGGAGAAGAAGAAGAGACAGAGACGGCTCTTGGGAAGGCTGAGAAGGAGAAGAAAAAGAGAGAAGAGAGGAAGAGTTTGGGAATGACTCAAGAACTGAGGAGGGAGAGAAAACATAAATAGATCAAGAGTTACAACGGGCAGCCCAGGCTGGCTCGGCCCGGCCTGGCATCTCTGACCCATCAAACTTCATCCACCAATCTTGGTTTGAGGCCCATGGATTCATCATTGAGTTAAAAATAGATTGGGATGAAAATGAAAAATATTGGAAAAAAATTCGCCCAAAAAGCCTACAAAGCTCAACTACATTTTTGTTCTATAAATACTAGATACTCTCCTGGCATGAGCCGAGATAGGCATGAAAATATGGAGAGCTTCCAATTATCAGTTACGAGATCAAGAGCAAGGAAGATAAAGAGGAAATCTAAAGAAACAAGTTTGGAAGATCTTGAAGCTTCAAAACACAAAGAAAGAAGAAGGTGCGAACTCTATCGCACGTACCACGGTACACCCTACCATCCGCGGTAGGGTTCTGCTTGATGACAGTAGGTCCACCCTACTGCTGATAGTAGGTCCCCCTACTGTCGCTTGTAGGATTCTGGCTAAAGAGTTGTTTGAAAGTTTGACCTACCGTCCACGGTAGGACGAGGCCTACCGTCGACGATAGGTCTCGGTAGCTGAACGAATTGGGAATTTTACTCCCTTGACATATCTTTTTGAGTATTAAACTCATTTTGACTTATATTTAAGATGCCTAAATGCCCAACTACTTAATTTAAGTTAGATTTATAGCTAGGGTTCAAACTCATATATATGTATGTATGTATTTTTCAGCCTTCTGAGGCCAAGAATAATGAACTGAAAAAATGAATGTCTTGAGAGCTAGAACCTAGGGTTCTTGGGTTTCTCTTTCTCCCTTGTAAATTAAGAATTCCTCTTGTATTATTCTAGAGAAGGAATTCTTAAATCTTCAATTCAAGAGGTTTTGTTCTAATTCCTAAATCATATTCTTCCTTGTGGTGCCAACTCCATAGTTGGTATTGCTTGGGATTTAGGTCCTTCTTTAGAGTTGAGAAAATAGGTGAGACTTTTATAAGTCTTGTTGATCTACCTCAAATAGAAGGAGGTTATTTGTTCCTTTTATAGTCAATTTTATTTGCATATTATTCTTTGTTCATCAATTGGGAGAAGGTGATCCTCAAGAAAGGCTAAGGAGGATCATACCATGTGGTATCAGAGCAAAGATATCTTTAAGGTGAAAATTTATGTGTTTTGATTGTTAAATTTTAGTTATATAAAAGCCAATCATTAGTATATGAAAAAGGCAAGTAGTTTGGAAATTTTCGGACAAAAAATTACATGTGAAAGGATAGATGAATAGCATACCAAATGATTTTAAAATTGCATGAATCTGTCAGATATGAATCCTTTTTGAGTTTTGGTTCTTTATAAAAAAATTTAACCTGATTTGGTGGTTCAATGGAATGCAAATCTGCAAACTGTCCAGAAATCATGACTGTTGAGATCATGTGAAATAAATTGTTTATATCTTGTGTTATACTCCATCAAATTGAACGACATTTGTGCCTAAATTCGTTCTTTTTGAGTTGTGCATCTTTCTAAATTTTTTTGAATCTATTTAGAGCTACCATTACTGAGTTATTGCGATTTTTGTGATGGAATGTTTTGCTGCCGTGTTTTATGGAATTTTTTCATAGTACTCATGAAATCTTTGAATTGAACCTTCAATTTTCTTTGTTTTAACTTGCAAATTCTCTTGAACATATTTATAAGTATTTTTCTGATCTCTTTGTAGGAATTACACTTATTCGTTGACTCATACTCTTGAATTATTCTTTGGTAATCTTTGCATTCTACGTGTTTGATGAAATGACTCTTTGACCTCGTTTTTCTTATCTATCGAGAATTGCTTGCTTGAGTTTGCTTTTGGGAATTTTCTTATAACTTATAAGTTCTAGAAATCACTAAGAAATCTAGTGAGTGAGGAATAGAGAAGGCAAGAGGGTGAGATTATCGTTATAAAAGCCATGGAGAGTGAGTGTAAACAAGGGTTAAGTGTTATCCACTTGGAGCAATACACTTAGGGAGATGTGACAATATGAAGAACACCATGAAGGCTATGATCATAGTGCTCATACTCATGACGGTTATAACTTTGGTGCTTACGGTAGGAATGATTGTGAAGAAAGGTGAAGGTATCTAAAGAGTATGAATGTCTTTTATGGGGATGGAAGCTATGTAGGTAAATCGATAGTTGAAAGAAGGTTAATGGATAGTGGTGACACTGTTGGTAGAGGAATAGATAAAAAGAATGATGTTGGAGACTTTGTCTCAAAACTTGATGGATATGGGAGGACATTGGTGGTCATGAGGAATCTTGATTTTCAAGGCCTTGGAGGAGTGCCTATTCATCAAAGGGAGAGATTATTCCTACGCAATACAATATTGTCAACAAAGCTTGTCACACCTTTATTGAGGGAGAAAGTGGTGCAAACTTAGCTAGTGTCTACCTTGTATAGAAATTGAGTTTACACATCATGGAGCATCCTAAGCCCCATCGTTTAAGATGGTTAAATGGCCATGAAGAAGTGTGTGTTACTAGACAAGTATGGGTATCATTTTCCATTGAAAGATACATGGATGAAGTTCTTTGTGACATTATTCCGATACAAGTGAGCCACTTAATATTTAGGCGACCATGGATAGATACAAGACAAGCTTTCTATGATGGCGTCAAGAAGACATACTCCATTGAAAGGGGTAGTCTTAAGAGTACCCTTAAATCCCTCTCTCCTACTCAAGTGATTAAAGATCTAAAGAAATTAAAAGAGAGAATACAAGGAGAAACAAGAAAAACCAAAGAGTGTTGAGATGGTGATTTGTGGGGATAAGTGCTCAAAAGAAAAAAATGAGAGATGTGCGGGAAAAGAGAACATTGAAAGGAAAGAAAGAATAGTTGAGAGATTGAGTCTCTTTGAATCCATCTCTATTCTTTCAAGAAATAGTGAGAGAGATGAATGGTCAAAAGAAAAGGAGAATGATCTTGAGAAAAATGAGAGAATAAAAGAAATGAATGAAGAGAAACGATAGAATTTAAAAGAAGAGCAAGATGTATTTGAAAAGAATGAGGAAATAAATTTCTTTGCTAACCAAACAAACTTTTCTCTTGTTAGTGAATTTCCTTTTGTGTAGAATTTTTGAGAACCAAGCAAGAATCAAGAGGAAAGACTTGTCTACAACTCCCTCAAAACATAAGCTTCTTTCCTTCTAATTCCTACTTGTGCTTTGAGATTTATTTTAAGGAAATTAAGTTGTTCTCAATTATTTTCATAGAACATGGAGATCATTTCACTTTCCTTAACTCTTTGGGAACATATCTTGAAAGGAGATACTTCATTTAGTTTAATTCCATATCTTGTCCAATTCCTGGAGTTGATAGCTATGATTTCAAGTATTGCTAATTATGTTTCTTGTGTGCTAGTAGTTGAGGATAGAAGGAGCACGGAGAAAGAGCTTGGCCCTATTCTTGAAGACTAATCAATAAGCCTATCTCTTAACCCTTCTTTTTTATGTTTTGAAGTTTCTCTTGAGGAATTAAAATCTTTGTTGGATTCTTATAATTTTCAAGTGAGCTTAATTGATGATATGTGTATTATTTCTTTCAAAGGGAACATTTTCCTTCTCGTTCCATCTGTGAAAAATTGCCTTTCTTCTCATTTTCTCTTGAGGATTTATTGATGAGTAGTAGTATTATGTTCGATCCTTCTTGTTATGGCTTTGGTAATTTAGATGATACTTCCCTTGTTGATCTTAACATTGTTTGCCTTGCGTTTGATGATAGGAATTCTCTCCAACATGTTTGCGCCATAACATCAACGAGAGGAGGAGACATACCATACAGTTCGAAGGCCAAGGTGAAAATGTTGGAGGAAAACTAATCTTGTACTATGGAGATTTGATAATGAGGTTTTTCTTCAAACCTATTTCTCTTTACCTTGTATTTTCCTTCGAAGAGTTAAAATTGTTCTTAGAATTGAATGCCTTCTATGTGATTTTGGTTGGAAATTGTATGGTTAACCTTTCCACTTGTGAGATAGTTCTTGATGTTGGTTATATGCTTAAGTATTCTTCCCCGTGTTTTCTTGAAAAATAACTTTTGGTTAGTATTGCTAGAATTAAACCATCTTATCATGACCTTGAGTTGCTACATGATAATCTCCTTTTAGATAGTCTTATTGCTAATATCTCAACTTCTTGTGCATTTATGTGGCATAAGATTTGTCACTACCAGAATTTGATCTTTTTCCAATCGACGAAACCATCAATAAAAGACAATTACCGACGGATTACTGATCGATAAGGTTAGTTACAGTATTTTGGTTGGTAACTAGTTGTGACGGAATAAAATGTCGGTCGGTAATTTTTGCCGATCGAATATCCGGAATAAAATTCAATCGGTAACTTTATTTTTCATAATTAAAAAATGTAAATTAAATATTAACTTACCGGCCGATTTTCCGTAGTTACTGATAGAAAAGTTCAGTCGATAACTTAATTTATTTTTTAAAAAATATAATTATTTACAGACCGAATATCGGTCGATGTGGGTCGGTAACTTTTTACTTTTTATAAAAATATTTTATTCATAATTATAATTATCCACCTGAAATAAAAAACCAACAGCAGCCACAAACAATATAAAATCAATAAAAATGTCTATAATACAATCAACTAAATTTTAGTAGTATATATATATCAAATACAAATATATAAAAAAGTCTAAATACATAATATAATATCAAATATCAAATATATCAAAAATATTATAAAGTCTAGGTAGGTGGAGGTGGAGGTGCACTAGAGGAGGGAGGACCGATCAGTGGTTGAGATGTTGCGTCATTATCCGGTGGCCGGAAAAGAGGGAAGAGAGTGGATACCGAATCCAATTGCACTTCACACAGAGATGTGAATGATGTCATGAAGGTGGCGAACCTCTCCTGTGCCTGCTGTATGTATCCCCAAAACCTCCTCTCCCTCTCGATACAGGCCTCGTGGGCTTCCGCGAAAGATAAAGAAGGAACTAGTGATGAGCTGCCACTGCTTCCCCGGCGCTCTGCAGTAACGGCTGTAAACTGTGACTCGAAACATAGACATGGCCCTTGTTATTGCCACAGGCAGCCTCGGACATCAACTGCTCATCAGTCAGAATGGGCAAGCCAATCTCAATATGAAGGCGTTCTACATTTGCCTTCAGCTCTTGATATTTAGCCTATACAAAAAAGACAATAGTAAGTTATTGTTAAGCAATATACAATAAGCATACAGTAGTAAAAGATAATATGAGAACTGGTTTAAAACTATTAAAGAACCTAACCCGAAGCTGGTCGGATCGTGTATCGACTCACTGTCCCTTTTGCTGATGCAGTAGGACATACAGTTCCGACTGTGCGAAGGCCTCGCCCATCTTCTCCCACTGCAAACATAAATGAGCTTTCAAATATAAAGGTAATTAAAAAAATATAAGTTATAAGAAAATTCAAAAAGTGAGTGAATCCAGCGGGCAACATACCCAAGAAAAGAATATACTTTGATAGCCTTGTGTAGATTGATTGAAGCAAGAAATTTAACCGAAATAAGATCTCAGATTGATATCTTGATGGACTCTTTGAAGCAAGAAGACGGATACGCCTTAGCCTAGGAGCCCGGAAGTACCAAAAAAAGAAAAAGAATGCAATTTGGGATCCTACAGTGATTCGGGCAGTTGGTGGCCCCTAGTATACTCCTCCAGATGTGCGAGTTCCAGGCTAAGTTAAAAAAAAACTGCTAATAATTGAATATGCAAATGAGTTGACTTACTTACTCAATAAAAGACCTAGACCCGCCAGTGTGCTTGGCGAGCCCCTGGCCACCATGCCCCTGCAACCGGTTTTGCTGTGCTGCCTCCCGCCTCTTATTGTATTCCTCTGAGCAAAGACTCGTGTATTGTCTGGTAGTCATCCAGTCCGACTGATATCCGTCGGTTCGCATATCATACATCAAGTCCTTGTATTGTAATGAGGATCGTTTTTGCCAAGCATCCCAAATGGCACGCTCATGCATCGGGTTCCATCGATACCTCTTTTGCAATAACACATAAGTAGTTAATTAATATAAGCTTATATATTTAAAAGTTCATGTAGTTCCTTTTATATAAACACTTACCCCGAACTCTGTATACTACATGCTGTTCATTCTATCTAGGACCTTCCCAAAACTTGGATGTGCCTCAACAAAATGTGTCTTCGTGATTTTAGTAATCACCTTTGCACAGTCCGACTGCTTGTTGAAGCTGTGCAAATGTTAAAATACAAGTACATTTAATTAATTAATCAAAAAATAAAGAGTTTAAGAAACAATAGTGACGTTTAAGTTTTAAAAAATTTAACAAAGTTTTCCCGATAAAATTAACAATTCCTAGGCACAGAAAACAACAAGTACAAAAAAATTCCAATAAAATCAATTCTATAATAATATATAAGAACTTCTCCATATGTAAAAAACATATATTCCAAGTTTAATAAACAACAATTCCATATGTACAAACATATGTTCCAAGTTTAGCAAATAATAGTTCTATAAACCACTAATAATTCAAGGTTGGCTATGATATGTACCTGTTAGCAGTCGGTAAGATAAGGATGTGAGAGTCAAAAACACCCTGGGATGAAGGGGCTGGTGAAGGGGTAGGTGCCGATGGACGTGTTGATGATGAAGGGGCAGGTCTTGATAACATTTCCTCACTAGATGAAGCTGAAGAAGGAGTAGACATGGGCATCCGGCTCGAGTATGGCAGCTGCAAAAATGGAGTCAAGGTCGCAGGAGGTGTAAAAGCTGCTACCGGAAGAGTAGACATCCCTGGAGGTGCAGAAGCCACTGCCAGAGAATAGACGTCCCCGGAGGAATAGAAGCCAGAGTAGTAGACGTCTCAACGGGAGTAGAAGCCACGGAGTAGAAACCGCTACCCCAATAATAGATGTCTTAACTGAAGTAGACGTCACTGATGGGTGAGCCCTCTTCTTACTCCCATGTACTATCTGTAATATAAAAGATTAAATAATTTTAGAAAGTTACTTAAAAAGAAAGTTATTGAAAGATACACAACAGCAAAAAGAAACAAACAAGTTATTTAGAAATAAAGTTACTTAAATATAAATTAAGAGAACAAGAAACAAATAAGTTATTTAAAAATAAAGTTACTTAAACATATATTAAGACAAAACGAAACAAACAAGTTACTAAAACAAATTACCAATTAAACATTTTACGTTTTGGAATCGGACTCCGATTTAAACTCTTCCTCTTCCTCTTCTTCATTGGACCCCCATTCGACCTCTTCTTCATCTTCATCTACAATACTACTTCTCACGCGAATGTCTACTGATTCTAACTCACTCGAATCGTGAATGAGACTTCCAATACCTTGAACATCAACATCTATCCCTGAAGTCTCGGCAATATCAACGTCTTCTTGACATGGAACGACTACTAGAGGTATATCTAAAATACGAGGTCTTGATTTCATTGCAACCCACCAATCACTTTTTCGTCGTTTAGGTGTAGGGTATTGGACGTAAGTCACTTTTTCAGCTTGTTGGGATAAAATGAAAAAATCATATCCCTCTGCATATTTCTTTTTAATGTGTAGCTCCACAAGTTTATATTTATCATGAATCTTGATACCTTGATTTAAATGTGAATCAAACCAATCACACTTAAAAAGAACAACCGATTGCCTTGGTCTTCCCTGATATCGAACCTTAATAATCTCATTTAAAATCCCATGATAATCACCTTTGATATGTACATCACAGTTATATGTAAGACTACCGAAAACTCTTTCCTGTGTATAAAACCTACACCCGTTAAAAAAATATCCATGGCACGATTTCACACGTTTAGACAGACCCCATGATAAGCACTTGACGCATTCACTGTTGCTTGCATTCATGGGTTTTTCCATCTGAATAAAAGAATTAATATTTATTTAGTTTATATATTAGTAAACTTATAGTATAAAAATTAATCAAACTTTCAATTCACTTATTTCCTAAACCACATTGAAAACTCATCACTGATTCTTGTTTGAATGTCAGTTTCAGTTAAACTTGAAAAACACATCCTCAATTCTGTTGTGTACTTCCTACAACCACAATTAATATATTTAACTTATAATTAATCACGGTTTATCATTTCCAAGTAAAAATAT
Organism: Catharanthus roseus; assembly: GCA_028651295.1. NCBI lineage: Eukaryota > Viridiplantae > Streptophyta > Magnoliopsida > Gentianales > Apocynaceae > Catharanthus > Catharanthus roseus. The sequence continues at coordinate 33,605,322 of JAPQWS010000159.1, read as the reverse complement.
TTTTATATCAACTTCATCCCAGTTCAATAAGATGTAGTTTGTTGCTGCCTTATATTCTTTATCATCCAAATATCTTGTCGTCGCCTTACCGTACGCCTTTCCTTGTCAATTGAAAATTGAATGACCTGATTCTCCATCCCTTGGTTGATCACCTTCATCATTTCATAGTGGATCTTTAGCCTTGGTTGATACAAGAGGTTAAAAGTAGTAGCTAAAAAATGTGGCAGCCTTTTCAACCAAAGAAGCATTGCATATTGAACCCTCAACTCTAGCCTTATTCTTAATTTTTCTTCTTCAGATGGTTCAAGTATCTCTCGAATGGATACATCTATCTATACTGAACTGGACCATATACCCTAACCTCATACAGCAAGTGAACCATTAAATGCTCCATGACATCGAAGAACAAAAGAGGAAAAATCCTTTCTAACTTGCACAACAGCAATATTATGCTCCAATTCATGCATGTGTGTCACACTTTATTTAGGAGAACACAAGTCTCTATAAAACAAACTCAATTCTGCCAAAACACTCTATACCTTGTTCGGAAGTATCTCATTGAGAGCAATAGGAATCAATCGCTCCATAAACACGTGGCAATCATGACTTTTCATTCTGGACATTCCCAATTCCTTCAAATCAACATATCTGGCGTGGGTTAGGTACATGTCTATTCGGTAGTTACAAGTCGTTCACCTACTCAAATACAGCCTTCCTTTGTTCTTTTGTCAAAGTGTAACACACCTTCGGTTTTGCAGAACCTTTGAGATTTAGTTCGGGCCGATTAAAATATTTTTGAGCATCTTCCCTAGACTTCACATTATCCTTCGTCTTCTCTTTCACATCCATAACTATGTCAAAGACATTCTTCTCAGTATGCATGACGTCAAGATTGTGGCGAACTAGAAGAGTACGCCAATACCAAAGATCCTAAAAGATACTACGCCTTGTCCAGTTCTGATATTCTCCTCTATCATCTTCCTTTCCAATCTGAATTCTGGTTTCTGTAATCTTTGGCATGTCTTGAACCCTTCTCACAACTTCTCTCCTGTAAGCCGAGGTGGCAGCCCATAATGATCTTCTCCTCTACCCTCCTTGGAACACCTCAAATCCCTCAAAATGGATGATCAGAAGGCAAAAAGCAGCAATGACAATCAAACTAAGATTACTTTCTCCCCTTTGTAGTCTAAATTACTTTGTTTCTTCCATGCAATAAGGACAAGCCAATGCTCCAGCAGTACTCCAACTGGACAACACCCCGTACGCACGAAAGTCACCAATAGTTTATAGAAGGACAACCCTCATGTTAAAGTTCTGGTTCTTTGAAATATCTTACTTGTTAACCCCATGCAACAACAATTGGTTCAATTCTTCTATCCATGGTTGTAATTAAACATCTAACTTATGTTTTGGATTCTGAGGGCCCCGAATAATATATGTCAGGAATATTACTGGAGTTTTTAAACGCATCTAAGGAGGTGAGTTGTATGGCATAAAAATCACTGGCCATAACAAATACTGCTTCCCAGAAATCCCAAAAGGTGAGAAACCATCAGTGCACAGTCCAAGTCTTACATTCCTTGCTTCAGAAGCAAATTCCAGATGAGTACTATCAAAATACTTCCAAGCTTCCCATCTCTATGGTGACTCATCATATCTGACTTAGGAATGCTTTTTAGGTGCCATCTTATATGCTCAGCCGTTCTTTGAGAAGCATACAACCTCTGTAACCTAGGTGTTAGTGGAAAATAATATATCGTCTTAGTCTGGAATGTCCTTGGACTTCTTCTTCTTATTTTTCTTTCTTCTCATGTAACGTTCATGGCCACAAAACTTACACTGAAGTGCTTGAGCATCATCCTTCCAAGACACCATATATCCATTAACGCATACATCAATCTTCACCACTGGCATATTCAAACCAGATACTAACTTCTTCGTCTAGTACCAATCATCCACCACCTTATTGCCTTCAGGGGGTACATCATTCAACAACTGTAATATTTGATCAAAGCACTTTTCAGATATATTTTCTGACTTAATGTTCAACAACCTCGCCATCGCAGACAACTGTGAATAACTTGTACACCCTTCATACAATGGTGTATCAACAGATTTCAACATGTAATAAAACCGTTGAGCTTCAAGATTAGGTGTCTCCTCTTAATTGTAGTACGCTGCATCGGGTTCGAAATCCAGACCATCGACATAAAAAATACCCTCACGGTAAGTGTTTCTTTAAACATTTCTTGTAACACTACCTTCCCCAACAGTCGGTCGGTAACCCACCGACGATTCTCCATATACAGTCCAATTATGATAACTAGGTAAAAACTCTAATTTATAAAGATGAAAATTCCCATAATCCTCTTTAAGATACTTTAAGTTCTTGAGGTTTGCACAAGGACACCGTAACTCGTTTATTGTACCAAGAACATAATTCAGATACCAATTCACAAACCGCTTCACACCTAGTTGAAACTCACTACTAATTTCCATAACTTTCGGCACAGTTCTTCTATACATCCAACTACGATCCTCTTCCATAACTTAACAAAATAAAACATACTCATTTAAAGTTAGAATTTATTACTAAGTAAGACTTACATTTAAAGTGTTTAAATGTGATTTATGAAATATTTAGAGTGTAGAGTTTGTCCTTTAAGAGTTTAAAGACTCAGATAATCATTTGAGTATTAAGTTGACTTCTGAAAGAAGAAGTCGCTTTTGGTACATTGGAAATGAATAAGTAACAGAAGTACAAACATTTCTATTGTTTTGAGAAAAGTTCCAAAGTTAGGAAATTTTGTTTATTTTAAGGTTTGAAATTTTATTTTTGGACAAGTAACCCCTTAAACTTCCTCTAACTCTAAAACTTTGATAGAAATAAACATATAATTCCTAAAATACCCTTCAAACTTTCGTGTTTAAACTTTTATAAATATTTCAAACACTTATTTCAAACAATTGTTGAAGGGACTGCTCTACCTATTTCTTAACAAAACTAGAGAGATTGCTCTACCTAAACTGCACTACATAAAAAAGTATTAGTTTTTTATAAGTTTAGGAAAATTTAGGCAGAATTTCTCCTGTAATATGGACATTTTCTAGGCACACATGCAACACAAACAGGCAACAAAGACAAATTCACAACAGGCATAGGGCTCCCCCATAAAGCAACATTTAAACTAAAAGAGTTCGGGCTCCCCTATAAAACAATATGTAAACTCAAAAGTTTAAGAGTCCAGACTCCCTCATAAACTTTAAAATCTAAACATTAAGGATTAAATATACCACAACATAGAGATTAAGAGTTTAAGTCTTTTACCTCTACGAAAAGTACGAAACCACACTAAGTCTTCAAAATGTGCCTGAAACAAACATACAATTTCATTATTAATTAAAAAAACTATATATGATGACTATTATTAATTATATATGATGATAAGCTTAATAGGGGAGCCGTGCTGAGCTAGCAATACTTATCTAAAATTTGAGCTAGTGGAGTGTAATATCATGTACTCATTTTATTACATAGAAGAAGGTATGTAATTTTGTTATTTAACAATTACATCATAGTGAAAATTTACCAGAAACAGAGCCACTTTAGGCCAGCAGGAGCGCCCAATCAATTACTTTTTGAGTTTTATATAGTGTGTATAATTTGATTATTTTGTGTTAAAAGTAGCATTTTTACCATGTTGGCTCTCCCAAATTAATTAAAACTACCATTAAACACACACACAAAAAAAAAAAAATTCAATGTTATTTTCTTAGTTAAAATGTTAATCTTTGGCTCCCCTAAGCGCTAAGTCTGCCTACATTCCTGAAATTTACTCTTTACGGATCATGTTAATTATTTTCGTGTCATAGTTTTATTCATTCTCATTATATTTTTTTATTATTATGGTTGCCCCTTCTAAAATATAATATCATACCAAACCAACCCTTACCTACATTATTAATTACTATTAATGCATGGATGAATACACATCAATCAATGTATTTGTTGGCAAATCCTAATCTTTTTTAGAGTTAAACTTTATTATATTGAAAAAAGAAAATTATTTCATATATATGACAAATAACAGAAGAAATCAGTAGAAATCCTCTCTCAACTTTTCTGCAATATATATTCTGTTTATTATTGTTTCTCCATGTAATTATTAATTATTTTCTTATTAATCTTATGATGACTTTCTCATTTCATTTCACTGTCATCCTTTTTGAAGAAACAAAAATCAAACTTGCATATACAATTAATAGATATGCATATAATGCATGCATGTGTGCCCTTTGATTTGTCATATATATGGACCAAAAACACAATTATCCTCCTACATATATAAATTAGGCACCTTTCTATTTATATATGGGTTCTGGTTTCTAAACTCGGATATATAGTACTATTAATTCCCAGCTAGCTTTTTTCTTTTTCTGGAAAATTAATTACAAGCTAGCTAGGCCTAGCATTAGCATTTGCTGTCAATTAGAGACATATTCTTCAAGAATTTGTCACTTCACAAGATCAAAATTTCCCTTAAAAAATCTCAAGGACATGAAATAATAAAAAGGAACTGAGATTAACAATTCTCCATACCTAATCTAAAATACTGACACCAACGGAGTGGCAATGGTGAGATGTGGTGGTGGACAGAGACGTTTGTCGGTAAACAAAAATTTTGCGACACGGCGGCGACTGCGGGCAGAGACTTTTGCCAGTGAACAGAAATGCTGCCAAGTGAAATAGAGTTGTCTCCAAAATAGAACACATAGGGGAGAGAGAGAGAGAGAGAGAGAGAGAGAGAGAGAGAGAGAGAGAGAGAACGTTAGCGGTGGTGGGGAACGACAGTTTGCGAGGTGGAGGGGGAGAGAAATGGAAGGGTCTGAAAGATGAGGGGAGCGCTGAGAGCTTCCATTTTCGGGGAAATTTTAATGAGTTAACGACTAATTATCGACCGACTTTCGATCGGTAATCATTTGTATTTGACTTAGTGACCGATTTTGTTTCGGTCGGTAAGTTTTTCCTATTTACCGACTAAATATCACTCTATCGTTAATCGGCCAGTAACTATTTTCTATTTACCAACTAAATATCACTCTATCGCTAATCGGTTGGTAACTTAGGCTAGTTACTGACCGATGAAATTCTGTCAGTAAATCCGGTTACCAAATTGCAATTTCGTGGTAGTGTGTATCTTCTGTTGAATTTTTGTTGAAAAAGGTTATGATGAGAGAGTTCGTTGTTTCTTTTGCACCTTATGTGACGATTTTCATGCTAAGTTTAAAGGAGAGTTTGTTGAGACTTGTGATTATGAATCACTTTCCTTTATGCTTCTAAGAAAAATCTTGATGGATTTATTCCTTCCATTGAACTCTTGTGCCTTGTGAGTTAAAAATTTGAATTCCCTCATGAAGAACAGAAGGTTTTAATTGTTGAAGAATTTTCGGAAACTTTGTTGTTTGGAAATACTCATGAAATTCAATTCTACCATTTTTATTTCAAGGAATTTATGTGGTTGCTAAATTTTAGAAAGAAAATGAATGGTATTTTCAACGTGTTTAAAGCCCATCTTTGTGATCTTGTAAAAACTACCTTTGGAAATGGTGTTTTTAAACTAAGCTTGAAGAATCTTGTTGAGAAACATCTTGTCTATTCTAGCGCATTTACTTTCTCTTCAAAGATGAAGCTTTAAATGAGACAACTGCTCAAAACACAAAATCTTATGTCACGGTTGACAATCAATCTCTTCTACTACCTTGTTTTATTCTCTAACCTTCAAGGAGTTTTTGGATGAGTTGATATTCAAAAGAGAATTGAAAGTTCTTCAAATTTTGATGTTAAACCAAGAGTGTCTTTGTTGAATAGTTTCTTGAAGTTCTTTTGGAAGAATTTGCATCAAAACTTCTTATTTTACCATCTTCCTTTCAAAGACATCTTTTGGGGACAAGGTTTAGCAAAAGAACAAGTTAGCACTTCTGAAGATTTTTATAGGAGTTATTGGTGAACAAGAAGTGTTAGCCTTGAATTTCATTGTTTAGAGCTTTTCATGAAACAATTGAGAAAATGTTTTGAAGATATTTTGAAATGGAAAATAGAAAGGGATTTGGTGTTTTCACTTGCAATTTGAAGAGTTATTCTGGAAATTTAGTGTTGCAAATTAAGTACAAAATGATGTTAAACCTTCCAATACCAATTCTTTGACTTCCAAAATGAACTTTCTAGCTAATGATATTTGTGACTTTGAGAGTCTTTTGGCTAAAACTTCTTGGATTCTTAAATATATTTCTAGAATTTTTCAAAAGCATTTATCAAGAATCGATGAAGGAACTTTGAAAAGTGTTAAGAATCTACGTTTATATTACCATTATCCTTTTAAAGAGACCATGTTTCAAACTTTTGATCTTCTTGATTTATTCTTTGAATTGGAAAAGAACAAAAGCTTTCATTATCATTTTTCTTTTAAAGATGTTGATGTTAACTTTTTCTTTGATTTACAAGAATTTAATACTTTCAATTGTGTTTTTGTTTACAGAATTCTTGAAAATTTTGAGTGCCTCTGGAATAGTCCTTTTGGAGTTTCATAGCTTGGAACTTCTTTGTTTATACTTCCTTTTCTTATCATAGACCATTTAAGGAATTATGGATTTATTATGGCGTTGAGACATTGGTCGACAAACTTGATGCTTTATTTGTGTATTCTCTTCTAAGTCTTGAGTGCTTTGGTAACATTCATAGTATTGTTCCTTTAAATGCTTCCATTTGTAATGTTGCCCGTCTCTTGTGGTTATTTGAAGGATTAGATTCAAGGAAGAATCCTTTAAAAGAAGAGGCAGATGGTATGACCTGGGATAGGCATGAAAACATAGATAGCTTCCAAGGATCGGTTATGAGGTCGAGAGCAAGGAAGATAGAAGAGGAAACCCAAAGAAACAAGTTTAGAAGATCTTGTAGCTTCAAAACAATAAAGGAAGAAGAAGGTGTGAACCCTATCGCAAGCAATCGGATACACTTTACTGTCCACGGTAGGGTTCTACTTGTAGAAGAGAAGAGAGCAACAAACCTACCGAGGTCCACCCTACTGTCGATGGTAGGGTTCTGGCCAAAGAGTTGTAGGAAGGTTTGACCCACCGTCCACGGTAAGGCAAGGCCTTCTGTCGATGGTAAGTCCCGGTAGCTGAAAGAATTGGGAGTTTTTAACTCCCTTTTCCTATCTTTTTTAGTATCAAACTCATTTTAGCTTGTCTTAAGATGCCTAAATGCCCAACTATTTAGATTAAGTTAGATTAATAGCTAGGCTTTAAACTTAATGGTGAGGGACACTATATATATATATATATATGTATTTTTTAGCCTTTGGAGGCCAAGAATGATGAATAAAAAATTGAATGAGTCTTGAGAGCTAAAACCTAAGGTTCTTGGGTTTCTCTTCCTTCCTTGTAAATTACAAATTCCTCTTGTATAATTCTAGATAAGGAATTCTTGAATCTTCAATTTAAGAGTTCTTGTTCTAATTCCAAATCTTATTCTTGTTTCAGGTGCCAACTCCATAGTTGGTGTTGCTTAGGATTTAGGTCTTTCTTTAGAGTTTGGAGAATAGGTGAGACTTTCATAAGTCTCATTGATTCTCCCTCAAATATAAGGAGGTTATTTGTTCCTTTCATAGTTAATTTTATTTCCATATTGTTCTTTGTTCATCAATTGTCCGAACACAAGCATTCAAGTGTTCCTCTAGAAGGGAATGGGTCTTGGGAGAAGGTGATCCTCAAGAAAAGCTAAGGGGGATCATACATCTCCACTACAATTTCCTCCTCCCACACCATTCCTTCATCTTTTAAACTCTTTCTCTCTAACTCTAAGACTCTAAGTCTAAGTCTCTTCTCTCTAAATCTAATTCTAATGGCTCCCAACAATAACAATAATCGGTAACACATAAGTTTAGTATGTATGCTATATTTATCTATTTACTATGTAGTTACTTGTTTGTGTTTTTATGTATCATTTCTTTTCGTTTCATGCATTAGTAAGTATTATATTATGTAACTTTCTTTCAAGTAAGTTATTTAAATTAATTTTATCCTTTATGTAAATTATTTTATTTATATGTTATTTACTTATATTCAAGTTTTTTTTTTTTTATCTTAAGTTATTTTTAAAAAGTTCACGAAGTCCGGAGCCACACTGTCTTGACCGGTCCCCCTAAACTATCTGAGTTAGGTCGACAAAACTTTAACAGTGCCCGGACTAGTCTAGGACCGCCAGAACCACGGGTTAGTTCATGAGCTACAGCCCAGTCCAAGCCCGCGGTCCAGGCCCCACTTGCCACTCCTAGTTTGGAGGAAGAAGTGAAGGGGGATGAGAGAAGACAAAATGTGGTGCAAAGAGTTTAGTTTTTATTTATTTATTTATTTATTTTGAGGAAATTTATTGCAAAGAGTTGGAGGCGGCAGTAAGGAGTAGGGAGTAGGCCAGGGTTAAAACATAAAGTGAAGAGAAATTGTGTGGACTTTTCATTTTAATTTTTTTACTAAATAATAGAGATTGGGCAGGCTAGTTAAAAATAAAAAAATAAAATAGGGCTAGTTTCCATAGGGATTGGAGTAATCAAGCGTGACTTTCTCAAGTACATAAAAAACTATATAAGAATGATTTTTTTTTCTTTTTTTCAAATGTAAATAAATAAATTTTTATTAACATTGTTTTAAATTAGATTTTCGTAGGGCAAAATTTTTTATTTAAATTTTAAATTTGTGTTTAATAATGGGAAATTTATATTTATAATGTGAAATTTACTTGCTAAAACTTATCTCTTTTATATATTTTTTGAATTGAAAAGTTTATAATATACTTGAATTAGACTTCTTAATTATATTTAGTATTAATTTATATATTATAATGTTATCCGATTCAATTACTGCTTTGATTGGTTGAACTAATAAATTTATAACCAACTTTACCAGTTCGATCTTTAGTTTGATTTTTTCAACATTGATAAAAGGGAGAGTATTTTGGTTTGTTAAACAAATACATTTTTTTCTAAAAAAAATTGTTCAATGCCATTTGATTGGCTAAAATAGCTTTTCATGAAATTTAAATTAAAAAAGAAAAAGAATTCATTACTATCCACTTTCCCACCCATACTTAACCCACTCTCCCCATTGATTGGAGAAGTTATATTTATGTTATTTTGTTGGTTTAGTCCGTTTTTCTAAAAATACCACTAAAGTAGTCTCTAAATTTTTTTTTATTCGTAATCTGGCCATAACGCACAATGGTTGTGCGTTATTCATAAAGATAACGTACAATGGTTGTACGTTATCACTTAATCCCAAATTTGCACCTTAATCTGCTAATGTGGCGGATAGCGCATAACTTTTGTGCATTATCAGCCACATCAATTTTTTTGAAACATTAATAACTCTATGATCGGAGGTCCGTTTCACGCGTATGACCACTCGTTTTGATGGTTCTTGTAAAGATAAACGCAATGGCACCAGCAAAAAAGTGAGCTAGATGCGTTTTAGGGCAAAAAATTCTTCCCGTAAAGTCGAAAACTTTGACGGAGTATAACTTTACGCTTGGACGTCCGTTTGAGGCGATTCTTCTGGGTATTTCGGGTATTTTTTCAAGTTCTAGGAGATTCTTATGGCCATAGCTAGTTTCCATTGAATGCTTCCACAAAATGCTCTATATTCATTTTAATTTATGTTTTTCCAATTTTCTAATATTTTCTCTCTTATTAACTAAAAAATTACGTACCAATTTGAAAATTAAATAGAGGAGTAGTCTTTTTTTTTTTTTTTTTGCTTTAATTAAAAATTTAAACGAGTGAAGTTGGTAAATATTGGAATACGTAAATACTTTATTATTAAATAAAATCTTATGCACTTATTATAATTGAAAAACCTTAGGGGGGTGAATAAGGTTTTTAGCTTATTTTTGAAAATTCTTTTGTGTAATTAAAAGATAAACCTCCAATTTTGTTTGAGAAAGAATTCTAAAATATTTTTGAATAAAATTCCCAACCAAACATAGTCTTATAGTTATGACAATCAAGCAAGAAAAATATAATGAAGAGGCACAACAATTTATAGTGGTTCACTCTCTCAAAGAGCTACATCCACTACCTTGAGTTAACACCCAAGGATTTTCCAAATCCACTATAATCACAAATACAACAATTACAATTTTGAGGCTTACCTGTCAAGTGTTTTTCAAGCAACCTTAATTACCAACACAAGACAATCAAAGGATAACCCAAGTGGTTTTTTAATACAAACCTTTGATATTAATAAGAGAAAGAGGTAAGTTAAGAATAATGTTACCAATGTAAGCTTGAGAATAGAAGATACAACTCAGTGGAATATTTCTACAAGCTTCTCTTTACCTCTTCTTTGATGAAGATCAATAATGAAGCTCAAGAAGATTTTTTTTTTTTTTTATGAGATAAAAAAGTGTTTGAAGGAATGTACTTTGAAGCTCATTAAAAGTCTTAAATTATCTCAATAAATATTTCACCAAACTCTTACTTTTTAGCTGATCAAAAAGTACTATATATACTCTGTGAAAAATGACCATTGCACTCTGTGCAATGGTAATAAACAGGAAAACCAGACGGCTGGTTTTGAAACAGAAAGATTCGGACTCATCCTACAAAAATCGGACGATCGATTTTTCTAAAACTAGAAAAAAGTCGGACGACCGGTTTTGAGAGATTTTTACAGCCAGTTTTTTTAAGGCAAGAGCTTTCCTTCCCATTTAAAAAACGTGTATTCTTGATACTCTTTTTAGAGATAGAAAAACTTTCAAAAGTATCAAAAACTCTATCAAGAATACTTAGATTTTAAGACAAGTTTATATTGAGAAAATCGTCAATGGAGGTTCACATATGATCAATAATCAAAAATGAAAGTTAGGGAGTTTTACAAAGAATTACCTTAGCACACTCCTAACTAAGACAAAAGTCTTCAATGTCTTCAATGACTTGATCTTGGAATGACTTGGTCTTTTCTCCTTCATTTTGCCTTGATCACCAAGATCTTTTGCTTTTGAGAATGTAGACTTGAGACTTTAAAAATGCTTCTTTTGTTTTATAGAAGTTTAGTTTCATACTCACACAAACATATGTTAATCGTAACCAAAACCATAAGCAATAATGCCCTTAGGGCTAACAATCTCCCCCTTTTTTTATTATGACAAATACATATGCAAGTAGAACAAAAGAGCAAGTATAAAAGTATGGTGATGCTTTAAAAGGATCAACAATAAGAACAAAGCACATCAATTACCATAAGAGAGAGAGAGAGAGAGAGAGAGAGAGAGAGAGAGAGATAACTCCCCTAAAAGCATGCTTCACATCAAATATGGCTAACAAAGATATCAAGTCCAAAACGAACCATATAGCCCATGTGGTGCAAGAAATCCTTATATAGCAACATCACAAAGTATATGAAGCACCAACAAGGCATAAACATATAACATGACAAAACATCATCAACATATCAATCAACATAATTCATTACAACAACAATTTCTCCCCTTACTTTCTTGCACATATTTTCTCCCTCTTTTGTCATAAATCAAAAAAGGAACTTAAGAGAGATTTTTTAGTGATCATAGAGACAAAGATAAAGGAAACTCTCATCTTTAATATTTTATCATTGAGTTTCAAACTAATCAAATAGAGATCATAAAAAGATAGCGAGCAGTAAAGAAAGAAGAACTTTATAAGTACCAAAGTTATAAAAATAAAAATAAAAAAAACAGTTCAAAAGCAAAGTAAACCAAAGAGACTCAAGGAGTAAAGAGTTTGAAAACCAAAAATAGAAAAGCCATAGCAAGTATTTCCCGTTTTATCATCTCTCAATGACCTTCGTCTCTATCTCTTGCTTCTAATCACATAAGCCTTTCTTGAATGTCGGAGACTTTCCCATCCAAAACCTCAAAGTGACCGTCAAATGCATCAAACCGAGTATTTATTGAAGTTTGTAGAGAGGCTGTCATTTCCTTTTTTTTTTACTCGTGCTCTCCGAAGATGAGCCTTCCTCTGTTCTTTCTTGTCTCTTCTTTTGTCTTGTTTCTCTTCTTTGGATTTCTGCCTCCGTTTCCTCTTCACTTGCTTCTTCTTCCACATTCATACCTTCTTGGTCTTCATCATCATCTTCCTCATCATCGTCATCACCTTTTTGTCCACCTCCTATGAATGCCCCTTCTTCATTTTTCTCAAACCCCATTCTTTTGAAGGTTTGTTGATTGTAAATCTTGCCATAGCCAATGTAATAACCAATTCCAACCAATTGATCACAAACTGTTGAAGAATTTTTGTACTGAAGCAACCATAGGGCAAACACTTAGTAGAAGAGGATTGTGTGGCTAACATGTGTTCTATAGCCATATACTCAAAATTCATCCTCCTATGTTCATGAATTGCTAGCATCACAAATGAGTGCATGTTGGTGATAGATGATTTATGCCCAACATTAGGAATAATGATGTTAGCGATCATGTGATGGAGCAATCTTCCATATGCATCAAACTCATTAACATTCCTATCATCATGTCTCTTCAAAACTTCTCCTCTAGTGAAAATTTACTCAAAACGCCTTTCACTATATAAGTTTAGATCAAAACATTTCTTGTTCTTAGTATAGAATCTTATTCCATCTTGAGGATTTTCCAGAATGTGATTTAACAGTCTATCATAAAAAGCAATATCTCTATCCCCAATCCTAGTCAGTACCAATTAGTGAAGAATACTATCCACTCTTTCAATTCTTCCCTTCTAGAGATTGGCATAAAATTCATATATCATCTCAACATAGCATACTTCATTGACAGTCAGCAATGGTGTCCATCCAATTATATCAAAGAGATTAGGAACAGCTTGCATACCTTCCATGTCATTCAAATCGACTTTGTGACCTGGAGCTATTTTTCTTCGATTTCTAGTCTATTTCTCAAAGTTTGCAGCCTCCTTTACCAAAATGAACCTATTTGGAACCCTAACTCCAGAGGGTACCTTTTTGCCTTTCCTTTTCCTCTACTGCTACCTCCTCCTTTAAGATTTTGGCCTTGACCAACATTTGCAGTCTTGGTTTTTACCATTTTGTAAAAAAAATTGGCTGGGGTTTGAGATAGAGATGGAGGGTTTCAAGTGGATCAAATTTTGACAAAAAATCAGAGAGAAAATCGTTGCCTTCCTAGGTTATCGAGAAAATTGAAGAAAATGAGAAGAAGAGTGAAAATCGAATGAAGAAATCGGATGTGTTTTCTGAGGGAAGAGAGTTTTAATAGAGAGAGTGACAGAGAGTTGAAATGCGAAATCGGATGTCCGATTTTTATTGAAATCGTCCGGTTTTGTTGTCCGAATATCTTAGGAATTTTTTTGAAGAAAATCCTTGAGTCCGATTTTGAAACCGGACGTCCGGTTTTTAATAGAGTCGTCCGATTTTTGAAAAATACTGTGCAGAACAAAATAAATAAGAGGAAAACTGATAACTCAAACAACACATTAGTCATGAAGTCTACCAATACCAAGCAATTTTCTCACATACCAAAAACGTTCTTCAGAGAGAGATTTTGTAAAGATATCGGCAATTTGATCCTCTGTGCAAATATATTCTAAAAATACATCAGCTTTAGCAATATGATCTCTGATAAAGTGATGTTTGATTTCAATATGTTTTGTTTTTGAATGTTGCACAAGGTTTATGGAAATGTTTATGGCACTAGTATTACCACACATTATAGGTATATTTTTAAAAGAAAAACCAAAATCAATCAAGGTGTGTTTCATCCAAAGTACCTGTGCACAGCAACAATCGGCTGCAATATATTCCGCTTTGGTGGTTGATAAGGATACGCACGATTGCTTCTTGACGTACCAAGATACTAAGCATCCTCCCAAGAATTGGCAATTTCCACTTGTACTCTTCCTTTCTACCTTATATCCGGCATAATCCGCATTGGTGTAGGCAATAAGATGAAAACAAGATTGTTTAGAGTACCACAAGCCATAATCATATGATGAAATTAAATATCTCAAGATACATTTTACACCTATTAAATGGGATTCTTTGGGGCAAGCTTGGAATCTAGCACATAAACATACAACAAACACAATATCCGGCCTACTAGCCATTTAGTAAAGAAAACTACCAATCATACCTCTATACCTTTTCTCATCAACCTTTTTACCTTTTTCATCCTTGTCAAGCTTCAATGATGAGCTCATACGAGTGCCAATACCTTTTGCATCGCTCATCTCGAATCTTTTGAGCAGTTCTTTGGTGTACTTCTCTTGGTTGATGAAGATGCCTTCTTTTGTTTACTTGATTTGTAGTCCAAGGAAGTAGTTTAATTCTCCCATCATGCTCATTTCAAACTCATTTTGCATAAGGGAGGCAAATTCTTCACACAAAAAAACATTAGTAGCACCAAAAATAATATCATGTACATAAATTTGGACAAAAGGAAGATCATTGTTACAAGAGGTTTTTATAAAAAGAGTAGTGTCCACCACACCCCTTGAAAAATTGTTTGAGAGAAGAAATCCACTTAATTTTTCATACCAAGCTCTTGGAGCTTGTTTTAGGCCATAGAGAGCTTTTGAAAGTTTGGAAACATGATTTGGAAATTTTTTATGCACAAAATCGAGAGGCTATTCAACATAAACTTCCTCCTCAATATCACCATTTAGAAAAGCACTTTTAACATCCATTTGAAAAAGCTTAAATCCTTTAAAACAAGCAAAAGCTAGAAGCATCCTAATGGATTCAAGTCTAGCAACCGGAGCAAAAGTTTCATCAAAATCTATGCCCTCTTCTTGATTGAATCCTTAGGCAATAAGTCTAGCTTTGTTTCCAATAACTTCTCCGGATTCATTTAGTTTATTTTGAAAAGCCCATTTTGTGCCAATGGTGGGGTGATTATGTGGTCTAGGGACTAAAGTCCAAACATTGTTTCTTTCAAATTGGTTTAGTTCCTCTTGCATGTCAATAATCCAAAACTCATCACATAAAGCATCATCAATAAACTTAGGCTCAATTTGAGATAAAAGGGCAAAGTTGTCAATAAAGTACCTTCTTGTTCTTACCCCTTGTGATACATCACTAATGATTTCATCCTTGGAGTGTCCATTTGGATATATCACATCTTGAGGAAGACTTTAAGCTTTTGGTCATTTTCTTGTTCTTCCACAATTTCCTCTTCCTTTTTAGAATGATTTTCCCAAGCTTGACTGTGAATAAGTTCATGGCTCAAAGAGTTATCTATGCCATCATTATTTCTCTTTTCAAAAAGGTTAGTTTCATCAAAGTTCACATGAATGGACTCTTCAACACATAAAGTACTTTTGTTGAAAATTCTATAAGCTTTCTTGTTTGAAGAGTATCTAAGAAAAATTCCCTCATCGGATTTTTTATCAAATTTTCCAAGATTATCCTTAGTGTTTAAGATAAAGCCTTTGCATCCAAAAACTTTGAAGTAGCCAATGGAGGGGGTTTTGTTAAAATAAGTTCAAAAGGAGTTTTGTTTAAAAGAGGTCTCAAGAGAACACGATTCATCATGTAACAAGCGGTGTTCACGGTTTTAGCCAAAAAGTATTTAGGAAGGGAGTTTTCACAAAGCATTGATCTTGCCATTTCTTGTAAAGTACGATTTTTCCTTTCCACAACACCATTTTGTTGTGGGGTTTTAGCGGCCGAATAATTGTGTGTTATGCTAAAATCATCACAAAGTTTTGTAAAATCTTGGTTGTTAAATTCTCTCCCATTGTCACTTCTCATAGAGATTAATTTACAATTAAGGGAGGTTTGAACCTTTTCGAAAAGTTTGACAAATTCTTGAAATGTCTCATCCTTTTGGCTTAAGAATAAAGTCCAAGTAAATCTTGAGAAATCATCCACTATAACAAAAGCATACCTCTTAGCACCAAGACTAGTGGTCCTCATTGGTCCAAATAAATCCATGTGAATGAGTTCTAAAGGTTTTGAATTAGAAATCATTTTCTTTGGTTTAAAAGAGATCTTAATTTGTTTTCCAAATTGGCAAGCATCACAAAGTTTAGTTTTCTCAAAGTAAAGTTTTGGTAGGCCTCTTACAAGTTCTTTTAAAGAGAGTTGGTTCAAAGAATCCTTACTAATATGACCAAGCCTTCTATGCCACAAAAATGCATCATCATCATAAACCGAGAGATACTTTAAGTTTTGGGAAATAAGATCTTCAAGATGAAAGACATAGACATTTCCAACTCTTTTAGCAACAAAAATAGTTTTATTTTCATGCTTATCAGTGATAGAAGAAGAGTCACTTTCAAAAACAACCTTTTTCCCATTATCACACAATTGATTAATACTAAGCATATTGAATTTTAAACCACCAATTAAAAGAACATCATTAATAAAAGAAGAAGAATTATTACCAATGTTGCCTATACCAATGATTCTTCCCTTCTTCTCATCTCTAAAGGTGACGAAGCCACTTTCGGTTTCTTTAAGCTCACTAATGAGATATGTGTTCCCGGTCATATGCCTTAAGCAACCACTATCCAAATACCACTTAGTTGAGCTTGATTTGGGTTCCTACAAAAGAAGAAGTAGAAATGACTTTTGGTACCCATATCTTTTTGGGTCTATGAACGTTAGTTGAGTTTTCTTTTATTTTCCAAACCTTTTTTATTCCCCTTTCAACTTTTCTTTTTATAAAGCATTTTGTGGCTTTATGACCACTCTTTTCACAATAAGTACAACTAAGGTGTGAAAGGGATGAGGAGGCTTTTACAAAGCGTGTTTGTTTAGAAAATTTATTGGAATGATTATATCCAATACCATTTTGTCAAAAGGTGATCTTTGAGAGCCAAGAAGTTTCTCAAAGTTTTCGTTTCCTTTCGTGAACTTTTCAACACATAGAGTGAAATCACTCACCTTTTCCTTTAAGACTTCATAATCAATCAAACATTTTTCAAGAGAGGAAATCTTTTCACAAAGGTTTTTGTTTTCTAAAACAAGTTTTTGAAAGTCATTATTTGAACACTCTTTTTCTTTCTTCAAAACTTCCAAGGATTCAAAAATAGCTTTATTTTCACAAATGAGTCTTGAATTCTCATCTAACAAAAATTGAGTTTTGCTTTTCAAATCTTTGTTTCGTTTAGTAATCTTTTTGCACTCATCATACATTTTGATAAGCATTAAACTAGGATCAACATCACAATATCATCAAGGATACTAGAAGAGTTAGATGGTGAAGATTGTACCTCATTTTCTAGTACCATGAAGCATAGGTTGGCATTTTCTTCTCCTTCACTTTTGCTTGAGTCTTGATCCCAAGTTCCTATTAGGCCATTGCCTTTCTTCTTCTTCTTTAATGCCTCAAGCTTAGCTTCTAAAGCTCCTTTTTCTTTTTCAATGGCTTTGGGACAATCGGCTACAAGATGATCAGTGCTATTGCATTCAAAGCACCTAGCCTTGAAGAGTGATGAACATTGTCTTCCTTTGTCTTCATCTTCCATTTCATTCAACCTTTTTATTTTCATTTCATAGGTGAGTAGTGATCCTATGAGTTCTTCAATAGGAAGTAGTCTCAAATTTTTTGATTCTTCAATAGCAAGTGTTTTTGGTTGCCATGCTTTCCGAAGTGCGTCAAGAATCTTTCTATTCACTTCTCCTCTTGAGTACTCTTTCCCATATACCTTTAGGCCAATTGTGATGTTGGTGAACCTTATGAACTTGTCACTAATGCTTTCATTTTGTTTCATCATGAATAGCTCATAGTCTTTCACCAACGTGGCCAACTTTGACTCCTTTACTTGATTGGTGCCTTCGTGATTTACTTCAAGTAACTTTCACATTTCATGAGCCGAATCGCATCCGCTCACTCTATTATATTCATTTGCGTCCAAGGCACAACTAAGTATATTCATAGCTTGAAAGTTTAGAGTCATCTTCCTTGAGTCGAGCTCATTAAATTCTTCAACCTTCTTGACTACTTCATCCTTTTTGGGAATGTAAGGACCTTTCTCTACAATGCTCCACAAATTAAAGTTAATAGAACAAATATATTTTTTAATTCTAGATTTCCAAAATGTATAGTTTGTTCCATTGAAAAGAGGAGGTCTATTTGTAGAAGAGCCTTCTACCTAGGGTAGGTTTGAGATACTAGCCATATTGAAAAGGATCTTTTGCTTCTTAGTATGTTAAGCCTTAAAAAGAAGACCCGCTCTAATATCAATTGAAAAACCTTGGGGCTGAATAAGGTTTTTGGCTTAATTTTGAAAATTCTTTGGTGTAATTAAAAGATAAACCTCCAATTTTGTTTGAGAAAGAATTCTAAAACACTTTTTAATAAAATTCCCAACCAAACAAAATCTTGTAGTTATGATAATCAAGCAAGAAACATAGAATGAAGAGGCACAACAGTTTATAGTGGTTCACTCTCTCAAAGAGCTACATCCACTACCTTGAGTCAACACAAAAGGATTTTCCAAATCCACTATAATCACAAACACAACAATTACAATTTTGAGGCTCACCCGTCAAGGGTTTTTCAAGCAACCTCAATTACCAACAAAAGACAGTCAAAGGATAACCCAAGGGGTTTTTCAACACAAACCTTTGATATTAATAAGAGAAAGAGGTAAGTTATGAACAATGTTACCAATGTGAGCTTGAGAATAGAAGATACAACTCAATGGAATATTTCAACATGCTCCTCTTTACTTCTTCTTTGATGAAGATCAACAATGAAGCTCAGGAAGATTTTTTTTGTGAGATAAAAAAAGTGTTTGAAGGATTGTACTTTGAAGCTCTTTAAAAGTCTTAAATGATCTCAGTAAATATTTCACCAAACTTCTTACTTTTTGGTTGATCAAAAAGCACTATAACTTAATCTTTGCCTTCAATAGGACTTGAGGATTCACCATCCTCAAGCAACCTTAACTATATCTAAGACCTCTTGAATCCATGATGAATAATCTTTCCCCTACAAGCTAATTCAACATTGGGATTGGCTACCAAACATCTAATTATTAGACTCTTATAGAGAAGACTTTAACTAAATGACAATCCATAAGAATGTGAGTGTCAGACGAAGTAGGAATTTAGATGATCAATTAGATTTCCATAGATCTTCAATATCTATGAACATCGATTGAGCACTCACTAAAGAAGAGAACCCTTAAAAAACTTTGCTAAAAAAGGTTGAAGAACTCTAGAACACTAAAGAGAAACTCTTTCAATTTCATTCAATTCATCATTCATAATCTACTTACAAAAGAAGCATAATGGGGTATTTAAAGAAAAATCCTAACTCCTCTTCTAAACCTAATGAGTGTTTAAAGGATCTAATTAACCTTTAATAAAGTCCATTACAAGACTAGGAAATAAGGAAATAAAAAATTAGACTAAAAATAACAAAATGGCCAATTGATATTGTCACTTCCATTTTGGGAAGAGAGCTACCGTTGTTAGTGGGTCACTCTATCTTCCAAACAGTAGGCTTTGTTTTAGCCTCACGCTTGTGTGATTTTGCATCTCATTGGTTATCAGCTTTCTTTTACCTTGAAAATGTTAACAGTGTCTCTTAGTGTCTTAAATAAGTTGTGTATATTTTCTTAACTTTCCAATGCATCTTGAATAACGTCAATTGGACTCCTATAACTCAAGTTATAGTCATTTTACCAGAATATGTCATCTTGTAATCGAAGGCAGAATGTCCTACTTAAGACTAGTCATAGGATATCAAAATGAGCTCATCTTGGATTGATCTATACGATTCTAGAAACCTTAAGAAGTTTTCTACAATCTTTATCACCTATTTATTTGAAGACTTTTAAAGCCCCAAAATGGAGTTTTTCCAAAACTGGTCAAGAAATTCAAGTTTGTCTCCATTTCAACCATGCTTCTAAATCCAATTCTTGGATTTGAATCTTCCAAGAATCAATGCATATCTGTGGTCATATCACAGATAGAAAACCCATTAATGAGAACAGAGAAACAAACAAAACGACTGCAACGGATGTTAAGAGAAACTAAACTTTAAGGGAAATGCATGGCATTCAATACAGATTCTAAAAAAAATTCACTCTACTCTATCAAAAGCTTTTCTTAAGTCTAATTTGAGAACAAAATAACTAGAACCATTTATTTTACCATGCTTCATAGAATGGAAATCTTCAAATGACACAATGAGATTATCAGTAATGAGTCTTGTAGGCCAATTGGGCCTTTGTTCACACATTTTTCCTTCTTTTTCGTTTTCAGCCCATGTTTTTGTACCCTATGATGAGTTGTACTGAGCCTCACAACTCAAATGGGATGAGTATACTTTTAAACTAAGATACCTGGCAGGCCAGGCTGGTAAACAACCCAATCTTCTTTATTGTGTCTTTCCTAGGTGACTTGGCTATTGGTCTTTTGAATGAGTCTTCTAGGTCCTTGGCTGTTCTGTTTTGAACGATCCTTCCAGATGACTATTCAATTTTGAATGAGTCTACCTTAAGAACTGTATAAATACTCTCATCCTTCCTATTGCTGATAGATAAGGTGAGTAATAACTCTTTGTGAAGGTTACGTTCTTTTCTCTCTTCTTCTTCTTCTTTGCAGTTTCTTATTCATCTATTACTGTTTGTTCTCTGTGAATTCTTCTATTGCTGCCCCGGTTAGTTGCCAATCTTGGTTGACTCTGTGCTTGGGCGGCTTGTGAAGGAGAGAACCGAGAGTGAGAGATTAGATTGTTATTGTGTGAGGCTCATCTATTGTTCTGAGGGTTTGATCGAGATTCTAACTTATAAAGCAAAACTGGTCGTCCGGTTTTGCTCTTCCGTATCCGTTTTCGGCGTCCGAATATCTCTGTTCCCCTCTTTCACAAAAATTGGTTGTCTGGTTTTTCTGTGTTGGTTGTCTGGTTTTTAAGCTGGTCGTCCGATTCTTTCTTTTGCTGGCAAAAATCGAACATCCGATTTTTTGCTTACTCATTTGATTTTGTAGTCTGATTTTTGCAGGTTCCTTGGATTGAATAAGATTAGGTAGTCCGTTTTTTGGACACCTCATCCGATTTTGAAGGGCTATTTTTAAGAGTTGTTATCCAGTTCCATCATCCGGTTATTTGTAATAGATTAGAATTTTTATATTCTTTTCTTCCGCTGCTTTTGTAATAGTTTTGTAGAGGTTTTGTTTATGTTATAGTGCTGATCACCAAGTTACTTTCCTCAACAGTGGTATCAGAGCCAGAAGGAGATTTAATCTTTCTGGTGTCTGGTGTCTGTTACATTCCTCCGTCGACACAGACATCATCTGAAACCTTCCAGGTTGCTTTCCAAACTCAAGGAAACTGTTGAGTTCTGTGAATCTAGCAATGTCACTATTACTATTTTTGCTTTCCTTTCATTTAAAGTTTATTGTCTGGATATATACATATTCTGTTATTTATATCTCTGATTTTGGACCAAATTTTTGTGATTTCTATGTTTCCCTAAAAAATCAAAACCCAAGCCAGGCTTGAGTGTTATGGAGACTCCAAGCATCTGTACCTTAGTGTTTTTCTTGTTTGATAGCGAAAGTTTTTCTTTTATTGTCCGTGACCATTGAGGGCTGTTGCTCATCCTGTGATTATTTATACTATTTCTCTATTGATCATTTGTTTTGTGGTTGTCGCTCAGTCTTTACTATCTGATTGATCTATTTTGAGTTTATTATCTGAATATTGCCTGTTTTTCTAGCTGTATTATTTTTCCGGGCTGTCTTTGTGACAAAAATGTTTTCTTAAATATTTTATTTTTCGTGCATTAATCTTATTTGTCACTGTTTAACATGTCTGTTTCAAAATGAGAAATAGACAAGTTCGATGGCAAATCTGATTTTGTAATTTCGCGCAGAAAAATGAAAGTTATTTTAGTCCAAAATAAAACTGCCCCTGCTATTTGTACTCCTGACAAGTATTCGAAATCTTGAACAGGAGAAATACTAGTTGAAAAACTTGGTGTTGCACATAGCTGTCTCACCTTGCATTTGAAAGATAATGTTTTTAAAAAAATAAATGAAACAGACAATGCTTATGAAATCTGGACAAAACTTGAAAAACTTTTTTGGGAAAGTCTTTACCAAACAAAATCTATTTAAAGAACAACTCTTTGGCTTCAAAATGTGCGGGTCAAAATCCCTTTCTGAAAACATGAATGATTTAAACAAAATTGTTTTAGAGCTCCAAAATGTTGGAGAAAACATTTCTGATGAAAACATTGCTGTTATTTTGTTGAATGCTTTACGTGAGTCATTTAATGATGCGAAATCTGCTATCAAGTACGACAGAGATAACTTGACTCTTTCTGATGTGAAAAATGCTTTGAAATCAAAAGATTTAGATTTGCGAAAATAAAATAAAACAAACGGAGAGAATCTTTTTGTGCGAGGGAGGGTTGACCGGAGAGAACCTTCTAGACACCTCTCTAAAAGTAAAAGAAGTTCTAAATCTTGAGATAAGAATAGAGTGAAATGTTTTTATTATGGGAAAATTGGTCATATGAAAAATCAATGTTTTAAACGAATCAAAGATGAAAAATTACGTAAACAAGGTAATGGGAAGGATAAAACTGATAAAATACACGATTTTGAACTTGATGGTAATTCTATGCTTTCTAAAGTTTTATGTGTTTCCCCTTCCCCATTTACCTCTGATAAGTGGATTCTTGATTCTGGTTGCACTTTTCATATGACACCCAACAAGCATTAGTTTTCTTATTTTAAACTACTTGATCATGGAAAAGTTTTTATGGGAAATAATCAGGTTTGTGATGTCAAGGGAATTGGAAATGTTTTTATAAAAATGCATGATGGTATGACTAGAAAATTAACCGAGGTGTGGTATGTGTTTGATCCTAGGCGGAATTTAATCTCCCTTGGTGTTTTTGAAATAAATGGCTATTCTTATAAATCTGAAACTGGGATCTTTCGAGTTTGTAAAGGATCCCTAGTCATGCTCAAAGGTTTTAAGAAAGATGGTTTGTACACCCTTACTTGGAAAAACCATTGTGACTCTTCTGCATTATTTTCTAAAACTGTTCTTGAAAAGACTATGTTGTGGCATTGACGAATTGGCCACATTAGTGAAAAAGGTTTGCATTATTTACACAAACAAAATCTTTTAAACGGTGATAAAATCACTTCTTTAGATTTTTGTGATCATTGTGTTCTTGGCAAACAACACAAACTCAATTTTTCTGTGGGCACATACAAATCCACTGTTGTTCTTGATTATGTGCACTATGATCTTTGGGGTCCTGGAAAGGTACCCACTTTTTGTGGCAACGTTTATTTCTTTTCTATTGTTGATGATTTTTCTTGGCATGTTTGGGTGTTTCTTTTAAAAACCAAAGGTCAAACTTTTCAAAAGGTTAATGACTGGAAAAGTTTTACCAAAAATTGAATCGGAAATAAACTAAAGGTTTTAAGAACAGATAACGGTTTCCAAAAATTGAACCGGAAATAAATTAAAGGTTTTAAGAACAGATAACGGTTTGAAATTTTGTAACAGGAAATTTCATGATTTGTGTACTTTGCATGGTATTGTTCATCATAGAACTGTTAGGCACAACCCACAACAAAACAGGATAGCTGAGAGGATGAACCGAACCATTATGGATAAAATTAGGTCTTTTAGTATCAACTAGGGTTCCTAAACCTTTTTGGGGAGAGGTTATTAGTACAACAGTTTACCTTATAAATAGGTCTCCTTCCACTGCCATAAACTTTAAAACTCCCATAGAATTGTGGACCGGCCAATCACTAAACTTTTCACCATAGAGTGTTTTGGTGTGCTGCTTTTGCACATCAAAAGGAAGGGAAGTTAGACCCTAGGTCTAAGAAGGGAGTGTTTATAGGCTATCCTAATGGGGTAAAGGGTTACAGAGTGTGGCTTAAGGGTGAACTGGGTGTGCGGGTAGTTATGAGTAGAGACGTAATCTTTAACAAATTAGATATGCCTTGTCTTAGAACTGAAACCAAACCCAAGAGTTCTACCGGTATACCCATAGTTGAGAACATTCTTGTGGAGATGGAGGACACCTCTGAACCTTCTCAAGAGTACACACTAGAACCCCGAACTAGAACCTGAAACATTAGAACCTAATGAGGAGTCTGCCAACTAGTGTTCCTGAACACGATGAGCCCGATCTAGGTAATTTTGATGAAGATAAGGATCATCCAAAGGCACAAGCACAAGCCCTAGAGATTACCAACTATCGAGGGATAAGGTTAGAAGGGTGTCAAGGGAACCTTCTAGGTATAGGTTTTCATACATCATTTATTATGCTTTGCTGCTGCATCTTTTGTTGAAGAGAAAGAACATGTTTGTTTTTCTGACGTTTTAAAGAGTTCTAATCGCTCTTTGTAGATGCATGCTATGAATGAAGAAATGTCTTCTTTGCATAAGAACAAAACTTGGGTGCTTGTTTCTAAACACCTAAACAAAAATTGATTGATTGTAAATAGACTTTCAAAGTTAAAGAACCTGAATCTATTAAGGAACCTCCAATGTTCCAGGCTAGATTGGTTGCAAAAGGTTTTTCTCAAGTTGAAGGTATTGATTTATATGAGATCTTTTATCCTGTTGTTATATACAAAACTATTAGAATTATGCTTGCTATTGTTACCTTCTTTGATCTTTAGCTTAAACAGTTAGATGTTAAAACTGCCTTTTTGCATGGTGAACTTGATGAAACCATTTACATACGCCAACCACCTGGTTTTAAGGTGAAAAGTAAGGAGCATATGCCTTGTCTTTAGAAGAAGTCCTTGTATGGGCTTAAACAATCACCTAGACAGTGGTATAAGAGGTTTGACTCTTTTATCCTTAAAACTGGTTTTGTTAAAAGTAATTATGATAGTTGCTTATATTTTTCTAGTGATACTGTTGATAATCCCATCTATTTGCTTCTTTTTGTTGATGATATGCTTATTGCCTACAAGCATATAGATAAGATTATGCATTTGAAATCTATGTTGAAATCAGGGTTAAAGCTGATCGTTCTTTGTTTATATCCCAGAAATCCTTCTTGCGGAAAATTATTTCAAAATTTTCTATACATTTATGTAAGCATGTTTGTACCCCTCTTGCAAATCATTTTTAGCTTTCTTCTGTTGGACTCCATAGGCAAAAACAAAATAAAATAAAACTACGGAAATCCACCAACAGGATCTGCACATACTAGAAAAACCGATTGGATAGAAATTACCTCAATGTTTTGATTGTTCGTTATGGAGGCGCTGCTTTGTACGCTTCGCCCTCTACTGGTATCCACGCGATGAACTCCTCTGCAAGCGATCGGGATGCTAGTCCCTTCTGTGTTCTGAAAACTGTTCAGAACTGATCCTGACTATCTGGTAATCGGTCGTATTTCGGAGAGAGGAGGCTAGATACTATATCGCCGTTCTAGGGTTTAGGGTTTTGTTTTTCTTTAATCAGATAAAGGACGGCCACCAAGAAAAGGTTAACATAACCTTTTATAGCTATCAATATCAAAACCCTAACTGTCATCTAATGACAGTTTAATCTCATCCGTCTATTCCTATAATCATCCAACGGTTGGATGAGTAATATTAAGTAATTAATTTCATTTATTCGATTAAATAAATTTAATTACTTATTAACTTACCAGAAAATACAATATGGAATCTGATTCCCCTTTTATATACGATCAACGAATCTGGACACAATCTAGATTCATTGAACGTGGACATTATGCTCACAAGATCGTCTATGTGTGTGACCCTGTAGGTTAACTTAACGTTGGCAGTGAATGAAAAATGTCCTAGACATTTATTCACAAAACATAAGCGGCCTCTAGCAAGACATTATGCTTACCCAAGTTAAGTAAATGTAATAATAACCTATCATCAGATTTAATATTTAGTTCGTTTGTCACACGTATCCTAATTAAGTATAAGGCATGGACCAAATCATCCTTATAAAACTTAATTAACTATTTGCTTGATCACCAGGCGGACTGTTCCAACAAATAATATTAATAACACCTTATTAATACTTATTTGAGCATGGCCATGCATATTTTCCAGTCTTCCTTATCAAGGGGCCCATAGATATCTCTCTCTAAAAAGAGAGGGACAAATCCCTTTCACTATCTCCAATATTCAAGCCATGACAAGAAAATAAGCCAACCAATAGTCATAATGATCACCTAATTAAAAGTGATGTTTGACTATGGCAAAACATATTTTCTCCCTATGCAAGAAACATTAGTTCAAAGGACACAAAATATAAAACTGAGAAGAAATACTTATAACTTAAACCCATGCAATATTTCTTCTTCACTTTGGGTCATGTCCAATACAATATTCTCAATATGTATTTATGAATTGACTTTATATCTCATATTCATGATCAGTAAAACTTGACCATCAATCAACTTCACACTAGTTTACAAGATGTAATAAACTAGGGACAAATAAGAATAGTATTTTATTAGCTATAAGGGTTTTACTATCAAGTCACATACTTGATGACCAAGAGCATAAAATACAATTCAAAAAATACATGCTTCATAAATCATAAATGTGAGTCAATTGGACTTAGGGCATATACTAACATCTTCTAAAACTCGTCCCAAAACTGAAAATGAGAAGAAAGGTATGGCTAACATCCCTTATAGAATGGCTATAGGATATGTCATGTATTCCATGATTTCCACTCGTCCTGATATTACTTATTCCATAAGCCTTTTGAGTCGTTTTATGTCTAACATATGTAGAGATCATTGGGCCGCCCTTAACTGGCTATTGAGGTACATTAATGGGACTCTTGATAGAGGCTTGCATTATCATAACCGGCCTGAACAATTTGATTTGTTGGTTATGTTGACTTTGATTTTGCAGGTGATAGAAAGGTAGAAAGTCTACAACTTCTTATTTCTTTACCCTTATTGGTAACTGTGTTTCTTGGAAATCACAGCTGCACCTTGTAGTTGCTCTTTCGACTACGGAAAAAATTAAAGAAGCCATTTGCCTTCAGGGTCTTTTATCTAAACTGCATCTTTTACATTCTAAAGCTGTTATATTTACTGATAGTTAGAGTTGTCTTTATTTGCGTAAAAATCCTGTTTATCATGAAAGGACTAAACATATAGATGTTAACTATCATTTCATACTTGAGAAGGTTTCAAATGGTATTGTTAATATAGACAAAATTAGTACTAAAAATAATCCTGCTAATTTTTATACTAAAATTGTGACAACTGACAAGTTTATTTTGTGTGAGACCTTCTACATATTGATGCAGGTTGATTGTTTTAGCTAGAAAGTTGACAAAAATGTGTTCAAGGTGGAGCTTGTAGGCCAGTTAGGCCTTTGTTCACACATTTTTCCTTCTTTTTTGTTTTCAGCCCATGTTCTTGTACCATATAATGAGTTGGATTGAGCCTCACAATCCAAATAGGATTACTTTATCTTTAACCCAACATGTCGGGCAGACTGGGATGGTAAAAGCCCAATCTTCTTTACTGTGTCTTCCCTAGGTGACTTGGTTGTTGGTCTTCTGAATGAGTCTTCCAGGTTCTTGATTGTTTTGGTTTGAACAATCCTTCTAGATGACTATTCTGTTCTGAATGAGTCTACTTTAGGAACTCTATAAATACTTTCATCCTTCCTATTGCTGATAGATGAGGCGGCTAATAACTCTGTGTGAAGCTTACATTCTTTTCTCTCTTCTTCTTCTTCTCTGCAGTTTCTTATTCCTCTGTTACTGCCTATTCTCTATAAATTCTTCTATTGCTGCCGCCGTTAGTCGCCATTTTTGGTTGACTGCGTGCTTGGGTGACTTGTGAAGAAGAGAATCGAGAGTGAGAGATTAGATTGTTATTATGTGAGACTCATCCATTATTTTGAGGGTTTGATCGAGATTCTGACTTGTACAGCAAAATCGATTTTCCTCTCCCTCATCCGTTTTTTGTGTCTGAATAACTCTGTTCCCCTCTTTCACAGAAATCGATCGTCCGATTTTTTGTATTGGTCGTCCGCTTTTGAAAATAGACTCTGGTTTTTAAGTTGGTTATCCGATTCTTTCTTTGACTGGCAAAAATTAGACGTCTAGCTTTTCCTACTTATCTAATTTTGTAGTCCGATTTTTGCACGTACCTTGGATTGAAGAAGAATAGGTAGTCTTTTTTTCGGACACCTCATCCGATTTTGAAGGGCCACTTTTAAGGGTTGTTATTGGTTTCATCATCCAGTTATTTGTAATATATTAGAATTTTTATATTCTATTCTTCTGCTGCTTTGTAATAGTTTTGTAGAGGTTTTGTTTGTGTTTAAGTACTGATCACCAGGTTACTTTCCTCAACAGTCTCTTTTCTACAAAAGCACATTAGCTATTATGAATGACACAATGCATAATAGGTTTAAGTCTGTTAACATTAGCCTTTGAGACAAGTTTATATATGACATTGCAAAGCCTATCGGTCTATAATCTTTTGCCAAAGTAGGGGATTTGACATTTGGGATTAAAGCAATGTTAGTATCATTTATCGCACTAATATCCTTACTATTTTATAAGATCCCAAGGGCTATACTGATTACCTTAGGACCCAATGCATTCCAATACTTATGCAAGAAGCAAGTTTGTAATCCATCAGGCCTGGGTGTTTTTCTTCCTTTCATCTCCTTCAGGGCTTTCACAGCAACATTTATGTACTGTCCCTCCAAAGAGTGGATTTCATCTTCATTCAAGACCTTGTCAATCATACCATCCTACAAAACACAAATAGAATTGTTAGAGGTGTAAATAGTTTAAAAATAGTGAAGAATAGTATTTTTAATCCCAGTTGGGTCAATGACATTAGTTCATTAGAATCTGTGATTGAGAAAATGCAGTTACGCTTATGCTTCTATGACGTTTTCTAATGGAAGTAAGCAATGTTTCTATCTCCTTTCATTAGCCAGTCTACCCTGGATCATGTTTTCCAATACTCCTCTTCTAGGGAGAGCAACTTTTCTAATTCATATTCCAATTTGGTCTCCTCATGAACCAACCAATCTGGTTGTCTTTAGAGCATCTAGTTTTTGTCTCACTCTTTTAATGTTAAAAGTGAGATTACCATGCTTTTTCTTACTCCATTCCAAGAGATCAAGAATATAGCAAAATTTAATTGGACTACATCTGCTAAAGGGGAGGGATCAGCCAACCAATGTTTATCAAAAAATTTAAAACATTCCTCATCTTTAATCTATTGTGGCTCAAAGCATTTTGGCCTAACTTTACTGGGTTCACAAGAGTTAGAGACAGAGGATAGTTGAATAAAAAGTGCAAGATAGAATGCCCCGGAGAGATGTTATGGACTGTACAAAAAGGGAAAATCTGAGAAAATGATGTAGAGACAAGACCTCAATCTAAGCGAGCAAGCACATAATCGTTTGAAGTCTTTTGCCCTTTCCATGTAAACTTTGGACCCTCATATCCTAAGTCAAACGGCCCCGTATCCGGAAAAACATCCTCAAAATTATCAATCTGCTAAGTATTTCTGTCTCTACCTATTTTTTCATCAGGAAAAAGGATTTCATTAGAATCTCTTGCAACAAGCCAATGCAAAATAGACAAAAAATATAGAAGCCTTAAAAGATCCCAAGAGTGTTTTTTAAGATCAATCTTGGGGTTACCATAGAACCCTATAAAACAAAAAGTAAAAGAATTAACTAGAAATAGAAACATCAATATGACGAACAGAATAACAAGCAAAGAAAAGCACAGTTTCAATATTCCGAAAAATACCAAGGCCACCCGAGAGGCCTACTCTATCTATAAAAAAAACCACAATCGAACCCTAAAGAAACTCTAATATTATCCATTTTATTTTTGAGATACTTAGTTTCAAAAAGAAAAAAACAAAATGTTTTGCAGCCTAAATAAGACTGTGAAGAGTTCACATTGCTTGAGGACTGTTAAGTCCTTAGAAATTCCAACATAGTAAATTCATTGAGCTCCGCGGGGCTGATCATCATCAGCCACTACTACTGGTAAAGAAGGAGATGAAGCCCTATTAGGCTTGGAAAGCTTCAAGGATTTGTTTGAATCTTCAAGTAACACAAGTGAATCAGGGGAACCCCTCATGAGAAAAAGTGGAGCAGTCATCATATTTCCAATAGAAGCAAGGGTTGCCTAGGCATTTAAACTATGGAGGCTCCTATTTGGCAAGCTTGTTGTTTTATTGTTAAGAATTTCTTGATCGGCCTTGTAGGGTGATCAATTACATTTGTTAGTGCAAGAGTTTCCTAAGCTGGTAGAAGAGAACTTGGAATTATACCTACATTGGGGCTAGGGGACTTGTTTTTCAATAAATCACCAAAACATAAGCTAGAAAATAAAGCAAAAAATAAAAAACAAGATCATATTTGGTAGAATTATATTTCATGTAATCCCAAATAGAAGGAATCCAACCTACAGCAACATGAATAGCTAAGTCTATGGAATAATATCCGCATTAGAAGGAAAAGAAAAATAACAAAACAAATCTGGAGGCAAGCCTTCAATTAAATCTTGGTCTAAAGGATAGATTGAACTATCTTCTTTACCAAAATGCAAAAGATCATATCCAAGAGTGATGTGGAATGATCTTCAAGAGCATAAAATTTCGTCCAAGAAGTGAGGGAGAGAACAAACAAAACAAGTGTAATAAGTAGAAGAGAGAAAGTGCCTTTGAAAGGACTTGAAAATGTTAAACTTCAAGCAACCTTGGATATATTAAATCCCAGACCTCAAGAAGGTTTAAACAAAATATTTTCTTCAAAGTTCAAGAAATCTAAGGTATTTTGAATCTTAGACCTCAATAAAACAAGAAGAAGATATCAAGACTAGTTTTCTACAAGAGTGTAGTAACTAGTATGAAGGAATTTTGATGATCAACCTTGAAGCTCTTGGAACTTTAAACAATCCTTCAAAGTGATTTTTCTTTCAAGGAAGTTCACCCTTGAAGAAGATAGAAAAACTAAGCTAAGAACTAAGAATACTAAGAGAAGAACCTTTGTCTAGAAAAATTTCTTGATTAGCTTTTTCAAAATGGAAGACTACATATTTATACACACTTGAGGGAGAAAATAGGAATTTTTCCCTCTAATATTTTCAGCCCAAAGGATAGATATAACCTGTACATACACTTGATAAGACAATAGAGGTGTTTTAATTGCATTTGGACTATTCTAGAGCACTAGTCAACACATTGCCAAAAATAGGAGGAAGTTTTTCAGCTTGGGTAAAAGGGTTTCCAACCATCTACCAGGGTGAATTTTCAATTTCTAACTTATTCAAAAACTTAGGATATTACCCCATAAAGTCTTGAAATCAAAATGTAAGCCCCATAAAGTCTTGGACATCAAAATTTAAGCCTTGAAACTTCTCTTGCTGAATTTGATCCTTGTGACTCTTTAGTTGTTTTGCCTTGGCTCTTGTCACAACTCTTTGATGTGCTTGCATGTCTTACCGGTTCACATCATCCTCCCCCTTTTGAAAAGGATTCATCCTCGAATCTCCATCACCTATATCAAATAAAGAGAGATCGGAAACATTAAATGTGGCACTAACATTATAATGTCCCCGAAGATCAACTTTATAGGCATTGTCATTAATTTTCTTAAGGATTTGAAATGACCCATCTCCCCTATCATCAAGTTTAGACTTTCTTTGTTGGGGAAATCTTTCCTTTCTAAAATGCACCCAAACCCAATCACCGGATTTGAATACCACTTTTCTTCTTCCCACATTTTTTTCTCTACAAGCTTTTTGTTAGAGTTGACAATGGCTTCATGGACCTTTGTATGAATTTCTTTCACAAAATAAGTCTTCTTGCTTTCATCCTTGCTTAATGCTTGATCTATAGGCAAATGAACCAAATCAAAGGGAGTTAGAGGGTTAAAACCATAAAAAACTTGAAATGGAGAATGAGAAGTAGTAGAGTGAGGTGCCCTATTATAAGCAAATTCAATGTGTGGCAAACACTCCTCCCATTGCCTCAATTTCTTCTTCAAAATAGCCTTAGAAGTTGGCCAATTGTTCTATTTACCACTTCGATTTGTCCATCCGTTTGTGGATGGCAAGCTGTAGAATAAAGCAAGTTAGTACCAAGCTTCTTCCAAAGAACTCTTCAAAAATGGTTCAAGAATTTGGTATCCCTATCTTACACAATAGACCATGGAATTCCATGGAATCTAACTATCCAAGTAAAGAACAAGCTAGCTACATGACTAGCATCATCTGATTTCCTACAAGGAATAAAGTGTGCCACTTTAGAGAACCTATCCACAATAACAAAAATAGAATCCATACCTCTAGAGGTCCTAGGTAAACCAAGAATAAAATCCATAGAAATATCAACCCAAGGTTCTTTAGGAACTTCTAATGATATGTAAAGTCCATGTGGAAGAGTTCTAGTTTTAGCTTTCTTGCATTCAATACAACTTCCTACAAATCTTTCTACATCTCCTTTTAAATGTGGCCAAAAAATATATTCATGAAGAATTTCATAGGTTTTAGTGACACCAAAATGTCTCATTAAACCCCCATAATATGCTTCTTTGACAAGTAGAATTCTAGTAGAACAAGATGGTATGCACAATCTACCTTCACAATAAAGAAATCCTTCATGCAAAAAATATTTTCTAAAAGGTGCTAACAAGCATTTCTCAAAAATTTCCTTAAAGTCATGATCACTAGAATACATTTCTTTAAGCATTTCAAAACCCAAAATTTTTGTTTGAAGGGGGATAAGAGAGTATACCTTCTACATAGAGCATCGGCCACCACATTCTCCTTACCTTTCTTGTAACGGATACATATGAAAATGTTTCAATGAACTCCATCCATCTTGCATGTCACTTATTGAGTTTATGTTGGCCCTTGAGAAACTTAAAAGCCTCATGATCGGTGTACACAACAAACTCCTTTGGCCATAGGTAGTGTTGCCAATGCTTTAATGTTCTTATTAAAGAATAAAGCTCCTTGTCATAAGTTGAGTATCTCATGGCTGCCCCATTAAGTTTTTCACTAAAATAGGCAAGGGCTTTCCATCTTGCTTAAGTACACTACCTATACCAATGCCAGATGCATCACACTCCACCTCAAAAGTTTTCTCAGAGTTTGGTAGTGACAAAAGGGGTGCACTATACAACTTTTCCGTCAACAATTGAAATGCTTGTTCTTACTTTGTTTCCCACTTAAATCCTTCGGTTTTCTTGATCACATCGGTCAAAGGGCTAGCAAGTGTGCTGAAATTTTTGATGAACCGCCTATAGAAATTTGCTAGGCCATGGAAACTCCTCACTTATGATGCGTTTCTTGGTGTTCGCCATTCCTTAATTGTTTGGACCTTACCTTCATCTACTTGAAGTCCTTGTGAGCTCACCACATAACCTAGAAATGTAACTTTCTCCAAACAAAACTAACATTTGTCAAGTTTAGCAAAAAGTTTTTCAATTCTCAAGACATTTAGTACTTCCCTAAGATGTTGAATATGCATTTCATATGTCTTGCTATAGGCCAAAATATCATCAAAGTATACAACAAAAAATTTCCCAATAAAATTCCACAACACATAATTCATTACTCTCATAAATGTACTAGAAGCATCAGTTAATCCAAAGGGCATAACCATCCATTCATACAAACCAAAGTTAGTCTTAAAAGCGGTTTTCCACTCATCCCCTTCTCTCATCCTAATTTGATGGTATCCAGATTTCAAGTCAATTTTAGAGAAAAGATTAGAATCATGTAACTCATCAAGTAAATCATCAAGCCTAGGTATGGGATGCCTATACTTAATAGTAATGGTGTTTATGGCTCTACAATCTATACACATTCTCCATGTACCATCTTTTTTTGGAAGAAGAAAAACCTGAACCGCACAAGGACTCATGGACCCACGTACATACCCTTTTGAAATTAGATCCTCAACTTGCCTTTTTAGCTCCTTAGTCTCTTCCGGTGGACTCCTATATGCCGGTCGGTTTGGCAAGACCGCCCCAGGGACAAAATCGATTTGGTGTTCGATCCCTCTAATTGGTGGAAGACCTCTGGGCATCTCATCGGGAAATACATCTTTGTAATCTTCAATAACCTGCAAAATTTCACTTGAAAAAGAGGGTGAGTGTTCTTTAGATGAAGTAAAAGATTCCCTACAATACAAGAGCAACACCACTTCTTTTCTTTTAATTACTTCAATCACCTCACTAGGTTTTGCAAGGAAACAATTCTGTTATTTCATCTCACTCTCTTTTCTTCGGTCACTCTTTTTCTTTTCACTCTTGTTTTTCATCACTCTTTCTTCACTCTTTTCTTTCTCCTCAACTCTCTTTCCCTGCTCAATTTTTGAGCTCACTTTCGGCCCTCTCTTTCTCCCTCATTTTTTTTTTTTTTTTTTTTGTTCATCTCTCACTTGTTATGGTATAAGAGGATTCATAGTGAATGTTCTTCCATCCTTCACAAAAGAATAAGTATTTTTCTCCCCATTGTGGAGGGACTTTCTATCGAATTGCCAAGGTCTTCCCAAGAGGAGATGGCATGCTTGTATGGGCACCACATCACATAGTATCTCATCTTTGCAAGCTCTCATTTCTATTGGTACCACTACTTGTCTCAATACTCTAATTTCTCTACTATCATTTAGCTAATGGAGTTTGTAGGGTTTATCATGTTTTGTAGTAGGTAGTTTCAACTTCTCAACAAGATAAGCACTAGCCACATTTACACAACTACCACTATCAATGATAAGGTTGGTAATCCTTCCCTCAACTTTACATTTAGAATGGAACATGTTTTCTCTCTGTTCAATCATGTTATCATCAAAAGCTTGAGCACTTAGTGCTCTTATGATAACTACGCTCAAGACATCCTCATCACTTTCTAAAGGATTCAAATCAACATGTACATCATCCTTACCATTTTCTTCACCCTCAACACATTCGCTACTTTCATCCTCCTCCTTCTCAATCCAACCATTCAAATCCTCCCTAAAGATCAAAGCTCTCTTTGTCAGACAACCACTTGCATAGTGTCCTACACCATTACATTTAAAGCACTTTGGAGGGTTAGAAATGATTTTACCTCTCTCTTCCATCTTTGGTTTGGTCGGAGGTTGGAAAGTACCTCTAGGAGCCTCCTTCTTTTTTGGCCATCGCTTGAAGTTGGAAGTAGGTGGTTTTGTTGTTGCAACTTGTCTTTGGTTGGGAAATAAGGATCGCATCATCCCACTTCTTTTCCTTTGTGATTCGATCTTGTTGGCAAGGTGGCACATGTCTTCAGAAGTTGTATGTGGACACAACTCAAGTTGGTTGGCTATCTCCCTATTGAGACCACTAAGGAACCTAGCCATTGAAGCATCCTTGTCTTCTTCAAAGTTCAACCTCAAGATGTAGAGCTCAAGCTCTTTTTTATACTTTTCTACACTTTTTGCACCTTGTTTTAAAGTCATGAGCTTATAATGAAGCTCTCTATAGTAGTGCTTGGGCACAAATCTTTCTCTCATCAAAGCTTTTAACTCTCTCTAAGTATCAACCGGTGGTCTACCACTTCTAACTCTTTGGTTTACTACCCTTTCCCACCAACGTAAAGCATAGCCGGAAAATTCGGCTATTACAAGTCTAGCTTTTAAGAACTCATTACAATTTTTCAACATAAACATGTTTTCTACTTGCCTCTTCCAATCTAAGAAAATGTTAGGGTCATTCTCACCTTTAAAACTAGGGAGCTTCCACTTCATTTGGTCCAAGGTTTGGTCACCTTGGTCTCTTCCACGGTTGGCAATGAATGAAACATGTTCATGATCATCATATAATGGCTCTCCATGCCTAGCTTATGGTCTCGAAACTTCTTCAAAGTGTCTAGGCATGCCTCTTCCTCCAAAACCGTCTCTTCTACCACCGTAAGGAGGTGGATGAAGTTCTTCATCAAAATGTAGAGATTGGTGGAACTCGGTTGTCCTAGAGCAATTAAATGGTCCATTGCTCCTTGGGGTAGTAACATTGAGACTACCATGAGGACTAACCTCCTTTTGTTGATTAGAGAGATTAGTGACATCCCTTCTAATATCCCTCATCTCATCTCTTAGGGATTATAACTCTTGCATTATGAGCCTTAAAGGGTCATCATATTGGGAGTTGCTAGAATCTTCTCCAAAAGGAGTTGGTGCTTGAGCTTGGGTTGACATCTTGGTAGTGTTTACCTCACAAAACTCTCTTGTTCAACTCTCTTTAGCTTTTTTTGAGGATATGCTCACAACTCTTGCCTTTTTATAAAGGTTCAAGTCTCAAAGAGTTCTATGAGTTCTTAAAAAAAGATTTAACACCTCTACTCAAATTTAAAACAAACAAAATAAAAAAAAAATCACAAACAAAAACTAGTTGAGAAATATGAGAAGCAAGGAAAATGATATTGAGTCATCTATTCATTTTAAGGAAGTTCAACAACATTTCCAAGAGCATTTGAGTCAATAATGGTAGATTGACCAAATGAAGAAATAAGTACTGAAAAAGGAAATAAATTCGACCACAAATACAAACACGAAGCTAGGACACTTCAAGAACACAAAAGAATACACAACAAAAGTTTCCAGTAAGCATAGTAGATGACATACTCGGCTTGTTTTGAAAATGGATATTGAACCACAAGTATAAATTGAATGAAGTTTGTCTAGAAAGAATCCTCACTCAAAATTCTTGAGTTTAGGCTCAAGAATCAAAGAAAAATGATTAGTAAAAGAGAAGATATGCTCAGATCATTTCAGTACTTTTTATCTACGGAAAAGCCAGGTACACATTCAAGTTTTGACTATTTTGAGATACCAAATGAAGTCCAAATTAGATGAGACTTGTTTCATTTGTTTTCCAGGTCAATGTAGTATAACTTCTTTTAAAAATATTGCAAAGTTCTAGTCATATTCTAGGTCATTCAAGCATTCAATTTTTGTGATGCCATTTTCCAGCAATCTGTCTCTTTTCTCTTTTTTTTTGTCTTGTATTTTTTTTTTTTTTTGATATCTCAAAAATACTACTTGAAGGTGGCTCTGATACCAAATGATGTGGAATGATCTTCAAGAGCATAAAATTTTGTCCAAGGAGTGAGGGAGAGAACAAATAAAACAAGTGTAATAAGTAGAAAAGAGAAAGTGTCTTTGAAAGGACTTGAAAATGTTAAACTTCAAGCAACCTTGGATATGTTAAATCCCAGACCTCAAGAAGGTTTAAACAAAACCTTTTCTTCAAAGTTCAAGCAACCTAAGATATTTTGAACCTTAGACCTCAATGAAACAAGAAGAAGGCCTCAAGACTAGTTTTCTACAAGAGTGTAGTACTAGTATGAAGGAATTTTGATGATCAACCTGAAGCTCTTGGAACTTTCAACAATTCTTCAAAGTGATTTTTCTTTCAAGGAAGTTCATCCTTGAAGAAGGTAGAAAAACTATGCTAAGAATTAAAAATACTAAGAGAAGAACATTTGTCTTGAAAATTTTCTTGATTAGCTTCTTCAAAATGGAAGACTACATATTTATACACACTTGAGGGAGAAAATAGGAATTTTTCCCTCTCATATTTTCAGCCCAAAGGATAGATATAACCTATACATACACTTGATAAGACAATAGAGGTGTTTTAATTGCATTTGCACTATTCTAAAGTACTAGTTAACACATTGTCAACAATAGGAGGCAATTTTTTAGCTTTGACAAAAGGGCTTCCAACCATCTACCAAGGTGAATTTTCAATTTTTAACTTATTCAAAAATTTAGGATATTGCCCCATAAAGTCTTGGAAATCAAAATGTAAGCCCCATAAAGTCTTGGACATCAAAATTGACATCAAAATTTAAGCCTTGAAACTTCTCTTGCTCAATTTGATCCTTATGACTCTTTAGTTGTTTTGCCTTGGCTCTTGTCACAACTCTTATACGTTCTTGCATGTCTAACTGGTTCACATCAAGGAATAAAAAGAATATGATCATTTCCAATGGAGGAATGAACCATGTTCTTATTAGATAAATTACTAGAAACACAATGCACACTTAGCGGCATGGAATGAGATTCATATTCTAGAGCATGATCCAAATTGAGAATAAAAAATTCAGGATCATTAGAAAAAGTAAGATGATCATTTTGCATATGGGAATCTACAACATTACAACCAAAAGATTTAGGGGTATCGCAACTCACACATTAGAGCTTTATATCAATAGAAAAAACATGTTCAAAATTCTGAACCAAAATGAGAAAAGAGTGCTCAGGTCCATTAACAAAAGTTAGGTGATCCTTTGTCACAGAGAGTAGGGCTATAAACGGGGCGAGTCGTACCCGTACCCGTATGGGTCTATACCCATTTATAACGGATAAGGTTAAAATTTTATACCCGCGAACCCGGACCCGTACCCATACCCATATAGATTCTATTAAATGGGTCTGGGCAGGGTAGGATGATACCCAGACCCGTATACCCGTTATAATAAAATAATATACATTTATATATTGTATTATTTTTATATGTTTTTAATTAATACATACTTTATACATTTATGATATTTGGTGGTTTATTTTCTTAGTTTAAAAGAGGAGAAATTTTCTTCATAGTTGAGAGAAGAGAAATTTTCTTCAAGATTTCTTCTTCTTCGAGACATCAGTACTACTGTTTTCTCCATTCGATATTTCTTGTGGACTTGTTCTCATTCAAAATTCTATACCAGTGGGTGGTTATTTTTTCCAAAGGCGAATAACAGATGCATGATTTTTTAAAGTTAGATTTTCTGAAAATTTTTGTATATGTATTTTGTTTAACAAGAAAAAAAATAGAAAAATGTCATACGGGTACGGGTATACCCAAACCCTACCCTAAACCCTAAAGGGTCAGGTCTGGGTCCATAAATTTTATACCTAAAGGGTCTGGGTCCGGGTCTAGGTCCATTTTTTTACTATAAAAGTATGAGCATAGATTTGAGAGTACCTAGAGAGTTTGAACTCGTTTACACCCCTAGCAAATGGTTCTCACCTTTAAAATCAATAAACTTTAAAATCAATAAACTAGGAGACTGGGGTTGAATAGTATTAGACAAATCAAGCTCTAAGTCCTGGTCCATATTGATATTAACATCACCAGGCCCTTTAACAATATGAGGATTATCATTGTGTATGATCGAGTCCAATTAACAAAATTCAAATAAAAAAGAAAGTCAAGATCGACATTATTGGGGTGAATAGAGATAGAGATATAATGTTCTAAGTTAGGTCCAAATTAAAAATAAAAGAGTGAGGCCAATTATCATTATGTAAAGGGGAGTCCACACAATTAGGGTCCAGTGGAAAGGAGAGTCCACGGTCCAGTTTTGCATGGGGCGTGTCTTGCCCAAGAGTGAAGAGAGGATTAGAATAAGAGGAGAAATTAGAAAAAGAGGAAGGTAGCGTTGGTTCATTCTGAAAAATAAAAGCAGGGTTAGAAAATTAGAAAAAGAAGATGGCGGTATGGTGCAGAGAGAGGGGCACAGAGGGGAGTCTAAATCAAAGCCATTAAAGGTTTCAATTGTGTGCAATTGTGTCAAACTAACTAACAAAGGAAGAGGATGGAAGCTGGGTTGCTGGAAAGAAATTCGGCAGCAGAAACGTTGGCGACTGTAGTACATTGCTTTCTGCCGGAGAGGGAGAGGATTTTGAAGTTGGGTGGAAAGATATTGGGGTAGGCATTCGATGGTTGTATTGTATCAAAATAGGAGGGGATTCTAAATCAAAACCATTAGAGGTTTCAGTTGTGAGTAATTATGGCGAAATAACAAGAAAAGGAAGAGGACGGAAGTTGGGATTGCTGGAGGAACTCGTCAGCAACAAGGTCTGTGACTGCAACGTCATCACCTGCTGTCGGAGAGGGGGGAGAATTTTGAAGCTGGGGGGAAAGATCTAGGGGTGGGAGTTTAGCGGATGTGTTGCAAGTTGTGGTCAGCAGAATTGGGGGAAGAAGGATGACAAGGGAATTACAGAGGGGGGAAGAAGTACGCAGGGGGAAGGAAGAATAAGGGGTTGGCAACAATGCTAAGAAGGGGTTGCTCAGTGGCTAAAGTAAAAGAAAAATTGTGATTATAGGAGTTGATTGAAAGGTGGAAGATAAGGAGCACAGTAAATCATACCAACCAAAAGAGATGAATTCCATGAAAAAGAAAATAAAAACAATCAAAAAAATAAATAAATAAATAAATAAGAGGGAGTAAACATCAAAAGAGAAATTAGGGGATGAATGATATGAAATTGACAAAGCATTATCAACAATTTGCTTAGGAGCTAGAGAATTGAAGAAAACATGGTTGAAGATTCACTTGAGGAATTTCATATGTAATTAGAAGACTGGAAGAATTTATCCCCATGTGATTGGAAGGCTTGGAAGAGTTTATAAGACTTCCAAGACAGATTCAAGTATTAAAAAGTAGCACTTGCATTTTTGTGTATTCTTCTTTCTTTGTTTTCGATCGGAGTATCAAGCAGCACACCCCGGTTCTTCGGTTGGAAGCCTAAGCCAAGAAGGTACGAACGAAGTAACAGGTCCCTTTAGAAGATAGTTTCGGCATGGAAAGTAGCTCAACAAAATTAAACTAGAAGCTCCAGGCCATCTTAGATGTCGAAAGAAGGAAGAGTGCAGAACATAACCTACCGCAGGCAGTAGGCCTTGTATACCTACCGTCCACGGTCGGTGTCTGCCCAAAAATTGATTTGGTGAGCTAAGACCTACCGTCAACGATGGGGATTGTCTTAGAGCAATACGATATTTACTCGATAAAGAAAGTAGTGTTACTTCAAAGAGTAATATTACAGATTATGAATGTTTTTTCTTGCATAATTTTGACTAAGATAATACAATACTTTTTGGGTTGGAATATTCATCTTTATTTACCTGGTTGTTTACTTATACTGATTAGTTATTTTTAGAAATCCTAATTTATTTACACTTGGGTTTAAAAGAGAATAAAAACGGCCGGATCGTTTAATAAATGTTCTAGTACACTCTCTAGTAAATACGATTTATAGTAGTTTTATTAATAAAAATCGTATAGAATAAAAGATAAACCTTAAACTCTAAAAGATAAACCTAAGGGAAAGTTACTAATAAAAGAAGTGCACTAAAGAGTATATTAGAAGATGTACTAAACGATCCTGAGTGGAATAAAAAGGAACAAAAATACTGCTCTAGTAGTTTAAATTATAACATTGGGTTGGAAACATTTGAAATTTCAATGAGAAAGTATGAAAACAATGTTGTTCAGTAATACATCAGGAGCTTGAAGATGTGCACTCTTGGCTTCTAAGACCCAATGAGCTTTAATGAACACAGCTCCTGGATATGACAATGAGGTATGAGTTTCTGTTGATGATGGTTTGATTATTCATTGAATTTGAATTAGCCAATTTTTGTTGTTTTAGGAATTTGGAGAATCTAGTTACTGGAAAAAGTTTTGTGCCTCTACTGAAAAAAAAGGTAGATTCATGGTTACTAAGTATGAAACTTTTTTTATGATTTAATTGCTTCTAGTATAGTTAAGTGTCAAAGGAATGTTTAATGGCAGGAAATTTTAATACCAAGACAAAGTATATATACTTAACTTCCAATATACTAATACAAGAGTTAACTTCTAGTATAGTTCCTAAGTCCTAGTTAATATGAGCTTGGGGAGTTTTATTGACTAGCTATACTTTTTCACTTGACTTGAAAGAATTGACAGAGTACAAGGCTAAATGTTCCACCACCATAAAAAAAAAAAAAACACCCTTAGATGTTCTACAACCACGTACTTGCAAAACTATGAAGCTTAAAGAAATAAGGATTGGAGCAAAACTAAGAAATTGGAATTGTAATAAAATTACTAGAATTTAAAGTTCCAGAAGTACAGTTTTATGGCTTTATTCTTTTCTATAACAAGACTTCAGTATCATCCTAGCCTAATTCAAAAAAAAAAGAACACCAGATTGTGTAACTGTTTCAACTTACAAGGAAAAAACTATAAGATTGAAATATACTTGATAAGAATCATGGACATAAACTTAATGTACTCATATATATTTTAGCCCACCAAGAAATAAAACTGCTAACAATATAAAGCATTCCACTAAGTGCACTAAAGCTATGGTTCATTTCTTCAAGGAATTATAAAATAAGTCTAAATTAATAGTCTTTCATAACTTAATAATATGGAAAGGAAAACACTGCAAAACTAGTTCTATTACATCTTGCGATTTGGAACAACTTACCTTGATTTGTTCATCTCATAATAAAACCTTCACCGACAGTTTCGTCAAGAGTTAATGGCAATGGGTCAACCAACTCAACTCCATTTCCTGAAGACTTTCTTGTCTTGGCCTGCATAAATACAAAAATTTTAGAAACTTCCTTTGGACGTTATAAGAAACATTTAGTATAATTTATATACTATCAAACTGAAAATTTTATAAAATATGATTTGTAAGTACATAATGATGATATCTGTCTTTTTTTGTGATCTCCAACATATGTTGTGACATTATTACTTTCTTGTATAGCTGCATCATTTTTCTCATTTGAAGTAGTATCAACCTCTTGTATTGTACTATAATCATCTCTTATATCACCACCTCCTGTAATGCTTGCTAGTCCATTAGTAGCCTCCTTATTTCTCTATATAAAACCTCGTGTTTACTTTTAACCTTCCTAGACCTCACAGGACCTCTTTGACATGTCCTATTGTTGTGTCCAACTTGCTTGCATATGATGCATTTAACCGTACCAGACCTTTTTTATGTTGTTGATGATGCTGCCTTACCCTCTTCTGTTCTTCTATCTTTCCGAGGCCTACCAAGCAATCTCTTAAGGTTGGGAGGCAACACTTTAATAGGCTCAATTTTCATATTAGGCTATAATGCATATTCCGGTATAGGGTGGATAATCTCGCCATAAGCTTTCAAATACGAAAGATCAATATGTCAATAGTCCTCTACTTTCTCCCTTCTATGGGTAATATCTAATATTGCATGCCTACATGGTATGCCAACAATATCTCATACCTTACAACGAAATGTTTTCAGTCTTAGATTTGAAATGTACAACATGTTGCCATCTTTGACTTCAAACTCATATGTATTGGCTACTTGTATTGTGCAACACCTTGCTGATTCACTTATGTTGTTCAATTTCTGCACAGCTGTAGGCACAAGATTAGTGCTCCAACCATGACCTTATTCATATTTTTTTATGCAACCTAACCATTTTCTTAGCTCGTAAACTATCAAGTAGAGCCAACACTGGTTTAGATCTAAGATCCCCAACTCAACCGTTAAAAGAGTCTGCAATGTTATTGGTGACATGGTCATTTTTCAAGTCCTTTGAGAAAGCATATCTTGACCATTCTGCTGCGATTCTTGCTAACCAATAAAAAGCTTTGAAATTCATCGATTTTATCTTACCCATAGCAAACTTAAAGCCAACTTCATTATATGATATTGCTTCCTGCCAACATAGACTTCTCAACAAAACTCCAGGAGAAAAAGCTCTAAGATTGCTATATATGTGTCTGCAACATTTTCTATTGATGGCATGAGGAACCAATTTATTGATAGCCTCTATCAAACCCTGCATAATATTTGCTATGTCATATATTTTTTATTCAAAAGTATATAGGTTAAAATATCAAATAAGTACCTTTTGTCTATCTGTCGTGAATGTCCAAGGCTTTTCAGGTGAACATCCTCCAAGCATATTAGAAAGCATGGTGAAGAAGAACATCCAAGAATCCTTATTCCACTTTCTACAATAGCAAATGCTAAAGGAAACAACACATTGTTCCCATCAAGTGAAACAATAGATAAAAGAACCCCACCAGTGGCCCTTACAGGTGACAACAACCATCAAAGGCTAGGAAAGGATGACAACCAGTTAAAAAATCCATTTTTGTATTCATTAAACCCAATGAAAATTCGCCTTACTGAGGCAATTGTTGAACCTGAAGGATGACTGTAGTCTAGCATAGCAATTGAACCAAGATTTGTGTTCTTAACCATTTCATCATATGCAGGTAGCATGCAATATGAATCATTATGATTTCCATCAATCATTTCAAGTGCAATTTTTTTTAGGACGTAATTCTGTCTTTCTTGAGGCATCACAGACTGAGGTAGGAAGCACAAGAAGAAGCTAAGCAAAACTGCATTGTAGTAGGATGGA
Organism: Catharanthus roseus; assembly: GCA_028651295.1. Taxonomy (NCBI): domain Eukaryota; kingdom Viridiplantae; phylum Streptophyta; class Magnoliopsida; order Gentianales; family Apocynaceae; genus Catharanthus; species Catharanthus roseus. Next base: position 33,561,129 of record JAPQWS010000159.1, on the reverse strand, counting down.
CGCTATATTTGTTAAGAGCTTGCTTTAGCACAGAAGGTTTCACATTTTGGTCATTTCTGAAAACATCCACAATAATATTTGCAATCCATGCAGCTGAGGCTTTTATCTTATCTTGCATAGTGAAATTGTGATCCGGATTGCATTTCTTGATCTTAAAGGTGACTCCATGTTGTAATATGCAAGCATGCACCCTAGAAGGACAATCAAGAGACCCACAACGTACAGTTACCCTTGTTTTATCGCTTTTGTCTCTGGCTAAAGGAAATCCCCATAAGATCACTTATTGTTCGAGAACTTTTATAGATACTTGCTTGTTAGCAAATAACATTCCTTCAAGTAATTTAAATTTCTCACTTTCAGGAATGATCAGCTCATGTCTATTTAGACACCCACCCATTAAATCATCTTCAAATTCACTATCTGATAGATATTCAATCTCACATTCATCATTTGATTTATAATCAGATATTTGATCATCAAAGTTACCACCAAGTTGAGTCCCCATATTTTAATGTAGCCTATCTCCTAAATTAACTCCAAAAGCAACATTCCATTGTTATTGTCCCTAAGTGGTGGGTTTAAACTTTCTATAGTCCTTATATCTAAATCATTAGATTCATCCTCATTCTCAATCTCAATATTCTTAAAAGGTTTATCACCTCTAGCTTCAATATGCAAGTTAATCTGATCTTCCTCTATGTAGTTTGAACATTTCAAGAATGTGGACATCCTTCTTTACTTCCATTATCTCGCTAGTGTTAGGTATATCACAACTTATTATAACCGCCAAATATTAGTTAAGAGATCAGAATATGAATATAAATCTGGATCAATACTCTCAATAATGGAAGTTTTAGCTTGATAATGCACATTAATATTGTATATTGTAGCTGTAAGCCCTAAGGGCATATTTATTTAAATTTTTTTATTATGAGTAACTTATGCTTTGTGATAATAGAAGTAGTTTTGTAAGAAAAGAAAAAGATGTACAAAAGGAGTCTCAAGGATCATCTTCACTCAAGACTTTATGAAGATTAAGTGATCAAGTTAAAACCTTGAAGACAAGAAGAATGGTTAGGAATAGCTTTATAAGGTATTTACGTAAAATTCTCTAACTTGTTTTTTTTATTTTTGATCATTTATGTTAGCTCCTTAGAAGAAACATTTTTTGAAAAATCATTCTCAAAAAGCTAAGTGCTCTTGATAAAGTTTTGACGATTTAAAGTTGTTACATGTTTTATAAGCTCTTGCATCAAGTATGCATGTTTTGAAAGTGAAGAAAAATCTGTGTTTTACAATTTTTCACAAGTTCTGGAAAAAGGAAAATCGATCGTCCGAAATTTTTTAATCACAAAAATCGGATTTAAGAAAATTAGTCTATTCTTTATAAAATCAAACATCCTAATTTTGGACTCTCATAAAAACCGGTCATCCGATTTTTAAAATCGAATGCCCGAAAACTTTTAAGCATACAAAAAAATCAATCTTCCTGTTTTTTCTCTTTAAGAAATTTTCTGTTATTTAAGAAAATCGGACGTTCACTTTCAAAACCGATCGTCCAGTTTCTGTTTTTACTATAAAAAAACTTGACCCATTGCTGCTAACAGTAACGGCTAGTTTTTTGCCCTCACATATAAAAAGACTATTGATCAGCCATAAATGAGAAGTTGTTAAAAGAGTTTCAACAACACATTTAAGAACATTAACAGATTTTTTCAATCATCATTATATTATTCAAAAGAAAAAGCTATATTGTTTGATCATTTTTCAAAGATGAAGAAGGGAAGCTTGTAGAAGCACTTCAAAAAGTGGTATTCTATTTATCTCAAGTTTCTTTGGTAATATTATTTCAACTCTACTCTCACATCTTATATTGTGATCAAAGGTTTTGTGAAAACTCTTAGGGTGATCCTTTGATATTTTAATTATCTTGTATTGTTTTGTGAACTTTGAGGTTTATGTGCAAAATTCTTGAAGGGTGATACTCATTGTGGTATTTTGTAAAAACTTGTGATGAGTGAAATTTGTGAAATCCTTGAGTAAGTCTCAAGATAGTGGATATAAGAGAGTGAACCACTATAAATTCTTTGTCTCTCTTTTTGTGATCTTTATGTTTATTATTTGATCATTCTCTATAAAAGAGATTTTGTTTGGATAGGAATTTTATTAAAAATGGTAATTAAATTCTTCTTCAAACAAAATCGGAGGCTCTATATTTTAATTGTGCAAAAGTTTTTTTAATTAGTCAAAAATCTTATTCACTCCCCCCTTAAGGTTTTTCAATAGCAAAATCCGTTTGGAAAAAAAAAAAAAAAAAAGAAAGCAAAAATTAGAAAAACACACTGAATTATCATATTCATCACAAGTTTATATTTTGAATTCTATAAATAATACATAATCCTAAAAAGGATTGTACACCTGAAAAATGACCATAAAGTGAGAAAAAAATAGTAACTAAACCATTAAGAAATAAAAGTTAGATTTATGATATTACGACAGTTAAGTAAGTTATTGCTAGAAAATTGAGAAAGACTTTTGACTCTTTAGCAGAATTTTAACACCGCATGGAATTTTTTTTTTTTTAAAGCATGTCAAATTATCTTTTATTACGATACAATGAATCACCAAATCTATATTTTCATGTAGACAAAGTTGTTTACTACTAGAATATTGTGTACTGAAAAAACGAATTTCGCCTAGTAGAGAGTTTCTCAATATTGAGGTTTATTAATTTTTGAAATAATTAATTAAGAATCTAGTCCCTCAACATTTATTTTATGGATTTCATTGATTTCTTGAAGTAATTGAGAAACTAAAATACTGTGCCTACCAATATTGAAGTAATAATAACAATAAGTTAATCAAAGTTCAAACATAAGAATGTTCATCAAGTTTCTACCTGCAATTCCGAATTCTTGTACAAATTTTTGAAAAATAAAATACATTCTAAACGACAAATATCTTTTAACTTTGAATATAATCATCTTATCTTTGTGATCTTCCAAATCTTCTCATAAATTTTGTAATTGAAATATTATGCTTCACCAGAATTGAAATTATTGTAAAAGTAATTATTGTAATTTTCTTTTTTACTTGAAAGGAGGTGACTTTTGCCTTGAAAAGGTAGGGTTTCTAAAGAAGTCTTGCTACTAAATAACGGTTCTGGTGAAGTATTACATTTTTTACTTTAAGTGAATTTTTACTTTTTGGTTTTGAAAAAGATGCCAAGTGAGTAATTTTGTTTTTTTTTTTTTATAAATATTCCCTATTATTCACGCAAATTTTGAGGGTAATATCATCATTATGATTTTTTTTTTGTTTGCCTAACTTTAACAGAGTTAGCCTTAAGGTTATTTTTGTACTATATATAAAATAGGAGGGTTATTTTGTAGTTTGGATAAACCTTAAGGGTATTTTGATAATTTTCTCTTATCTTTAATAATCTTTTGAGTTTTAATTAAAGTAAAATTATATGACTTTTGTACTTCATTATAATTTTTTTAATAGAAGATTACAATCTTACACTCATTAATTTCTTTTTCTTTCTTTTGTGGGGGAAGAGGGTGGTTTTGGTGCGGGAAGAGGCTTGTTTTTTTAGGTGGGGGAGATTGGAAGGGGGGTTGAGAAGATGACAGAGGAAGAGGTTTTTGTTTTTCTTGGAAGGGAAGGAGGAAGGGGGAGAGTCCCGAGTAGGAAGGATATTAGTTAAAAATTTTTGCTTAAGAAAGATATTAGTTAAAAATTTTTGCTTAACTTTTAAGAGATAGGAAACGTAAAAAATTATGAATTTTCATTTTTTTTTCATTTTTACTTTTTGAAATATTTTTTATAATTTTTGGGAAACTTTTTAACGTTGGGGGAAAAAAATATGAATATTTGTCATCAAATAATATTGATCATTTTTAATTATATTATTTTTTGTCTAAAAAATACAATATTATATATTTATAAACAAGACATTTAGCCTAGGCTTTTTATTAGATTTTTAATTTTATGACATTTTTAAACTTTCACATTTGACATAGATTTTTTTCCTAGACTACATAGGTTTTTTTTTTCTCTCTTTTTTTGTTGGAGAAGCTACATAGTTTTAACCCATTCTTTTCAAATGTATATAGTTATTATTTTGTTCTTTTCATGGAGGGTATGTTATATATAATTGATTTTTGTACTTACTTTATAACATTGCATGTACAGGTAATTTTACATTCCTCTTATTGTATTTATTTTTAAAAAAATATGTTACATTTTTATAGATATTTAATTATTTTTACTTTTTTATTAACTTTTATTATTTTAAATATTAATTTTAGTTTATTGATTGAATATAACACTCCGTGTATAATATGGATCGTTTATATTATATATATATATATATATCACATCATATAAATTTAAAGAAAAAAGCACACATGGAGTCAAAAGAGATAACGTACAAGTTAAGGAATAACTGAATAAGGGTTCCATACTACAACAGTGGCAAGCCCAGACGATGATATGAATGAGTCCAGCAAATAATTGTGTTAAAAAAAAAATTGTAATGTGTTCAAAAGAGGTGCTGGTTAAGGTTGCAAATGAACTAAATCATTCATAAAATGTGGGTTGATTGAGCTTGACTCAAATTTGCTTGAGTAGTATGATAAGTTAAACTCAAATTTTGTAAAGTTCGGCTCAACTCGACTAAAAAACTCGACAAATAAATATATATAATATTATATTTTTATATATTATTTATAATATATAAAATTTTTCGTTGAATAATAAATATTTAATTATTTTTTGAACTTTATTATAGCATCTATTCAAATTTGTGTAATAAACTAATGTAAACATAAATACAAAGCTGTAAATTCAATTAGTAAATTTATATATTATTTATTTTTTATAAACTCAAGTAAAAAAAAATTATAATGGAATTTACTTATTTATTTTTTACTCTTCTACTTTAAATCAATTAGTGTTAATATACTTTTATTTTCTTTATGATACTAAAATACTATTTTAAAAAAATAATCTATTCACATTTTTTTATAAAAGCGTGTATAATAAATTAGACACTATAAAATAAAAGTTCGAAAAAAACTCGCAAAAAGCTCATGTTCAACTCAAGTTTAAGATGAAGCATTAAAAAAAATACGTTCGGTGATGCTCAGCTCGAGCTTGAGTTCAAAAAAAATTAAGAACGCTCGACTCGATAAGTCAAAGCTCAACTCAACTAGGCGGTTTGCAACCCTAGTTTAGAAGGAAAAGGTAGAATGTAATGATCATTTATTTTCTCTTGTTGAAAAAATTATTATTTAATTAATGTTAGAATGGAATGAAATTGTATATAATATGATCTAAATGCTCTTTCAGTATAAAATGTATTTTTTAAACTCTAACACATATGAAAGCTCTAAACAAAATCAAATATTTTATTGAAATACACACAAACATATATATATATATATATATAGAACTTTTGTCAACAATCAGGACAGAGAGTTAACAAGGCTAATCAAAACTCTTAGACATGTTTTTAGATACAAAGAGTTTGGCAAGGTCAATTATACGAGATTTTTGAGTGGCTTTGACGTTTGATTTATATATATATATATATGTGTGTGTGTGTGTGGAGAGAGAGGATTGAAAATAGTTATAAAACAATTCTTTTTTATGATCAAAATAAAAGGTATTAAGCAATTATTCTTATGAAATTAATGTGTACATGGTGGATATCCAAATACTTTCTTAAAGAGAATTAAACTCCCAGAATTATAATCCTATTTGAATTCATGAGATCTCCATTGATTTAGTTAAATCCTTTAAGGATTCTATAATCTCTTGTATCTTGAGCTTATAAATAGGCTATATTAATAAGACACTTCATATTTGATTCTTAAGTTTAACTTTTTCTCTCTTATACTTTTCTTTTTCTGTATCATTCATCTTTATATTATATTATTATGATAATGTCTGTCTAGCAGACTCCCCGCTAACCCGAGTGAACATTCAAATATCTGTCCTACATTCATTCGTGAAGGTACTCCTAGTGGGTTGAAGACCATATCAACAGGTCTTCCGTCTTGCAAATAAGGCATATCTTGTCTAGGCAAAATTTTGGAAATGATCCCCTTATTTCCGTGCCTTCCAGCTACTTTATCGCCTACTTTGATTTAACGTTTTTGTGAAATATATACACGAATCATTTCTGGATGATAACTAGAACCCTTTTTTTCTGGATCCACCTTACATCAATAACCCAACCCCCACCACCTATAGGTAGTTTTAGACAAGTTTCTTTTGAAGTAGATACCTGAATGCCAAGTTGAGCAATTCATCATATCGGAATCATCAAATTCATAAATGTTATCAGCATGATTGTATGGACGACACGATTGTTTGAAGAACGAGACTCTGAATGTGATTTTCCAAAAGTCGCTAAAGGTTAAAAGATTATTGAAGTTTCTTGAGGTAAGAAAAATCGAATCTTTTGTTTATTTTATGTTTATTTTTAGTATATGACTTGATGCCATGGAAATATCATATATTTTATTATAGATTCTTGTAGAAATCCATATTCATATAATGAGTCCTGAAGAAAATATTAAAAAAGAAATCACGATTATAAAAATTTCTTTCCTCATTAATTTATGAGGCCCTGAAGGCTAAATAATTTATTAAGAAAGATTTGATAAAATCTAAAAGGTATAACCTCCAGAAGACAGTCATTATGCCAATATTCATTATCGTCATTGGGTATATCTGTTTCTACAATACTTTGATCAATATATCCGTATGCAATATTATATTTAATCTAGATTAATTTTTTCTTAATTAAAATAAGATAGAAAATATATTCTCTTTCTCATAACTCAATTATGTCCCTGTAGTAGCAACATTGAAAGAAAACCATAACTCAATTGTACTCCCGTAGTAGCAATATTGAGAGAAAAGAATTCAAGGTAATATTGATTACCTTTTGATTCTTAATAAAAGAATGAGTAATTATGGATGGAAGGATATTGCGAAATTCCTATTAATTATATGGCATTCCCCACAGTGAATGTGATTAAAAATTATATTTTATTTGATATATTTTGCTCGTGATTATAATTTCTGATAATCATGTTAATATTATGATGACTTATTGAACCTACACAAGAAGTGATAAATTAATAATGAGAAAGGAAAAGAAAATCTACAATCCAAAAGAAATATTCTACAGAGTTTGTACCATACAATACCTATAGTACGTCAAACGAAATTGCAAATATGTATCGATTAGAAAAGAAAGATAATATATTGGAGCTTTCTTTTTACTCCCAAAATGTTACATTATTATTGATCTCAAATATTAATCATATCTATTGATTTATAGACTTGTTATTGTGGGCAATTCCTTGAAATAATTAGAGGAAAGAAATTACTTTTTGTTTCTGATTTTATATGAGTTTTTGCATATCATATATATGCTCCTTATTTTATTATATATTCAAGAATAGCAAAAGGAATATATATTGGGAGAAAGAATGTTAGTATAAACTAAAACTTTAGAAGAGTTACTTAATAGGAAACTCAAGAAGAGCTAATATACTAAAATTAAAGCTCCCCAAGAGCTAATGAATAAAAGGCTTCACAACAGCTAATATTTTAAAATCTTTATAAGAGCTAAATATCTAGAAGATATCTATAATATCCAAAAGATATATTTAATTAAGAAGATATATAATCTCTAGAAAATATTTAATTAAAACCCTAGAAGAGCTTATTTACTAGAGAGTGAAAATAGTTAGTTAGTAGAAAGTTTTAGAAGAACTAATTATTTAAAGACTCTAGAAAAGTAAATTGACCTAAGATGTCACATGATAATTATGTTACACTATCATAACTTATACATACTTCAATGGTACTGCAAAAGATTCTAGATGCGCATTATGAAGACTATAAAAGAGAAATGGAAAATTAACGAAATGGATTCCAGGAATAAATGTGAATTACATACACTATCATATTCTCACATTGTATTTTGTAATTTGCCAAAGTTGATGCAATTTAATGCATTGTTGAGTAAGCCTGAAGTTACTTATTCAAAAATATTAATTGTTGGCATGACCGGTTGGACCGTCCTGGATCATTAAAATACGAATTGTCATGGAAATTTGTGACAGTATTTTATAGAACCAGAAGTCCTGATTAAACAAAGTTTATTTGTACTAATTTCAAGGCAAAATAATTTTATAAATCATCAATGTTCATTTAGGGTTGAATGTATTTTGAGAGAATATATATAGTCTCCATTAACATAATTTGTCCTAATGGTATTGATCATGTTACAATGTTTGTATAATATTGAACGTTCCTGCAGAACATGTTCATAGACCTAGCAAATTGTTTTATAAAACAATAAATGCCTTGAGTTAATGGATGTATATTTTGTAGTACTTATTTGTGTTTTGCAAACATATTATTTTAATTAAATTCTCCTCGTTATAATTAGTTTATGGTGAGGAACTAAATATTTTCCATCTAATATTTATATATGCCCTATATAAATATATTATTCCACCATAATGTATTTAAAATGGATATTGAAAAGAGAAGAAACTATAGTCAGAAAAAAAAAAAATTTTATGTGTCTCATTTTGATCCTCATATAAAAGATAATTTGAATCGATAAAAGAAAATCCGACATAGAATGCTCCTATTATTTAATGTTCCCAAAGGACAGTCTACCGCTACTTATAATTTTGAGATACATGAAAAATGTGGTAGAATAAATTAGTTCATACAAAATTCTTCCATATGTGAAGAACACTAATTTAAGATGGTCTTATGTCGTTAAGTCGAGGAGATGAAAATTCTAGCCGAATTTTCTATGATATGACTATTATTATTTTCAGATATGAAGTCATAATAATTATGAGATCTCATAATATAATGCTATGATATAAATATATGGAACCATAAAATATCCCAAAACATCGACGATACTTATGCGCATGTGATATATTAGTATGAGGATCTTGAATCAAAGTCTACACACTTGAGACTATAAGATATTAGAAATATTTTTGGTCAAAATATAGTATAAAAGTTTGCATGGAAACTATGAAAAGTCCGGACAATTATTAAGTACACTTGAAGTATACATGTATTTTCTGAAAGAATTATACACCTAATGGTATAATCCCAAAAGGATAAGAATTAATAAATAAAGTGCGAACTTGTATAAGTTATAATATAAGATTCTTTGTAAAGTCTTGATAATATTGATTCGAAGAAATAAAATAAGTGAATTGTTCCTGAAGAACATAATATCACTGTCTTAGTGATTTTTATAAATATATGATATTAAGATCGAATATATATCCATAAAGTTCTATTAAAATTTGTTATGCTTCCTCTTTTGATTCTTTATTTACTTTTAATGTTCTCCACAGTAGGGGGAGAAAAATTAGAATCATAAAATGTGATGTTGAATATTGAAGTATCTTAATCTATATACAAGTATTCGAGAACTAGAAGTTGTATAGGTTATTTATTTGCTAAGTTGCAAATTTACTTCATATTTTATTAACTCTAGAAGAGTTACAAAATTGATTTTGTGGATGTTTCTATAGATGTCTCAGTAGGACATAAGTTTTATAACTAGCAATATAAATTCATGCCTAAAGCGCGACCTTTTATTTATAAAGGTTTTTTTAGAGAAATAATTAAAATTTGACGTATTCCTCTTTAAGAGTTTATAATGGCAAGTAATAGAAGTATTAAATCAAGTATTTCAAGTTCTTTTGTTTTTTATTTATAAATTGAACATCCTGAAGATAAATTTGTTTATCGATTTATAAAAGGTTTTACATGAATATATTATTGCACATTATTATCCAATAATCATGTTATTATAAGATGTTCGTAAATACCACATGTCTATATATGAGAAGGTAATGGATATTTACTGGTCCTGAAGTACCATAACTCTACACAATTTGTGCTAATTACTCTATACGACTTTCAGAATAATATTATTATTGTCATATTTTCTAAGGATAATTAATCTCGAATTATGGAAAAAATCTAACTCCTATAAAGATAGGTACCCATTAAGTTGCTTACTTATATGATATACAAAAGATACATTCTTAAACAAATAAGTTATGCATATGTGATATAATATTATCATAACAATTATACCTTCAACTATGTTGAAGTTCTAACTTTTGGATTTCTGAAAATGTGTAAGATCATTATTGATAGTTAATTCAGGGATATTTATATGGTAACATAGAAGGATGACATTACAATCATATTGTTGGGTTGTAAAATTTGAGGACATGTTCAGAAAGATGTGACAAAATAAATTTCACTAAAATTTCTTTATAAGAAAGGTGAAATTAATATGCAATAATTTCGATTAAATATGATACATAATCCTAAAGATTTATTTACCAAGACATATCAATGTATTGGTTTAATGATGTTTTAAAAATGGGAGTACATAAAATATAAATTAATAGTGTACTATGTTTCCTTCACAAGACGTTTTTCTCCCACATAATTTTTGTTCTTGTCTTTATGTTATGGACATCCAAGGAAGAGTGTTATGAAATTAATGTGTACATAGTGGATGTTCAAATACATTCCTAGATAGAACTAAACTCCTAGAATACTAATCATATTTGGATTCCTGAGATCCCATTCATTTAGTAAAATCATTTTAGGATTGTATAATGTCATGTATCTTGAGTCTATAAATAAGATTTATGAGAAGATATTAATAAGACAATTCATACTTGATTCTTTTAGTTTTTCTTTTTCTCTCTTTTACTTTTTTTTTTTTTATCCTTCATCTTTATATTATATTATTATTTCGAATAATTCGTCATGTCCCGATTATTAAATTCATAACAATTGTGAAGTTATTATCTTCTTCTATTCAACATTCTCATTATCATCATTAATTAAACGTAATATATATAATATATGGGGATAGTCCATATATTTTTTAAATGATTCACATCCATCCTATAACAATAATTTCTTAACTTTTGATGGGGAAAAACTTTTCTAATTTTATCCTAAAATAGTCATTTCTCTGTGTAATGGCGTTTCCTACTTCGAATTTACATATCAAAATTTGAATGAAATAGAATAAGAAAACTCATCATAATGTAAATGGCAAGATTGTCTCCCACCTCTTTTATCTTTAGTAGTATAGTTAGAAGTAGAATTAGAATATAGGTGAGATTCTTGAAATTTTTTTTTTAAATTTTTAAACAATAAGTGATATTGGCTTCCTTCTTTTCTTCTTTTTTTTCTAGATTATTTATGAGATTTGTTGTGTAATATTACATTTTAGTTAGAATTTCGTCAAAACTGGATTAAATTATATCAAAAAAAATTTGTTTTTATGTTTATAAAAATCAAATCGAAAATAGAATATACTCTTGAATAAATAAATAACGGTGGTTGAATTTTATTAACTTCTTATAAATAAATTGTTTAAAATTATTTAAAGATCATAAAAAAAATTTTAGGACTATAACATGCAATGCCCATAACTTCGGGTACAAAATAGTCCATTTTTCCTATAAACAAATTTCAAGTATCAATGCATTGCATTACCTCCAAAAAAAAAAAAAAGATTGCGGGAGATATCTTTTACTACACAACTGCAATTTCTCCCATAATAATTTTATGCAACAATTTTATTGTTCAAATCATGCAAAGAGTAAAATTTTGCATCCCTTTTGATGCCAATCCATTCTGAAAATAATCCAATAAATTTATGAATACTAACAAATTTATATATTTAATTCTCATCCTTTAAATAACATTGGTTTGAAGTGTGAACCTGTTACAAATCAATCAAGAATTTCTTCACCTATTCTACAAGGGTAAAAGAATTTTAAAAAATATAAATTACCCCTTAGTATGCCACAAACAGACGTTGCCAAATGATTTCCTTCACTAACATCTCAATTTACCACGGTACTCCAGAAATATTTTTGCAGCTCCATAATGTGCCAATGCTCCCATAATCACAAAAACATGAAATATTTGATGACTGTGACCAGTGATATCAAACCATCCTGGCCTCCATCTCTCCGGAATCCGGCTAATATAGAACATTGTTCCTGTTAAGTAAGAGAGTGCCATGGCTGACTCATAAGCAAGAATCAGATTGCGATGAGGATCGCTCCAATTGACAACCAGACCATGGATGGCAGGAATTAGGCCAAAGAATCCCATGGACATGAAGAGTATGGCTCGAAAGGGACGGTACTTTCCCGTGGAGAATGCCGGAGTAAGTAGTGTTGTGACAATACAAACTCCCATTACTGAGATTCCAATCAGGTAAGCAAGTTGCCAACGTGGTGAACATTGGAAGATGTAGTAAATTGGTGGAAAGAAAGAGGTTATGATCATGACTGCTATTCCAGCATAGTCCATTTGCAGCAATAGGAGATTTAAGCGTTTTGAATGGCAGTAGAAAAGGTGACAAATGGTACTCGAGAGGAGGCAGATCAAGGAACCACCTAAGAAAACAAAGAATGGCCAACTTGTCGTGCCCATCTCATGCGACGTGAGGTCCATATTTAATTGTTGTTCTTGCTTCAAGTCGATGAGTTTGGTCGGCCCCTGCGACCAACAAGAATGTTAAAATTCTATAATGTGACTAAATAAATAAGAAGGGCAGAGTTCCCAAATACGATTTCTTGAGACTTACCAAGGAAAAGTCCTTGGAGTTGTGAGAGACATTTGCCTCACCACTAGTAGGATCATGCCTGCAAGATTTTGATTTAGTCCATATTAACCTTAACTAATTACAAACAAAACAAAGAAGATCAGAATGGTAACTTAAGACGTGAATTTGTTGAGCTACATATGCTTTTGTAATCAACTTTCGACACAATCAAAACAAGAAGTTTATAACCACGCATAAGAGAATCGCCAAATTCCATGAGCAGATGAAGGCTACACCATAGAGGATGACCAAATGAAGCAACTTTTTAACAACAAAGCCAGCATGGAAGTGAAATGTTTATATTTGGATTGGATTTCTAAACGAAACTTGAGGGGCCATTTCAACTAATTACACACTGGGAATCCAACTACTTTTTTTTCCACAATCCAACTCTGTGGTCCAAGTCCAATCTGCCATTTCTTTGTCATGTTATTAAGAACCAGATGTCCAAAGCATTCATAATTCCATTGTGTAAATGTACGTAGCCAGATAGAAAGCAACAGAATCACCAAAATAAAAAAGATAGACCAGCACTGAATTACTCCAACTAAGATCACCAAGGCTTTGGGGACAGATAAGGGCCATTGAGAAAATTCATACATGACCAAGAAATATATTACCCTAAAGATTCTCTAGGCAATCAGTTCTTCTAAAGAACACTTGTGGAATCATATCACATGTTGCCCTTTAGGCTCTAGAATTTCATGAGTTGTCATTATTCATCACTTTCCCACATCCAACCATTGACCTTGCTTATAAGCCATTTGGCCAAAAAAAAAAGACCTTATTCACAAGCCTTGTAAATCATCGATTTCAATCTATCTGCAGACACAGATTAGATGCCCTCTGAATGCAATACTTGAAGACTGATGCTTTGTCTTTATTTTCTTTCAAATGCACCCAAAATTTTTTTTTCTTGTCGGTAATAACATCCAAAAATGTTGAATTGAATAATAGAAATTGGAAAGCTCCCTTTGGAAGTTTATATGCCACATTTATAAGCAATTATTCATTGTAATTAGTAAAATGATTGAAACAAAAGGGGAAAATTTACCAGCCTATCAGAAACTCAAGAATTTTCACCCAAAAGCAGTAGACAATTATAGAGGGATAACAGAGTAAATACAGAATTTTCAGCACACTTACTTGGTGAACATTGTAATAAAATCTGCCAGTTGAGAGAAATGCACCGAATTAGCTATCGTCAATGCCAGAAAAAGTAGAAAACCAAGCAAATGCCTGTAGATATGAGCCCAGAAAATAAAAATAAAAATAAATAAAAGAAAACCCATTTTGAGAAAGGAAAAATCCCAAAATCGAGATGCCCAAAGGTTGGATTGAGAGAGAGAGAGAGAGAGAGAGAGAGAGAAGTAAACTTACGTCCATACGTTGAGGGTCTCATTATGCCAACGGAATAAGCTAAAGAAAGCTTCTTTGAGGGGCCAATCAGCTCTATAGTAATTCAATATATACTCATTGTCTTTCATATACTCAGGCAATTCATCAAACGATTTAAGTGCATATCTTTTCTTCTTGCTCCCGCCATTATCGATCTTCTTCTTACTGCTGCTGAAACTTCCATCATCTTTTTGGCTCATCACTTTTTCCTCAGCTGTGTTAATGAACAAGCAATTAATCTTCATCTGATTCTGGGCCTTCTTAAGATCATCCATATTTCTTGATTTTCTCTTCACTATCTGCTTATGCATATTGCATTTGATGTACAATATTTACAGCTAAATTTTTCAAGAAAACAGATAAAAAAAAAGAGGATCTGATCTATGAATTGAAGAAAGAAGAAGGAAGATCTTCCCTCTTTTTTTTTTTCTCTTGCTCTGGATCAATCTTCGAGCTGTCTTAATCCGAATATTAAGTGCAGTAGAGGGCTTTGCTATCTATCTAAAAACTGCACCAACAACACAGCATTTAAAGGCACACTCAACTATCCACCTATAGGGGTGAGAGAGTTAGGTTATCAATAACTTCCTCATTGTCATGCTGGCATCTTCAAAGCATATTTCTTTGGACATATGGCATCCATGAGGAGGAATTTTTATAGTATTTGGTTTTTCCTATATTTCCCCTGTGGCGTGGAAAGAAAAATGCCCATTACCAAAAATTTATGACAAAAGAAGGAAAAAAGGAGTGGGGGGTTGGGAGTTGTTTGGAGGAGGGGGGCACGACCATCATATATTTTCAGCAGCAACTGAGAAACTAAAATGACGACATTTTGACCATCGTTCCACATGATTGAAGTGTGAGAAGACCTAATGAAGTAAAAGTATAGTGTTAAGATTTTATTATGCACTTAATGTATCTACTTTGACATAAGAAATATAACGATTATGGGAAGGAGAACCATTCCTATTTAAGAGATTTTGCGGTGAGGCCAACCATCTTTTCATGATTCGGCGCATTTAGCATTTATCAAGTTATCCATTATGGGAGTACCCATGAGCAATGAGAAATTAAAAAATAAAAAAATTATTATAATATTTTGTCCCACATGAATTAGATGTGAGATGAACAAATGATAATAAGTCCTTGCAAAATCCTAGCTGCTCGAGTGCGGGTACGAGACCCACCGAAATAAAAAATTTCACACGATATGATGCATTAAATAAAGTATGCATTCACTTCTATTTAAGTATGCACCCACTTATCCCAACAACCTTAAGACCCAACGTCATTATTTTATTTTATAATCCTTTTAACTTTTTTTTTATGTTGATCTCTAATTGTTGAGTCATTTGCATTTACACATTTCAATTTAGTTTTAACTTTAGTTTAATTAATAGTCTATGTTATCCATTTCTTCTTCCATATTTTTTTTAGATTTGACTACTAGTATACCTAAGGATCCACCATTTCAACTTTCTAAAGTTGAAGGCTTTCTCTGTCCGTTTATATTTTTTAGACCAAGTTTCAAGTCATTAACACTAAAGCAAAAGTGGAAGTGCTGAACTCAAAATTACAGAATTGTCAAGCACAACAAGTGATAACGCAATCATTATTTTTACGTTTCTGACTCTACACAAATAATAAGAATATGCATGTCTAATTATTCATTATACATTCAAGATATTGATTTTTTCATAAGGAAGACTTACAAAGTCATGAACCATGAGAATTCCCCCAGAATACATTATTACAACTTGTTTTCTATTAGCATTGTAGATATCAATATATTGTATTTAGTAGTGCTACCAATTTCACGAGACTACAAAAAGGATTAGCGACCACTTGTGTCAGTCACTTAGTTAGCGACAACTTTGCGATCGATACAGTCTGTCAAAAACTTAGCGATCTGTTTAGCGGCGGTGTGACAATCGGTCACTAAGTCTTTCAATATAATGACAGATCCCCTGATCGATTTAGACGATCGCAAACTTTTTGAACATTTTGACCGGCATGCAATCTCTAATCGGTCGCAAGGTGACCTAAATTAGGTCACCCTCGAACCCTTCCCTCCCTCATTTCCCTCCTTTCAATTTTCATCAACTTTCTCTCTTCTCCCCTACGACCACCCCTAGCTATCGACGCCTTTCACTGTGACTCTAGCGACAGTTGTCGCTTCCATTTCCTCCTCCTTCTCCCTTTTCTTCTCTCTGATTTCCTCTCCTCTCCATCTTCTCTATTCTCTCTAGTTTCCTCCCTTCTCCTCTCTCTGCCGAGCATAATAATTATTGTTGCTGCTGCTTCGCTTCTAGAAAAGACCTCCTCCCTGAAGCTGCCGGAATTGTGAAATGTGAGATTTTTTTTTGTAATGAATTTGAATTGAAGCTCAAATGCTTTTTCTAAATCTGATGATAGTATTTGGTTAGTTTTTGCTTCAAATTCTAGTTCTTGAAAAAATAGACCTGTTATCCATCTTTTGTAGTCAAGTTCTTGTTTGGCCATTAAGGTCATTGATCAAATATTATCAGTATTGAACTTTAGTTTAACCATAGTGTTTGTTTTAAATTCATAATCTCTCTTTACTCTAATAATATAGTCATATATACAATTTAATTGATGTATTAGAGGATGTAGTACGTAAAAAATTAGAAGATCCTAACTCGTAAGTGAATCAACTCCTGCAATGGTGCCTTTTCTTCTTTTTTTGGTGTGTTTTTTATGAAAACAAAATGGGAGTCATCTTGCTATGTTGTGATTAGGAGTGTAAACGGGTTCAGACCTTCTGGGTACTCTCAAAGTCAAACCCAGACCCTCTGGGTATAAAATTTATGGACCTAGACCCGACCCTCCAGGATACAGGTTAGGGTCTGGGTTTACCCGTACTCGTATGATATTTTTCTTTTATTTTTCTCTGTTAAACAAAAATATATATAAAATAATGTTTAACCCTAAAATAAAAATTATAACATGATTAACATAATTTCTTCAACATCTCTTTCAAAAAATACAATTCTTTAACATCTCTAATTCAAATGATTAAAACATAATTTATAATAAATGTATAAATTATGTATTAATAAAAAATATAAAAATAATATAATAAATAAATATATTATTATTTCATTATAAAAGATATACGGGTATACGGGTCTGGTATTATCATATCCTACTCAGACCCATTTAATAGAATATATACGTGTATGGGTAATGGGTCTGCGGATATAAAATTTTAACTTTGTCCCCTATAAATGGGTATAGACCCGCGCAGGTACGGGTATAGACCCGCGCGGGTACGAGTAAGACCCGCCACGTTTACAGCCATAGAAAGAAATGGTCTTGGGGATGATTTGGCACTACATTTGCTAAGATAATCCAACATGACATGTATTTGTTATTGTAAAATATTTGGTAAGTAGTATGATTAGGGCTGTAAACGGGGCGGGTCTTATCCGTACCCGCGCAGGTCTATACCCGTTTTTAGCGGATAAGGTTTAAATTTTATACCCGCGGACCCGTACCTATACCCGTACTCGTATTTATTCTATTATATGGGCCTAGGCAGGGTATGAGGATACCCAGACCCGTATACCCGTATTAATAAAATAATAATATATATTTATTAAATTCAAATGAATTTATTAAAAGATAAAAGAAAAATAAAAAATGCTCATAAGCAAGAAATGGATATTCCAGAAAATTTGGAAGAACTTAATAAGTGGACAATCCCTAGGATTGATTTAAAAACTGTATATTAGTTAGGCACTTTTGAAAAATTAGGCTTAAAGCAAGTAGTAAAAACTACTGAAGAATCTGTTTCATTAGATAATGAAGAAACTGATATTAAATTATTATCTTCTTATGATATAAATCGATATAAAGATTTATACAAATTTATTCATATTGGACTGGTGCAAATTGCATTTAAACCTTTAACATTAGAAGGTTTGCCAGAAAGTTTTATTGCATGTCTAAGAGATGCAAGAAATTTAAATTGGAAGCAATCACTTATAGGCGTAATACAATCCATTTTGGCACATGGCCCAGTATATTTTAATGTTTACCCTAATCTTTCACTTTCTTTAAGTGATATTAATATACTTGATTCTTTAACATTAAATGTTAAAACTCATGGATATAATTATATTTCTGGATCAGAACTGATCTGTATATGTTACAGAATTTATTATAAACCATTATTTACATTAAATCCTAATTGTAAAATAATGGATAAAAAGATTAATGAAACCGTTATAATAGAAACTAATTTTAATAGATCTAAGATCTCAACTAGAAGAATTATAAAATGGGATGAAATCCCTATGCCGCAACAATGGAAACTTGAACGAACTGGTCATATCCAGTCAAAGACTGAACACAATATAGACCATATTGAACAAACTCCGGAAGGAATTGTTTATATACAGATGGATAATACTCCATCCAGATTGGGTCATATCCCAAGGACTTATTCTACCAGATCTGAACATTCTTTTATTTCACCTCTTATAGAGGAAAAGGATTATGTTCCTTACAGAGTTTCTACCTCACAGGTAAGTGAACGTGATGAGAATGATCATCATGTAGAAAAAGTTTTTAAAAAAGAAAATATTGTGAAAGGAATTTATAATGCTAAAGATGCGGAAATAACCGAATCAGAAATGAATTTTTCATTATGAATAAACCTAAGATTGATTTTAGCCCTGGATCTGCAGCCAGGCAAAAAGTTAAAGCATAATTTAATTTACCACGATGGGAACCATTCAGAAAGTGGTTTTTCCCTAATTTTGATGATAAATTAAGAAATTATATTTCTGATGAATTTTATAAATTTTTGTCTTACCATAATATTTTATTCCCTTTTGTTCCATGGTTCATATCTAATTATATTGAACCTTATATTTCTGTTTTAGAAAGAGATTATAAACTCTTAAATGGAAATATTATCAAAGGCATATTGCCGCCCCAACAACCCTTTTATATAGAAAAGGAAAATCATATTGTTAGTTTTACAGCTTTTTCAAAGATATTTGAAAATGATACTTTAAGTATTACTGTAAAACAAATCAATCAAATCATAGAACAACAAAATTATACTAACATTTATTTAAATGTTTTAGGAGAACAAATTATATCTCTCCATAAAAGAATAGATATATTATTACAAAAATTAGAAAATGCTTCTAGAAATTCTTCAGGAAAAAAGGCTTTCATAGCAACACCACCTTTTCAGCCTCCTCCTGAAATAAAAGATTATAAATTAAAGACTATATCAGATCTTGAAATGATGCTAGACCATAAATTTAAAAAATTAAATATTAATACTTTAGAAAATGAATTTTCTGAAAGATTAAGCAGAAACTAAGGATTATAAATCAATTATAAATGATGAAATTAATAAATTATATAAGTTTGCTGATAGACCAACCCAGAGAATAAATTATTATAGTAGACCTTCTCCTGTAGATATTCTACATGAAGAACAGGAATATATAGGTAACAATAGTTACAATGGAAAATGTATCTATGAATGGAATTTAGATGGTTATACCGAAAAACAGATTTATAATCTAACTCATAGAATGAATCAGTAAAATGATTGGAAATAGTGATAGTAATATTGCGAAAATGATTACCGCACTGGCCAACTTAAAGGTTGGTGGGATCATTATCTATCTGTTCAGGATAGAGAAGAAATATATCATAGTCTTAAACAAGAAGAAGACGGTCGAACTAGTGAGACAGCAGTTTATACACTGGTAGTTACTATATTAGAACATTTTACAGGAAGAATATCTGATAATAATGAAACTATTAGAACTCTATTACAAAATTCAAGGTGTAAAACACTGACTGAATTTAGATGGTATAAGGATGCTTTCCTTAATAGAGTTATGGAATTACCTGAGAGTAATAGTACTCATTGGAAGTCAAAATTTATAGATGGACTACCACATTTATTTGCTGAAAGGGTTAGAAAGGCTCTTAGGAAGGATTAAATCTCTATTCCTTATAAAAGTTATACTTATGGAAATCTTATAGGAACTTGTATACAAGAAGGTATAGCTTTATGTAATGAAATTAAATTAAATCAACAAATTAAAAGACAAAGACTAACTGAAAGAAATCAGTTAGGACAATTTTGTAGTCAATTTGGAATGGAAATTCCATCACAAAGGAAAATGGTTCATAACTATAGGAAAGATGACAGATATGTCAAAAAGAAAGGAGAAAATATTCTCAAGAAAAATTAGCTAAAAAATTAAAAAGAAAATCTGATAGATTAGGCAAAAGAAAAGATAAAAATAATATTGTTTGCTATAAATGCAAAAGAATAGGACATTATGCTAATAAGTGTAAGATGAAGAAAAAGATTAATAGTCTAGATATTAGTGAAGAATTGAAAGATTCTTTAGAAAAATTATTTATAGAATCTGATGAATCTGAAAAAATTACTTCAGAATCAGAAATTGATCAGATAACTGATCATTCTGAAGATTCAGAAAATAATACATGCCCTTGTAAACAAGGACATAGTAATTCTGAGAATGATACTCAGGAAGAAGATTATTATAAATTAATCTCTCAGTTTAGAGATTCTGATATCAATGTTTTAAGTAACAATAATATATTAGAATTCTTAAAATTAATAAAAGACCAAGAATTAAGGTCTAGAATAATTGAACAAATAGATGATATTCCATCTACTAGTAATACTAGTAAAAATACAGAAGATTTGGAGTTCATAACAAATAATAATCCATATACAATGACAGAAGTTTATAAGCTTATGAAACAAAGAAATATAAATTCTCAAAAATCTCCTACGACACTCCAAGATTTATATGGAGAAATTAATAATCTTAAAAATGAAATTAAAATGTTAAAACAAATTAATCAAAATTTAGATATGCGAATTTCTAATTTAGAAATTAAAAGGAATAATAATTTGGAAACACCAAATCTTTTTGACAATCTTAATAAGATTGGCGAAGAAAACTTTTTAACTGTTTTAGATGTCATCACATCTTTTAAATTTTATGTTAAAATTACATTATTAATAAATCATGATAAAATCAGAGAATTCATTGCATTAATAGATACAGGAGCAGATATTAGTGTCATACAGGAAGGATTAATTCCTACCAAATATTTTGAAAAAACAACTCATAGTTTAAGACATGTAGGTGGTCAGAAATTACAAATTAATTTTAAATTACCACGTGCATATATTTGCAACAATAAAGTTCTTATTCCTGAAAGCTTTTTATTAGCAAAAAATATAACTAACTAAGTTATACTTGGAACTCCTTTTATAAAAAAGATTTTTCCTATTACTCATATTAGAACAGATTACCTTATAGGTACTTATGAAAAAAACTCCCGTTTCTTTTCAGTTTGTAACTGAACCAAATACTAGATTTGTGAATGAAATTAAAGATTTCATTTTAAGAAAACAAAATCAAATTAATTTTCTTAATTATGAAATAAACTCTTTTAATATTGAAGATGTTTTGCAAAATCCTAAATTGCAGGATAAAATTGAAAAAATTCAAAATCATATTTCCTTAGAAATATGTAATGATCATCCTAATGCTTTTTGGGATAGGAAAAAGCATATAGTAAGTCTTCCTTATATTGATGATTTTAATGAAACTCATATACCGACAAAGGCAAGACCTTGTCAAATGAATTCTCAATATTTAGAATTATGTCAAGAAGAAATAACTTCTTTATTACAGAAAGGATTGATAAAGGAATCAAATTCACCTTGGTCATGTATAGGGTTTTATGTTAATAAACATAGTGAAATTGAAAGTGGGGTACCAAGATTGGTTATAAATTATAAACCTCTCAATAAGGTATTAAAATGGATTAGACATCCCATCCCTAATAAGAAGGATTTATTAGACAGATTATATGAAGCAATAATATTTTCTAAATTTGATTTAAAATCAGGATATTGGCAGATTCAAATAGCTGAAGCTGACCAATATAAAACAGCCTTTAATGTTCCAATTGGCCACTTTGAATGGAAAGTGATGCCATTCGGATTAAAAAATACACCTTCTGAATTTCAGAAGATTATGAATGATATTTTTATTCTGTATAGTGAATTTATATTAGTTTACATAGACGATATTTTAGTCTTTTCTAAAACTGTTCAACAACATTTTGAACATCTTGATATATTCAAGAAATTAGTAATACAAAACGGTTTGGTTATTTCAAAACCAAAAATGATCTTATTTCAGACTAATATAAGATTTTTAGGACATAATACTGAAAAAGGAAAAATAATTCCTATAAATAGAAGTATTGATTTTGCTTCTAAATTTCCTGATGTAATTCTTGATAAAACTCAATTACAAAGATTTTTAGGAAGTCTAAATTATATCTTACCATATTATAAAAATCTAGCTTATGATACAACTATCTTATATGATAGATTAAAAAAGAATCCTAAGCCTTGGACTAATCAGCATACTGAGATAGTCAAGCAAATAAAAGCAAAAGTAAAAACTTTGCCTTGCTTGATATTAGCAAATCCCCATTGGCAGAAAATTATAGAAACTGATGCCTCTGATATAGGTTATGGAGGTATCTTAACTCAAATTTGTCCTGTTAATAACAGAGAAAATTTAGTGAGATATCACTCAGGTAAATGGACTAATAGTCAAAGGAATTATGCCACTATTGCTAAAGAAATTTTAGCTATAGTAAAATGTATTTTAAAATTTCAAGATGATTTATATAATCAAAAATTTATAGTAAAAACTGACTGCCAAGCAGCCAAATTTATGTTTAATAAAGATTTTAAATATGATGTCTCTAAGCAGATGTTTGCTAGGTGGCAGGCTCATTTAGCCCCTTTGATTTTGAAATTGTTTATAAAAAAGGTGAAGAAAATAGTCTTCCAGATTTTCTAACTAGAGAATTTTTGCAGCATGATACCGCGGGGACAAGGAGCTAATACTCGAGGCAGTGGGAGAGGTAATACCTCTCAACACAGAGGAAAGAATGTGATTGTCCAAATGGGCAATAAACAGCTTATAGCTGAAAAAATTGTTAACACAGAAGAAGATGCCCTCTTATATGAGGAATTCAAGCAATATATTGCTAATAAAAAGAAACAGGCAGGTGAAACCTCCTCCTCTGGGTCATATTCCCAGGTAATTTCTGAAGAGGATAATATAACCTCTTATTATAATAATACTCACAAAGAAATTATATTTCTTTTGGAAAATAAAGATCTCCAATGGAAAAATGATCCATGGTTATTAATGCATAGATATCTGGATACAGCATCATATGCTGCTACCTCTTATAAACAGAGACAATATTACGAGCAAATACTTAAAGTAAGCTCTTGTGATATAACACATTTTATCCTAGCACCAGAACTGCTAATGTTTTTAATTTTAGCAAAATTATAATCAAAAGGATTATATCCATTGAAGAGTGGGGTATATCTCCTCTGAGAGAAAAGGAATTTACAATTCCTGAATCTAAAGTATCTTTAAAATATAATTATTGGGATTATATCGATGCATTTTATAAAGCATTCTTATATGAAAATCCCACTAAAAAACATACTTGGTTAATTAAAGTATGTGGGAATGTTTATAACAGCCCTCTACCAAATTGGTTCTTACAATGGTGGACCATATATGGCACCTCTGGGAAAATACTCCCTGACAAATTCAAAACATTATATGGTGAGTGGATTAATATATCCCCTAAGGTTGCTGATTATATCAGTTTAGATCAATATTCAGAGGAAATAGCCTCTATGTTCTTTTTTATAGAATTTTCCATACCATGGGTGTGGAAATGGACTCCAGAAGTGGGTTATACCCAACAGAATATTCCATGTCTCGAAAGAGCTACTCATAGTAGATTTTGGGACTAGTTGATTAAAATCGACCCAGAGACTAAAGAGATATATGGAAAAAATATCTTGGATGAAATCCAGCAAAAAATTGAGTTATACAAAATAATGAAAGAAACTGGCGAGATAAAATCTAAGAGCCTTTTTCACCATCTCACAACCAGATTAAAATTACAAAAAGATGTTATATCTAAGGAAGAACTTATCAGATCATATATGGAAGAACTAAAGAAGGAGCTTGTAAAAAATTTGCTCCTAGAAGATAAAATGGATGTATCAATGACAGGATCATCAAATGAAGACTGTCTAGCAGGCGAATCGCAAGATCCAGATGTGGATGATTTTTCAGAAGTGGATATTGACCAAATGGTCAAGGACATTGAAGAGACCGCAAGAAAAGAAATAAAGTGATAATGACAACATAAATGATTGTAATAGCCATTATTGTATACCAATAATTGTACTCTTAAAGGGTCCCATGTAATAGTGATAGCATTATATGTAATAGTGATAGGCATTATATGGATTTCAAATCCTTTTGTATATTAGATTAGATAAGTTAGTTGAAGTCCGCCCTTAAAATTGTCTATAAAAGGATGGCAACTCATCCTTAAGAGGCAGGACCTAAAATATAGAAATTAGAACTCTCTCTCCCTCTCCTCTCATTGTAAAAATTTTACATTAATAAGAAGTTTGAAGTTTTCTTCATTTATTCCTAGTAAGTCTTAAAGACTCTTCTTCTTTTAATTTTCTTGTTCAAAATTTTTATATTTTATTGTTATCAGGTTTAGCCTAATGGAAGGCTAAATCTTTCCATGTTAAACTATGCAATCATATATATCATTATAATTATGTTGTGAAGATCCTTATTTTGTCTGGTTGGATAGTAGTCTTATATAAGGATTCAAGGTTTGGGTTATGAAATCTGGAACTGGCCATAATTATTGAAAGATGAGGGTTAGCCTGTTTTAAGCCGTTGTGAAGGCGTGTTAAGGCGTTGATCCCAGTTTCATCTTTTGTAATTATGCTGACGGATCTGGATTTCATGTAAAAGTTTGTACCTTTTAACCAGGGTTCTTACATGGATGACTACCACCAGACCTCCTATAAAATAATAATATATATTTATATATGTTAGATTATTCATATATATTAATATATATTATATATATTGAATTGAAACTGTGAATGAAAATATCTTAATTTTCTTAAGAAGCTCATAACCAGTCATTTCAGGCATACAATAGTCTGTAATTATCAAATTCACCTTCAAATCCCCCTGCTTCATCAGGACCAAATGGAAAAACTTCTTCATCAATTGATAATGAACTGCAATTGAAATTGATATTCTCTGTTCTTACTTAAAAGGGATGAGAATCCATAATTCCATCCAAGAATTCAAAAAGATAACACGGGAGATTCATTTTGAGATTAAGAAAAGAATTTTCAATTTCAAAAATCCAATCCATATATAGAAGAATGCTTACAGCAGCAGTGGCAATGGTATCGTCTTGATGGAAAGCAGGGGTTTGAGATTAAGAATGTCCCTCCAGATTGCCCAAATACTCCAAAGCCCTAATCTCGTTCTTGGAAGTGGTCACTGAAACCAACCGCCATTAATTTCTAGTTAATTAAATACTAATACTACTATTACTATCACTGGCGGGAAAAGTTTAAAGGATGAATAATGAAATTAAATTACCTTTACAAGAGGAGCTAATGAGCAACTTCTCCACAATTTTCATATTGATTACATTGTCATCAACAGCTAGAATGTGAAGCTCTTTCCGATTGTTGTTTGCCATTGTTGATTTCTTTGAAGAATTAGAACAACCTGCTGGTGTAGAAAAACATTGTGGACTCTTCTATCCAAATAAGCAACCTACTTATTCTGTATTTTCTAACTATTATATATATATATATATAGTTGCAATCTCTAGAAAAGAAAATGTTGATTCTGTGAAAAGAATTAAAGTTTGTGAAAGTTAAATAATCTCTTGAAACCCTTGTCTCAATTTATCCATAAATAAAGACATGAATAATAAGATGAATGATGTGACTTAATACAAGTTAAGAGGTCTATATTCTCTGATCACTTATAGATAAGAGTAATAATAGATTTGTTTTTATCACCTGAACTACTAACATGCAAATATGTACAAGTATTTAATAAGAGTAAAACTCTAGAAGAAAGAATAAAAGCTACATTTGGATATTAATTTAATTGAAAACATCCACTAAATCTCACATTATGAATCCTGCATTTTCTCTTAAGAAAGCACTCACAATCTCTGTAATATCTATTTTTAATCATTTGAATTAGAAATGTTAAATGATTGTATTTGTTGAAAGAAATGTTGAGGAGATTATGTTAATCACGTTAAAAAATTTATTTTAAGATTATACATTGTTTTATATATTTTTGTTTAACAAGAAAAAAATAGAAAAATGTCATACGGGTACGGATATACCCAGACCCTATCATGGACCCTGGATGTTCAGGTCCGGGTCTAGAAATTTTATACCTGGAGAATATGGGTCCGGGTCTTGGTCCAAGTTTCACTATAAGAATGTGGATTTGGGTCTAGGGATACCCTGAGGGTCTAGACCGATTTACAACCCTAAGTATGATATTAAACTACAATGAAATGTAAACCAGTTTGTCGGTCTCAAAGAAGTTTAAGTTAAATGATGGCTTTGCTATCCGGACTATGTAGAAGTGGTAACTTGTGTATTTTCTTGGATTTCAACTTAAATTGAAAATATAATTTTTTTTTTGTTGAGTTTTTTCATAGAACTCATGTGTGGGTCTTTGAGGTTTATTTAGCCATGCATTTGCTGAGATAATTCAATGTGTCATGTATTCGTTCATTTCTTTTGGTTGTTTTATGTTGTCCCATTCTTTTTATTGTAAAATATTCGGTAAATTTTACAAAGTAGTAGGATATTTGCTCCTTGGGCTTGAAATCGCTACATGGACCCTTGGGTTCTTGAGTTAGGATGTTAGGCTGCAAGTGGGTTTTTTTTCTAAAAGCTGGTGTTGTTTTTATTATGTTTTTCTATGGTGATTTAGCTGCTTCAAAATAACCAAGCTGTAATTGTAGTTTGGCACCAGTGGCCCTTGATAATGGTTTGGGTATGTAGGCCTTCTGAGCTAATTTTCTCCAAATATTTTCATTTTTCCAGCCTAATTTATTTTTAAAACCCAATGATGAATTCATGGGCCTAAACCAACATAGGTGGCTAAAGTTTGAATGGGTCAGAGATGTCGGGCCGGGCCGGGCCAGCCTGGGCTGCCCGTTGTGACTCTTGATCAATTTATGTCTCTCTCCTCCTCGGTTCCAGAGTCATTCCCGACTCTTCCTTCTCCTCTCTTTTTCTTCTCCTTCTCTGTCTTCTCGAGAGCCGTCTCTGTCTCTTCTTCTTCTCTCCTTCTTTACCGCGGCTTACCACGTGTGTTGCTCGCCTTTGGTGACCTCCGTGGTCTTCTGTGATACCGTCTCTGAGTAACGATAGTCTTGTGGTGATCCCTGTTCGATCATTTTCTACTTGTTTTATGAGGTGAGCCGTAAGGGTGAGAGAGAGGAAGAACACCAGTGATTTTTTTGTTCTATTTGAGGCCTTAGATCTGAGGATATTATTTTTCGTTAAAAGCTGATACCTTTTTATTGCCGTCACCTCGACGCGGTCGTCGCTTCACGCTGCTGCTTGGCGCCGTCCAATCTCAGTGTGCCGCTTGCGGTTCCGACACTGCAGCGACAGGTAAATATCCCTTATCGATTTTTTTTTAACGATTGTTGTGTGCAATTTCAGTCTTGCCGATCGGCTTCAATCGATTGTGAAACAAGAAGAGGAAGAAGAATTTTTTATAATAAAATAGATTTATTTTTCCGCTGCTATTTTTCATTCTTTTACTGGTTTGTAAGAGTAATTAGAGTGTGTAATACTAATTAGAACCTAACAAGTGGTATCAAAGCCTGGTTTCGACAGTACTGACAACCAAGAAAAACTGGATCTGAGGGAACTGTTGAGTTCCTTACAACCAGCCAGTGAAGTATAGCTAAACCCTCTATGTTTTTTTTTTTCGAGCATTATTTTTTCCTTTGCTTCCGTTTTTGTTTTCTGTTTCGGCATGCTGCCGTTTGTGTTGCTTCTGGTTTTTTTTTTTGGTTTCTGTTTCAGCTTGCCGCCGTTTGTGGATTAGTTTACTGTTACTATTCTGCTTCTTTTCTGAACTACGTTACGATTCGGTTTCTCGGCTTTCTATTATTCTTGTTCATTTGTGTGTTATTCCCGCTTCTGTTGTTCTATTGTTTTTCTGGTGTTACACTGCCGATTATTGTTTCCAGTGATATAGTGTTATTGTTGGTTTCGGTTTTTCTGGATTTCAATTTTTTGTTGCTGTTTTTCTTCTGTTGAAAAGTATACAAAACCCAAGCCTGGCTTGAATCCATGAGATTTCAAGTAGCTGTGTCTTGGCGCATTTTTTTAGTTTTTCAAAACTTTTGCAACATTCTTTTATTTTGTCTTTTTCTGTTCCTGCTAATAAGTTACTGTGCAACTCATATTTGTATATTACATTGTCTGGGTTTACTGTTGTGCCATCTGTTTGTTTGTGAGATTCGTGTGATTCACAGTTCTTTATTTCGCACCGTTTTTCAAAGCAAAAAATCCGGGTATTTTATTTGAGTGACTATTTTTTTTCAAGAAAAAACTTCTATTTTTCTAGCCAATAAAATTACTCCTATTTGCCATTTTTTAATATGTCGATTCCAAAAATTGAAATCGACAAGTTTGATGGTAAATCTGATTTAGTAATGTGGCGAAGAAAAATGAAAGCGGTTTTAGTCCAAAATAAAATCGCACCCGCAATTTGTAGTCCCAAAGAGTATCCGAAATCTTGGACAGGCGAAGTTCTTGCTGAAAAACTGGGTGATGCACATAGCTACCTCACTCTGCACTTAACAGACAATGTTTTACGAGAAACTGACGAAAAAGACAACACTTTTGAAATCTGGACCAAACTAGAAAAATTATTTTTAGGAAAATCTTTGTCAAACAAGATTTACTTAAAAGAACAACTTTTTAGGTTCAAAATGAGCGGGTCAAAAACACTTTCAGAAAACATGGATGATTTGAACAAAATTGTTTTGGAACTTCAAAACGTTGGAGAGAAAATCTTGGATACAATGCTGTTATTTTGTTGAATGCCTTGCCTGATTCCTATAATGATGTGAAATCTGCCATTAAATAGGTAGAGATGGTTTGTCTTTATCTGATGTTAAAAAAGGTTTAAAGTCAAAAGATTTGGATTTAAGAAAAGAAAATAAACTAAGCGGAGAAAACCTTTACGTGCGAGGGAGAGATGACCGGAGGAAGCCTCTTAGTCATAGGTCTAAAAGTAAAGGGAGGTCCAAATCACGAGACAAGAATAGAGTGAAGTGTTTTTACTATGGCAAGGAGGGTCATATGAGAAATAAGTGTTTTAAAAGGATCAAAGATGAAAAACAACATAAATTTGGTAAAAGGATTGATAAAAAAACAAAACCCATAATTTTGATACAGACGGTAATTCTATGTATTCCGAGGTTTTGTGTGTATCTCCTACCCCTACTAATGTTGTTAATAATTGGATCCTTGACTCTGGTGGCACTTTTCACATGACACCTCACAAGCTTTGGTTTTTAGATTTCAAACCCCTTAATTAGGGAAAAGTTTTTATGGGTAACAACCAAGTTTGTGACATTAAAGGCATTGGTAATGTTTTTATAAAATCTCATGATGGCATGACTAGGAAACTCATTGAGGTGAGATATGTGTCCGAACTCCGTCGGAACCTTATCTCCCTTGGTTATTTAGATTCAAATGGTTTTTCTTACAAATCAAAGAATGGTGTTTTAAGAGTTTGTAAAGGCAACCTGGTCATGCTAAAAGGTTCTAAAAGAGAAAGTTTATACACTCTCATTGGAAAAACTATTTGCAACTCATCTGAATTTATTTCAAAATAGTTCCTGAAAAGACTCTATTGTGGCATCGTCAGATTGGCCACATTAGTAAGAAGGGACTGCATCATTTTTAAAAACAAAAACTTTTACGTAGTGACAAGATTGACTCTTCGGATTTCTGTGACCACCGTGTTTTGGGTAAACAACACAAAATCAGTTTTTCAACTAGCACACATAAGCCAACCACGGTACTTGATTATGTGCATTGTGATATGTGGGGACCTGAAAAGGTCCCCAACCTATGGTGGTAATATTCATTTCCTATTTGTTATTGATGATTTTTCCAGGCATGTTTGGGTTTTTCTTTTAAAAACAAAGGATCAAACTTTTGAAAAGTTCTGTAAGTGGAAACGCCTTGTCGAAAATCAAACTGGAAATAAATTATAAACCATTAAGATAGATAACGGTCTTGAGTTTTGTAATCGTAAGTTTTCTAATTTATGTGCATCTCATGGCATCTTGCATCATAGGACGGTTAGGCACAACCCCCAGCAGAACGGTGTAGCTGAGAGGATGAATTGTACCATAATGGATAATGTTAGGTGCCTTATGATTTCTTCTAGTGTCCCAAAACCTTTCTGGGGTGAAGCTGTTAGCAAGGTTGTATACCTCATTAATATATCTCCTTCAACAGCCATAAACTTTAGAACTCCCGTAGAGTTGTGGTGCGGTAAACCTCCAAACCTTTCAAACCTTAGAATTTTTGGGTGTGCCACTTTTGCACATCAGAAAGAGGGTAAGCTAGATCCCAGGTCTAGGAAAGGTGTTTTCATAGGTTACCCTAGTGGAGTGAAGGGTTATAGAATTTGGCTCAAGGGTGAGCCAAGTGTGAGGATAGTGATAAGCAGGGATGTGGTTTTCAATGAGCAAGAAATGCCTTGCCTTAAGGATAAACCTGAGACTGTTAGTACATCCTATATCCCACAATAGATTAGTATTCCAATGGAGATGGAGTCTAATCCCGAACCCCCTCAGAAACCACCTCCTGAGCCAGAAACCCAAGTAGAACCTGTTGTACTGTCCAGTGTTCCTAATACCAACGAGCCTGAGTTAGAAGGTTCTGATGAGGAGGAAGAACACCCTAAGGCACAAGCACAAGCCCTTAGAGATTATCAACTGTCTATAGATAGGGTTAGAAGAGTGTCCAAGGAACACACTAGATATGGTTATTCATATATTGTCTCATATGCATTTGCTGTTGCATCTTATGTGGAAGAAAAAGAACCATTATGTTTTTCTGATGTTTTAAAGAGCCCTAACCTCTCTTTATGGTTGCGTGCTATGAATGAAGAAATATCTTCTCTTGACAAAAACAAAAGCTGGATTCTTGTTCCAAAACCCTCAACTCAAAAATTAGTTGATTGCAAATAGATTTTTAAAATCAAAGAGCATGAGTCTGCTAAAGAACCTTCAAGGTTCAAGGCCAGGCTGGTTACGAAAGGTTTTTTCACAAGTTGAGAGCATTGATTTTAATGAAATCTTTTCTCCCGTCGTTAAATACAAAATGATTAGGATTATGCTTACTCTTGTTGCTTTCTATGATCTACATCTTGAACAACTTGATGTGAAAACCGCTTTCTTACATGGTGATCTCGAGGAGACCATATATATGCGTCAACTTCCAGGTTTTGAGGTTAAGGGTAAGGAACATATGGCATGCATGTTGAAAAAGCCTTTATACGGACTTAAACAATCTCCGAGACAATGGTACAAGAGGTTTGATTCTTTTATGGTAAAAGTTGGTTTCTTGTAAAGCAATTATAATAGTTGCCTTTATTTTCCTAGAAATAACGTTAATAGTGCTATTTATTTATCACTTTATGTAAATGATATGTTAATTGCGTGCAAACATAAAACCAAAATTAATGATTTGAAATCACAACTTAAGTCCGAATTCGACATGAAGGACTTAGGGTCTGCATCCAGGATTCTCGGGATGAGTATTACTAGAGATAGAAATGATCATTCCCTTTTCTTATCTCAAAACCCTTCCTTCAGAAAATTGTTTCTAAATTTTCCATGCATCTTTGTAAACCCGTCATTACCCCACTTGCTAGCCATTTCAAGCTTTCTGACAAGACTTATCCTAAAACCGAGAGTGAGAAAAGAGATATGGAAAATTTTCCCTATAGAATGGCCATGGGCTCAGTTATGTATTCGATGATATCCACCCGACCAGACATTGCTTTCTCTATAAGCCTTCTTAGTAGATTTATGTCTAACCCGGGGAGGGATCACTGGGCTACTCTCAAGTGGTTACTGTGTTACCTTAACAAAACTACAGATAGGGGTTTACACAACCGTAATTAGTCTGATGATTTTGATCTAATTGGTTATGTCGATTCTCACTTCGCAGGTGACAAGGATGGTAGAAAATCTACCTCGTCTTATTTCTTTACCCTTGCGGATAATTGTGTCTCGTGGAAATCCCAACTATAGCCAGTTATTGCATTATCAACTACCGAAGCTGAGTACCTTGCCACTATGGAAGCCATTTGGCCTAAGGGTTATTGAATGAATTACATGTTTTACATTCTAATATTATTATTTACACTGACAATCAGAGTTGTTTACATTTATGCAAAAATCCTGTCTATCACGAAAGGACAAATCATATAGATGTCAAATATCATTTCATTAAAGAAAAAGTCTCTAGTGGCTTAGTTGACATAGATAAGATTAGCACTGATAATAATCCTGCAGATTTCGGTACTAAAATTGTAAACACTGACAAGTTCAAGTTTAGCAGGGATTTCCTTCACTTGGATGTAGGTTGACTCTAATTGAGTTATTCGAGAGATGGGAAAATATTGTTCGAGGTGGAGATTGTAGGCCTTCTAGGCCAATTTTATCCCAATATTTTTATTTTTCCAGTCCAATTTATTTTTAAAACCCAATGATGAATCCATGGGCCTCAAACCAAGATAGGTGGCTGAAGTTTGAATGGGTCAGAGATGCCGGGCCGGGCCGGGCCGGGTCGGGCTGCCTGTTGTGACTCTTGATCTATTTATGTCTCTCCCCTCCTCAGTTCCAGAGTCATTCCCGACTCTTCCTTCTCCTCTCTTTGTTTGCTCCTTCTCGACCTTCTCAAGAGCCGTCCCTGTCTCTTCTTCTTCTTCCCTTCTTTACCACAGCTTACCGCGTCTGTTGCTCTCCTCTGGTGACCTTCGTGGTCTTATGTGACACCGTCTCTGAATAACGATTGTCTTGTGGTGATCCCTGTTCAATCATTTTCTGGTTGTTTTGTGAGGTGAGCCGTAACGGTGAGAGAGGAGGAGAACACCGGTGATTTTCTTGTTCTATTGAGGCCTTAGATCTGAGGGTGTTGTTTTTTCGTTAAAAGCTTATACATTTTTACTGTCGGCACCTCGACGCGGTCATCACTTCAGGCTGCTGCTCGGCACTATCCAGTCTCAGTGTGCTGCTGGCGGTTCCGACACCGTAGTGACAGGTAAGTATCTATTACCGATTGTTAGTTCAGTTTTTTTTTTTTTTTTAACGATTGATGTGTGCAATTTTGGTCTTGCCGATCATCTTGAACCGATTGTGAAACAGGAAGAGGAAGAAGGATTTTTTTGTAATAGAATAGGTTTATTTCCCGCAGCTATTTTTCATTCTTTTACTAGTTTGTAATAGTAATTAGAGTGTGTAATAGTAATTAGATCCTAACGGGGTAAATGGCCTTTTTATTTTGTTATGTGTTCTCGTCGCAATATGCTCTAGTAACATATTTCGGTCTTCTTGAATACAATAAAATTTAGGCTTTTTTAGACAAAGAAATGCAAACCGGTTTCTTAGTAGGAACATGCTAAGGATGCTTTGTTTTCACCTCAACTTGGTTTTTGAAACTTACATAATAAATCAAGGAATCATAGGTTCTTAATTCTAAAAAAGTCATTTACTTTTACTAATTTTTAATCTTTTACTTGTTTAGGTTCTTGTAATGAAGTTTATTGCCGTCGCTGATCACGCAGCTCCTGTCACGTCTAATTGCGGTATGTTTATGCTTAATCATGCATAAACTACTTACATTTTACAAAAATAAAATAGAAGTTATTTTACACTTATCAATAAGTGATGTGCATAGCTAAAATTCTATTAATGTATTGTTTATGGGGGAGTCCAGACTTTTTAATTTGACTTGTTTATGGGAGAGCCTGGATTCTTTAATTTAAATTGTTTATGGGGGAGCCCAAACTCTTTAAATTATCTTGAATCTTACATTTAGAGTTGACGTTGTACCTGGAAAATGCCCATTTTACAAAAGAGACTGTCAAAATTTTTTAAAATCTTAGATAATAATTAAAAATAAATTCTATTACTTCTTCTTTTAGAAGTGAACTTAAAAAAAACGTTAGAAGTTTTTGTACTTTTATTACTTCATTTAGAAGTGAACTTTTCTCAAAATAATAGAAGTGTTTTTACTTCTATTACTTCTTCATTTGCAATCTATCAAAAATGACGACTTCTTTTAGAAGTGAACTTAAACAAATTTTAGGAGTTTTTACTCTTACGTATTCCTTTTGTTATTTCGAACTAGTACTTCATTTCCAATCTATCAAAAGTGACTTTTTATTGTAAAAGTAAACTTAAACAAAAGACAAGAGCTTAGTTTTAGCATTAACGTGGGCCTTAATTGCTTTTTCTTCTTCTTCTTCTTCTTAAAGTTCAATTCTTTTTAAATGTCTTGTTATGAACAAGATTAATCTTAACCTTCTATTCTTCTGAATGTAGAAAAGTTATCGAGCCGGATAGTAGTTGGATTTATCCAAGATATGTGCCGAGGTTAGGGGACTTAGTAAAGAATTTGTGAATAGGATACATCGGTTTGTAGAATGGTAAATCATGGCACGGTAGATGAGATAAGGTACTCGTGTGGGAAGTCCAAATATAGAAAGTTAACCACTGTGGCAGAAATGAAGTTTCATCATTTTACAAGGGGTTTACGCCTGATTATCATAATTAGACATGACATGGAGAACTTTTTTTTGGGATTAAATGTGGAAATATACGTGAGTAGTGGAAGGGAAACAACTTCGGCAAGTGTTGAAGAAAGTAGTACGATTCAAAAGATGATATTTTATGCTGCCAGATCGAGCGTTCCCCTCGAGTTTGTGAACTATACTTAAGAAAAAGCACTTAATCCAAAGGTACAAAAGTTTTATGATATGTTAAAAGCTATAGAGACACTTGTTAGCCCTAAGGGCATTATTACTTATGATTTTGATTATTGATTAACATATGTTTGAGAGTATTTAGCTAACCTTTCATAGAACAAAAGAAGCACTTTTCACGTCTCAAGTCTACATTCTCAAAAAGCAAAAGATCTTGGTGATGAAGGCAAAATGAAGGAGAAAAGACCAAGCCATTCCAAGATCAAGTCATTGAAGACATTGAAGACCTTGTCTAAGTTAGGGTGTGCTAAGGTATTTCTTTGTAAAACTCCCTAATCTTATTCTTTGATTATTGATCATGCATGAACCTCCATTGACGATTTTCTCAATATAAACTTTACTTAAAAAATCTAAGTATTCTTGATTGAGGTTTTGATGCTTTTGAAAGTTTCTTCTTATTTCTAAAATGAGTATCAAGAATACATGTCTTTGAAATAGAAAGGAAAGCTTTTGTCTTAAAAAAATGGATGTAAAATGTCAAAAATCGGCCATCCGATTTTAGAACCGGTCGTCCGATTTTTCTCAGTGTAGAAAAAATCGACCGTCTGATTTTTTGCAGGACCAGTCCGAATCTTTCTGTTTACGAACCGGTTGTCCGTTTTTAAGATACAATGTGCACACTTACAAAGCACGATTGGTAGCAAAAGGTTATAGACAAACTCATGGTATAGACTATGATGAAACCTTTTCTCCAATTGTAATGCTTAAGTCAATTAGAATTCTACTTGCCATTGCAGCATATTATGATTATGAAATATGGCAAATGGATGTTAAAACTACTTTCCTTAATGGAAATCTACTAGAGGATGTGTATATGACACAACCTGAAGGTTTTATTCATCCTTTGAATTCTAGTAAAGTGTGTAAACTTCAAAGATCCATTTATGGCTTGAAGCAAGCATCTCGAAGTTTGAATCTTCGTTTTGATGAAGCAATTAAAGAATTCAATTTCATCAAGAATGATGATGAACCTTGTGTCTACAAAAGGGTTACAGAAAATGCAGTAGTCTTCTTAGTACTCTATGTCGATGACATCTTGTTAATTGGGAATGACATCCCCACTTTCCAAAGTGTAAAAGCTTGGTTGGGGAAGTGTTTTTCAATGAAAGATTTAGGCGAAGCAACCTATATTCTATGAATTAGGATCTATCGAGATATATCTAAAAACCTAATTGGCCTAAGTCAGAGTGGATATATTGACAAGGTACTGAAAATGTTCAGTATGGAAGATTCTAAGATAGGATTCTTGCCAATGTCACATGGCGTTAAACTCAGTAAGTCTCAAAGTCCTACCACATGGGAGGATACAGAACGCATGAGTAAGATTCCTTACGCTTCCACAATTGGATCTATCATGTACGCCATGTTATGCACTCACCTAGATGTCTCGTATGCATTAAGCATGACTAGCAGATTCCAGTCAAATCCTGGTGAACCACATTGGACTGCAGTCAAAAACATTCTCAAGTACTTAAGAAGGACTAAAGATATGTTTTTGATCTATGGAGGTCAGGAAGAAGAGCGTGTTGTAAATGGTTTCATGGATGCTAGCTTTCAGACTGATGTAGATGATTTTAGATCTCAATCTAGATTTGTGTTTCGTTTGAATTGAGGTGCTGTGAGCTGGAAAAGTTCAAAGCAAGATACCGTGGCCGATTCTACTACAGAGGCTGAGTATGTGGTTGCTTCTGATGCAACCAAGGAGGCAGTTTCGATCAGAAAGTTCATCACAGAACTAGGTGTAATACCTAGCATTGTGAAACCAGCGGACCTATATTGTGATAATACAGGAGCCATTGCACAAGCTAAGGAACCTAGATCTCATCAACGATCCAAACATATTCTCAGGCGTTTCCATCTCATTCGAGAAATTATTCAGCGTGGAGATGTTAAAATTTGCAAAGTAGACAACAATAACAATGTCGCAGATCCATTGACAAAGCCACTCCCACAACATAAGCAAGAGAGTCATACTAGGTCAATGGGTTTGAGAGTCATGTCAAATTGGTGGTAGGGCAAGTGGGAGATTGTTAGTATATGCCCTAAGACCAATTGACTCACATTTATGATTTATGAAGCATGTATTTTTTAATTGTATTTTATGCTATTGGCCATCAAGTATGTGACTTGATAGTAAAACTCTTATAGCTAATAAACTACTATTCTTATTTGTCCCTAGTTTATTACATCTTGTAAACTAGTGTGAAGTTGATTGATGGTCAAGTTTTACTAATCATGAATATGAGATATAAAATCAATTTATAAGTACATATTGAGAATATTGTATTGGACATGACACAAAGTGAAGAAGAAATATTGCATGGGTTTAAGTTATAAGTATTTCTTCTCAGTTTTATATTTGGCGTCCTTTGACCTAATGTTTCTAATGTTTCTTGCATGGGGAGAAAATATGTTTGACATAATCAAACATCACTTTTAATTAGGTGATTATTATGACTATTGGTTGGCTTATTTTCTTGTAATATTGGAGATAGTGCAAGGGATTTGTCCCTCTCCTTTTAGAGAGAGATATACATGGGCCCCTTCATAAGGAAGACTGGAAAATATGCATGGCCATGCTCAAATAAGTATTAATAAGGTGTTATTAATATTATTTGTTGGAACAGTCTGCCTGGTGATCAAGTAAATAGTTAATTAAGTTTTATAAGGATGACTTAGTCCATGCCTTATACTTAATTAGGATATCGTGTGACAAAAGGACTAAATATTAAATCTGATGCTAGGTTATTATTGCATTTGCTTAACTTGGATAAGCATAATGTCTTGCTAGAGGCCGCTTATGTTTTGTGAATAAATGTCTAGGAAATTTTTCATTCACTGCCAACGTTAAGTGAACCTACAGGGTCACACGCATAGATGATCTTTTAAGTATAATGTCCACGTTCAATGGATCTAGATTGTGTCCAGATTCGTTGAACGTATACAAAAGGGGAATCAGATTCCATATTGTATTTTTTGATACGTTAATAAGTAATTAATTTTTATTTAATCGAATAAATGAAATTAATTACTTAATATTAGTCATCCAACCGTTGGATGATTATAGGAATAGACGGACGAGATTAAACTATCATTAGATGACAGTTAGGGTTTTGATATTGACAGCTATAAAAGGTTATGTTAACCTTTTCTTGGCAGCCGTCCTTTATCTGAAAAAAGAAAAACAAAACCCTAAACCCTAGAACGGCGATATAGTATCTAGCCTCCTCTCTTCGAAACACGACTGATTACCAGATAGTCAGGATCAGTTCTGAACAGTTTTCAGAACACAGAAGGGGCTAGCATTCTGATCGCTTGCAGAGGAGTTCGTCGCGTGGATATCAGTAGAGGGCGAAGCGTAAAAAGCAGCGCCTCCACACCGAACAATCAAAACATTGAGGTAATTTCTATCTAATCGGTTTTTCTAGTATGTGCAGATCCTGTTGATAGATTTCCATAGTTTTATTTTATTTTGTTATTTTTTTTTTTTTTTGCCTACGGATTCCAACAATGAGATGGTATTCAAAAAGCGAGCAGCAATGGGATATGACGAGTCATCCGAGGTATGGGAAAGTATGGAAATTGATAGGAAGTATTATGATTTCGTCGTTGAATTGAGGAATATAAGACTTTGTTTGTGTATAGATGGTTTCTCTCCATTTGAAAAATCAGAGAAAGCATACTCTTCTTGGCTGGTAATTTTGACTCCTTATAACTTACCTCGTTGGATGTGCATGAAAAAAGAAGTTATGTCCTTGTCGGTTATTATTCTGGGTCCTCAAATTCCAAAAAGCAAATTGGATATCTATTCGCAACCGTTAATAGAAGAGCTAAAAAATTTGTGGGAGGTAGGAGCTCATACTTATGACATCTCCAAGAAATAGAACTTCAACATACGGGCAGCCCTTCTTTGGACAATAAGTGACTTCCCAGCGTACGAAATGTTGAATGGTTGGAGTACTGCTGGGCATTCGCATGTCCGTATAGTAGGAAGAAACATATTCGTTCAGACTAGCGAGTGACAGATAACAATCATGGTTTGACTGTCATCGATACTTCTTACCACCAAGTCATCCATTTAGAAGAGGTACAAGGTCTTTTCAGAAAGGAAAGGAGAAAGAACGTTTTGAGCCGCCACTCCGTCTTATCGGCGATCAATTGTGGGAAAGAGTCCAAGACTTTCCAAAAGTTACACAACCAGAAACGAACTCGATAGGGGAAAAGGTACCGGCAATCATGCTCTTCCTAGTTAGATAGTTTTATTTTACATTTCATGTTGTACTCGTATTTATGTTCGTATATTATTTTTTATTATGACTATTATATATTACATTTTGTTTATGTGAATCTGATGGGATTTTTATGGTCGTATGTTACCATTTGTTTGGGATTTTTTTTATTTTTAGGGATTTTTTTTATATTTTCGTAATTGTTTTAAAAAATTAATAAAACTTGCGACCGACAAGCAGTGTGACAAAAAAATTAAAAAAAAAAAATTTACGACCAATCGTAGTATTTGACAGGAATCCCATTTGGTGCCAAAAACTTTGTGACCGACGTCATCGGCCGCCCTTTAGTCACGAACATCATTGACTCGCAAGTTAGCTACTGGTTGTCAAAATGTTATGTTTACGATCGTCTTCGGTCTCGAACTTCCAGTTCGCGATCACAATTTAACAATTGTAGATATTAGTTGCAAAGCAGTCTAACTAAATAGTGATCAATTTGCGACTCAGTTGCCTGTCACTATTTTAGTTTTTTTTTATAGTGCGAGTCATCCTAATCCCAAGCTCAAGCACATGAGACATGATGCTAAGGTATATGGTTATGGTTCACTTAGTTAGATTTCTAAATATTGACATGTTATATTTAGTAGTGCTATGAAATCTTACGGAGCGTACTCTCATATTAAAAGGCTACGAGTCATAATTTCAGATACATAAATACAAAATAAAATATTATAGTACGGTCACTATGATAGAACGTATGTTAAATTTTGAATTGAGACTTGACATATTTTAAAAGATATTTTAAAAGGAGATGATTAATATCTAAATCCTTATAAAGAATTTAATAGTTCAATAATTAACTGGTGAAGAATGCTAAACAATGTAAGAAATTGGGCATGTTTTTTCCTTAGTTCCCGGAATCCACATATATCAAAGGTATAACTTTGTCTTCTGACTCTTCTCTTGGGCGATTGATTGTTGACCTATACATGTGCCAACTAGGTAAGGTTAGTTGTAAACTTGTAATATTTTCCCAACCTTTTTAGTTGGGAAAGATTAGCTGATAACGTTTGCTTTTGCGGCTCATTAGAGTATTGGTGGAGTATTAATATACAATTAGTAAAGTCCTTAAGCTAATGCAAAATTAGGCGAATTGAGACAACTTTTGTTTGATTTTTTTCAATATCTGGTTGCCCCTAAGAAACTTTCAAGACCACGAATTTCTTGTCCCAAGTGATAACCTGTCAAAATAAACCAGAAAGAGGAAAATCC
Organism: Catharanthus roseus; assembly: GCA_028651295.1. Classification (NCBI taxonomy): domain Eukaryota; kingdom Viridiplantae; phylum Streptophyta; class Magnoliopsida; order Gentianales; family Apocynaceae; genus Catharanthus; species Catharanthus roseus. The sequence continues at coordinate 33,520,435 of JAPQWS010000159.1, read as the reverse complement.
ACCAAGAAAAAATTTTATTAAAAAAAAACCCAAGAAAAAAATTGTCACTCCGTAAATAGAAAAAAATTATATTTTTGTTTATTATTTTAGTATTTTATTTTTAAATATTTTATTTTTTATTAAATTGAATTTAAAATTTCCATATTAATTTTTTAAAATAATTAAATTTTTTTAAATTAAATAATTAAATTCTACGAAAATATTTTGTAATAACTGTAACTAACAATTAGATTATGCATTAAAATAATTTTATATCGAATTTTAAGAATTATTTAACAATAAACTATAACATACATGATAGGATATTTTAGACATTTTACATATTTTAAGAGACAAATTATCTATTTTTAAAATTTAAGGTGTAAAATACTTTTACTCTGCCACTTAGAGTAATAAACATAAAAATTGTCACTCCTTAAATAGAATATCCATGAAATATCCTTCCAATATGCCACTGTTTTTTTTTTTTTTTCTTTTTTTTTTCTTTTTGGTTACAATGAGTCGAATTTAGGATCCAAGTACCCCAACAATTTTTTTGGGCCAATTCGGCTGTTTAGTGAGAAAAGATCTTATTATCCAATCTTCTCTGTACCCTTTTTAATTTTATATATTTTATTAATAAAATTTATTAAATAAAACAAAATTTTTTAAAAAGAAAAAAGATAAATTTAAAAATATATATATTATAAAATCCCCTAAAAAAATATTATAAAAAAAAAAAAAGATAAAAGATGCACATGTGTAAAACCCCGACCCTTAAGGTAATTTAGTTTTATTTGGACCAATATAGTTACTTCTATAAATTGGATCCTTAATTCTAATGGGATTATACCATGAGTGTTAAAGTTTATTAGGGAAAGAATTATGAAAGAATTCAAAGGCTTAAGTACAATAAGAATAACTCTTAACTAACCTTAAGTATTAAATGATTACGTTGGTAATATTCTCTAAAACTCGCGATTATTTTAGACGTCAGAGAGAAATTATAAGAAAAGGAGAGATACTAAAGTTTTAAGAAATTAAGAAAAAAAAGGTACAATTTTGAAGCAAGTGATTTGATTTTAATTGATTCTAATGTTTAAATAGAAAGTTTTATGAAATATTACGACTTTCAAAATAAAAGTTTTACTCAATTTTTAAAAAAGGAATCAAGCAGTAAAGTTTATAACTTTAATAATAATGTTAGGTATGAAAATCTTTTCTCTTAAGAAAAGTTTTCTTCTTCTTAAGAAAGGAAGCAAGTTTAAAAATTTAAATGAATTAAGGAGATGTTTTATGGAATATGAATTTCATGTCTCTTATAGGTTTGAATGTTCAAATTAAGTGCATGATCGATCAAAATTTGCGAAGTATTCATAAGAATAAAAAATTCTTATTTATTTAAAATATATTGTTTGATTTACGTTCTGGTTGGATTGTAAATTTAAAGTATTTTGTTATGTTCATGAAAATTTATTAAGTTATAAAGTTGTGATTTACGATTATCAGAGGGGGGCGGCGTCGTGCTTTCATACCTGGTATCACTGAAATTACTGCTGAAATTGTGTTCTCTAATCCTTTTGATCATGTTTAAAAAAGGTATTCAATTGATTACCATGCGGTTATCTTATATCAACATGAGGAGAGTCATTTTTTTTTTTACCGTAAGTATTAGTCATATTTCTGTTGAAAAAATTGACCATTCTAGCTCTCTAATGTGTTCTGAATGTTTTGTTTTCAAATTAGTCAAAATGGGCTTTCAAAGAATTGTTTATTTTAAAGTTATGATTTCATTAATAGTCCGACTCTCTAAGTTTTAGATTAAAAAAAATGAAAGAAATTTATTTTTGAAATACTTGATCTCGGAAGAAATATAATTTCTATTGAATTGAAAGTTTATTTCTTTCCTTTCCTTGCAGATGATATTAAATCAAAAGTTGATGAATTAAGTGTATTTGAAGAATCCCGTTGGGTGATGAAGAGTATTATTGAAAACTTAGTTTAATCACGTTCTTTTGGAGTCCGATGTGTAATTTTATTAATGTTTGTATTTATGTTTATAGAGATTTTTTTATATGTAAGAAATTATTTATCCGCTTTTGTTCTATATATCAAAGTTTTTGAGGTTATTTATAGTTTTGATAGAAATGTTTCATTTTTAGTTACGATGTGTAAAAAGTTTTATACTTTTGACATACTACCTTTCGCAAATTCGGAACGTGACAACAGGAATAGAAGAAGTGACCAAACAAAAATACATTAGGAAAAAAAGGCACATTCAGCTAAAAAAAAAGATATTTTGGATTGATTTTTAGTTAAAAAAAGAAAAAAAAGCTTTTTTCCTTTTAAAATTTCGATTGTATAAAGCAAGTAAAAATAATTTGAATTGAATATCACTCTAAAGTCAAAGACTGTAAATGTTTAGTGCATCTCTAACTCATATGGCCATTTTTTCCTTTTTTGATTATTCTAAAAATAGTATTTTTGATAATGCTTATGCAAAACTATCTAAAATCCACATTACAATTCACACGAAAAAGAATATTCTCTTTCATATTTTATTATTATTAGTATAAATATTTTATAAAAACAATCTAACCGTTATGAATTTGATGATCGAAAATGACGAATTGTTTGGAATAATAATGGTATTTTATGATTTTCATTTTCTCCTCATATAGTTTTGTAATTTGCCTAAGTTGATGCAATTGTAATGCATCATTATGTAAATCTGAAGTTTACTTATTCCAAAATATTAAATGTGGGCATGACCGGTTAGATCATCCCGGATCAATAAAATATGAAGTATCATAAAGAATTTGTGACAATTTTTTATGGAACCAAAAACTTCTAATAACACAAATTTTACTTGTACCACTATTTTTCAAGGCAAAATAACTTTATAAACACCATCAATATATTAGGGTGGAATGCATTTTGAGATGAATATATAGTCGATGCATCGACCTAGGGTCCCATATATATTGTTGACTTACAAGCTGAACTTTGCAATTATAGTGGGCTCATATTTTAGATTTTTCCATTAACACAATTTGTCCTAATAATATTTTTCATGATTCTCCATTTGTATACGATATGAATCTTGTTTGCAAAGATCAAAATCCTTTAATTAAGCTTCCCAAGGATCTTTTGCCTTCAGTAGGACTTGAATACTCTCCATCCTCAAGCAACCCCTAGCCAATCTAAGGACCTCTTGAATCCATGTTGAGTATTCTTTCCTTCATAAGCCAATTCAACAATGAAATTGATTACCCATCACCTAATTAGTCTATGATGAAGAAGACCTTACTCTAAGACAATTACAATGATGCAAAGATCAAGAGTAGGAATTATGATCAAATTGAGAATCATTGGATCTTTCCAATCCAAGCATTCAAACAAAATCAATCTAAAGAATGATGAAAACCTAAATGAAGTTAGGAGAAAGCTAGAAAACCTAAGAACCATAAGAGAAAACTTTCAAATTTCATATATCATTCATCATTAAACTTGCTTACAATAAGAGCATAAGTAGGTATTTATAGAAAAAACCTACTCCTCTTCTTAAAACCTAATAAGTATTAAAAGTACCCAATTACCCTTCTAATAAAAACTAATTACAAGTTTGGAAATCAAGAAGACTAAAATTAAAATGATGTCTTCAAAATTCTCGTCTTGTCTCGAGACCTACCGAGGACGGTAGGGTGGGAGCCTACTGTTGCTAGTAGGTAGTCTCCTTAATATTCCCTTTGTCCAGAGGGCTACCGGGAATGCTAGAGTGGGAAGCTACCATCACCGGTAGGCTCTATTCTCTTCCCTCCTTGCTTCTTTCATCTTCTTCGATGGTCGGAGAGCTTCTAGTTTGATTTCAGTGAGCTCTTTATAAATGTTACGAGTCTTGGAAGTCTTATAAAGTCTTCCAAGCCTTCCAATTAAATCTGTAATTCCTCAATTGAAGCTTCATCCATGATGTCTTCAATCTTCTAGTTGCTCCTACATGAATTGTTGAATAACCCTTTGTTGAATTCATATCACACCCCCTCCTTAAAAAGGATTCATCCTTGAATCCATTCCTTCAAATATCAATAAGGCGGGCAACATTAGAATGGATGTCAACAATATAAACATTGCTAAGATTTAAAAAATTAAAATCCAAATGCCATCTAAACAACAAAATAAGTAAGGAATCTAGAACTTCTTTGAATGGTCTATGATAAGCAAAAGAGATACAAACAAAGAAGTTCAAAGCAAAGCATCTCCAAAAGGACTCTTTAATAACCATGGGTATATTTACTTGCCCATAAAAGTAGTGTCGCCACCTTATTTGAAAATTTCTTTATACTTATAAAAATCAATTCAACAAAACCATTAAAAAAAAAAAAAAGTCAGAACTGATAATGGGACAGAATTTCTTCCTTTGAAATCTTTCTTCCTTACTCATGGCATTAGATATCAAACTAAAATTGTGTATACTCCCCAACAAAATGGGCGAGCTGAGAGAAAACACTGCCACATACATAATGTTTCCTGGCTCTTTGTTTTCAAGCTTCCCTACCACCTTCATTTTAGGGAGAATGTGTTAAAACTGCGGTCTACCTCATAAATCGTACCCCTTCTTTCGTTCTCAAAGGCAAGATGCTTTTTGAAATTATATTTTCTAAAATTCCTTCTCTCTCTCATTTAAGGGTTTTTGGGTGTTTATGCTTTTCTCATAATCGTACAAATGATGAGTTTGAGAATCGTAGTAAGCGTTATGTCTTTTTAGGTTACCTATATGGAAAGAAAGAGTGGACACTTTATTATCTTGAAACACAAAAAACTTTTGTCTCCGGGATGTTGGATTTATTGAAGATCAATTTCCATTTGCTAATTCTTCTTCTTTTTTAGAAATTCCAAAAAGCTCATTGTTCCTTCCCTCGAATTCGGTCCTATGCCTCCATCACATGCCTATGCAATTTCTAGCTCTGGACTTGACTCTCCAGCCCAAGACCCCCTCGGTCCAGCACCCTCGCCACTTCCACTCAAGTAAAAAATCCACTCAACCCAACACTTTTGGGCTCTTCTCCTTCAACCCAAACCATTTCCTCTTCCGCAACGGTGGGCTCTCCTCCAGCTAAGATTTCCCTACATAATTCCAAACCAAATTCCTCCAATTTTTTTTATCCCGTAATTTCTCACCTCTTTCCAATAATTCTCCAAGATTTCCCCTACAAGTTCTTCTGATTTTTACCCCTCATCAAATTCTTCCCACTCTTCTCTCGATTCACCTTCTCTCTCTCTCTCTCTCTCTCTCTCTCTCTCTCTCTCTCTCTCTCTCTCTCTCTCTCTCTCTCTCTCTCTCTCTCTCCGGATAAACAGAACCTTTGACGTAGCACTCGCGTATGTCTTCCTTTAATAAACTTGCAGATTATGTTTATAATAATGTGAATAATATTATACCCTTGATACGCACTTCTGCTCCTCCTCCGTCTTCAGGTACTTGCTCATCTCCTATCTCACATTATGTCTCAAATGAAAATTTCTCATCATACTACGAAGAGTTTCTAGTACCAATGACAGTGGATATAGAACTTACCCGATTCACTGATGCTCTTTCTTTACAACAATGGTGCGATGCCATGAAACATGAGATTGACACCCTCAAACGCAATCACACTTGCGCTTAGCTTTTCTCTCCCTGGAAAGAAGGCCATGGATTGTAAGTGGGTATTCAAAATCAAACGGAAATTTGATGACAGTATCGAGCGTTACAAAGCTTGGTTGGTTATTTTGGGAAATACTCTGGTCGAGAGACAAGATTACAATGAAACTTTTGCCCTTATTGCAAAAATAGTCACAGTCCGCACCTTATTATCTGTGGTCACTGCTTGAAAATGGGAAATTTATCACCTGGATATCCGTAATGCGTTTCTTCACGGGGATCTGTATGAGGAGGTTTATGTGAAACTACCTTCTAGTTTTTCCAGGGGTAAAAAAGGTAAGTATGTCGTCTGCAGAAATCTTTATATGGTCTTAAACAAGCTCCTCGTTACGGGTTCCATAAACTGACTAGTGCCCTTAAACAATGTGGTCTCAACAGTCTTACTCGGATTATTGTTTATTACATATTCTGCAGGACATGTTTTTCTCTGTGTTTTGGTATATGTGGATGACTTGATGATTACAGGAAATAACCTCGAGTCCCTCAGAAAGTTTAAGAGTCACCTGAGTTCTTGTTTCCATACGAAAGATCTGGGTCCACTGAAATATTTCCTGGGAATCGAAGTTGCTCAAAATAACCAAGGCATATATCTCTGTCAACGCAAATATGCTCTTGATATTCTCACTGATGCCGACATTTTAGCTTCTAAACCTTCTTCATTTCCTATGGAGCAGAATCACCAGCTTGGAAAAGCAAAGGGTTCTCTCCTTACTCAGCTAGATTTCTATCGGCGACTTGTGGGCTGACTAACTTATCTCACTATTATTCGGCCTGACTTGGCCTACACAGTACAGGTACTTTCTCAATTTATGCATAAGCCTCGCCAAGCACGATGGGATACGACACTCCTCGTACTACTGTATATCAAAGGTACTCCAGGACATAGGCTCTTTCTGCGTGCTGAATCTTACCTGAAATTAAGAGCTTTCTAAGATTCTGATTTGACAAGCTATCCTATCACACGACGATCTTTTATGGGTTTTTTTAATCTCCCTCGACCACTCTCCCATCTCTTGGAAATCTAAGAAACAGTATACATTTTCTCGTTCTTCAGCCAAGGCAGACCATCGCTCCATGGCAGTTACTTGTTGCAAACTGAAATAGCTGCTTTATTTGCTACATAATCTCTGAGTTCCTTAGACCTCTTCTACACTCTGTTCTGTGACAACCAAGTGGCACTACACATCCTTTCCCATCCTGTGTTTAACGAACGGACTAAACATATAGAGAACGACTGCCACTTTGTTCGAGATGAGCTTCTTGCACACCGAATTTATCCAGCTTACATTCCCATTGATGCTCAACCGGCAGACATTTTTACCAAAGATTTAGTACTGTCTCAATTTTATCTTCTTTTGGGCAAGTTAGGCATTTACAATTTGCATGCTCCAACGATATATGGAGAGCATATTTATATCTTATTATATTAACTTGTTTAATAGACTAGGATTAGGGAATAGTCTTCTAATTAGGATCTTCTAATTAGAGAATCAATTGTATATATTCTAAACATATCTCAAGATACAATTGGAGCTTATTTCTCTATACCTTTGTTCTCTCTTTAACATCCTTATAGGATATTTTTTTTAAAAATGAAGGGGGCGATAGAGTTTTTATCCGACCATTGACATTAGTCATCTCTTCCTCGCCTTAACAAATTCGCCCCAACAAATTCTACCATTCTTGAGGTTTTAATGAAAATTGGTTGAGAGCAATAATAAGAACTCCTATCTAACCTCAGCATTTCCCCATACCTATCTATATATGAATGAACCTTATCCAAGGGCGGCCGCTATCAAATTTTCATTTGCCATACAAGAAAGTTAGGTTCAATTACAGAGCTTTTCTGCTTTTATTTTGTCAACCCTCATAATCATCTTTTTAATTTTTAGATTTTCTATTTTTGCCAAAGCAAATTTCATAAAGAGCTTTTCTGCTTTTAATTTGTCAACTTTCATAATCATCTTTTTAATTTTTAGATTTTCTATTTTTGCAAAAGCAAATTGTTTATGAAATGAGTTATAAATGCCAAAATAAAAAATATATGTGGAGTTTCAAATTGAACTTTAATTTGAATAAAAGTAATATATTTTTTTCTCTTGAATTTTTTAAAAGTTAAGCTCAAGTTAAACAGGATTATGTTTAAGAATTTTTTTCCTTTTTTGATTATGAGTCTCACATTTTCTTACGAAATTTAAGAAAAAAACACATTTTTAAATATAAAATCTTATCTACCCTAAAAAAGAGAATATATAAAATCTCTACACCCTAAATTTCTTAACATGGTATCAGAGCCAGATAATCAATATAGGATTCTAACCAAATAATCTTTTATAGATAATCTAAGAGAATCACATACTCATGTGATATCTCCGACACCCGGAGTCTCAAAATGAAAAGAGTTTTTTTTTTTTTTTAATTTAAAAACCAATCCAAGTCAAAAGGGACACCATATGCTGGCTCGTCATCTCAGCCCCAATGGGAACCCCCTGCCTGGCTGCTGGAGTGGGGACCGGTGCGGCCTACCCTCCAACCACCGCGGTATTCAAACCATTGCTTGCTGCACCTGGCGAAGCCGATTATGGAAATCCCATAAGCATTACGCCCCATGACATGAGCTGTTCCGACTCTTGCCTCCGCCGTGTATATGAATGATGAGGTACATACACATTTTCAAAATCTCTGCCAAGCAATTAAATTATCCGTTAAAGGCAACATATCCTTACAGTCATGATGGTCATAGATAGAACACACCTTAACTTTGAAGGGTCAAATAGAAAATTTCAAGATAGTAAAAGGGTAAACTTTAAAAGCGAAATTAAAATTTTGAAAGGTAAACAATCAAAAAGTATTTTTCAAGATGTTAAGAAAACAAAATAAAAAACTTACCCTAAACTTTTACATAGTGAATAAATGTAATCTGTCTAATCCCATAACTTAGCATAGTAAATAAATACATTATCTAATCTCATTACTTAGCATAGTAAATCAACACAATACTATACTAATGTCTAAGAAGTCAAAAGTTTGAAATCTCCTTTGAGTTCGTCCATTTTGCTTTCACCCTTCATGAGGCTGTAAGCATGCATCCATAAATACCGGCAGGTAACAAAAACAAAAACAAGAAGTAACCTGCCTATCGGATAATTTTTATGGGGACATGACATTTCATATCAACGACAAATATATGTATGGCAGTATAGCCTTTATATAACCGCAAGTCAGCTCAGTCATACAAAAGGGAAATTTTACAAATAAGAATAGCTGTACATTATAAGGTGGCTTCTCATAGAATGCTTTAGCGTTGAAAAAAGCAATTTTGTTTCTTTTAAGGGAGAAAAACAAAACAATAAAATAACAACCAATCTTGAAGGCAAGATACTCGAAAACCAGCTTTGGAAACTAGGCCAAATGCCGCACATCCTTCCATTGCAACAAAGAAACAGAGAAATGAGCCAAAGCATGAAACCTTGTAGCCACAGAAAGAGGGGCAACTGTATATTCTTCTTAGCCTTTCAAAACCCCTTGTTTCTCTAACAAAGAGCGCAGATCGGCGCCACTGCAGCCTTCAGCAGTATGAACAACATTCGGACTATCAAAGGCCACAACATCTGAAAGTGGGTAGCTTCTGTTGCCGTGAAGTTGACTGCTTGCGCCACTAGAGACTCCTTTCAGTACCACGGACTTGTGGACACCACCAAGTAATCCTTCATAATCAGTATCCCCACTTTCTCCAACGAAAACCACCACTTTCGACAAATCCATACCCCAACGTAGATATAAATACCTGAGAAAACAGTTTGATAAACATAGCAAAATGCGACGCAAACAACTATCTTGGCAAATTGACAATACAATCACGTATAGAAGTTCTCTCATTTGTTTAACAGCCACCAACTATTGCAGATAGTGCAGTTTCTAATCCCTTGATTAGTATTCTAGCACTCAAGAAATAAGCTAGGAAGTGCGGTCATCAATAGTTTTCACGTGTCTTAATGACGTGGGGATACACAAGAATCAATGCCAATAACGAGTTAAGTTCAGAATATAAGTGCAATATTCTTAGCCAGTTAATCATTCAAAGTCCCTCTTTTTTCCCCTTTGCCGAATCCAGTTGCTAGCTAAAGATTATAAGTTATTTGCAATTTGATTCTTTAGTTAAGAAAGAAGAACAAAGAAGCAGACAAGCAGTAAAATAATTAATAAAATTATGAAAGAAAAGGTTATGAAAGAAAAGGAACTGCACCTGAGTGCTTGACAACGAGATGCCAGTACTGGGATGACATTGATCTTACTTCCATTTTGACAATAAACAGCATGACAACGAAGAGCCTGGATTCTCATTAGCTTCCTAAGTTCCTTAACAGGAGGAATCTGTAGAGATGATAGAAAAACATCACTTAAATAGACTAATGACTGCATAAAAATGCAAATCAGCCTGTAATCTACTAGCATGAATGCACAAGTCATTACAGGCTGCATATATTTCCTTCCGTTTGATTTTCACTGATGCTAGAAATCTGAGACTACATATGAAAGAACACAGGTACAAGAAGACATTTATTATTGATTCTGGCCCCTGAAGAGGAACATTGGCTCTATCCATGTGTGTGTGTATGTGTGTGTATACGTGTGTGTATGTTTGTGTGTGTGTGTGTGTGTGAGAGAGAGAGAGAGAGAGAGAGAGAGAGAGAGAGAGAGAGAAAGAGGGAGGGAGGGAGGCAGGGAGGGAGCAACCGGGCCAATGCATGCGGTTCACATTTTTGGAAACTTCTTAAATTATTGAAAAGACAGAATAAATACTCATACGATGGAAAAGAAACCCACTGTTCTGGTGCTCATTATTCAAGCTGAGGGGTTAAAATAATTCCCAATTTCCATGGCATGCCAGGATACTTGAGCTAAAAGGTGTATAAGAACAATAAATTCAAATTCATTATATGAATCTTATCCTTACAGTAATGTAGTTGAATTGACCAATTCTATCAGAGTCAATCTATCGTTCATTTGTCTCTTTTGACTGATATCAGATAACTGAGAGCACAATATTTTCACTAACTGTAGTAGCACACTCAAAGATCCCTTACCATTGCAGATTTCTCCTTCACTTGGCATTTTATCATTTAGGATTAAAGCAAGTACATCCTAGCGTTTTTTTGTAAACTAAGATCGGAAAATAGACTTCCTAAAAACCCAGTAATAAGCTATCCATACCGTTTGTGCAAAGCAGTTCAATGTAACCACCCAACTATATTATGTAAACCTACATTAGAATTAAGCATAATATACCAGACCCCAAAAGAGATGAAAGCATAGCAAAACCCTAGAAGGAAATTCTCAAGAAAAAGGCAACGTGAAATTTTACCAAATCAGGTTTGCGAACTTTAAATGAATAACAATAATCAGCTGAATTCGTCTCATCTTCAACAACAATATGCTCTCCATTTTCACCCTTCTTATCAGTAATTGAAGCTGCCCAGCGGGCCAATGTCTTTCTCAACCCTTCACCACCCCAGCGGTATTCAATTTGTGAATGGTAATACAAGTCCACTATGAAAGCTTTATCTTCTGAGTGCAGAGACGAATAGTACAGATCACCACCACTATTGCAAATAAAAGCATCAAAATCAGAAGTATTCAAGCCCTCTGATACCAGAAAAGAGCGTAATTCAACCATGTTAAAGGATGTGGCTAATATGAATCCAATTGAGCCTTCTGTTCTTTCCTTCTCCGCAGCATCAAATATCTTTCTGACGCTTTCAGAAAGACCTGTACTAGAATCACCATCAATAGCAATTACAAAAATATGTCTTCTCCTTCGGAGTGCTGGGAACTTACCAGCACCAGAATTCTGGTCACCTTTTTCTGTGGACCCATATTTCTGTGAGCTCCTTACCACACCCTTTGACCAAGACAAAACAGCATTTTCTAACTTAGTCTTTCTATCATCAGTATCTAAGGAATCAGCATTTTCATTGCCCTCACTATTATCTCCGTCCAGTGAAAATTTCAAATTCAAAGATATATCCTGTATATCTCTTAAAGAATCGCTAGGTGAGTCTGATTCTGAATTTTCATCTTCATCATCACTTCTCAGCCATCGTGGTTGCCTTGGTTTGCAACTTGCAATTTTAGTGAGATATGTTTTACAGTGCTCCGGCCATGAGAAGAGGTGAATGTTCTTCAAACCATTGGCACGGCATTTTGCCCAAAGGTGCTTATCAGCAACCAACTTCAGGAGAGCATCAGCAATAGACTGTTGGTCGTGTGGATCAATAAGAAGACCGTTGTCAAGAGCCTAAATGGACCAACCAAAAAAAAAAAAAGAATCAACATCAAAAAAATCCTCTTAAGGAAACCCATTCAATGTCTCATATATTACCATGATAATAGAATATGAAAGGAAAAAGATTTTTGCATACCCTATGTATATCAACAGGACCACCATTTTTAGTTGCAACAATTGGCAACCCATGGGCTGCAGCCTGTTCAAGAAAAGAAAAAAAATGAATTCTGTTAAGAAAGTTTTACCAGTCAATCTTTCAAGCATGAACAGTTGCATAAGGTTTACCTCTATTAGAGTAAGCCCAAAAGGCTCGATAAAAGCTGGATTAATGAAGACACCCTGCAAAAAGAAAACTGTGTGAAAGACCAGTTTTTTTTTTTTTTTTTTTGGGGGGGGGGTGGGGTGGAGGGGGTGGGGGAGGGGAGGATGGGAATCAAATTATGAGCAATCCTCAGATTATAGTTCCTATCCTATAAGTCATGGTTATGAAATGTGGATATGCTGGAAACAACTACTTAAAACTGCATTTCTCAGTCACGAGCAATAAGAGGATGGTAACCAATAAACTCTTTAACCCATACACTGACAACTGAACCCTAGGTACCATGTATATCTCAGGTTATCAAGAAATTGAAAGTAAAGGACAACAAAAGGAGCAATAAACAGCAAGGGAAACCTTTGTTTTTGCTGCAAGACGATAGATGTCAGGAACATCAGACTGCTTGTGGTGTTTCGGGTATGCCACTTGACCATAAAGATCATATTTGTCAATCAATTTTAGTATTGAAAGCAGAACAGAAGCATTGGTGCTTGACATCTCATCAATATTATCTCGGTTACCCATTATAAGAGTCTGCAAATTACAGGGAAAAGTAACCCAGTTAACATTCTCCTTTGTCCCTCATCCATAACAAAAACTTCTGCCAGTTGTCAAACTTACCAGGTTGGCAAGTTCCCGGAGTGGACGACATTCCCCAAATGCTTTGACCAATGTCGTTAGATTCTTTTTAGGATCTGGCCTGGCAAGGGCAAGTATCATAGGCTTCCGTGGATTTGTGAAAAAACGCATTATCTGTACAATGACATATGTAAAATAACTTGTATAAATTGCAGCAAGAAGAATGGGAGAAGCGGAAAGGCCTATCAGTATGGGACGTAAGTAAATGAACAAATTAGCATCTAAAAATTTGTGACCTCTGTCCAAATAGGTGGATCTGGCGACTTGCCGTCCTCATTTCCTTCTGTTTCACCGTCCATGTCACCATCATGCGGCACAATGTGATGGAATTCCATCCCAGGGGGAATTACCTGCAGGGAATAACTAAATGCATCACATGAAGCACTTCATTCATATAGCAGGATTCACAGGGACAGCAAAAAACTAAGGATCGAACAAAACAAATCCAAGATTCTGCTATAAATGCAACCATCCACAGGAAAAGAATTACCTGCAGGGAATAACTAAATGCATCACATGAAGCACTTCATTCATATAGCAGGATTCACAGGGACAGCAAAAAACTAAGGATCGAACAAAACAAATCCAAGATTCTGCTATAAATGCAACCATCCACAGGAAAAGAAGAACACCCAAAGCAAACAGTGTATCATTGTTTCCTTAGATCCATGACTCATGCAAAAATCTAAGAAAAGGATCTACATCAACCAAGGATCAGAAATTCAATGCAAAAGCAATTAAGAGAGGACAGGGGAATAAGAATTACAGTCTAGTCAGGAAAAAATAATAAAACTAGAGTAATAAGAAAAAGCTTCTGCTAGAAGCAAAGGGACAAGCTACGGAGGTTGGAGTATCATCACCAACCAATATGTCATACATATCATTCATATTGGCTCGAATAGCAACTCACCTATCCTAAAAATGATAATGTCAGCGCTAGCATCATCTCCACATAGATTGTGAAGGACTGTATTTCTAGAATTATTTATCATTGAAAATAGTGCAAGAACGTTTTGCCACTTCAGGTTTTAGCAAAGGGGAGAAATTACATGAGAAAGCATAGGCTACAAGGGAAACAGAAAATAGTGCACAAACTGAGTATAAGATCCATGCTTAGATTAATCCTTGTAAAGTAAGCTTTGCAACAAGATAATTTTTAAGTTTTTGTCAGCAAGTACATGTTAAAAGCAATTCAAAGAACTTACAGCCATGCGGGGCATGTGTCTCCCATAGCAGCTCACATTGCGCCTGATTCTAGCACGGAGTTTTCGCTCTAGTATTGGATCAAAACCATCATAGAGACGCCATTGCTCCTCTATTTCCTGTCTTGTGCTGGTTATAACTATTTCAGAAGCATCGAGTGATAACTCCTCTGCCTCTATCCGGCGCATTATTTTGTAGGTAGAGTTAATTTCATCCTTTGACAATCTACCTTGTCTCAAAAGTTGTTCCAGCTTATCTCGACCAAGCGAGTGACCAGTGAAAAGCATGGGAACATTTAGAGCTCCTGACAAAAGAGCAGCAGAATCACCAGCATCTGCATAATGCCCATGGATAGCAGCAGGCCAAACAGGATGCCCATTACCAATTTGCTCCCCGAGAACTTTGGACATCTGTATTATGTGGCTTAGCGCACCATCCACAAATTCAGGGATGTGAGGCCAGAGGAGTTCTTTGGGAATGTATTTGTCTCTAGGACCAAAAGGGATACGAATAATATAAGCACCACTACTCTCCCCCAATTCATTCATGAGACCTTCTGAATTTCTTGGCGGCAGCATCTCAGTAGGCTCACCATAGCTCCAATCAACTTCTGGTGATGAAACTTGCCTAGTAAGCAAATCAACCCGATATACACCCGGCATTGACCCTAAAGCCCTTGCAAGCTCAACTACATACTTCACCTAGAAAAATGACAAAGTTAGGAAAAGATATATACTACCCATTCTTTCACCGTAAGAAGCTGATTAAGTGTCAGAACAAATGAATTATCACCATTCATAAATGGGTATTCATTTAAAGGGAAAATTAAATGATACTCGGTGATGCGATAGAAAGGGTGTCTTGGAACCAAATCTCTACCTGACCTCCCGTATCAGAATCCCGACCAAGCTCCATATTTTCTCCTCGTATGAGACCATGGAGGCTGCACGAACATTAGTTCTTCAGTAAAGTTCATCATGTACAAGAGAACACACAGCAGACGAGATGAAGTAAACAAAGTCAGCAGCTTTAGCACAATAAGTTACTATTACAAAACGATAAGAAATGCAGCATGAATATCAGGCAAAATTTTGGAGGTCATCAAGAAGCCACAGACCATCACAAAGAAGATAAAACATGAAAAATGCATGGTCCACATACCTTATTAATACAATATACAATTTCTTTTCCTTCTGCTGAGAAGCCCAAGCCTCCATTGTTTCAACAGAACTAATTCTGGGCAGTCGACCTTTATTGCTTTCACCGTGTGCTGAAATATCACTGACAGTATCTCCTTTCTCACCCTCTGATAAATCCTCTGACATATCAGCAACTGCTTCTCTACGACCTCTTTCACGTTCAATCCGGCGTTTAGCAATCCTCTGAGCTTGCTCTCCCTCAAGCTAGAAAATGTAAACAAACAAAGCAATGAACAATTCTGTCATAGTTATTGGCAGCCTAAAGCATGACAGTTCCCATTTGAATTTAAAAAGATTCTGCTAAGCATAAATGCAATTTCCATTCAAACAGAAACAAATCTTGAGATAATCAGGGAAATGTTTGAACTTAATAGCTGACTTTGGATCATTTTCATTGCTTTGTTCACAAAGAAAGAAAAAGAGAATGAGATATGAAATGTGATTTCCAATTTTCAGATAACTAGGGTTGCAGTTGCATTTCAAAACAATTAACGGATGAACGACAGAACATGATTGATGGACAACCGTCGCCTTTTCTGTACATGGACCTTGTTTCTGCTCTTAGAGATTTCCTTCCGAATTTGACACAGTAGCAAAGAGCCCAACAGCGTAGATGAATAAATGGTGAAAGCTATCAAAATGCGGACTCCGGGGGACTAGACCTAAAACATTTATGTCACAGAATATCCATGTCGAATATGTTTTCTAGAAATGGAAGTAGATTTACTTCAGTTTTTAACATTCACACGATAACCATAAATGTTAGTATTTCGACAGCGTATCATAGGATATATCCACCCACAGCCCTCTATCATCTATTTTAGGTTACAAGTAAATACATCATTTGTGCCAGGAACGTGACAGGCTTGCTGCAAAAGGTAAGGGGCATATCCTTAGCAAGAGGGAAGGAAAGTAAAAAGTAAAAACAAACTGGAAGTCTAATTGTATAAGAGCAAGTATGTGTGATCAGAAGTCCATTAGAAGCTCTTAAGAGTTAAATGATGAATCAAGCTCTAGTCCTCGCAGTTCGCGGAAAATGAAAGAATTTGAAACTAAGAAAAAGCTTTCTGCCAACAAATAGCTTTAGATGTTTGGGTAGAAAACAATAAAAGCTGCGAGCACCTCCATCGAAAAAAATTAAAATAGATGCCAAAATTTGGAGCTGATTTTAAGTGGCATTGTACTATATAGTCTTCTTCGAGTGGGTGCCCCACCCCCCTCCCGAAAAATAGAACTCCAGAAAGGAGAAAGAAGTTGAAATTCTTAAAAATCATAACTTATCCCCATAAATAAAAGGAAAAAAAAAAAGTTCAGGAAGGTATAATCAATCATGAGTTAGATATCAAAATTCTAAAGCTTTTTGAGGAAATCTAATGCAGTTGTTACAAACAACTTCCTAGACTAAAATTCAATCCCAATTTTCAAAAAACAGCACTCCTACAGCTCCTTCACCCCCACCCCCCAAAACTAAGAAAAAGAAAATCGAGACATCAACCAAAACGATACCTCTATCAATTGCGAGCCGACTAACATCTCCAGACGGAAAGGGAGGCATAGATTAAATCAAACTAAAAACTAAATCAGATATCTTTGAAACGACTAGACTGAGAACCTGCTTCTTCTGGCGAGCCAAGTTCCAAATCCGCCAACACATGTTTTCCAGCCTCGTATTCCTCTCTTGCGGGCTCCGGGTCGCTTGTGCCTATCATCCATCAATCCATCCATCAAGCAAAAGCAAAGCAAAGCAAACCCAACTCAATCACAATACATTCACAATTCTACACAGAAAATCAACAAAAAACACATTCAAACAAATACTAGTAGAATCACGGAATACTTACTCGGACCCATGAGCGGTGAAGATCGGTTTCATCAAAGCCGGTGATGACCTCCTCCACAAAATATCGGGTTGGGCTAAACCTTCCTCTCTCCCTTAGCAACAGAGACGACTTCGCATCATCAATTCCAGGACCCACATCAAGTATCGCCTCCAAATAACTGTTTATCCAATCATTTCCCGCCATCACCACCAGCTCCTAATTATATATATAGCTGAAATTTTCTCCCTTTTTTTATATTCAGACAGCGAAGAAACAGAGAGGAGAAACAGGGATGGAGAGATTGGAAATTTCTGGCTTTCGAAAGCTCAAAGAAGGGAGAGGAATGGTGGTCGTGGTGGTGACTCGATAAGGACACTGAGAGAGAGAGAGAGAGAGAGAGAGAGAGACAGAGTGAGACTGACAACTTTCCGGCGGTGGCGGAAGAGTAAGAAAATGAAGGCTTATATATAGGGACTGTGTTTTTCGAGACAGTAAAAGAAGACAAAAGAAATTTTTAGACTGAATTTTACCGATCTCGCCCTAAGGTCTTTGGCAATTTGGATACCCCTCCCTCCCTCGCTCCCTTGTTCTTAATCTCAACTAAGCCATTTAGTTGTCTATTCTAAATTTTTAAACAGGTTACACTGAAACTTCTAGCCATAAAACATACCATAAATTAAGACATGATTATTATTATTATTTGAAGAGAATTAAATATTTTTTGATACACCAATTTTACTATTTGAAAAGATACATACGTAAGTTCTTATAATTATAGAAATGTCATTTGCATATGTAAATGTTGATTGATTTTGTATATAAAAATTTACATAATACAAAGCAATGATGCATTAGTTTAAGTTATTATACAAGTGAACAAATAAATACTTTTACATAGAAAATACACAAATATTTCATTGATTATAACGTATTATACAAATAATCATTAAATATCATAAATAAATCATGTTATTAAATTGATGTATAGAAATTGTGTTTTTGAGACGGTAAAAAAGTACAAAATATTTTTTAGACTGAATTTTAACGTTCTCACCCTAAGGTTTTGGCAATTTAAATACATCTCCCTAACTTATTCTTATTTACACCTAAGCCATTTAGTTGTCTATTCTCACTTTTTAACAATATCATATTGAAAGTTATATTCTTAAAAGATACCATGAATTAGGACATTATTATTATTATTATTATTATTATTTTTTGAAGATCAATGAATATTTTTTGATACACTAATTTTGAGCATTGAAAAAATATATTCGTAAGTTCTCATAATTATGAAAATGTTATACGTATATGTAAATATAGATTGATTTTGTATATAAGAAATTAATAATACTGGGTAATTATTCATTAATTTATTTAAATTAACTAAATAATTATTGGTTAAGTTATTGTATAAACGAACAAATGAATACTGTTGTTTAACTATTTAGTGATCATAATGTATTATACAAATGATCAATATATAATATAAATAGATCATGACATTAAATTGATTATTTAGCATTAGCTAAATTTTACAAGTTCATTGCGATTGAGCTTGAGTTTAGTCTACTTGCAAATATATATATATATATATATATTAGTGTTGCATATTTATCGTTTTAATTACAATAAACCACAAGCGCAGCTAATAAAGTATTAAATCATAATATGAAAATTTTTTCCATTTTCTTTACATAAGATACACAATTATATTGTGTGTGTGATATATATTATTAAAAACGTAAATCAATCATTTAAAATTTTAACTTAAAAGGGTCTAAGCTTGGTACTAATTCTGCAGCCTTAGAACCAATTGAAATACGCTCAAGGGGGGAAGGTCTAAATTTAGTTTAAGTCAAACTAAATGTATTTTAAATGTATTTGAACCAAATATAAAAGCTCAAATTTGATTGTTTCAAACTATTAGATTGAGTTTACCCATTTCCAACTCATTAGAATTGTTACTTCTTGGAACTCAGTGGAATTCTTACTTCGTGGGATTCAAGTGATGAACCAATGGGGGAGGGGAGAGATTGATCGAAGGGAGAGATTCATGGAGGTAATTAGAACGGACTAATGTGAGTTGTGTAAATGTAAAAAATCTTCAAGAGAAGAGAGAGAAGAAGACATGCAATTAGCAAATAAAAATAACTTGGCACAAATGAAAACTGAATATCTTGCATAGATAGATCACTATTACACAAGCAAGTAACCAAGTTGGGGGAGAAACGACTGGGATGAGGCGTACTAGAGGCAATAGAAGTTGTCTTAGGAAGATTGATTAAACTGTGCTCTTCAGAAGGCAGTGAATTGTTTGCCACATTGCTATTGTTGTGTATCACAGGACACGTGAGGTAGTTTTCTGGGTACTTTTGGAACAATAATAAATGACTAAGATGTAGTTATTGGATCTCTTTGTTTGTCAACCATGTTATTAGTTTTGCCTGGGAGCTAGTTTATGCCACCTACAGAGTCTACCGTGGGCAATCCATGTTTTTGCGTCTGAGAGATGGAGTTTATTGGTACTTGAGCAATGGCACTCCTTTATACCTCACTCATAGTAGGGAGAAACCCAAAATGATGAAGGAGGCAATCTTTCATGAAAAGATATGGTAGGTTGTGATTTTTCCAAAGAACCGAGCTCTTCAGGATATAGGAATTCATCAATAGAAATATGCGTATAAGTCAGAGAATTTTTCAGCACATTGCATCTATTGAGAATATGACCGATCCAGCCACAGAAGAAGCAAAAAGTGAGAAGCCTCTCATATTGGATATTGGCTTTCACTTTTCCAAGACCTAGGATTTGGACAAGTATGCATCTACGAAAAGGTTTATGAACCGGTAGTAATGCTCTTATTCGGAAAAATTGACCAACACCAGTACTAGTGCTGCTACAAATTTCAAGAAGAATGCTTTCTTCCAAAAACAGATATCCAGCTTCTGGGTCAGTCTCCAAAGTGCAACACCATGCAGGCAGATCCCAAATACGGTAGTTAAAGAATGTGGAATCAAAATTCGCGGATGGATCTGGTGACACTGCAGGATTACAAGGATGAAGGATGATCAATTTTTTGTCAAATTCCAAGGACCCTCATAAAGACCAGATCATGTTTAGCCGATGAGAAAATCAGTTGGAAAACATTATCTTTCAAGGTATGAATTTTGAATGACTCAAGGCCACACTTCCAAAGGTTTGGTAATAGCAATTCGGAATCCATTAGGGTAAAATGAACCTCCACCATAAAAGACCATGAAAGCACTAAATTTACTAGAATCAAAACCCTTATCAACCACTGTTTGTGAAAGACTAACACATTGAATTTCATCATCATTTAGGGAAAAGTATCTAAACTTGACAGCAATTCATTAGCCATTGAAAGAATGAAAAATGAAGGAACAATGAAAGAAGGGAACACGAGCACAGAGATAACGGTTGACAGAAAATGGTAAAAATAGTGGCAAAAGAGAAGAAGACGGTTGCCGTCTTGAAACAAGAGTCTAAAACCTATCAGAACTAGGGGAAGAACTCTAGAGGGGGAGACTCTCATGAAGAGATAACTGTTTTTATTCTAAATGTACTTAAGAAATTTTTTAAAATATTAATTTTTCCAATAATGGCAATAAAAATTTAAAATTTGTTAAGATTTATAATTTATGTATACTATTATTAGAAGTTATAAGTTAGTTGTAATTCAACCATATTGTGCAACAAGTAGTTATATTTTGTAAGGGTTTATTATTGAAAAAATACCATAAATAATAATTACATACAAAATAATATGAACTTAAGATTCTTAATATTCTATCATAAAGAATTGATTTTTTTTTTTAAATAAGGGATTAACTATTGATATTAAATGAGCCAAGGCCATTACAACCAAACTAATCTTCAAACCTCTCATAGAAGAGTTGAAGGAAGGAGACAATCTCAAAACAAGAAAAAATAACGAACACCACATGTGGGTAGAAATAACTAGTAAATAACACAAATACACAATGCTTTTCATCGCAGTACCTCCGTCACAGTTCTTGAGCCACAGCAACGAGGAACACGAATACCTAACTTCAATATCTTCCTTATCAATGGACAGTTTATAAGAGCATGGATGTATCAACAACTTAAAAATAGCTTCGAAAATAAGTTGAAAACTAAGAAAGGGTCCAAATATGATCGGAGTTTAAAGATTTTTCTAACAAAAAGAGAAAAGAACTTTCGATCTATAAAGAAACGAGCAAGAAATCATTGCCGGGTTTCAAAATATGAAGAAGCTCACATTAAAAGAAAAAAAAAAAACTCATCATGATTTGTAGGAAAAATAAAAAGCAAGAAAACTAAAAGAAAGGAGGGTGGGAGAAAATTGGCCAAGATTCAATCGCTAGTCGGAGCCTTTGGCCGGATTAGCCAGTGGAGACTCCAAGTTGAAGAAGGCGAAGCAATTGTAGAGAAGGGAGAGGGAGAGAAGGGTTTTAGAGAACAAGAGGCAACTACATAAATACACTGACTTCTTAAATTGATTGGTATACAGAAAATATAGTTTTATGATCCCAATCATACAAATGAAGTAAATAATGGAAACAACACAGTACTAGTAATATCTTTTGTCTCCATATATATATATATATATATATAGATAGAGTACCCATTGAGTGTGTTTGCAATTTAATTCAATAACAAATGGGACTTATTTGCATCATATAAAATGCCAGGGTTACTTAATATTATATATTTGTATATTTATTATATAGTTTTCGTTTCCTTGAAGTGATGAATAAAAAGAAGCTAATTTTTGATAACTTGATATTTGAGAGTTTTTAATTAATTCGAGAGGGATCAAAGCATACAAAATCCCAAAACAACCGCACAAGATTAGCATACGACATGTGGAAATATCTAAGTTTAGGGAGTAGAGCACGCTCGACTTAGTATCGTTTAATACATCCTCTAATACACTGTTTAGTACACTTCTTTTAATAATAACTTTTTTTTACAGTACGTTTGGTACATTGCAATAATATGGAATGGAATAATTTACCTCTCAGAATTCTTTCTATTCCAGTGTCTGGAAGGAAAAGCTAGAATAGAATGATAATTTCTTTTCTTTATTTGAAAAAATTATTACTTTATGACCAAATAGAATGAATTATATATAAAATGACCTAAATGGCCTTCTAGTATAAAATGTATTTTTCATGCCCTAATATACATTAACTCAAAAAAAATCAAGTATTTTTATTGAAGTGTAAATATTAATAATAATTTATTGATAGAATATAATCATTAATAACTCATTTTAAAGATCAAAATAAAATAAAGTACAATATATAAAAATTAATTAAACGTAATATATGTAGTTTATTAGGGTATAATTGTCCAACACTTATTAAAATGATTCTCACTTCTCTTAAAAAGGTTTTTTCATAGATTTTAGTGTGAAAAGATCTTTCCACCTTCATCCTGTAATACTTTTTCCGTGGAAAGATTATTTCTACTTCTAATTTCAATACCAAATATAAGAATGGAAAGAGAAGTTAGAAATACCATTTTTTACCCTATTCTTACGTATTAGAATTTATATTTTCTTTTATAAGATTTATGTTAATAAAATTATTATAAAAAATATGTCTTAAAATATGAATTAGACGATATTGGAATTGCTGATCAAATATCTATGTTCAAAAATAGAAAAAAAAAAAAAAAAGAATTTTGCCTCGCTCAAAATCTCATTAGCTGTAGAATACTTCCGAGAGTACGTAAAATGAACATATTCGCCCCTTTGACGGTCCAGCTTTGGTTAAGAATAGTTACTTAGATGCAAAAGTCTTAGAAGACATTACAGATGTCAACTTCCGACGGCAAGTGTTTCCCAGTAAATATTTCCGCGAATGGAGTATCTGTGTTTCAGGAGGTTTTTATGATTAAGGAGAGGAATATATAGATTGTTCTCGTAATATGCTTCTAACAAATTTGCCCGTCGAAAATACCCCTGAATGCTTTTCCTTTTCATTTCTTTGTTTTTTGGATAATAAAGAAATATGCCTTTAGAAATTACTTTTTTTGGGTTGCCAATGTGATGTCTGTCTTTTTTTTTTTTTTTTTTAAAGGAATGTGATTGCAATTTTTGTGAAGATTTTGATTACCCTTGGATTGAGGGGTCAAAATTTTAAATAAAATTTTTTGTTTCACAACACATGCATTTTAAAAGATATTTATCATGTTATTTTTCTCCTTCTCATTATTTCTCTCTCTTTTTTCTTTATTTATATTTATTTTTACGTATTTATGAAGTTACATAAAATACACATTATATAAAATATTTTATTAATTTTAATACCTTTATTTTTATACAATAAAAATAATATTAAAAATGAATCGGAGAAAGTACTTCATTTTTTATTAAAAATTATTCCCTACCTTGAAATTGCTTGGGCTTTTATTTAAAATTTTATCTAAAAAATAAATTATTTATAAAAGAATTAGAATCAAAATGAAATATTTGAATGCTTTTTAAATGAACCCTTGTCTAGATATTTTATGTTTAAAGTTTTAACTTTTAACATGTGAATTAGAGTATTCAATGAGGATGGCTCGTACCTGATTAATTTTTGAGTTTTATAAGGGTTCCCCCCCCAAACATTGTATGTCAGTTGCCTAATTTAATTGCACGCGTGTTTGATTAGCATTGATGTCTTCTTATTATATTTAAAGGGAAAACAGATGATAACATATTAAAAATTACCTTTCTCCTGGATTAACAAACTAATCGATATAGCTTAGTAAACTATTTAAATGACACTTACAAACACGTCGGTGAAGTGATTGAGTTATCTTTTAAGTCTCAATTTAACTAAAAATTTCGAATTTAAATTTTAAGAATCGAGTTATGTTCTTGGAAGAGTTTTAAAACTCTTATTGTAATACTCAACTAGAATGGAAATTAGTTTGAATATGGTATAATTTAAAAGAGACACCCATGTGTATAGAGGCAGCTTATAAATCTCACAATCTAACAAGAAAAAAAATCAAAAAAGTATTTAAAGGATAAAGGTAAAACTAAAATTCCAAATAATTATATATATAGTGACAGTTCCGGGACCAGAAGATACTGGGTGCACTTAGGAGTGTTCATTGATTTGATTTACAGAAAATTTAGTTTCATCAAATGAGGAAAATTTAGTTTTTTTTTTAGAAACTAAATTCATAATCAAACCGAATAAGTCCTCAAACTTGGAGAAAATTCAGTGTCAAATATAAAAAAAATATGGAAGAAGGAAAGGAAAATTGGAGGTTATTGATTAGATAAAATCAAAACTAAACTAAACGTGAAGACTGCTCTACTTAGATTGCTTTTATGTTTGAGAATTTTTTTTCTTTTTAATATCTTCTTTCACAAAATCTAAGAAAAAACACATTTTTTCAAGTTTAAAACCGATACAAGTAGTGCCTTATTATTTTGCAATGCAACTGACTTTTACATAAAAAAATTTTAAGTCTTCAAGATTGTTGAGAACAAGTGGAGTAACACTTGAGATATGATTAATGGCTGCATCCTCTATTTAATACCCTATATCATTTGGAAGATTTTTTATTTCGGTAAAGTGTGGTGCCCCAACTAAATAGAGAGTGCATCCGCCCGTATATATGTATGTGTGTATATATATATTGAGTATGTAGGCATTTTTTGCCCAATTTTTTCACATTTTTATTTTTCTCTTTCA
This sequence comes from Catharanthus roseus, assembly GCA_028651295.1. Taxonomy (NCBI): domain Eukaryota; kingdom Viridiplantae; phylum Streptophyta; class Magnoliopsida; order Gentianales; family Apocynaceae; genus Catharanthus; species Catharanthus roseus. Next base: position 33,495,567 of record JAPQWS010000159.1, on the reverse strand, counting down.
GCCCATTTTTACTTTATGATGATATGGACTGAGCCTCACATTAAAGTGGTTGGGTTTATTTTCTTTGGCCAAGATGCTGGGCGGGTCGGTTCAAATAACTTGGACTCCTCTATATAAACTCTCTTTTTCACACTTGTTGCCCTAATTTTTGGAGTAGCCTCTTCTCTTCTCTCTTCCTTTTCTCTCTGCAGCTTCTTCCTGTTGCTGCTCCTGTTGCTGCTTGTTCTCTGTGACTTCTCTTGTTGCTTACTGCCACTTGTCTACATTCTATGACTGTGTGCTTGGTTAGCTTGAGAAGGAGAGAACCGTGAGTGAGGGTTTAGATCTTCTTGTGTGTAAATGGCTCGTCCAAAGTTCTGAAGGACTCTCTGTTAACTCTCTGTTTAACTTAGAAACCGAACGACCGATTCTTGAGTGATAAACCGTTTCGATCGTCCTCTTTCTTGGAGAACCCCATTTTATAACTAAAACCGCTCATCCAGTTTTACCTTGGTCATCCAATTTGTTCGTCCGATTTCTACGGAGATTTTATCCAGGCGAAAAACGATCGTCCGACTTGGTGGTCCGATTTCTCGGTGTTCGCTCTTCGCCGTCCGATTTTTCTGTAATAGATTAAATCTCTTTTTATTGTTTTTCCACTGCGTTTGTAATAGTAAATAGGAGATTGTAATAGTAAATAGAGCTTTTGGTCACCAGATCTTTGTAACAGTAGTATTAGAGCTAGAAAAATCTGATCTTTCTGGTGACTGTTACGATTTCCAGCCCGTGGAAGCGGCAACTTGCAGTGTTGTTGCTCCAGAGATGGTGGTCGGCGTGCTCTTTCCAGATCTAAAACCTCTCGATTTTATTTTACTTTTGCGAAGGCTGTTGAGCTTTGTGAAAGTGATTCAGGGAATTCTTCACTATTTTCCTTCTCGTTTTATTTTGTGCTTAAAGTTTGTGTTCAGATCTATTATTGCTATTATTGCTGTTGGTATCTCTGGTCACGAATCTAAAATATTTTTGTGATTTTTGTTTTTCTTGAAAAAAAAAAAAAAACCCAAGTCTGACTTGAGTCCTACTGAGATTCCAAGTATCTATGTCTTGGTGTTTTTCTTGTTGATTGCAAAATATTTTCTTTTTACTTTTCATGACCATTAAGGTCTTCTTATTGTCTGTTAGGGCGCTGTTGCTCAATCTATGTTTATTTATTTCTCTGCTTAATTATTTGTTGTGGTTGTTGCTTAGCTAGTGCTATCTGTTGTAAGATTTTATTTTCTCTATCTGCATATTAATTGTTTTTCTAGCTGTATTGTTTTTGGAAAAATATCGGTGCTGTTTTTAGGTGACAAACTTTTTTTTATTTTTTATTTTCGCACCTCTGGTTACTCTTATTTGTTCGTGTACATCATGTCCACTCTAAAACTTGAAACGAATAAGTTTGATGGCAAATTTGATTTTGTAATGTGGCATAGAAAAATGAAAGTTGTTTTAGTCCAAAACAAAATTACTCCCGCTATTTGTAGCCCTGACAAGTATCCGGAATCTTGGAATTGTGAAATACTTTCTGAAAAACTTGGTGATGCGCATAGCTGTCTCACTTTGCATTTGATTGATAACGTTTTGAGAGAAATAGATAAAAAGGACAATGCTTTTAAAATATGGACAAAACTTGAAAAAAACTTTTTTTTGGGAAAGTCTTTGTCAAACAAAATCTATTTGAAGGAACAACTTTTTGGTTTTAAATTGAGCGGGTCAAAATCTCTTTCTGAAAACATTGATGATTTGAAAAAAATCATTTTAGAACTCCAAAATGTTGGTGAAAATATTTCCAACAAAAACATTGCTGTGATTTTGTTGAACTCTTTGCCTGAGTCTTTTAATGATGTGAAATCTATTATCAAGTGTGGCAGAGATGACTTGACTCTTTCTGATGTGAAAAATGCTTTGAAATCAAAGGATTTGGATCTGCGAAAAGAAAACAAATCAAACGGAGAGAACCTTTACGTGCGAGGGAGGGTTGACTGGAGAGAATTTTTTAGTCACCGCTCTAAAAGTAAAGAGTGGTTCAAATCTTGAGATAAGAATAAAATGAAATGTTTTTACTGCAGCAAAGATAGTCATATGAAAAATAAGTGTTTTAAATAGATCAAAGATGAGAAACAATGTAAACGAGGTAATGGGAGTGATAAAACTTACAAAATCCGTGATTTTGAACCAGATGGTAATTCTATATGTTCTGAGGTTTTGTGTGTATCCTCTTCCCCTTCCTCCTCTAATGTTTCTAATGAGTGGATTCTTGATTATGGCTACACTTTTCATATGACTCCAAACAAGCATTGGTTTTCTGATTTGAAACCCTTGATCATGGAAAAGTTTTTATGGGAAACAATGAAGTTTGTGACATCAAAGGAATTGGAAATGCTTTTATAAAAATACATGATGGTGCAACTAGAAAATTGACAGAGGTGAGATATGTGCCTGATCTTAGGCGGAACTTAATCTCCCTTATTGTTTTTTATACAAATGGTTATTCTTATAAATCTAAAAATGGGATTTTACGTGTTTGCAAAGGATCTCTAGTCATACTTAAAGGTTTTAAGAAAGATAGCTTGTATACTTTGCTTGGAAAAACCGTTTGTGAATCATCTGCATTGTTTTCAAAAACTGTTTCTGAAAAGTCCATGTTGTGGCATCGGAAGATTGGCCACATTAGTGAAAAAGGTTTGCATTATTTGCACAAACAAAACCTTTTGAATGGTGACAAAAGGGGGTCAATAAACTTAACTCGGGAATTGATATGTATAAGGGGAAAAAAATCATTTTTTCCCTCCCTCTTTCTCTCTCTAAACAATTTTTCTCTAACTTTTCTCTACCCTAAAACTTCAATCTTTCACATTTAACAGATTTGGGAGGTAGATATGGATCATTTTGAAGATTTTTTACAAGAAAATATCGATTTTGAGGTAAGAAAAATCCAATTTCTCTTTTTATCACTGAAGTTAGTTTCGCCCAGATGGGCAAAAATCTCCTACGATTTTCCGCTAAGCTGGCAAAATTTAACACAAAATTTCACCTAAATGGGTGAAAATCGGCTCAGTGATTTTTTTTAAATACGTAAATAGTTATTATTATATAAAATCCAATGCACTCATTAACATGAAGTTGTATGTTGGTCTCTTGATAAGTTTTCTATCTTATTATTATGAGGTCAAGGGTTCAAATTTCATACAATACAATATTTTTTTTAAGAAACTTACCATCTGGGGGAAAAAAAAAAAAAAACTTGATGCTTCAGATTTTTGTGATCATTGTGGAGTTCGTAGGCCATTTTTGCCCAATTTTCATACATTTTATTTTTCTCTTTTAGCCTATTTTTACCCTATGATTATATGAATTGGGCCTCACACTAAAATAGTTGGGTTTATTTTCTTTGGCCTAAGATGCTGGACGGGTCGGGTTGAACTGGTCCGACCCGCCCCAGGTGACTTGGACTCCTCTATATAAACTCTCTTTCTCACACTTGTTGCCCTAATTTTTGGAGCAGCCTCTTCTCTTCTCTCTTCCTTTTTTCTCTGCAGCTTCTTCTTGTTACTGCTTGTTCTCTATGAAATTCTCTTGTTGCTTACTGTCGCTTGTCTACATTGTATGACCGTGTGCTTGGTTAGTTTGAGAAGGAGAGAAACGAGAGTGAGAGTTTAGACCTTCTTGTATGTGAATGGCTCGTCCAAAGTTCTAAAAGACTCTCCGTTAACTCTCTGTTTAACTTAGAAATCAAACGACCGATTCCTGAGTGATAAGCCATTTCGGCCGTTTGCTTTGTTGGAGAACCCCATTTTATAACTAAAACCGGTCGTCCAGTTTTGCCTTGATCGTTCGATTTGTTCGTCCGGTTTTTGCGGAGCCTTTATCTTGACGAAAATTCACTTGCTCGTCCGACTTGACGGTCCGATTTTCTTAGTGTTCACTCTTTGCTGTCCGGTCTTTCTGTAATAGATTAGATCTTCTTTTATTATTTTTTCGCTGCGCTTGTAATAATAAATAGAAAATTGTAATAGTAAGTAGAACTTTTGGTCGGTCAATATAACAGTATTTTTAATACTTCACTGTCACCACTCGCGCTAGAAAGAGTCAAGAGACAAAACACGTCTAATGTAGGTGACCATAGTTTTAAGGCTAATTCTTTAATATCATGTGTGTTAAAGTATAATTTTACTTCACTTAATGATGCACAAACAATAGAGATAAGATAAAATAAAAACTAAAACATATACAATATAATATACAATATATATAATATAAAAATAATGTGGAACTAGCAATATTTTTCATGCCTGTGTATAGCAAATTTCTCAAACGATAATTAAGCAAAAACCATGAGAGTGCATATATACGTTTAATTAGATTTCATATGAGAAATACTATGATCTTCAAATTCTTTATCAATCGCACTAAGGTTCTTGAAAATCCTTTTAGTGAATGTGGTTTTAAAAAAAATTTATGTAATATGATACGAACGTAGTGATAATTTAGAACAAAACTTTTCTTAGTAGATTTCAATTTAAATATGGCACATTTTCATCATTTGAAGTTTTTTATTATGGTATATATGTTATACAAAATTATCTTGTGCTATGTACATATTTGTCATGTTGAAATCCGTTAGGAAAAGTCATAATTAAATTACTTTGACAATATATAGAATACTTGATGACCATATTAATTTTTTTATAGAATACAATTATATTAATTGAAAAATATCTTTAGCGGCTTCAGTAAGATGTACAGATTTTAGCACCCAAAGAAGAAGTAAAATTGACAAAAAGAAAAATAAAAACTTTAAAGACTACATGGATTACTTTTGTGATTTCACATCATCTAACATAGTCCTTAAAGTTTTCTATTTTTTAATGACTTTAATAGTACCAGTTAAAAAAATCACATCATCTTACAAAACTTTAAAGACTATATTGATTATGCATAGCTAAATAACATTGTAAGCCATATATAATTAAATAAATATTGTAAAAAAAATGTATTGAAAAAAGGTTGCTCCTCTAAAAGAAAGTTACAAAAATTAGGATCTCATTTTATTTTATTTTATTTTTTTCTATAACAGGACCTCCTTTTAGGTTTGTTAGTAGTAGATCATCATAAATAACTATATTGATTTTACTCCAAAAAAAAAAAACACTATTTTGTTTCATTAGAGGGTCCATTTGTAAGGAATTTTTGGGTTACCAAGTCCCATACCTGAAGAAGGAAAATGACCAATAATTTTATCAATTTAAATTTCTTCCAATTTACCATAAAAAAAAAATTCCAAATAAATTGCAAGCATCGATATTAAATTACTATGGCAAAATAGACTATGATGTCATGTAATAAGTGTCACAAAAAGTCATTTAAATGCCAAAAAAAATCTTTTGTGGTACTTACGTGACACTTCATAAAAATGTCATTGTAAATGGTAAGTGGTAAATAGTGTATTTTTTTTATGACACTTTATAAATGCCACAAATATATTAACGGTACTTCATGTGACAATTATTAATGCTATAAATATATTTATGAATATGAAACTTTTTATGTTACATTTTTATAAATGTTGTAAAATTATTTAAATTATATTAAACAAAATAGAATAAAATGAAATAAAGTTTTATTTATTGAAAAATTAGAATCCTAAGTTGAACCCACGTATTAATTGTACTAAGTGCAATTTGAACAAGTGAATCTCTTATATTGCAACAAGTACTTTGACCAATTCACCACATATAATTTTGTGGTAGCTTTTTAACAAATTTTATTTATATCGTATATTAATAAGCTAAAATTAAATTAGTTTTACTATTAGTATATTTATTTAATAAGTTGCTTTTACTAAATAGTAAAAAACAACGTTTTAGATAAATATTAATTTTTTATATTATAGAGATTTTTAAATAAATATTTAGGTCCAAAATTTTCTATCTCTAGGATAACTTATAAATTAACATTTTCCTCTTTTATTCCAATTATATAGTGATGTTATATACATCCTATCCTAAATGTAGAAAATACTTTTGACAAAACTACCATTAAAAAGGTTATTTGTAATTTTTTTACAAATTTTGGAAAAGATCAAGTAATTGAAATTAAATATTTATAAATTTGTTATTAAAAATATAAGACGTACAAATATGAAAAATATCACTACCTTATTTATTCTTTTTTATCTAAAAGGTTGTTTTTTTATAAATTTTAAATAATTTTGAACTTTAATAAAATTTTTAATTAGGTAAAGTTCAATCTTTTGTTAAAATTAGTATTTGATAAAATAATTTAAATTTTTCTACATTTTATATATAAATAAAGTTTGTAATACAAACGTATAGAGTATATAATATTGTATTGTAAATTTTATATATAAAATTTAGTTACACATTTTATTATCGCATACACACGTATTGTGTATGTGCCAAAAATTAGTGGCATTTGAGTTTCTATTATATTTTGATGGCATTATTTGTGACATTTGAATTTGCGCATATTTAAGTGGCATAATTTGTAACAATTTGAATTTGTATTATATTTTGGTGGTAATTTTTATATGTTATCGTAATCTTGTGGCATTATATTTGTACTATATTTTTGTGGCATTTTATATTTGTGCCATATTTTTATAACACTTTTTATGACATTATTTCATAGTGCCATAATTTTATGGCACTTTATATGCAATTGTAAAAAATGTCACAAGTATTGTGGCATATACTCTTAAATGTCAAAAAAAATAACTTTTAGACATAAATGCTACTATTTAGTGATACATTTATCAAATGCCACTATTTAAGTGCCATAAAAAATTAATATTACCATAGTGAATAGTGAAAATGACCGTCAATAGATTTTATTAAAATTGACCGATTTGGTATCAAAATACGTTAATTCTATTATTTGATAAAAAATATTTTTATTTGAATGTTAAGATATATAAAGACTTTATGTTCAATTAACATATTGAAAACTCCTTTTATTTTAATGTTTTAATGTGAAGGATAGACTTCAATTGATTGGTTGCACATATCTTTATGATCATAAGGATTAAATAAAAATATATTTGGTATCAAGGTGATGAATTAACCTAGGTTTAGATGCTAAAAGGATAATTTTACCCAACTTCTTATAAAAAAAAAAAAAAAATATTCACTGTTGAAAAAGAAAAAAGAAAAAGCTTTACTATTTTTGTCGTCTTTCAAATTTATATTGCTCCTCTCGGGAAAAAAAAAAAACATGGTCAAGTTGCCAAACCGAACAATATATTCCAAATAAATCATTTCTCCAGCTCCAATCGGTAAGTAGCCCTTGTTAAAAAAAAACCTATAAGTAGCCCAATTTTTTTTCAGAAGAGTTGACAAGACATAAAAGTTGAAAATATTACAAATATAAATAAAAACATTTATATTTTACGGAGAATAGTGTTGATTGATACAAAAGAAAAGTATAACAAATAATTGTGCAGATTGGAGGCAGACAATAATTGGAGATTAGATTAGAAGTGCAAACAATAAGTGGCAAACACCCTTCTCTTTTGAAATGCTTGATCAATTCAAAAAATAAAATAAATCAATTCATTATTCTTATTTGAATACCTAACTCATAAAAAACGGCTTTATGTGATTTTTGAAGATATAGTTCTAAAGCTATTTTATTTCAAGATATTTGTTCTAAACTTTAAAATAAATATATACTAATTTTTTAGCCAATTTGGGTATTTTTTAATAATATCCAATCGATATTAGTGTTAATTTTACTGTCCATAACTGATTTGGTCTTGGCAAGTCAATAACTTAGTTGTAAAAATATTTTTTATTAGTTTATATGCCCTAAGTTGGAATGATAAATGTATTAAAAACACTAATACATTCGGCGTTGAAAAAAAAATCAATGAAATTTTATTTCTATACAAAAGATTTGAATCTGAAATCTTGTTTAACAAATACAAAATCTACTTACTTGTTCAAATTTTAGGTCGCCTTTAAGAATACATTTGCAAGAACTTCAAGCCAAACTTAATATTATTATTCCTATTATGTTACCAATTCTATCATATAATTTTTTCTCTAAAAATTTCGTTCCCTTCTATCATAAATTTTTAGTCAAGCTCCAAATTAAAAAAGTCAAGGCTTCCTAATTAGTTTAGAGTTTAGACGAAAAGGGAATTAAAAAAAAAATTTACTTGTGAGTTTTATATTATACATTTCAAAATGAAATATTGTAGAATTTGTTAACTAATATATATATATATATATATTTGCTCAATAGAATCCATTAACTACTAAAAACACTTGATTAAAAAAAAAAAAAAGAAACCTACAAACATAACCAATCAACGCCATCTGAATTGACGCTTCCAAGAGGAGATTTAAGGACAAATATTGTTGAGCTGAGGAACTTGCAAATTTCAATCCAGTTCGATGATTATTTGGAATTTTGTTTGCGAAGCAATTTTCATAAAGTGAGCAGCAAATGTTGTGTGATTTCTCAAGAAATATTTTGATCAAGTACACTCGAATGTGGGTTTTAAGGTAAGTAAATGTAAGAAAGATTCATCCAAAACCCCCCACCAAAAGAAAAAAAAAAAAAAAACCCACTTTGGTTGCGACAAAGAAACATGAGCAATTTTTAGAATGATCCATGATTGGGTTTTGCTTTGTTAAAGAATTTTCTTTGTGATATAATAGATTTTTTTAGATTTTTTTTAACATCAGGCTAAATTTGATTTAAAATATTGAAATAAAATATTGAGGTACATCTAAATAATAAGGAAATCTCAACTAATTAGAATACAAATCGATAAAAAAATCATAACCGAACAACTAACAAAACTTATAATAGCTGAATTATATACGACAGTCCAACTATTTTATCATAATCTTATAAAACAAAAACAACTACGACCAGCAAGGTCAATCTAAAAATCAAAACAAAAACAAACTATACAAGGGTGACCTGAAACCAAACACCCAAAGAGAGCCTAAACCACATTGCAAATCCTTAGCCCAAAAAACCACAAGCCCAAAGTCTCAGGGTAATAGAGATACCAAAGAAAGAGGCAGCCACTGCTCCGACTAGCGGACCTCCAGTCATTGAGGCGGCTAGAGCCACTCCGACCGGCGGACCTCCGACTCTGCGCGAAAACCAACACCAAAATGAGGAAAAGCACCGAGATGCCTCCAGCATGCCCCAAGTAGGACCTACACCTCCCAAACACCTACACCTTTACAGGAAACACAATGCTCCGCCCCTCCCACCAAACCTTGTAGTGAGAAGACAACCCGAGATCATCAATCTGACAAACCAAACAGAGAAGAAACACTCAGAATCCTCCACTGCCAGCCGCATCCCCAAGCAAGGAAAAACCCCACAACCAAGCAGAACAGAGAGCAACCTCTGCAAACAAAAGCCGCAACGGGCGAGCCTCCCCGAGCACAAAGAAATAGAGGATAGTAGAACCGTAAATAGCCCATGTCACGACTCCAACGTTCCCTACAACTTTGTCAACATCCTCCATCAAAACAAACACACCAAATTTATAGATAATTACAATTCTTACATAGTAATATTTACGAAATCACAACACTTAATCATAAGAACGAATCTTAAAATCTCCGTTTTTTGACAAAAATAGCCATTAAATTGGCCAATATATTTTTTTTAATCCCTAAACGAGTCATAACGCACAACTATTATGCGTTATTTTTAATGATAACGCACAATAGATGAACATTATTGGTAATAAAAAATTTAATCGAATAATGAGGGTTACGATAACGCGCTCATGGTATGGTTATTTGCCACATCATTTTAGAAAAAAAAACTTGTTAGTTAACGATTTGAACACAAGACCTCACAAAATATAACATAGAATACTTACCAAAAGATCAACATAAAGCTTCATATTAATAATGCATGAGATTTATATAAATAACAACTTATTTACGTATTTTAATAGAATACTTACCAAAAGACCAACATGAAGCCACATCGGTTTTTTTTTTTTTGGTTTATGTAAATTAGAAAGAAAGAATTTTTGTAGGTATTTGGAAAACTTGAAACATGAATAACTCTGCGACCGGAGGTCCGTTTAACACATATGACCATTCGTTTTAATGGTTCTCTGAAAGATAAACGCAATGGCATCAGCGAAAAAGTTATCCAAACGCGTTTTGGGGCAAAAAATCTTCCTGTAAAGTCAAAAACTTTGAAGGGGCATAATTTTTCGTTCGGACGTTCGATTGAGGCGATTCTTGTGGGCGTTTCCATCAACCGTTTCCACAAAAATGTCATATTTTCATTTTAATTTACGTTTTTGTAATTTTTTAATACTTTCTTTTTTATTAACTAAAAAATTACGGCACCAATTTGAAAATTAGAACAGAGGAGCAGTTTTTTTTTGCTTTAATTAAAAATTTAAATGATTGAAGTTGGTAAATATTAGAATAGTAAATACTTTATTATTAAATAAAATTTCATGCACTTAATATAATAATATTTTATGTTGATTTGTTGGTAAGTCTTTCATGTTATTTTTCATGAGGTCAAATGTTCAAATCTTTTACAAATTGCTTTATTATTAAACATAATACACAATTAAAGTGCATTGTAATAAAAAAAAATATTATGACCACTTTAATAACTTTTTAAAAAATATGATCAATAATAAAAAAATTTTAAAATCTCCAAATCGAAATAAAAATCTAGGTTTAAAAGATCTTCAATCCGCCGTGACCGATAAGCACGTGATGGGATGAGGGTAAGGCGGCAACCCAGAAACCCCACTTCTCTTTAATATATATTATTAATAATGAAAGTTTTTGTTTTGCTGAGTAAATTAAATTAATAAAAGATTTGAAAACATGAAAATAATGTCACTTTTTTGAATTAGAGGGAAATGGAGGACATGCCACGTTGTAAATTGCCACCTGTTATATTATTTATGGTGTGTATGCATTAGTAGGACCACATAATTACTATTTTTTTAGTGTGTAAAATTGTCACGTCATTACCATATGAGTTTGTCTTATGGAAGCTCTAAAGTGCCCATTCATGGTTCGCTAACTGTCATTAAGTCCTATAATTAATTGAAAGCTGGGAATCAAATGATTTGACAAGTGAACAGAATATTCTCTTCACTTTATTTTATTTTTGATTTGTCTTCGGTTTCTCTTAAGCGAAAGCCATGTGTAAAAATTACTACGGTTGTTTATCAGAGATTATAAGGGTGTATTTGGAAACCAAGTCCAACGCAAAATTTCTTTTAGGAGCTCATATTTCCTCTTACATATTACAAATTTTGAAAAGAAAAAAAAAGTTACCTTTTCTAAATTAAAACTCAGTCCAAATAGGCCCGTTGGTTTGAATTTGAATAATATTTTTTTTTTCAACATATAAAAGAAGTAAAAGATACGTATTTACTTTAAGGGAAAAAAAAAAGAAAAAAGAATTAGGAGAAAAGATGAACGAGACCCCTTCTCTTAAAGGGTTGCCATCCTATGTAGGGTTACAACCAAATCAAGCTATTCATGAATAATTGGTGAAAAGTTTCGGTTTGAGCTTAACATTGACGGAATTCGAGCCCAGCATATTAATAAACGAGTTAAGCTCGAGCTTAATGAAACTTAGCTTGTAGTTTATTAAGAGCTTGGCTCGAACGTTCAGTTCGCAAACTCAAACTCGGGCTCGAGAAAATATATAGTAGTTATATTAGATATGTAGGATTGATAAGTAAAATGTACAAAAGCTTCACTCTCTTGCTTATTATATGTACTAGAAGATTTATATAATTGTATATCATTACATAATTAATTCATATAAACATTGAAAATAAAAAGTGATGTTCAAGATATTTTATTAGTTTTAGTAAATTATTAATATTAAATTAAAATGTTTAATGTAGATGATTAAATGACACACAAACGAAATCGATAATCTTTTGTATATTATTGGTAGAGTAAATAATACTACTTATATCGTCTAGTACATTATCTAATACTCTCTATAGTACACTTCCTTCAGTTTTTATTTTATAGAATTTATATTAATAAAACTACTATAAAAAGAGCATAGTAGAGAATATATTAGAAGATGTATTAAATGATCTCGACTGTAAATAATACTTCTATCAATTAAGATATATTATCTATACACTTATGTGAATTTTTTTAATATAGCAATATAAAAGTTCAACATTTTAATATAGATTAATTATTTATCTAATTAAATGAAAACTACATTAAAGAGAAAAAGGGAAATAAAAATTTTAAATTAATTTTTACAATATCAAACTCAAGATCGAGTTCGAACTCAAGCTCGAAAAACTGAGTTGTATTCAAGCTTTTTCGAGTTGAGCTCGAGCTCAAAATTTTTGTCCGAATAAGTTCGAGCTCGATAACCTAAAGCTTAGCTTGACTATGTTCGTTTGAGCCCTGTGGTATGAGAAGGGACGGGTCAATGACTCACCTCTACTCCGACCTTGAATGGATGGTGACTGTAGATTAAGACTCTTTCTCCGATTTAGGTCATGATCTTCGTTCCACACTTTGATTTTACGATTATAAAGTTTTATGAATGTCAATTTTTTGTTTTTCTTTCCTTTGTTAATTTAGTTAATAGGCATGTTTGTTTCTGCTTCTGCTTCTGTTGGTGCTTGATATGTTAGTTTGTGTTTCTTTTTGTTTGTTGGTAGGTATAATAGCAGTGGTCTGGTAGGATGGGGTTTTTAGCCGGCTGAGTTTCTTTGATGTTTGTTTTTGTTGTCCTGCACTAATGTGGTGCTAGTGTTTGGCTGCGGTAGAGCTTTTTGGGGGAGCTTTCTTGAACGAGAGTGGTCTTTCTCCCTAAATATGATTTTCAAGGTGGTACGTTGTCAAGTTCTTTTTCACGGCCTCGTAGTAAAGCAACTTTGGTGCAGGGACTAGGACACAGGTAGTCCAATGACAGAATCGGGTAGAGTTGTGATGTCCTAATTGACCAGGATTTTGCTTATACCAATGGGCTCTTCTACGAGTGTTTGGTTCATGCATGGAGAAGATTTCCACCACTGACTTTGCGGTTACCCCTGATAGCTACTTGGCAATTTTTTTTTTGCTCAAAAGGTCAGCGATGTCAAGTATTACGTGCTGGAGCATATTGAAGCTATTCAGGGTTAGAGGAGATACTGTTGACTCGCCCGATGTGGAGGTGACGGTGGGGTTTGATGCTTGCTCATACCCGAGCCCCTATGGGCCTTTCTGTAGGTTGGGCAGATATGGTTGGGCCTGTTGACTGGTTTTGGTTGCTACTTTTGGTCTTTGGGCCATCATTGTACAGAGTTTGTTTTGGGGTTAAATGTTTGTTTTCAGTTAGTATATTATAGTTTGTTAAGTTAAAAAAAATATTGGATTACAGTGGTATAGAGTCTAACTTCTCAAGGCTCTGTTTGGTGGCCGGTTATTGGCCTTTTGGATAGACTAAAGTACTAGAGTTTAAGAATTTCCCAATATTAAGATGTACATCAATATTTTTCTTATGATATTCTTAATAAAATCGTACGTGTTTGGTATAAAATAAAAGTTTAAAGAATTCTTCTTGCATAAGAAAGGTGACCATTATAGATGCCTTGTTCTTCATTGTTTAAAATAATCTTATTTTAAACTATAAGTTTTTTTTTTTCAAAGAAAAATATAAGTTGTTTATTGTTCTTGATTGCTTTATTACATCTGTTTTTAGCTTAAAAGGCTGAAAACAACCATTCTTGAAAAGTTGTCTTGGATGCATTCTTGAAATTTACCTTATTAATGCTATTAAAATTAAAAATATTTTATTATTTTCAAATTTTTTTAAAATCACATTTTAGCCTCTTAAAAAAATATAAGTACTAGAGAACAAAATATGGAGAACAACAATAGTGAAAGATTTCAAAAAAGAAACAAAGAAAGATTTGCTAGAATCAACCCAAGGGAGCTGTAATTTGTCGATTTATTTATTGTATGAGTAATGTGAACAAAACAATCCCCCAGTTAGCTTACTTGTCGTAATGTAGTCATAAATACATTTTTAAAATAATTCAGCTCATCACATATGTTATTCTAGTGATTATTATATATTCCCACACGGTAACATCAATCTTTCGCTATCTCTCACACTTTTGGCCATTATTGGATTCCATTTGTGAGGACTATAATCACTTAAATAATATAGATAAGGGATAATAGCAAGGGCAGGAGGTTCTCTGTACACAGCAACTAGCACCTGGGCAAGAACAGGAGGTTCTTTGTAAAAAATGACTCCGATGTAGAGGATGCTGGTCGACCGATAGTGTCTCGTGTTGGGGGGCTAATGAATCACAGGTTCACTTGTTTGTGCAATATGGCTATGTGCATGTGGTCTAGAGGCAACTGGGTTAATGTAGAGGATTTATGGAGGGATGGTTTCATAGGTTTCTTGGATGGAAGAGATAAGTGAGAGGCTGAATGAATAGCTGGCGGTTGCAGTGATGTGCTTAGGGGATATGGAGGGAAGAGCATGCAAGGATTTTTTTAAAACAAATTGCAAGCTGCTGGTGCAATGGTTTAAGGGTTGTTGGGGTACTAGGGTGACTTCGTGCAGCGGCTGGGGGGTGATAGTCGCTAGACACCACGAAGGCAAACAAGGAAGATGCTAACCTGTTCTCCTACTCTAGCGAATTTCATCAATATAACATGATGCCTCTTTCCAGTCAGGAGGTGGTGGCATTGACCGGTAGCACGAGATTACTGCGGAATGGTAGTGGCAATAGTAGTGATGCCCACTTGGGGCAATGCTTGATGTTGATCATACTGAGATGTTGGGGATGGTATTAGGTATGGGATTGGCAGAGCGATGGTGTGGGATAGACACATTTACTTTGGAAGATGATAGTACCCATGGTGTGCAGAAATTTTCCTCTAAAGAAGTTTATTTATCTCCCTTACTCACCTTAGTGAGTCATTTTCTTGGGAGATTCAGGCATGCAATTTTGGAGGCCTTTTTTTTTTTCTTTTGTGATGAATAGACTACAAAATTGTGTTGCTGATAAGTTAGCTAGTTTTGCTACTTCTATAAATGGCCTGTTGTTTTGGGTCAACGGTTCAATTCTTGATTGTATGACCTCTGCTCTTTTCGTAGATTTGATTATGTTAATATAAGTTTCCGTATTTTCTAAAAGAACAATCTTAAGAAAAAGTAAAGAATTGAATTATTAGTAAGCGAATTGTCAATGCTAATGTGATGTCACGAGTTTGATCTTTTCATGTGATGCTATGTTGAAAAAGTTTTTGAGTCAGGCCTTATCGCCCGAGTAAGAGTCACACTTTGTAGAGCTCCGTAAATCGAGTTCAAATTAGTTATGGTCATATATCTCTAAATACTGACTGAACGCCTCTAAAAAAAAGAATTAAATTGTTAAATTACATTTATTGTGATTGTGATGTAGGAGTTTGATTTAGGACAATTTTAGGATAAGCTAGAGAAGAAATCCTCTCTTGGCCATAACAAATGCTTGCAAAATAAATTGTCCAATCGCATACAACATTTGTCCGTTTCCTATCTACAATATATAGTATGTGAATAGACATGCATCCGTCTATTCCATTCTTACCGATATAATGTTACATATATGTATTTGAGTTCGATGCATATAAGTCGATTTCTTTAAAAGGTTAAACTGTCATGATACTTTATTAATTTGAGAAAATATAACCTAGTACATGAATCATGTGTTACTATGAATTAGTTCGATATATTTATAGAATTTATATATCAATACACATTGCGAATTCAACTATTTTTAAAATATTTTTTTATCTGATGTTCGAGGATTATCAACTAAACCAAGAAAAGATCTATGAGGTTAAGGCTAAATGCAGCACAAGGCTGAAAATCTACCCCTTGTTGTTACTATTTCAAATACATTACATGTATAACAATGCTAAAGCTATTAAGCTATGATAGTTGTGTGAAGCCATGACTTTTGGTTAGGTTTAGTAAAGTTTTTCATGTATAATTAATGTCAAATTATATTAACTTCATGTGAAAGTTAGTGTATTTTATTATTTTAACTTAAATTAATTAAAACTAAATTATTAAGTAAAAATAAAAATAATCATAATAATTAACATTATTTTGCAAAGTTTTTTTTTTTTTTTGGCTGGGAAAGAAGATTATTCATTGATAAGAAACAGGCCGATGCCATTACATTCAAAACAATTCTTAAACTTTTCCTCTAACCTACTGAGAGAGAAAAGTTGAGAAATTGGGGCAACCATCATAAAAAGAAACTGGATCCACATGAAAATAAATTGTATCCGAGAATCATTAATTGTTTCTTTATTGGTTATCTATATAAAGGTTATCAGTTTTATTGTCAGAATAATTGTACGAGAATAATAGAATCTAATAATGCTAAATTCATGGAAAATGGAAATTTTAGTGGAAGTCATGAAAAAACGAGAAGTGGAGTTAAATCTTGAAAAATGAGAAATTTAGTGATTCTCAATTTTCACCAAATTAGGATATTTCTTCAATTCATACAGAAGATTTTACTCCTATTATTATTCAATCCAAGGATGTAAGTACACAAAATGATCATGAAAATCTGAAAATCTTGCCTAGATAAAAAAGGCAAAAGTAAAGTACAAATTCCAGATGATTACTTGGTGTACTTACAAGAGCTAGAAGAGCCTAGTACTGCTGATGATCCAAAGAGGTTTTCACAAGCCATGAATAATTGTAAATCTAATAAGTGGTTGAATGACATGAAAGATAAAATGTCATCTTTTAAAAACTAATCGAGTATGAGAACTGGTTGAGTTACATAAGGGGTTTGTTCCTATCCAATGTCAATGGATATTTAAAACTAAAAGGGACTCCAAAGGCAATATTGATCGATGTAAGGCTAGATTAGCTGCAAAAGGATTCACTCAAAGAGAAGGTATTGAGTATAATAAGACATTCTCTCCTGCATTAACGAAATACTCATTTAGAGTCATCGTGGCCTTGGTAGCTCATTTTAATTTAGACTTACATCAAATGGGTATGAAAATGAATTTTGTTAAATGGAAATCTATATGGAGAAATTTATATGAGACAACATAATGTCTTATAGAAAAAGACAAAGAAGAATTCATTTAAAAGCTTAAAAAATCTATGTATGTTCTTAAACAAGCTACCCCACTATGGTATTTTAAGTTTTATGATACTATAACGACCTTTGGATTTCAAGAAAATAAACGTGATGATTGTGTATTGAAGGAATTGGAACTTCAGCAGCGCATGTAGAAACGAAAAGCACGAAGATGGTTAGAATATGATACAGTTAGGGGATTTTAAAATTTCCCTTATTATTGGTGGCAGAATGAACAACTATGGAATTGATGCCTCTTCTCCTCCTTTAAGTCCTTCACTTGGCTCCGGTTGTAGTCCCTGCAAATATCGATTGCTTCTCATAAACCAACCACAGAACTAATGATTTTCCTGAATATCCTCTAACCTCACAAAAGTATTTAATGAGAACTTAGAAATTATTCTTAGAGAAACAACATAGAAGAGAAGAAGAGAATTCTCCAAGAATGGAGAACGCAAGAGTGGCCGAAAATTCCATTGTTAGAATGAATTGCATTAGCCAAAAATCCTCTAGGGATTTTCCTTTAAATAATTTCGGCCCTTTGGGTTCTTGGAATACAAGACAAGAATCTTCCTAAAGTGAATTAGGAAGTGTTGGATCTAATTACTATTATAACTTTCTAATTAATATTACAATAATTAAAAATAAAAAATACAGCGGAATTGAAATCAACCCTAAACTATTACATAAAATAGTCTTCTCTCTTCCTCTTTAGCCGTCGATCCAAGCCGGAACGACAAAACTGAAAAGCTGCACAAAATTGTTAACAAAACAGTAAAGGAAATAACGGAAAGCAAAACCGAAACCTTACCTGCCGCCGCAGAGTCCGATTCGAATGCGGATGCAGCGGTATCTAGCCAATGAAGGCACCAAACAGCGGTGAGTGTCCACGAGCCGTGTCGAGGCACCGGTTACTAAAATGGTACAACGGTCAGAGGGTCCCTCAGTCTCAAGGCCTCAACAATCACAGAAGACAGATCGTCTCACTCCCTCCTTTGGCCCTCTCTCTCTTACCAGAAGCAGCGGCGATCGACTGAGAGGCCGCGGCGAGGTGCCAATCACAACAGTGGTACCGGTGGCACAACAGAAGCAAAGGAGAAGGAGATCAACAGTCGCGGTGAGCCGCGGCGGAGAAAGACAGAGTAGACAGAGAGTCGGATAA
Organism: Catharanthus roseus; assembly: GCA_028651295.1. Classification (NCBI taxonomy): domain Eukaryota; kingdom Viridiplantae; phylum Streptophyta; class Magnoliopsida; order Gentianales; family Apocynaceae; genus Catharanthus; species Catharanthus roseus. The sequence continues at coordinate 33,477,262 of JAPQWS010000159.1, read as the reverse complement.
AGAAAAGAAGAAGAAGAAAAAAACAGCTGAGAGTGTTGGATTCCCGAGGAGGCGAGAATGAGAAACATAAATAGTAGTCTCGAGTCACAATAGGCGGGCCGGGTTAGCCCGGCATCTCTTTGATCAGTTCAACAGTCTAATATTTTTATGAGGCCCATTAGTACATCATTGGGATTTAAAGTGGGCTGAAAAGTGAAAAAATAATATAGGCCCAAAAACCTACAATCTCGACCTCGAACATATTTTTCCAACCTCCAATGACTCAATAAGAGTCAATCCGTGTCCAAGTGAAGGAAGTCCCTGCAAAATATAAACTTGTCAGAGCTCATAATTTTTTAGTACCAAAATCGGCAAGATTATCATTAGTACTAATCTTATCTATGTCAACTAACCACTAGAGACTTTTTCATACTCCCCCCTTACCGAGCATTTCCGAAAAACACTCATTTTTGTATACAAATTTGTTATTATTATATGTTAAATTGTTAAACGAGACCAAGAAATGGGCAAAAAATTGCGTATATCAAAAATGGTATTTGACATCTATATGCTTTGTTCTTTCGTGATAAACTGGACTTTTGTATAAATGTAAACAACTCTGACTATTTGTGTAAATAATAGCTTTTGAATGTAAAACATGCAATTCATTTAAAAGTCCTTGAAGCCAAACGGCTTCCTTGATTGCCTCAATGGCCGTGATGTACTCAGCCTCAGTAGTTGAAAAAGCAACTACAGGTTGTAACTGAGACTTCCATGAAACACAATTACCTGCTAGGGTAAAGAAATATGATGAGGTAGATTTTCTACCATCCTTGTCACCTACAAAGTTGGAATCGACATAATCAATTAGTTCAAAAACATCAGACCAATTGTGATAGTACACCCATTAAGGTAACTTAATAACCACTTGAGAGCTGCCCAGTGATCCTTCCCTGGGTTAGACATGAATCTGCTGAGAAGGCTTATAGAAAAAGCAATATCAGGTCGGGTGGATATCATGGAGTACATAACAGAACCTATGGCCATTCTATAGGGAATATTTGCCATGTCTCTTTTCTCACTTTCAGTTTTGAGATACGTTTTATCGGAAAGTTTGAAATGGCTTGCAAGTGGGGTAATAACGGGCTTGCATAAATGCATCGAAAACTTAGAAACAATTTTCTGGAGAAAGGGTTTCTGAGATATGAATAAGGAGCGATCAGCCCTATCTCTAGTTATGTTCATCCCAAGAATCCTAGATGCAGACCCTAAATCCTTCATGTCAAATTTAGATTTTAGCAAGGATTTCAAACTATCAATCTTAGCTTTATGTTTACACGCAATTAACATATCATCTACATAAAGCAACTGGTAAATAACACTATCAACATTATTTCCACAGAAATAAAGACAACTATCATAATTACTTTTAAAGAAACCATCTTTTAACATAAAAGAATCAAATCTCTTGTACCATTATCTAGGTGACTGTTTAAGTCCGTATAAGGACTTTTTCAGAAGAAATGCCATGTGTTCTTTACCTTTAACCTCAAAACTTGGTGGTTGATGCATATAGATGGTCTCTTCGAGATCACCATGCAAGAAAGCAGTTTTCACATCAAGTTGTTCAAGATTAAGATCATAAAATGTACAAAGAGCAAGAATTGTCCTAATCGTTTTGTATTTAATGACGGGAGAAAAAAATTCATTAAAATCAATGCCCTTAACTTGTGAAAAACCTTCGCAACCAGCCTGGCCTTAAACCTTGGGGGTTCGTTACCAGACTTAGGCTCTTTGATTTTAAAAATCCATTTGCAATCAATTAATTTTTGTTTTCAGGGTTTTAGAACAAGAATCCAGGTTTTTTTTTTATCTAAAGAGGACATTTCCTCATCCATAGCACGTAACCATAAAGAGCGATTAGGACTTTTCAAAACATTAGAAAAACACAATGGTTCCTTCTCTTCCACATAAGATGAAACAACAAATGCATATGAAACTATATAAGAATAACCATATCCAGTGGGTTCCTTATATGCTCTTCTAACTCTATCTCTAGACAACCGGTAATCTCTAAGGACTTGAGCTTGAGCCTAAGGGTGATCCTCCTCATCATCAGATCCTTTTAACTCAGGAATATGGGTTTCGAGTGCACTAGTTGAATCGGGTACACTGCTAACTCCTTATTGGTTTCAAGCTCCTGTGTGTGTTCTTGTGAGGGTTCAGAGGTGACCTCCACCTCCGCAGGAATACTACCTACTGTGGGGACACCGGATGGACTATCGAAAACAGGTTTGTCCTTAAGACAGAGCATATCTAACTCGTTGAAGATAACGTCCCTATTGATAACTACCCTCACTCCCGGCTCACCTTTGAGCCACACTCTATAACCCTTCACCCCGCTGGGATATCCTATGAACCCTCCCTTTCTAGACCTAGGATCTAGCTTACCCTCATTCTGATGTGCAAAAACAGCACACCCAAAAACTCTAAGGTTAGACAGGTTAGGGGGTTTACCACACCAAAGTTCTATAGGAGTCCTAAAGTTTATGGCTGTAGAAGGGGATCTATTAATGAGGTAGACATCCGTACTTACAACTTCTCCCCAAAAGGGTGTTGGGACACCTGACGACACCATAAGACAACTAACCTTATCAATGATGGTACGGTTCATCCTCTCAGCTACTCTGTTCTGCTGGGGGGTTACGCCTAACCGTCCTATGATGTAAAATGTCATGCGATGCACACAAATCAGCAAACTTCTGGTTGCAAAACTCAAGATTGTTATTTGTCCTAATTGTTTTTTATTTCCAGATTGATTTTCGGTAAGGCATTTTCATTCACAAAACTTTTCAAAAGTTTAATCTTTTGTTTTTTAAAAAAAAAAAACCAAACATGCCTCGAAAAATCATCAACAGCAGATAAGAAATAAACATTACCACCATAAATTGGGACTTTTTCAGGTCCCCACAGATCACAATGCACATAGTCAAGTACTGCAGTGGACTTGTGTGTGCTAGTTGAAAAACTGATTTTGTGCTGTTTTTCCAAAACACAAAGGTCACAAAAATCCAAAGAATCAATTTTGTCACCACATAAAAGATTTTGTTTTCGTAAATAATACAGTCCCTTCTCATTAATGTAGCCAATCCGACGATGCCACAACATAGTCTTTTCAGGGACTGTTCTCGAAATTAAAGCAATTGAATCATAAACTATTTTTCCAATGAGAATGTATAAACTTTCTCTTTTAAAACCTTTAAGCATGACTAGGTTTCATTTGCAAACTATTAAAGTACCATTTTTAGATTTGTAAGAAAGACCAAGTGAATCCAAATAACCAAGAGAGATTAGATTTCGACGAAGGTTGAGCATATATCTTACCTCAGTGAGTTTCCTAATCACGCCATCATGCATTTTAATGAAAATATTCCCAATGCCCTTAATATCACAAACTTGATTGTTTCCCATATAAACCTTTCCATGATCTAAGTGTTTAAAATCTAAAAACCAGTGTTTATTGGGTATAATGTAAAATGTACATTCAGAATCAAGAATCCAAAGATCAACAACTTTAGAACAAGAAGGGGAAGGGGACACATACAAAACCTTAGAATACATAGAATTACTATCTGAATCAAAATCATGGATTTTGTCAATTTTATCATTCCCTTTTCCGTATTTACGCTTTTTTTCATTTTTGATCATTTTAAAACACTTATTTTTCATATGACCCTCTTTACCACAATAAAAACATTTCACTTTGTCCTTGTCTCGAGATTTGGACCTCCTTTTACTTTTAAGTCTATGACTAAGAGGTTCTCTCCGGTCAACTCTCCCTCGCACGTAAAGAATTTCTCCGTATAATTTATTTTCTTTTCTCAAATCCAAATCTTTCGATTTCGAAGCGTTTTTAACATCGGAAAGGGATAAACCATCTCTACCATATTTAATGGCAGATTTTACATCGTTGTAAGATTCAGGCAAGACATTTAATAAAATAACGACAATATTTTCATCAAATATTTTCTCTCCAACGTTTTGAAGTTCCAAAATGATTTTATTTAAGTCATCCATATTCTTTGAAAGCGTTTTTGACCTGCTTATTTTAAAATCGAAAAGTTGTTCTTTTAAATATATTTTATTTGACAAGTATTTTCCTAAATATAAATTTTCAAGTTTAGTCCAGATTTCGAAAGTGTTGTGTTTCTTGTCAATTTCTCGCAAAACATTATCGGTTAAATGCAAGGTGAGACAACTGTATGCATCACTAAGTTTTTTGGCAAGAATTTCGCCCCGTCCAAGATTCCAAATACTCTTTGGGGCTACAAATTGCGGGTGCAATTTTATTTTGTACCAAGACTGCTTTCATTTTTCTCCACCACATTACAATAGTCAGATTTGCCATCAAACTTGTCGATTTTAATTTTTGGAATCGACATGTTTTAATAGCAAATAAGAATAATTTAATGGCTAGAAAAATAAAAGATTTGAAAAAGTTTGTCACACCAATAAAATAACTCGGATTTTGTTTTGAAAAGTGGCACAGAAAGAAAAACGTGAAAAATGCATGAATCTCAACAACAGAAAAGTGCAGTAGCAATATAATAACCAAGATAGAGAAATAAACAGATATGGGCTGTGCAACAGCCAAACAACAAAAACAAAAAAAGACAAAAACAATGTTGCAAACTAAAAAATTAGAAAAATGCACCAAGACACAACTGCTTGAAATCTCTTGGACTTAAGCTAGGCTTGGGTTTTGTATTTTTCAAAAGAAAACAAAATAACATAATCGCAACAAAACCGAAATCCTAGATACACAGGAAAAATAGAAAATGGTGTAATAATAGCAGTAATGGTAGATCGGAAAAACAAGAACAGCAACAAAAAAAATGAATAGTCCGAACCATAATGCGGTTCAGAAGAGATAACAGAAGCAGTAATAGACAAACAATTAACCGGAAAAACATGAAAATATAAAGTCAAGCAATACTTCCCTAGCCAGATCTGTGGAACTCAATAGTTCCCCTAGATCTGGAATTCCATGAGGTTACCGGTGCCGACGAGAGTACCGAAAAGTTGTAGTCGTTTCTGGGCTCTAATATCACTTGTTGGATCTAATTACTATTACAACTTTCTAATTACTATTACTATAATTAAAAATAAAAAACACAGTAGAATTAAATCAGCCCTAAACTATTATAGAAAACAATCTTCTCTCTTCCACCTTAGTCGTCGCTCCAAGTCGGAATGACAAAACTAAAAAGCTGCACAAAATTGTTAACAAAATGTTAAAGAAAATAATGGAAAGGAAAATCGAAACCTTACTTGCCACCGCGGAGTCCAATCCGATAGCGCATGCAGTGGTACCGAGCCAGTGAACGCGCCGAACAGCGGCGAGTATCCACGAGCTGCGTCGATTGCACCGGTGACTAAAACGGTACTATGTCAAAGGGTCCTCAGTCTCGGGACCTCAACAATCACAGAAGACAGATCGTCTCACTCCCTCTTTTCGGCCCTCTCTCTCTCTCTCTCTCTCTCTCTCTCTCTCTCTCTCTCTCTCTCTCTCTTACTAGAAGCAACGACGATCGACTGAGAGGCCGCAGCGAGGTGCTAATCACAACAGAGGTGACGGTGGCACAAAACCAGAAGCAAAAGAGAAGGAGAGCAACAGTCGTGGTGAACCGCGATGGAGAAAGAAAGAGTGGAGAGAGAGTCGGATGAAGAAAAGAAGAAGAAGAGAAAAATAGCTAAGAGTGTTGGATTCCCGAGGAGACGAGAATGAGAGACATAAATAGTCGTCTCGAGTCACAACAGGCAGGCCGAGTAAGCCCGGCCCGGCCCAGCATCTCTTTGACCAATTTAACAGTCTAATCTTCTTATGAGGCCCATTAGTACGGATTTAAAGTAGGCTGAAAAGTGCAAAAATAATGTGAAGAAATGATAATAGGCCCAAAAGAAAAATAATAATTGTTTCGTATAATTGTGGTAAAGAATTTGGATTTACCTCTTGAATACCAAATCAATTGAAGCTATGAGCTTGATGCCCGAAATAATTGTCATATGTCTTTTTTTATTTTTTTATTTTTTTATTTTAACGAGAATCTTTTGCATAAATAATCAAGTCCTTACGAGAATCTTTATGGCTTTCTCAAAGTAGACCTACCTGCAATTTTTTTAGTACTATTGCAATGCTTTCATCATTTTTTTCAATAATATGGCTTAGAATCAACACTCAATAGAATAAGCATATACAAAGTTGCAATTTTTTTTGAGCCATCATTCTGGAAATCTCCTGACATCACTTTTTTTTCTTTTTTCTTTTTTTTTTATATAACCATTACTTGAACAAAGAAGGGCTTCGATCTTAGTGCTTTTAAGGACTTCAAACTTTGGTGAAAATCTACCTCAACAAAGAAAGACTTTGATTTCAAGCTGTGGAGGATTTCAACTTTTGGAAGGCTTTTATTTCAAGCCTGGGAGAGCTTCAACTTTGGGAGCACGTATACTTAGCACCAAAGGCTTCTATTTCAGGCCTCAAAAAGAGCTTCAACTTTGGGAGGATGTCTATTTGGTACCAAAGCCTTTGATTTCACGCCTTGGAGTTTCAACTTTGGAAGGCTTTTATTTCAAGCCTTGGAGTGCTTCAACTTTGGGGGTCATCTACTTGGCACCAAAGATTTCGATTTCAAGCATTGGAGAGCTTTTAATTGGGCCAGGAAAGGCATCTATTTCGTGCATTAAATACTTACAAAGAGTTTGGAGCATTAACCCTTGGTAATTAATATATATATACCACCAAGAATTTTCTTTTGAACTCCATTAATTTCTTCTACAAACTTCTTATTCTTTTGAGTTATAGAAAATATACTCTTGTATGCAATGGAGTTAAAGATTAGATAAGCCAAATCGACATATCTTCATCTTTGATAGTCAAAGAGATCTCGCACAAAGCATTTATCTTTGCCAATTCATCCTGCATTGATTGGAGCATTGCGCATTGAGCTAGCCCCTCTTGATGTAAATCTTCATCTTTCCCGATAGTCTTCGTCGCTTAAAGGAAAGTGATTGATTTCACTTTGACTTAATCAATTCATCGAGTGCAATTATTGATGTCTTAAACTCATGATGAAAAGTCGAGTTACAATAAGTTCTACCTTCCTTTTGTTCATTGCAATGTCAATAAATCTTCTTGGAATGCTCCTTCTTCTATCTTTGGCGAAACTTCTTACACAACAAACTATTGGGAGTGGTTAGTAAATATTGTTGCAAAGCATAGAGATTTCCTTTCCAAGTCAAGAATCTATGATGCTTATTATGCGTCTTTGTATACTTACGATCGTTGTGGCAATGTGATGCGTGCCTTTTGAGAACTTGGGTGCCATCGAATAACACTCTTCATACCTCAAACAACTAATTACCCATTTCACTTTGGAACTTGCGATCTCTTAGTGGTCTTCCTCCATGGAACTCTCTATGATGAAATTGTTCGTTCTGCTAAGGAACTTCTTGGTGAGGATTATAAAGGTAACCTTAATTTTCTTCCTCAAAGCTGTGAATTTTTATTTTTTGCACTCTCCAGGTTCCTCAAGGTGATCCATAGTGTTTTCTTTGAGACTTGGGTACAATTTTGGTTCAAAGGACCAACTAGGTATCAATCTCCCTCTTAAAGAAAAATAGAAAGAGGACATGTGGAATGCTAAGGAAGAACAACAATCCAATAGACAACATTGACAAGGTACTTTGCTCTTCAAAATATGATGGTGAGGAAGAACTATTCATTTCTCTTAATGTTCTAGGAAATTTGAAGAAAAAAACATACTTGGCAGCATTTTTTATGCTAGATTTGCAAATTTCTTCTTCCTGGGAAAGAGATAGGTTACATTCATGCAAGTATTTTCAAAGTTACAAGACTTATTGCTTCTGGTGGAGATTTTCTTTTGCTACACCATTTTTGGTGAGCATTTACTGTGGCTAAACATAATAGTGAGTTCATCATCTTTAAAGACATGTCAAGCTGTGCTTCCAATTCATTATGTATATGAATAGATCACTCAATATTTCAATTCCTATCACACGTATGTTAATTACTTATTTGGAGCTAAAATGACAATTTCATGGACAAAATATGGCTAAATACTTCAACACCTCTGGAGCACAAAATCTTTTCCAGAATAGTAAGCCGTCCCTTATTACTTGCAATTGCATATCTCACAAAGAAGAGAGAACTTTGATTCATGACGGAAAGTTATCGTCCACTTTGAATGGTTATTTCATTAGTTTTCACTCCAAAAGTTTGACCTGCCAAAACAATGTTTACAAGATAGAACCTTACATCCTATATCAATTTTTAGGCAATTTGGATTTTGACAAGATATTCCTGGTGATCTTAGAAACAAATTTTATTCCCAAATGCTTGAGGATGTTTTGCAACTATGAGAATTGTTTGCACTCCTCGATACAAAGTCTGAAGTGGTTCTTTTGATGAAGCTTGCAAATTTACTTTCTACTAAAAAGTACTATACTTAGTGGAAATTCAAGGACATATAAGACTTCAAAAGCTATTGTCAAGGTAAAGCTTCAAAGCTCGACAACAATTCCACCTGCTACTGGAGTAGTTAGTTCATCTAAAGATTCTAGCTTTGACCATTCCTGAAGTTAATCTCGCGTTCAAAACATCCAATCCAACTACGATAGTCATCGGCTCCCAATCTAGCAATATGATGCTAATGGAGATCATCATTAGAACCGCCGCCTTTTGAAAAAGAAGAATATTTCATATGCTCTTATTCTATCGTCAACTGCATTCTTGGAAGGTGTTTCTAGTTCAAACATGTCATCTCGAGAGTTGGCTACTCATGTAAGTACTTTTTTTTTTTTAAAAAAATTTGTATAACATTTTCTACTCACATAAAATACTTACACTAACTCCAAATATTTTAGTTGGTTGTGCTTGAAGTGACTCCTAATATTGGAAAAGTTGCCCCCTTTAGTGGTGAAGACACGAACTTCTTGCCTACTCACATAAGTTTATGTGAGAGTGATGAGGATTCAGTATAGAGTCCAAATATTTTCCATCATCTATTGGCGACCCTGTTGTAGCATGTCTTAGACAACAAGCAACGAGTCCATTAGCTTCATCCATTAGGAAAGGGGAAGATTTGAAAGAACAACTTCATGTTGCTGTTTCACAAGTTCATGGAGTTGATGTGATTAGATAGTGTCAAAATCAATATCTCCAACTCTTATGACACAAAATTGCTAACAAACTTTTGCTAATGCCTATTGAATCTATATCCTTTATTGAAGTTGAATTTGATATGATCCTAGCAGAAATGAAGAAAGTAAACGTCAATGTTACTGCTCTTTTGGAAAAACTGTTGATGGCTTTATTTGAGAAAGCTCGAAGTTTTGATGGACCAAGATCTGCGACTTACGATGTGATAACTAACGAGGCAAATCTCGAATTAATTTCAGAAGTGAAGAGACAACTTGGAGATATTGTATCAAATGAGCAAGTCATAATATCAAGGATAAATGACTTACAAGTGGAGCTTAGTCTATTGAAGATCAACAGAATGAGCTTCAAAAGGAATTGGACAAACTGGAGGAATACAAGCAAAAAGTTTGTGCATCTATTCAACAAGATGAAGAGGAATTGAAGAAAATGCAAACATCATGGCTGTCCAAGCAAGAAGAAGTTGGTACTATGGAGAACAATCCTTTCCAATCTGGTGAATTGGTGCAGAATTTAGAAGCTTCAAAAGAAATTCTAGCAGCAAGTAGACATGAATTGATGGATAATAGATTTGTTATTTAATTTCAGTTCCAATATAGTTTTAGGAGTAAATACATTTGACAAGATTTCTTTTATCTGATGCATAAGCTCTCCATTTCTTTTATCCTTTTTTCTTGCTTTGCCTTTTTTTAAAATAATTTTTTAAGAGTCAAAGCCAAAGAAAGAGAGATTGATATGACTGAACTTAAAAGTTGCCTTCGAAGCTGCTTACGTATCCCAAGAAGGAACCAAGTCAAACGTACGTTTAAATCATATGAATGATTTTGAGAGGTTTATCGTTCAAAGTTTATATTCTTGCGAGTCAAGAGTATCCATTTTTACCTATCTGAACTTGTTTGAATGTTTTAGTAGTTTAAACACGTGCAATATCGTTGGTGGTTGCCAACTCAGTTTAAGCTCGTGCGAGCCAAGAGCATCCATTTTTACTAACTTGGACTTGTTATGATGTTTTTTTAGCAATTTATCCATATACAACATCTTTAGTGGGTTGTCATTTACAGTTTAAACTTGTGCGGGCCAGAAATATTCATTTTCACCAACTTGAACTTGTTGGAATGTTTTAGCAGTTTATCCATATACAACATCTTTGGTGGGTTTTGTTTGTATTTTGATTTTTTCCCAAGGCATAAGCTCCTTTTTTTTTTCACGCATAATAGCATTTGAAAAACTGTACATTAATGGACCAACTTTGAATCCATCTTTATCAATAAATTTATATGCACCATTTGTATAATCTTCTTAGTCAACATGTGGACCATCCCACTTTGGTGTAAACTTCTTTATTTTCTGAGGAAAGATAATTGGCCTTCGAATAGCAAGCACCATGTCACCAACTTTGAAGGATCAGAGACGAAATTCCTTGTTGAATGTTATAGAAACTCAAGCTTCACTATAAAAGAAAAGTAAGATCTGCGACCACGAAATTGGTCACAATTCGGTCACTAATCATTAGTTTGTGATCGATCTGCAATTGAAATTGGCAGTCGCTGATCGTTGGTTGCGTATCAAAGTTCACGATCAAAAAATTGGATGGCCTGTCGTGACGTTCGGATTCAATTAACTGCAAAAACCTTGTGACTGGGTCGTTGTGCATTTTCGAAATAAAAAATGGCGCCAAAAGTTTGCAACCAAATTTTCTATCACTAATCGGTCACAAATTTGCATTTTTCCTTACCAGAGTCGGTCCCAAATTATTATTTTTATATTAATTTTAATAATTCATAAAACCACCCTAAAAATTTTTTAGAAAATCTAAAAAAAATAAAAAAATTTCATTCAATATCGCCTAAAATACAATATATATCCACAAAAATCACCTCAAATATCAAATATCAAAGTATCATCAAATTCTAAAGAAACAATAAATATATTTTCTAATCTAAATACATTAATTATATCCTTTTAAACATATAGGATCACAAAAAGCTCAACAATCCTTGCCAGTAAAAGAACAATTTAAGAAAATATGAAAAAGTAGCCAAAGCTAGCTAATTTCTAACTCATTTTATTCTTTAGAGAAATTACTAGTCTTGTGAACACTTTTTTTTGGATTTTTTTTGAATGCCTTGATCTTTTCTATTTACTGAATAAACAAAATTAGAGGTCAGTAATATATATACACATTAATAAGTGTTTTGAAACAACAAAGTTGCTGTCCTATCCTAGTTGCTTTGGATTAATTAAAGATTCTACTGAAGAAATCCTTCACCAAAGCATTTATACTTAAGTTAAATCATATAAATAAGAAAGATAATATATATTAGTAAGATTTCATTGAAACACTAATGAATCCAAATGTTTAGGAAGGAAACCAAAGTAGATATCATAGCACATACTTAAATGATCTAACAAACGTTAAATTTATCCATCTCATACTAAAGATTATGGAGAAAAAGATAGAGAGAGAGGGAGGGCATAAATGGAACATGAACTTGTTGTGGAAGCAAGTATGTAAGCATAAAAAGGGGTCTGACTTTTGATTGTCCTTTTGTTATTTCCTTGGGCTTTACCAATAAGAAGGATCACACATGTGCAATAAGGATTAAAACAAAACATTCTTTCCAAGTAATGTGCTTTGCACTTGCAAATTTTAACTAGAACAACCAAGAAAATAACAGCTAAGACTGACTTAGTACTTAAATTATAACCAAAAAATTTATTGAAAACATCAGCTATGATGAAATTTTTTGGTCATTCCATTTGAATAATTTGCTAGTGGAACTGCACACAACCCCAATTTGATTCCCAATGGAAACGTCAAATTTTTTTCTTGATTATTATTCATTTTGATAAATTCTTAATAGAAAAAATGGAAACCCTTTAATTGGAACATAAAACTTAAATATATAGTTTGGTGAATCAAGACAATACACCAATCTCACTAGGACACAAGCAAAGCCCCAAATGAATGACCCAAGATCTTCACATAGAAATTCTGATTATAAGAAGAGTAGCCACTAGCAGACAAAGTGTTTAGGTAATCAAAAAGTTGGTCATTAGTTAGTAAGTAGAAGCCACATGAAGACAACAAATCAAAATTATTGACTTGCGTCTCCTATAACAAAATATGCATGCACCAAGAATACAACCTAGGATTTACCACATTGTTTGCTGAATAGAGACAACTTACTTAGTGGTCGAGATATGGTATAATAATCGCAGATGCAAAACATAAGACTAGAGATATAAAATATTTGTCTTAAGAAATATTATACCATACCATGCATTTCAAATCGTAACAACAAAAGAAAAATATAAGAGTAAGGATACAAAATCTCTGTCTTAAGAAATATTAGATCATACTATCATCTCAAATTGCAACAACATATAGCAGACCAGAAAAGGATGAAAATTTGAAGCCTAAGAAATTAAAGATGATCAATGTATGTTTGTGCGCAACAACATTTTAAGTAATAAAGCGTTACTATGGCCGTAGAAATGTATTGAAATTCAAGGCAGACCTGCACAGGGGTTGACAGCAGCGATGTCCCTTGGTTTTGACAATAGCGGTAGTGGTTAGTAGCGCAACAATAGCATCGGCAAATATGTATAGAAGAGAAGTAAAAGAATGGATAGTTAAGTTAGAGCATATAATGTTTTAAACAAATTCCTACCATAATTCCATCCATAAACATAAAATTTAAGGAAGTTAAAATTTTCAACATTGTCAAAAAAAAAAAAAAAAAAAATCATATCATGAACATTGTAAAGAATATATATATATATATATTCTTTTCTAAGAAAATCAACACTTCTTCCAGAAAAGCCTAGCTTTTCAACATTGCATTGACATTAAGTGGCAATTAACCTCCACTGAATATCGCATATTATATTTACATCATAAACCATAATCAAGACTTGAAGATATACTAAAGTTTTTTGCCTCGTAGTAGCTCCCTAATATGTGACAGAAGAAAAGAGTGAACTAAGATTCTAAACACTACCAAAATATCTTTCTATTTCAATCATTTTCCCTCTTTGTCATTAAGCATATTATACCTCCCTATCAAAAGCATAAATATAGCAATAATTCCACATTTCCTACCTTCATTTATTTCTGAATCCTAGAAAATCTATAGGAAAGATAATTTATCACTGTTAGCTTCATGCCTATCATAAAAAAATAGGGAAATCAAGGATCAGTAAAGAGAAGAGAACCTTTTCCTAGAGCATCCAATTTTCATGTCTAAACAAAACTACCGCTGCGAAGAAACAAAACTGGACTTCTCATTTTCAAAATTTGGGATAGATTAATAGCAGAGGTAAGAGAAGCAGAATAGATAGATTTTGCATTGGTTTCGATTCAGACAATTTAGGCAATACGTTTAATACTGTAATAAAAAAAAAAAACCTTGTTATCATAGTAGAATATTTATGAACCAAAGATTGGTATATGTTCCATAAAGTGGCTAGATATATGTAGTTTCGTAAACTTCCTGACAAACCCAGCAAACAACAAGCATTTCATAGTCATAGGTGCATTTTGGTATAGCAAAGTCGAATGCCAGGTAGTTGGTGGTTAGGGCTGTAAACTGGTCCAGACCCTCAGGGTACCCCAGACCTAGACCCGAACCTTTATAATTAAACTTGGACCCAAACTCGGACCCATACCCTCCAGGGTATAAAATTCTAGACCCGAAGGTCTGGGTATACCCGTACCCGTATGATATTTTTCTATTTTTTTCCTGTTAAACAAAAATATATAAAACAATGTATAATCCTAAAATAAAAATTTTAACATGATTAACATAATCTCCTCAACATTTCTTTCAACAAATACAATCATTTAACATATACATAAATAAATAGGGATATAGACCCCTTTAACTATATTAAATTAGTCTGTAATCCAAATTCCTGGACAACCTCTGAGTAAAGAGTATATGTAATAGTACGGTGTGGCCTAATAGATAAGTCAAATAGTAGCATATAAGATAGAGAACGACAAAGAAAAATAAAGAACAAGATTGTCATTTTTGTCATGATCCATATTTTTAGCAATTCTATAAAATAAAAAATAAGACAAAAATATTATTATCATAAATTGTTTTTACACGGATAAAAGAATATATTTTTATATTTAGTAAAAATAAATTATTTGTGAAATGACATTTAAAATAAAGTTGAAAATAAATAAATAAATAATTTGAAAGAGGTTAGTTGAGCCAAATTCATGAACTAAAGAGACTCTATTTAGGATTGAAAATGAGAAAAAAAGAGAAAACAGTTGAAAAGGAGAAAAAAAAGAGAAAATGGTTGAAAAGGAGAACAGGAAAAGAAAAGGACTGAAAAAAAAAAAAGAGAAAAAGACTGAAAAGAAAACTTGCAGTAGGGATCAAACCTGCGCAGGAAGGTAAACTATTTGCTTCCTTCACCACTCAGACAAACTTCCCTCAACATATATATTACCCTCCATCTAATATAATATATAATATATATTATTATTTTATTCATGCGGGTCAACGGGTATACGGGTTTGGGCATCACCATACCCTGCCCAGAACCATATAGCAGTATAAATACGGGAACGGGTTTGCGGGTATAAAATTTAAACGTTACCCGCTTAAAACAAGTACAGACCTGCGAGGGTACGGGTAAGACCCGCCCCGTTTACAGCCCTATTGGTGGTTAGTAAAACTCATGGTCATAGAAGTGAATGATTCAAAGATAGCTACCTATCTACAATTGAGCTATAAAAGATTCATTGAACTCGTTGAAAACATTCCCATGTGTAGGAGGTAAACGCATGATCATCTCTACGGAGCTTTGAACATCTATCTCGTGGTAAAGTTTTCTTATGCTAAAAAAATTCATATCCAAAATGTAATTCTAAATATGAGGTTTTTTTAACACAGTTCATTTTGGACCTGATATTTTATTAACCTCCTTAGGCAGATCAACATTTGAGACAAGAAGAAAAAAGGTTATATATGCAAGTACCTCAATTGCCAGAAATTGTCATAAGAAGTTTGCATTGAAGCAGTTCAGAATGAATTCATGCCACTACGTCATATTGTTAAAGCTCTATTTGTTCAGCAGCTAAATATGCAACAAGCCTTAATGCTCAGATTCATTAAGATACACACACTTCAGTGAATTTTCTAGAAGCCTATCGAGTTTAAGATGTGCAAATAACAAAAGCTAGAACATAGGAGAGAGCTCCTACATGGATGCAAGTGAAGGAAATAGTATACCACTGAGTAGCTTGTTGCTATAGAAAGATGTCCCAATGCAAAGTTGTGACTTGAGGAATGAATTTTCAAGAAAGGATTTTGATTCCACTAGTTCCAGAATCCAAAATCTCGAGCAGGAAATAATCTCTTTTCAGAAAGCAGGTACAAAATGTTTAAAGTTTTTAGTGGGAAAACTTTGCAGGAAATTTTCTGTGTATGTATTATTCAAAAATGATATTTGTACAAAGAAGTGATTTACAGAACAGGCAAACAGTTATAGGAATTTTTGCTTATAATATCTCAACAATTACTATCATATCTTGATCCTAACTACCTAACTGCCTAAGAGAGACCTTGCTCAAAAGAATGTCAAACCAGTTTTAGGAAGCGTCGAGGGTATAAGACCATTTGGTTTAGTAGGCCAAACAATGAGCAAGAAAAAAGATCATGTCATTCAAATGACCAATTGTATTGGTATTGTGAACCTTGCATGACAACGAAAATATGCCACTAAGCTTCTGAAGATATTTAGAAGAATAAGTTTGTTTGGAAGAGGAAAAGCAAAGTGGAAGCTTAATGCCTATGGCGCAAGGCCAAAGCAGCCACAATTATAGTCTTTGTTTGGAAATTTGAATTGGTCAAACAATGAAGAATTAGTACTTGCTTAAAAAATTATGTAAAGAAGATAAAATATAAAAGGACATATACTCTAATAAATTTTCTCTAACATCTTGATACCTCAAAGATTTATACACAAGGATAAAATAAAACAAAGAATGAAAAATG
Organism: Catharanthus roseus; assembly: GCA_028651295.1. Taxonomy (NCBI): domain Eukaryota; kingdom Viridiplantae; phylum Streptophyta; class Magnoliopsida; order Gentianales; family Apocynaceae; genus Catharanthus; species Catharanthus roseus. Next base: position 33,461,023 of record JAPQWS010000159.1, on the reverse strand, counting down.
AACACATAAACCTTTTGATTAAGGAAAGGTTTGAGAAGACATAACTAAAGCTTTCAATAGGATTAGATTATTCAAGCATGGACTATTCGTTGATTCAGAAGATATGTGGCAACGGTGGTGTGGTGATAGTGGTCCCTCGTCAGTCCAGTAGCCGCACCAAGAGAGAAGAGGGAGAAGAGAAACGGGAGAGAATAGAGGAGGGAAGAGAGAAGTGGGAGAGAAGAGGAGATAAGAGAGAAATGGTGAGGAAAACATTGATGGAGAGGGGGTGGTAGTGGCTAGGGTTAGCAGAGGGAGTGGCAGGTGGGGAAAGGAGAAAGGAGAGAAAGAACAGATAAATGAGGAGGGAAGATATCTTATTTCGGGATCCCTAAATTAGTTCACTAGGTGACCAAATTGCAATAGGTTTGGTCACTAGTTTGGAAAAAGTTTGCTGATTCGGTCGCAAACTTCTTCAAAATAGTGATTGATCTGACTTTCGGTTGCTAACTTGGTCGCAATGGTTCTGGTGGCAAATGAATATAATTTGCATGAAATTAATAAGCTTGTCATCGACGAGCATAATCCATGCAGTCTTTCACCATTTTAGGCCAACAATATCCCATTTTTTTTTTATGCAAAGATGAAGCTTTCGCCTAGACTGATGAGCTCTGCAAATTCTTGAAAATGTGCTTCTTCCAATGCTTGCATAGCTTTTTCATCTCTTGAGCAACACTAAAGGACATCTTTGAACGATCTCTAATAAAGTGTATGCTTGTCTTGGAGAACATCTTCACAAATCACTCTGTTTCCGTGGCTCTTCAGGTAGTTTTTTTTTTTCCCTTTCACTAATAGAGGCTTTTTCTTCTGTTTCATCTTCATCATCTTCAAGTAACAGGGGGATCAACCAACTTTGGAAAATTTAGATTTGTGTTTCTAGACTTGAGAAGCACAAAGTAGAGGTAAGCTTTGCCAACGCATTAGCTTGTTTATTTTTATTTCACAGAACATACTCTGTCTCCATATCTCCGAACCATCCTATCATCAATTTGGTATATTTACAATAAGGAAGAAACTTAGGTTTCTTCAAATAATAGATATCAAGAACTTAATTGACAACCAACTTCGAATCTTTGTAGATTCTAAGTTGCAACTGCTTCATGTCCACAACTATTTCTAATCTATGAATGGGCACTTGATTCAGCCATATTATTTGAGCACTTTTGCATTAAAGTAAATGAATATGACAAGATACCGCCCTCAGATGTGACAAATACAATTCTTGTCGCACTAGCTCCGCCTTGATGAGAAGCACCTTCAAAATAAATCGTCCACGGAGGTAAAATCCATTTAGGAGCACGTCTTCATCAGGTAGGTCATCATTTAACTCTTATTCTGCTAGCATACGGCTAAGAAGTCAGCTGACCCTTGTCCTTTTACAATCTTTTGAGGAACATTTACTATTTCAAACTACTGGAGTTGTAGATACCACCTTGCTAAACGGTTAGACAGGACAGGTTTTGTCATCAGATATTTGATTGGATTTGCTTTGGAGATTAGATGTACCGTGTGAGCTTGAAAATAATGCTTCCTCAATCAGCAAGTATTTAACTTCATAGGGAGTCATCATCCTGTTAATGTAGTATAAAGCATTTTCCTTGCCTTTTTCATTTTCTTGAGTAAGTAAACTCCCACAGAATTTTATTGTGCAACAATATATAAAAGTAAAAGCTTTCTATATAGGTACGACTAAGATTGGAAATCTTATAAGGTAAACCTTAATATTCTTAAATGCATTGCTATATACATCATTCCACTCGAAAGTCACTCCTTTTCTCATCAAATAGGGGAATGCTTGACATCTTTCTGCAAGATTTGAAATGAGACATATAGATAAGCTAACCTCCCTTGTAAACTTCTTACCTCATTCACAGTACAAGGCTCCGGCATTTTCACTATAGAATCAATTTTGACTTGATCAATTTCAAGCCACATTTATGCACAACGAAGCCCAGGAATTTTCCTGAGGTAACTCCAAATGTACATTTCAAAGGATTCATCTTTAGTTGATAAACACAAAAACGTTCAAAAAATTTTCTTAGATGATCCAAATGGTTTTCTCTTCTTTGCAACTTCACTACCAAATCATCAACATAGCACTTAAAAATTTTAGGAAGCATATCATCGAAAATTCTTTGCATTGCTCTTTCATATGTTGCAATTGCATTTTTCAAACCAAATGGAATTACTTTATAACATTAAATACCTTTAGGTGTGTGAAAGACTGTTAGTTCTTCATTCTTTTGAGCCATGTATATTTGATTATAGACAAATGATCCATCCATGAAAGTCAAAGCTTCATGACCAGTAACGATATCAACCATGAGTAAACTAATTGTGAGAAGAAAGTCATCCTTTGGGCATGTATTATTCAGATCCCTAAAGTTAACACAAACTCGAAGTTGTCCATTTTTCTTGCTCAAAGGCACAATACTAGACATCCATATTCTATCCTCATGAATAAATCCAACCTCAATTAATTTGTTGACCTCATTTTCAATTTGAGAAATCAATTCAGGACAAAAAAGCCTTTGGGCCTGTGTTATATTGGTCGAGAACTTCTTTTTACAAACAAGTGATGGATATAAATTTTTAGATATAATCTTGGCATCTTCTGCATATCCAAGCAAAGTCATCCTTGAATTAATGTAGAAGTTAAATATAAGATTCTTCTTCTTTCGGCGACAAAGTGAACTTGTAGATTGGGCATTTATCCTCTTTACTGCCCAAGTTAATTTCTTCCAACAACTCATCCATAGTTCTTTTAACGTCTTCTTTAAGTTTAGGAGGAGCATCTTCAGAATCTTCTTCTTTTTACAAACAAGTGATGGATATAAATTTTTAGATATAATCTTGGCATCTTTTGCATGTCCAAGCAAAGGCATCCTTGAATTAATGTAGAAGTTAAATATAAGATTCTTCTTCTTTCGGCGACAAAGTGAACTTGTAGATTGGGCATTTATCCTCTTTACTGCCCAAGTTAATTTCTTCCAACAACTCATCCATAGTTCTTTTAACGTCTTCTTTAAGTTTAGGAGGAGCATCTTCAGAATCTTCTTCTTCATAGTTTTCTGGATCAACAATGCTGATATGATTAGATGCGACAACTTCTTCATCATCTTCCTCATGAGTTTCTCTTCTGGCAGGATTAATTATTGAATTATCCACACCAAACCGGACAACACTTCAGATTCTTCCATTTTCTATTAGGATATTTTCCATAGCAAAAAATTTACATCTCTTGAAATGTAGTCGGTTCTGATCAATCTTTCAATTTCCCTAACAAGCACAATGGTTTGTCAAGATATAGGTCGAGGAGTGGCACTGGGTGAAAAGGTAACAAAGTTGGATGATACAACACTTTCTTTATCCTCTTCCTTTGACTTTTTCTCCACAATAGTGTGTAGTTTAGCTTTCAACACACTTTTGCAATTCACAAGAATGTAGTCTTCCTCCTCATTCTAGAAAAATTATACTTATGCAGCTGTTTGCACCATCTTCTAGACATTGTGTCATTCCAATCATTTCTTTTGACGGGGATTTTTCCAAAAATCCATATTTTTTTAAAGAAGGCTTTCTTATTGTCTTGCTTGCATTTGCCCCCAAACGTCCAAACAATGACACACAATGATTTTTATTCCCCAGTCGATTCAAAACCTACCTTGGGTTTACCTTTGAATCTTCATCTTCCACAGAGATGTAATGGTTGTTTGCCCTTTTTATTGTGATTTGCACAGGAGATTATGGTTTATATCCCAAACCAGCACGCAAACTTTCTAGTGGATGTCCATTTTCCTTCAACATTCTCTGAGTTTCATTTTAGCCATGAACTTTCGAACCAATTACTTTGAGAATAAGTTAACCTAAAGTATTTGAGCTTTGAGGATCATACACATTAGGATCACATATTTCTTCAGTTCTTTTAATAGACAATGTGCCATGTTCGACCTTTGGTCCTTTTTCAAGATATACAAATCCTTTTAGGATAGGCTTGATTGGTTTGACTGCTTCAATCTTATTCAATGGAACAATGAAGTCATTCAGCTCGTCCACTTCAATCAAAGCAGATTTACTACTTTTCCTTAGTGATTTAGGGATATATGCGAAGCAAGAGAATCTTCTCGCGGTAACATTATTGTCTTTCCCTTGACATCACTTTTTATTATTAATTTTTTTGGCAAATTTTCTTTTGAATTTTGAGGCTTTTGCACCAATGATAATTTTTTTCCTCACTACAAAAAAAGGTCTTTTACCGACGGAAATCACAGGCCTACAAAAGAAAGGTTACACTTTTGCTTTGAAGGTAAAGTTTAGCATATGCTATGAGAATATCTGCTTCAGTAAAAGGTCTTTCATCAACAACAACTTTCCTTATAACTACATTGCTTGAATACTTGAAGAATTGATAAAGTGTAGTCGACACAATATGAAGCCACGGCCTTCCCAAAGAATATTATACAAATGTTTGGCATAAGTAATATGCAAAAGGATATTGGATTTAAATTCATAAATCATCACATCCAAACGGATTGCGGTTAATGCTCTTTGCCACGTTAATTAAAACCTTATATCATGATACGACTCCGACATTTCTTCTATAAAAGTTCCTAAATCTTTTAGTATTTGCATAGGAAGAATATTGACAGTAGAACCTCCATCCAACAATATTCTGTTCACTTTCTTTTCATATCTGTAGCCAGACATAAACAATGCTCTATTTGGAGGGGGAGGGGGGAGGAGGGAGGAGGAGGGGAAAAAGGAGGGAGGCGTTGAACTTAGCAATAGGTCTTCATCATTGGATGTGATTGTGGCTCTACATGCTGTAGTCTTCTATACAGTCACATCATTACTATGCTTGTTATCTATTAGAGGAGATTTGATTGGAGAAGCATCTTTCTCTTCACAGTGGATAGCGAAACAAGATACAATAACACATTCATTTAGCAATCCTTTCAGAAATTAATAATTCTCCCAAGGTAATTGGATACCGATATTTAGAATGAGTTGCGTCTCTTAAATTGGTAGTAATTAGTTCAATTTAGTTCTTCCAATTAAGTTGGCATTTGCTCGTTTTTGTTTGCTACCTTTTCAGCGTTTCACAATTATCCATCCTTCTGAATCAGAGTCAACTTCACTATCGACCATAGACATGGTATGAAAATGCTCAAGAGGTCATTGAGAAATACCTTCCACTTTATTTTGTAGAAGGGCATTTGTTGAACTCTCGACATCAATCCATAAGAGATTGAGCTGCCCAAACTTGATCATGACAAATTGAGAGATGGAATTAGATAGTTGTAATGCTATGGATAGAGGAGATCCATATCTTATGCTGGTTTAGTTTGCAGACACTTTATCTTCCTCTAGATACATTCGTCCGTTACTGGCTGATTCCATGATTTTGTCCTTGAAGATGAAACATTTTTCAATGGGATGACCTAGAAGATGATGATATTTGCAATAATTTGGATATGTAGTCCGTCCTGCTTCTTTTGGACATTTCATCTCAGGCAACTTAATCATTCCTGCCTTCAACATTTCATCGAACATTTCTGGGAGATCAGAATCAAGAACAAGTTACACTTTTCCTTGCATTTCTTTCAAAGTTACATTCTTCCTTCCACCATCTCGAATAGTGTGTACTTTCTCATAAAGCTTTTTACTTACTTTCATAGAGAAATTAACAGGTGAAGCAGTTGTTGCATCAGATTCTTTAGTCCTTGAGCTTGAAGGAGACTTGTTAATGTTGTTGATATCTAGCTTATAGTTCTTGCGTGGTTCGGAAAATGGAATACTTTATTCTCCATGTGCTTTGAGTGATATGAACCAAGGTTGACAAGGAGATGAAAAGCTTCAAGGACCTATCACAAGAGCAAGAGCAAAGGGAATTAAAGATAATGATGATCAAGTTGCTCACAGATTGATGATAGCAATTGAAGAAACTATGCAAAAAGCCCTAAAGTTCAAGAATGGAGGTTTGGAAGATGATGGAAATCATCCTAAGTTGTTATAGTTTAATGCCTAAACTTGGAGCAATCTTGGAGCAATCAATGGAGCAAATTGGAAGAGGAACAAATTAAGGAGAGGAAAAAACAGAGCCTACCATCGACGGTATGTCCTATACCTACCGTCCCCTATAGGCTTCTATCGAAATAGGACTTGTAAGCCGAATACCTACTGCGTGTGGTAAGGTATACCTACCGTCGATAGTAGGTGCCTGGTTTTGAACAATACATTGTTTTAGGTGGATTTTATGGTTTAAACTCTATTTTCAATTATTAATTAAGGGTCTAATTGGTTTTTTAGAGTCTTAAGTCAATAGTTAATGTAGTGCTTAGCCTTAACACTACAAATATACATTTATAGCCTACATTTAATTAACTTTGATGATATATGAAATTTGAGAGTTTTCTCTTAGGGTTCTTAAGTTTTGAGGCTTTCTCCTTGAACTTCATCTAGGATTTGATCATTCCTTAGATTGCTCTTATTTGAATGCTTGGATTGGGTTGATCATCCCTGAACTTAATGGGTCAAATTATTCTTATTTGAAGGACCAAGTGCTTATTACCTTGGGATGCTTGGATTTAAATTTGTAGCTTAGAGTGGATGAGGCAGCAGAACTTACACCTGAAAGCACTGAAGAAAAAAGTAACTTTTGAGAGTTGTGAGCGTTCCAATCGCCTAGAGTTTCATGATCATCAAGACCAAAATTGCAAAATATATTTGAAAGTAAATTTTAGAATCGTCTAAGACAGGTGAGATTATGGAGCTATTAAGGCTCGTCTTAAATCTTTCGATAAAGCTTTGGCAGGTATGCTTATGACTACTTTGACTACTAAAAAATAAGATGGGGTTAATGGTGTGCTTGAGCACATCTTAGAATTGAATTTATAACTTAGCTGAATAGCTTAAAGTTTTGGATATGGCTATCTCCGAGTCTTTTCTAGTACAATTTATTCTCAATTCTCTTCCTCCTCAATATGCTCCTTTCAATATCACTTATAATATGGGTGCATTTGGATTGGGTTTGTTTTTGAAACCCAATGCAAAATTCTAGTTTTGGAACCCTCCCCAACACACACACATACACACACACACACACACTCTCTCTCTCTAAAAGACAACTCCATTTTTTATGAAGCCCGGGGAAAAATTCTTAAAACCAAACTCTATCCAAATATACCCTAAGAAAGATAAGTGGTCTATGGATGAGCTTATTTCTATGTGTGTGCAAGAGGAATAGAGACTTAAAAGAGAAGGTTTACAAATGGCCCATTTGGTCTCTAAGAGTCATGCTAGTGATGGACTCAACAAGACCAAGAAAAGAGGAGGCAAGCCACAAAGTAAAGAAAAAATAGTGTTGCATCTACCCATGATGATATCTAGGTTAGATGCTATTTTTGCCAAAAAGAAGGGGCATAAGTAAAACGATTGCATGAAACGAAGGTGTGGTTTCAAAAGAAAGGTAATTTCCTTTCATTTTTTATGTTTGAAACCAATTTCGTTGATGTTCCTTCTAATTCTTGGTGGTTAGATATTGGTGCAACTATTCATGTATCTAAGAATATGCACAGATTCCTTACAACCCGCTAGCCAATCATAAAGGAAAGAATAATAGTAATAGGTAGCAAAAACAGTCCAAAGTTGAAGCAATTGGCATCTATAGACTTATTCTTGATTCAGGATTTACATTGGACCTTGTTGACATCTTTTTTGTTCTTTCTTTCTCTAGAAATTTAGTTTCTCTATCTTGTTTGGACATGGCTTGTTATGCTTTTCATTTGAGAATAAATTTTTATCTATCTCTAATAAAAATCATTTTATTGGTAGTGGTTTCTTATCCAATGGTTATACCAATTAAATATTTATTCTTCTTTCTCTTGATGTCTTCTTACTCTGCATATGAATCATAATGTTGGTACTAAACGTAGTCTTGATAATACAACTTCATCTATGTAATGACATAAAATCTTACATCATATTCAAAAGAATGACTTGAGCGACTTATGAAGGATGAAGTTTTACACAACTCTTGACTTTACAGATTTTGGTACTTGTATAAATTGCATTAAGGGTAAGAAAACTACAAGTACAAAGGAGACTGCCACTAGAAGTCAGGATTACTTAAGATAATTCACACTGATATTTGTGGACCATTTCCCTCTTGTATAAGTGGAGAAAAATATTTCATCACATTTATTGGTAATTTCTGATATGAATCGAGATAATCAAGAGGCTAATAAATTAATTCAAGGTCCAACCACTAGAGCAAGGTCAAAGATCATCAAAGGACATGAGGATAGAATGACGTCATTTATTGAAGAATTCATGAAAGGAAGGATTAAAGTTCAAGAATGAAGGCTTAGAAGATGATGAAAATCCTCCTAAGTTGCTCATGGTTCATTGCCTAAACATGGAGCAACCAAAGGAACAAGTTGTTGTTTGGAAACATTCATGGGTTTCAATTATATCATTTTTATTTCAAGGAATTCATGTTGTTGCTAATTTGTGGAAAGAAAAGGAATGGTAGTTTAAAAGTGCTTAAAGGCCATCTTCGTGATCTTGTAAAAACTGCCTTTGAAAATAGTGTTTTTGCACTAACTTGGAAGAATCTTGTTGAGAAACATCTTGTTTATTCTATTTCTTTTACTGAATTTCTTTTAAAAGATGATATTTTAGATGACTTCTTAGTTCAAAACTCGAGTTCTTGTGTCAAGCTTTTGAATCAAACCTTTGGTGATACTTTGCTTTATTTTTAACCTTCACGGAATTGTTGGACGAGTTGGTTTTTAAAAGGGATTTAAAGTTCTTCATGCTTTGATGATTAACGAAAGTTGTTCTTTGCTGATAGTTTCTTGGAACTATCTTGGAAGAATTTGCACCAAAAGTTCTTATTTTACCATATTCTCTTCAAGGAAATGCTTTGGAAAGAAGATTTAGCAAAAGGAAAATTTAGCACTTTAAGGATTTTTATGAGATATATTGGTGGATTGGAGGTGTTAGTCTTGAATTTCATTGTCTAAAGTTTTTGGTGAAAGAATTAAGAAAATTTTTTGAAGTTTCTTTGAAATGGAAAAAAGAAAGGATTTGGTATCTTCATTTGCCATTTGGTGTAGTATTTTGGAAACAAATGAAGTGCAAAATGATGTTAAACTATTATATGCCAATTCTTTGATTTTCAAAAGAAATGTTCAAGCTAAAAATGTCTATACTCTTGAGAGTCTTATGGTTAAGACTTCTTGGATTCTTCAATGTGTTTCTAGAGTTTTGAAAATATATTTATCAAGAATCCATGAAGGAATTTTGAGAAGGGTTGAGAATCTAAGCTTGTATTATCATCTTCATTTTAAAGAGTGTCTCTTTGAAACAACATTTTCTTGTAGTTCCTTAAACTTGTTAACGAAAAGTTCCATTGATCATTTCTTTACTCATTTCTATGATGTTCAATCATTTTCTTGGATCTTTGGAAACCATGAATATGTTTTGACCATATGGAATCATAGGCATTGTAGTTTCTTCTTTTATTCTACGAGATTCAATGATATTGTTAGCTTTGAGTTTCATATGCCTTTTAAAGAAGTTCTAGAGTCCTTGCTTGTTTTGTTGATAAATGGTTACTATATTTAATTTTTTAACTCTTAGCACTGATTAGAAATGTTGAGTCCCTTCTAATGTTGCCCACCCTTTGTAGATATTTAAAAGACAAGATTCGAGGAGCAAATCCTTTTAAGAGAGGGGGCATGATATGAATCGGGATAATCAAGAGGTTAAGGAGTTAATTCAAGGTCCAACCACCAGACCAAGATCAAAGAGGATCAAAGGACATGGGGACGAAATGACAAAGGAATAGTGGAATTTTTTGAAGTATTCATGAAAAGAAGGATTAAAGTACAAGAATGAAGGCTTGAAAGATGATGGAAATCCTCCTAAGTTGCTCATGGTTCATTACCTAAACATGGAGCAACCAAAAGAACAAGTTGAAAGAGGAAGAAACTAAGAAAAGTGAAGAACAGAACCAACCACAGGTGGTAGGTTCAATGATGTTCAATCATTTGCTTGGATCTTTGGAAACCATCAATATGTTTTGACCTTCTGGAATCATAGGCATTTTAGTTTCTTCTTTTATTCCACGAGATTTAATGATAATGTTAGCTTTGAGTTTCATAGGCCTTTTAAAGAAGTTCTAGAGTCATTGCTTGTTTTGTTGATAAATGGTTACTATATTTAATTGTTTAACTCTTAGCAATGATTAGGATGTTTAGTCCCTTCTAATGTTGCCCACCCTTTGTAGATATTTTAAATATAAGATTCAAGGATGAATCCTTTTAAGAGGAGGTATGATATGAATCGGGATAATCAAGAGGCTAAGGAGTTAATTCAAGGTCTAAACACTAGAGCAAGATCAAAGAGGATCAAAGGACATGAGGACGGAATGGCAAAGGAATAACGACATTTATTGAAGTATTCATGAAAAGAAAGATTAAGGTACAAGAATGAAGGCCCGGAAGATGATAGAAATCCTCCTAAGTTGCTCATGGTTCATTGCCTTAACATGGAGCAACCAAAGGAACAAGTTGGAAGAGGAAGAAACTAAGAAAAGTGAAGAACAAAACCAACCACAGGCAGCAGTAGGTTAAATGATGTTCAATCATTTTCTTGGATCTTTGGAAACCATTAATATGTTTTGACCTTGTGGAATTATAGGCATTTTAGTTTCTTCTTTTATTCTACGAGACTCAATGATAATGTTAGCTTTGAGTTTCATAAGCCTTTTAAAGAAGTTCTAGAGTCCTTGCTTGTTTTGTTAATAAATGGTTACTATATTTAATTGTTTAACTCTTAGCAATAGAATGTTGAGTCCCTTCTAATATTGCCCACCCTTTGTAGATATTTTAAAGACAAGATTTGAGGACGAATCCTTTTAAGAGAGGAGGTATGATATGAATCGGGATAATCAAGAGGCTAAGAAGTTAATTCAAGGTCCAACCACTAGAGCAAAATCGAAGAGGATAAAAAAAACATGAGGATGGACTGGCAAAGGAATGACAACATTTATTGAAGTATTCATGAAGAAAAGGATTAAAATACAAGAATGAAGGCTTGGAAGATGATGGAAATCCTTCTAAGTTGCTCATGGTTCATTTCGTAAACATGGAGCAACCAAAGGAACAAGTTGGAGGAAGAAACCAAGAAAAGTGAAGAACAGAACCTACCGCAGTCAGCAGTAGGTTCAATGATGTTCGATCATTTGCTTGGATCTTTGGAAACCATCAATATGTTTTGACCTTGTGGAATCATAAGAATTTTAGTTTCTTCTTTTATTCTATGAGATTTAATGATAATGTTAGCTTTAAGTTTCATAGGCCTTTTAAAGAAATTCTAGAGTCCTTGCTTATTTTGTTGATAAATGGTTACTATATTTAATTGTTTAACCAGATTAATATCTTTAAGCCAAAGTTCTCGATCTGATGGTGCTACTTGTAGAATTAAATAAATAGCCATCGCTGTTAAGAACAACCGAGATCAATCCTACTATTATGGCTAGCTCTTAACAATGATTAGAATGTTGAGTCCCTTCTAATGTTTCCCACCTTTTGTATATATTTAAAAGACAAGATTCGAGGATGAATCCTTTTACGAGAGGGGGTGTAATATGAATCGGGATAATCAAGAGGCTAAAGAGTTAATTCAAGGTCCAACCACTTGAGCAATATCAAAGAGGATCAAAGGACAGGAGGATGGAGTGGCAAAGGAATGATGGCATTTATTGAAGTATTCATGGAAAGAAGGATTAAAGTACAAAATTGAAGGCTTGGAAGATGATGAAAATCCTCCTAAGTTTCTCATAGTTCATTACCTAAACATGGAGCAACCAAAGGAATAAGTTGGAAGAGGAAGAAACCAAGAAAAGTGAAGAAAAGAACCTACCTTAGGCGGTGGTAGGTTTCTACCGTCTACCGTAAGCTTCTGGACAAAATTATCTGTTGCAAGCTGAAGACCTACCGCTAGTGGCAGGGTAACCTACCATCGATGGTACGCTACTATTTTAGTCCAATGTGTTGTTTTAGGTAGGAATTGCAATTTTAATTCAATTTACAGCTTTTAATTAAGTCTCTAATGGGTCTTGGGTTGACCGAAGACCTTGTTTAGGTTAGGGTTTAGCTTAAACTCTATAAATACCCCTTTCTGGCCTAATTTTAAGACTAAGTGATGATTGTTTGAAATTGAGAGTTTATCTCTAGGGTTCTTAGGCTTTAAAGCTTTCTCCTAAAAGATGGTTTGATCATTACTTAGATTCATTTTACTTGAATACTCAGATTGGGAATATCCAAGTGTTCACAATTTGATCGTAATTCCTACTCTTTCATATTACATGCTTGTAATTGTCTTAGAACAAGGACTTCTTCATAAGAGACTAATTAGGTTCCATTGTTTAATTTACTTATGAAGGAAAGAACATTCAACATGGATTCAAGAAGTCCTTAGATTGGCTAGGGGTTGCTTGAGGATGGAGAGTATTCAAGTCCTATTGAAGGGAAAAGAACTTTGGGAAGCTTAATTGAAGGATTTTGTTCGTAGCACAACAAGATTTTTATCCAATTTCTCACGTTATGGATATATTTATATAATTAAAGAAAAATTTGATGCCTTGGCTATGTTTAAAATTTTTAATTCAGAAGATGAAAATCAGTTAGGTAAGAAAATTAAAGTTGTGAGATCTGATAGAAGTGGTGAATATTATGGCAAATATAACAAAAGTGTTCGTAATTTAGGCCTTCAAGAAAAAGGAATTATAGCTCAATATACAATGCCAAGACGTCTCCGCAGAATGTGTAGCTGAAAGGTGTAATCGTACATTATTAGATATTCCTCATAGTATGATTAGCGACTCTATTCTCCAATGCTTTTGTGGAGTAAAACCGTTAAGAATGCCATGTATATACTAAAGAAGGTTCTTACCAAGGTTGTTTCTAAAACTCCATTTGAGTTAGAGGTTGGTAGGAAACCTAGTTTAAAAATTATATATATATATATATATTTGGGGTTGTCAATCGGAAGCAAGACTTTCTGATCAACATAAAAAGAAATTGGATTCGAGAACCATTAGTTGTTTCTTTATTGGTTAGCCAGAAAGATCTAATGGTTATCGGTTTTGTTGCCATAGTAATTTGACGAGAATAATATAATTTAATGATGCTGTATTCTTGGAAAATGAAAATTTTAGTGGAAGTTATGAAAAACGAGAAGTGGAGTTAAATCTTGAAAAATGAGAAATTTAGTGATTCTCAATTTTCACCAAATTAGGATATTTCTTCAATTCATATAGAAGATTTTACTCCTATTATTATTATTATTATTATTATTATTATTATTATTATTATTATTATTATTATTATTATTATTATTATTATTATTCAATCCAAGGATGTAAGTACACAAAATGATCATGAAAATCTGAAAATCTTGCCTAGATAAAAAGGGCAAAAGTAAAGTACAAATTCCAGATGATTACTTGGTGTACTTACAAGAGCTAGAAGAGCCTAGTACTGCTAATGATCCAAAGACGTTTTCAAAAGCCGTGAATAGTGGTAAATTCGATAAATGGTTAGATGCCATGAAAGATGAAATGTCATTGTAGGTTTCTTGGGCCTATTATTTCTTCACATTATTTTTCACTTCCAAGCCCACTTATCCCAATGATGTATTATGGGCCTCAGAAGAAGATAAGATTGTTGAACTAGTCAAAGAGATGTCGAGCTGGGCCAGGCCAACCCGGCCCACTCGTTGTGACTCGGGACCATTATTTAAGTCACTCTCTCTCACCTCCTTCAGTACTGTCTCTTTCAGTCACCTTTCTTCTTCCTTTTGTTTCTTCTTACCTTATCTCTGTCTACTCCTTTCTACACCGCAGTTTACCCGACTGTTGCTCTCCTTCTATTTTGCTTTTGGTTGTGTGATGCTGTCACCTCTGTTGTGAGCGGGGCCTCATTACGACCCCTTTGGTCTATTACTATTGTTTCTAGTAAGAGAGAGAGAGAGAGAGAGAGGGACGAAAGGAGAGTGAGACGACAATCGGTCTTCTTTGATTGTTGAGGCCCCAAGACTGAAGGACTTTTGAATCGTTGTATCGGCTCTTCACCGGCACATCGACGCAGCTCATGGATACTTGCTGCTGTTCGGCGTCTTCGCTGGCTCAGTACCGCTGCATCTGCCGTTGGATCGGACTCCGCGGTGGCAGGTAAGGTTTCGGTTTCATTCCGTCATTTTCGTTTACCGTTTTATTGACAAGCTTTGTGCAGCGTTTTTCGGTCTTGCTGTTCGGCTTGAACCGACGGCTAAGGAGGAAGAAAGAGAAGACTATTTTGTAATAGTTACGGCTATTTTTCTATTTCCTCCATGCTTATTAAAATTATTGTAATAGTAATTAGATCCAACAAGTGGTATCAGAGCTCGGAAAACTGCTACACTTTCCGGTGCTCTCGAATGGCGCCGGCAACCGACCGAACCTCTTGGTATTCTGGATCTGCGGGAACTATTGAGTTTCACAGATCTGGCCAAGGAAGTATAGCTTGCCCCTCTGTTTTTTTCCTTTCCTGTTTCCGGTTAATCTTTGTTCGGTTCTATTTTTTTTATTTTTTGCTGTTTCGGCTTGCCACTGTTTTGAGTTGAATCTGTTGCTGCCTCTATTTTTTTTTCTCTAAACCCCATTACGGTTCTTGCTATCCTGTTTTCGTTCAACCTGTTAGCGTTCTGTCCTTGTGTTTGTGATCATACCTACTGTTGCTATTTATTTTTCTAGTAATATATATACCTGCTGCTGTTTATTTTTCCTAGTAATATATATCTGCGCCTGTTTTTTGTTTTTCTGGGATTTTGGTTTTTTGTTGCGATTCTGTTTTTTTTTGAAAAATATAAAATCCAAGCCTTGATTGAGTCCAAGAGATCTCAAGTAGCTGTGTCTTGGCGCATTTTTATTTTTTAAAAAAAATTTTTCAGTTTGCAACATTCCTTTTTTTTTTTTGTTTTTTTTTTTCAGTTTTTGTTCTTTGGCTGTCATACAGCCCATAACTGTCAATTTTTATTGTCTTGGTTATTATATTGCTACTGAACTATTTCTATTGTGAGATTCGTGCGATTCACATTTTCTTTTACGTGCCGTTTTTCAAAGCAAAATCCGGGTTATTTTATTTGTGTGACAAACCTCTTTTTCAAAACTTTTATTTTTCTAGCCATTACATTACTCCTATTTGCCATTTAGAACATGTCGATTCCAAGTTTGATGGCAAATCTGACTTTGTAATGTGGCAGAGAAAAATGAAAGCAGTTTTAGTCCAAAATAAAATCGCACCCGCAATTTGTAGCCCTGAAGAGTATCCGGAATCTTAGACGGGCGAAATTCTTGTTGAAAAACTTGGTGATGCACACAGTTACCTCACCTTGCATTTAACCGACAATGTTTTACGAGAAATTGACGAAAAAGACAACGCTTTTGAAATCTGGACCAAACTTGAGAAAATATTTTTAGGAAAATCCTTGTCAAAAAAAATTTATTTAAAAGCACAGCTTTTTGGTTTTAAAATGAGCAGGTCGAAAACGCTTTTAGAAAATATGGATGTTTTAAATAAAATCGTTTTGGAACTTCAAAACGTTGGAGAGAAAATCCCCGATGAAAACATTGCTGTTATTTTATTAAATGCCTTGCCTGATTTATACAATGATGTGAAATCGTCATTGAATATGGTAGAGATGGTTTGTCTATTTCTGATGTTAAAAACTCTTTGAAATCGAAAGATTTGGATTTAAGAAAGGAAAATAAAGTAAGTGGAGAGAACCTTTACGTGCGAGGGAGAGATGATCGAAGGAAACCTCTTAGTCATAGATCTAAAAGTAAGAGGAGGTCCAAATCTTGAGACAAGAACAAAGTGAAGTGTTTTTACTGTGGCAAGGAGCGTCATATAAAAAATAAGTGTTTTAAAATGATTAAAGATGAAAAACAATGTAAACTCAGCAAAGGGAGCGATAAAATCAACAAAACCCATGATTTTGATTCAGATGTTAATTCTATGTATTCCGAGTTTTTGTGTGCATCCCCTTTTGATATGGAATGATCTTCAAGAGCATAAAATTTTGTCCAAGAAGTGAGGGAGAGAAAAAACAAAACAAGTGTAATAAGTAGAAGAAAGTGCCTTTGAAAGGACTTGAAAATGTTAAACTTCAAGCAACCTTGGATATATCAAATCCAAGACCTCAAGAAGGTTTAAACAAAATCTTTTCTTCAAAGTTCAAGCAACCTAAGGTATTTTGAACCTTAGACCTCAATGAAACAAGAAGAAGACCCTCAAGACTAGTTTTCTACAAGAGTGTAGTAACTAGTATGAAGGAAATTTTATGATCAACCTTGAAGCTCTTGGAACTTTCAACAAGTCTTCAAAGTGATTTTTTTTTCTTTCAAGGAAGTTCACCCTTGAAGAAGATAGAAAAACTAAGCTAAGAACTAAGAATACTAAGAGAAGAACCTTTGTCTTGAAAAATTTCTTGATTTTTCTCTTCAAAATGGAAGACTACATATTTATAGAGACTTGAGGGAGAAAATAGGAATTTTTCCCTCTCATATTTTCAGCCCAAATGATAGATATAACCTATACATACACTTGATAAGACAATAGAGGTGTTTTAATTGCATTTGGACTATTCTAGAACACTAGTCAACACATTGCCAAAAGTAGGAGGCAATTTTTTAGCTTGGGCAAAAAGGGATTCCAACTATCTACCAAGGTAAATTTTCAATTTCTAACTTATTGAAAAATTAGGATATTGCCCCATAAAGTCTTGGACATCAAAATTTAATCCCCATAAAGTCTTGGACATCAAAATTGACATCAAAATTTAAGCCTTGAAACTTCTCTTGCTCAATTTGATCCTTGTGACTCTTTAGTTGTCTTGTCTTCGCTCTTGTCACAACTCCTTGATGTTCTTGCATGTCTAACCGATTCACATCATCCTCCCCCTCTTGAAAAGGATTCGTCCTCGAATCTCCATCACCTATATCAAATAAAGAGAGATCGGAAACATTAAAAGTGGCACTAACATTATAATGTCCCGGAAGATCAACTTTATAGGCATTGTCATTAATTTTCTCAAGGATTTGAAATGGCCCATCTCCCCTATCATCAAGCTTAGACTTTCTTTGTTGGGGAAATCTTTCCTTTCTACAATGCACCCAAACCCAATCACCGGGTTTGAATACCACTTTTCTTCTTCCCACATTTCTTTTCTCTACAAGCTTTTTGTTGGAGTTGACAATGGCTTCATGGACCTTTGCATGAATTGCTTTCACAAAATCAGCCTTCTTGCTTGCATCCTTGCTTAATGCTTGATCTATAGGCAAAGGAACCAAATCAAAGGGAGTTAGAGGGTTAAAACCATAAACAACTTGAAATGGAGAATGAGAAGTAGTAGAGTGAGGTGCCCTATTATAAGCAAATTCAATGTGTGGTAAACACTCTTCCCATTGCCTCAATTTCTTCTTCAAAATAGCCCTTAGAAGTTGGCCAATTGTTCTATTTACCACCTCGGTTTGTCCATCCGTTTGTGGATGGCAAGCTGTAGAATAAAGCAAGTTAGTACCAAGCTTCTTCCAAAGAACTCTCCAAAAATGGCTCAAGAATTTGGTATCCCTATCCGACACAATAGACCTTGGAATTCCATGGAATCTAACTATCCAAGTAAAGAACAAGCTAGCTATATGACTAGCATCATCGGATTTCCTACAAGGAATAAAGTGTGCCATTTTGGAGAACCTATCCACAACAACAAAAATAGAATCCATACCTTTAGAGGTCTTAGGTAAACCAAGAATAAAATCCATAGAAATATCAACCCAAGGTTCTTTAGGAACTTCTAATGGTGTGTAAAGTCCATGTGGAATAGTTCTAGATTTAGCTTTCTTGCATTCAATACAACTTCCTACAAATCTTTCTACATCTCTTTTTAAATGTGGCAAAAAAAAAATGTTCATGAAGAATTTCATAGGTTTTAGTGACACCAAAATGTCCCATTAAACCCCCACAATGTGCTTCTTTGACAAGTAGAATTCTAGTAGAACAAGATGGTAAGCACAATCTACCTTCACAATAAAGAAATCCTTCATGCAAAAAATATTTTCCAAAAAGGTGCTAACAAGCATTTCTCAAAAATTTCCTTAAAGTAATGATCACTAGAATACATTTCTTTAAGCATTTCAAAACCCAAAATTTTTGTTTGAAGGGTGGATAAGAGAGTATACCTTCTAGATAGAGCATCAGCCACCACATTCTCCTTACCTTTCTTTTAATGGATGACATATGGAAATGTTTCAATGAACTCCATCTATCTTGCATGTCTCTTATTGAGTTTATGTTGGCCCTTGAGAAACTTCAAAGCCTCATGATCGGTGTGCACAACAAACTCCTTTGGCCAAAGGTAGTGTTGCCAATGCTTTAATGTTCTTATTAAAGTATAAAGCTCCTTGTCATAAGTTGAGTACCTCACGGCTGCCCCATTAAGTTTTTCACTAAAATAGGCTAAGGGCTTTCCATCTTGCATACACCACCTATACCAATGCCGGATGCATCACATTCCACGTCAAAAGTTTTCTCAAAGTTTGGTAGTGACAAAAGGGGTGCACTACACAACTTTTCCTTCAACAATTGAAATGCTTGTTCTTGTTTTGTTTCCCACTTAAATCCTTCGGTTTTCTTGATCACATCGGTCAAAGGGCTAGCAAGTGTGCTGAAATTTTTTATGAACCGCCTATAGAAACTTGCTAGGCCATGGAAACTTCTCACTTCCGATGCGTTTCTTGGTGTTGGTCATTCCTTAATTGCTTGGACCTTACCTTCATCTACTTGAAGTCCTTGTGAGCTTACCACATAACCTAGAAATGTAACTTTCTCCAAACAAAACTCACATTTGTCAAGGTTAACAAAAAGTTTTTCAATTCTCAAGACATTTAGTACTTCCCTAAGATGTTCAACATGCATTTCATATGTCTTGCTATAGACCAAAATATCATCAAAGTATACAACAACAAATTTCCCAATAAAATTCCTCAACACATGATTCATTAATCTCATAAATGTACTAGGAGCATTAGTTAATCCAAAGGGCATAACCATCCATTCATACAAACCAAAGTTAGTCTTAAAAGCGGTTTTCCACTCATCCCCTTCTCTCATCCTAATTTGATGGTATCCGGATTTCAAGTCAATTTTAGAGAAAAGATTAGAACCATGCAACTCATCAAGTAAATCATCAAGTCTAGGTATGGGATGCCTATCCTTAATAGTAATGTTGTTTATGGCTCTACAATCTATACACATTCTCCATGTACCATCTTTTTTTGGAACAAGCAAAACCGGAACCGCACAAGGACTCATGGACTCACGCACATACCCTTTTGAAATTAGATCCTCAACTTGCCTTTTTAGCTCCTTAGTCTCTTCCGGTGGACTCCTATAGGCCGGTCGGTTTGGCAAGACCCTCCCGGGGACAAAATCGATTTGGTGTTCGATTCCTCTAATTGGTGGAAGACCTCCAGGCATCTCATCAGGAAATACATCTTTGTAATCTTCAATAACCTGCAAAATTTCACTTGAAAAAGAGGGTGAGTGTTCTTTAGATGAAGTAAAAGATTCCCTACAATACAAGAGCAATACAACTTCTTTTTTTTCAATTGCTTCAATCACCTCACTAGGTTTTGCAAAGAAACAATTCTTTTCTTTCATCTCACTCTCTTTTTTTTGGTCACTCTTTTTCTTTTCACTCTTGTTTTTCATCACTCTTTCTTCACTCTTTTCTTTTTCCTCAACTCTCTTTCCCTCCCCAATTTTTTTCCTTTTGAGCTCACTTTCGGCCCTCTCTTTCTCCCCTATCTTTTTTTGTTCATCTCTCACTTGTTGAGGTGTAAGAGGATTCATAGTGAATGTTCTTCCATCTTTCACAATAGAATAAGTATTCTTCTCCCCATTGTGGAGGGACTTTCTATCGAATTGCCAAGGTCTTCCCAAGAGAAGATGGCATGCTTGCATGGGCACCACATCACATAGTATCTCATCTTTGTAAGCTCCCATTTCTATTGGTACCACTACTTGTCTCAACACTTTAATTTCTCCACTATCATTTAGCCAATGGAGTTTGTAGGGTTTATCATGTTTTGTAGTAGGTAGTTTCAACTTCTCAACAAGATAAGCACTAGCCACATTAACACAACTACCACTATCAATGATAAGGTTGGCAATCCTTCCCTCAACTTTACATTTAGAATGGAAGATGTTTTCTCTTTGTTCAATCATGTTATCATCAAAAGTTTGAGCGCTTAGTGCTCTTATGGTAACTAAGCTCAAGACATCGTCATCACTTCCTAAAGGATTCAAATCAACATGTTCATCATCCTCACCATTTTCTTCACCCTCAACACATTCGCTACTTTCATCCTCCTCCTTCTCAATCCAACCATTCAAATCCTCCGTAAAGATCAAAGCTCTCTTTGTCGGACAACTACTTGCATAATGTCCTACACCATTACATTTAAAGCACTTTGGAGGGTTAGAAATGATTTTACCTCTCTCTTCCATCTTTGGTTTGGTTGGAGGTTGGAAAGTACCTCTAGGAGCCTCTTCCTTTTTTGGCCATGGCTTGAAGTTGGAAGTAGGTGGTTTTGTTGTTGCAACTTGTCTTTGGTTGGGAAATGAGGATCGCATCATCCCACTCTTTTTCCTTTGTGATTCGATCTTGTTGGCAAGGTGGCACATGTCTTCATAAGTTGTATGTGGATACAACTCAAGTTGGTTAGCTATCTCCCTATTGAGACCACTAAGGAACCTAGCCATTGAAGCATCCTTGTCTTCTTCCAAGTTCAACCTCAAGATGTAGAGCTCAAGCTCTTGTCTATACTCTTCTACACTTTTTGCACCTTGTTTTAAAGTCATGAGCTTATAATGAAGCTCTCTATAGTAGTGCTCGGGCACAAATCTTTCTCTCATCAAAGCTTTTAACTCTCTCCAAGTATCAACCGGTGGTCTACCACTTCTAACTCTTTGGTTTACTACCCTTTCCCACCAATGTAAAGCATAGCCGGAAAATTCGGCTATTACAAGTCTAGCTTTTAAGAACTCATTACAATTTTTCAACATAAACATGTTTTCTACTTGCCTTTCCCAATCTAAGAAAATGTTAGGGTCATTCTCACCCTTAAAACTAGGGAGCTTCCACTTTATTCGGTCCAAGATTTGGTCACCTTGGTCTCTTCCACTGTTCGCAACAAATGGAACATGTTCATGATCATCATATAATGGCTCTCCATGACTAGCTTGTGGCCTTGGAACTTCTTCAAAGTGTCTAGGCATGCCTCTTCCTCCAAAACCGCCTCTTCTACCACCGTAAGGAGGTGGATGAAGTTCTTCATCAAAATGTGGAGGTTGTTGGAACTCGGTTGTCCTAGAGCAATTGAGTGGTCCATTGCTCCTTGGGGTAGTAACATTGAGACTACCATGAGGACTAACCTCCCTTTGTTGATTAGAGAGATTAGTGACATCCCTTCTAATATCCCTCATCTCATTTCTTAGGGATTGTAACTCTTGCATTATGAGCCTCAAAGGGTCATCATGTTGGGAGTTGCTAGACTCTTCTCCAAAAGGAGTTGGTGCTTGAGCTTGGGTTGACATCTTGGTAGTGTTTACCTCACAAAACTCTCTTGTTTAACTCTCTTTGGCCTTTTTGAGGATATTCTCACAACTCTTGCCTTTTTCTAAAGGTTCAAGTCTTAAAGAGTTCTATGGGTTCTTAACAAAGATTTAACACCTCTACTCAAGTTTAAAACAACCAAAATAAAAAAAAATCACAAACAAAAACTAGTTGAGAAATATGAGAAGCAAGGAAAATGAAATTGAGTCATCCATTCATTTTAAGGAAGTTCAACAACATTTCCAAGAGCATTTGAGTCAATAATGGTAGATTGACCCAATGAAGAAATAAGTACTGAAAAAGGAAATAAATTCGACCACAAATACAAACACAAAGCTAGGACACTTCAAGAACACAAAAGAATACACAACAAAAGTTTCCAGCAAGCAGAGTAGATGACATACTCGGCTTGTTTTGAAAACTGGTATTTAACCACAAGTCTAAATTGAATGAGGTTTTTCTAGAAAGAATACTCACTCAAAATTCTTGAGTTTAGGCTCAATAATCAAAGAAAAAGGATTAGTAAAAAGGAAGATATGCTCAGATCATTTCAGTACTTTTTTGTCTGCGGAAAAGCCAGGTACACCTTCAAGTTTTGACTATTTTGAGATATCAAATGAAGTCCAAATTAGATGAAACTTGTTTCATTTGTTTCCCAGGTCAATGTAGTATAACTCCATGTAAAAGTATTGCAAAGTTCTAGTCATATTCCAGGTCGTTTAAGCATTCTATTTTTGTGATACCATTTTCCTGCAATCTCGTCTCTTTTCTCCTTTTTTTTTTTTTTGTCTTGTATTTTTTTTTTTTATGTATGTAAGATATCTCAAAAACACTTACTTGAAGGTGGCTCTGATACCAAATGATGTGGAATGATCTTCAAGAGAATAAAATTTTGTCCAAGAAGTGAGGGAGAGAACAAACAAAACAAGTGTAATAAGTAGAAGAAAGTGCCTTTGAAAGGACTTGAAAATGTTAAACTTCAAGCACCCTTGGATATATCAAATCCAAGAACTCAAGAAGGTTTAAACAAAATCTTTTCTTCAAAGTTCAAGCAACCTAAGGTATTTTGAACCTTAGACCTCAATGAAACAAGAAGAAGACCTCAAGACTAGTTTTCCACAAGTGTAGTAACTAGTATGAAGGAATTTTTTTTATTTTTTATGATCAACCTTGAAGCTCTTGGAACTTTCAACAAGTCTTCAAAGTGATTTTTTTTCTTTCAAGGAAGTTCACCCTTGAAGAAGGTAGAAAAACTAAGCTAAGAACTAAGAATACTAAGAGAAGAACCTTTGTCTTGAAAAATTTCTTGATTTTTCTCTTCAAAATGGAAGACTACATATTTATAGAGACTTGAGGGAGAAAATAGGAATTTTTCCCTCTCATATTTTCAGCCCAAATGATAGATATAACCTATACATACACTTGATAAGACAATAGAGGTGTTTTAATTGCATTTGGACTATTCTTGAGCACTAGTCAACACATTGCCAAAAGTAGGAGGCAATTTTTCAGCTTGGGCAAAAAGGGATTCCAACTATCTACCAAGGTAAATTTTCAATTTATAACTTATTGAAAAATTAGGATATTGCCCCATAAAGTCTTGGACATCAAAATTTAATCCCCATAAAGTCTTGGACATCAAAATTGACATCAAAATTTAAGCCTTGAAACTTCTCTTGCTCAATTTGATCCTTGTGACTCTTTAGTTGTCTTGTCTTCGCTCTTGTCACAACTCCTTAATGTTCTTGCATGTCTAACCGATTCACATCACCTTCCCCCTTTAATGTTGTTGATGATTGGATCCTTGACTCTGGTTGCACTTTTCACATGACACCTCATAAGCACTGGTTTTCATATTTCAAACCCCTTGTTCAGAGAAAGGTTTTTATGGGGGACAACCATGTTTGTGACATTAAAAGCATTGGTAATATTTTCATAAAATCACAAGATGGCATGACTAGGAAACTCACTGAGGTGAGATATGTGCTCGATCGCCGTCAAAACCTTATCTCTCTCGGTTATTTGGATTCAATTGGTTTTTCTTACAAATCAAAAAATGGAGTTTTAAGAGTTTGAAAGGAAACCTGGTCATGCTAAAAGGTTTTAAAAGAGAGAGTTTATACACTCTTATCGAAAAAATAGTTTGCAACTCATCTGCATTAATTTCAAAATCAGTTCTTGAAAAGATTATGTTGTGGCATTGCCAGATTGGCCACATTAGTGAGAAGGGACTGTACTATTTACAAAAACAAAAATTTTTATGTGGTGACAAAATTGATTATTTGGATTTTTGTGACCTTTGTGTTTTGGGAAAACAGCACAAAATCATTTTTTCAACCAGCACACACAAGTCCACCATT
Organism: Catharanthus roseus; assembly: GCA_028651295.1. Taxonomy (NCBI): domain Eukaryota; kingdom Viridiplantae; phylum Streptophyta; class Magnoliopsida; order Gentianales; family Apocynaceae; genus Catharanthus; species Catharanthus roseus. Next base: position 33,436,901 of record JAPQWS010000159.1, on the reverse strand, counting down.
GTACTTGACTATGTGCATTATGATCTGTGGGGGCTTGAAAAGGTCCCAACCTATGGTGGCAATATTTTTTTCCTATCTGTTGCTGATGATTTTTCTAGGCACGTTTGGGTATTTCTTTTGAAAATAAAGGATCAAACTTTTGAAAAGTTTTGAGAGTGGAAACGCCTTGCTGAAAATCAAACCTGAAATAAATTAAAAACCATTAGGACAGATAACGATCTTGAGTTTTGTAACCGTAAGTCTGCTGATTTATGTGCATCACATGGCATCTTACATAATAGGACGGTTAGACACAACCCCCAGCTGAACGGTGTAGCTGAGAGGATGAGCTGTACCATAATGGATAAGGTTAAGTGTCTTATGGTGTCTTCAGGTGTCCCAAAACCTTTCTGGGGTGAAGTTGTTAGCACGGCTGTATACCTCATTAATAGATCCCCTTCTACAGCCATAAACTTTAGAACTCCTATAGAGTTGTGGTGAGGTAAACCCCCAAACCTGTCTAAACTTAGAGTTTTTGGATGTGTTGCTTTTGCACATCAGAAAGAAGGTAAGCTAGACCCTAGGTCTAGAAAGGATGTATTCATAGGTTACCCTAGTGGAGTGAAGGTTTATAGATTATGGCTCAAGGGTGAGCCAGGTGTGAGGATAGTGATAAGTAGGGATGTTGTCTTCAACGAGCTAGAAATGCCTTGTCTTAAGGATAAGCCTGACCCTTTTAGTTCATCCTATGTCCCCACAATAGATAGTACTCTGATGGAGGTGGAGGTCACCTCCGAACCCTTACAAGAACCCCCTCATGAGCATGAAACTCAAGTAGAACCAAATTTACCATCTAGTGTTCCCAAAGCCAATGAGCTTGAGTTAGAAGGTTCTGATAATGAGGAAGAACACCCTGAGGCACAAGCACAAGCCCTTAGAGACTATCAGTTGTCTAGAGATAGGGTTAGAAGAGTGCCCAAGGAACACACTACATATGGTTACTCATATATTGTCTCATATGCATTTGTTGTTGCATCTTATATGGAAGAGAGAACCATTGTGTTTTTCTGATGTTTTGAAGAGCCTAATCGCTCTTTATGGCTGTGTGCTATAGATGAGGAAATGTCTTCTCTAGACAAAAACAAAACCTGGATTCTTGTTCCAAAACCCTCAACACAAAAAATAGTTGATTGCAAATGGATTTCTAAAATCAAAGAGCCTGGGTCTTCTAAAGAACCTCCAAGGTTCAAGGCCAGGTTGGTTGCAAAAGATTTTTCACAAGTTGAGCGCTTTGATTTTAACAAAATCTTTTCTCTTGTCAGTAAATACAAAATGATTAGGATTATGCTTATTCTTGTTTCCTTTTATGATATTTATCTTGAACAACTGGATGTGAAAACTTTTTTTTTGCATGGTGATCTCGAGGAGACCATATATATACGACAACCTCCAGGTTTTGAGGTTAAGGGTAAGGAACACATGGCACTGTTGGAACCCGTAGGCAAAAACAAAATAAAATAAAACTACGGAAATCCACCAACAGGATCTGCACATACTAGAAAAATCGATTGAGTAGAAATTACCTCATTGTTTTCATTGTTCGGTGTGGAGGCGCTGCTTTTTACGCTTCGCTCTCTACTGGTATCTACGCGACGAACTCCTCTGCAAGCGATCGGGATGCTAGCCCCTTCTGCGTTTTGAAAACTGTTCAAAACTGATCCTGACTATCTGGTAATCGGTCGTATTTTGGAGAGAGGAGGCTAGATACTATATCGCCGTTCTAGGGTATAGGGTTTTGTTTTTCTTTAATCAAATAACAGACGGCTGCCAAGAAAAGGTTAACATAACCTTTTTATAGCTGTCAATATCAAAACCCTAACTGTCATCTAATGACAGTTTAATCTCGTCCGTCTATTCCTATAATCATCCAACGGTTGGATGAGTAATATTAAGTAATTAATTTTATTTATTCGATTAAATAAAACTAATTACTTGTTAACTTACTAGAAAATACAATATGGAATCTGATTCCCCTTTGTATACGTTCAACGAATCTGGACACAATCTAGATCCATTGAACGTGGACATTATGCTCACAAGATCGTCTTTGTGTGTGACCCTGTAGGTTCACTTAACGTTGGCAGTGAATGAAAAATGTCCTAGATATTTATTCACAAAACATAAGCGACCTCTAGCAAGACATTATGCTTACCCAAGATAAGCAAATGCAATAATAACCTGGCATCAGATTTAATATTTAGTCCTTTTGTCACACGATATCCTAATTAAGTATAAGGCATGGACTAAGTCATCCTTATAAAACTTAATTAACCATTTACTTGATCACCAGACAGACTGTTCCAACAAATAATATTAATAACACCTTATTAATACTTATTTGAGCATGGCCATGCATATTTTCTAGTCTTCCTTATCAAGGGGCCCATGGATATCTTTCTCTAAAAGAGAGGGACAAATCCCTTTCACAATCTCCAATATTCAAGCCATGACAAGAAAATAAGCCAACCAATAGTCATAATAATCACTTAATAAAAAGTGATGTTTGACTATGTCAAAACATATTTTCTCCCCATGCAAGAAACATTAGAAACATTAGGTCAAACGACACCAAATATAAAACTGAGAAGAAATACTTATAACTTAAACCCATGCAATATTTCTTCTTCACTTTGAGTCATGTCCAATACAATATTCTTAATATATATTTATGAATTGATTTTAATATCTCATATTCATGATCGGTAAAACTTGACCATCAATAAAAAACTTTAAGAGTAATTATGATAGTTGTCTCTATTTTTGTGGTAATAATATTAATAATGCTATTTATCTTTTGATTTATGTGGATGATATGTTGATTGCTTGCAAACATAAGGCTAAGATTGATAGTCTAAAATCCTTGTTGAAGTCTGAGTTTGACATGAAGGGTTTAGGGCCTGTATCCAGAATCCTTGGAATGAGCATATCTAGAGATAGGAGTAACCATTCCTTATTCATATCCCAAAAACCCTTCATTCAGAAATCGTATCCAAGTTTTCGATGCATTTATGCAAGCCGGTCATTACCCCACTTGCGAGTCATTTCAAGCTTTTCGGTAAATCCTGTCCCAAAACTGAGAGTGAGAAGAGAGACATGGCAAACATACCCTATAGGATGGCCATAGGTTCAGTCATGTACTCCATGATATCCACCTGACCTGACATTGCTTTTTCTATAAGCGTTCTCAGCAGATTTATGTCTAACCCAGGGAGGGATCATTGGGCAGCTCTCAAGTGGTTGCTACGTTACCTCAATGGGACTTTAGATATGGGCTTGCACTATCATAACTGGTCAGATATCTTTGAACTAATTGGTTATGTCGATTCTGATTTTGCAGGTGACAAAGATGGTAGAAAATCTACCTCATCGTATTTCTTTAACTTAGCTAGTTTTGTCTCTTGGAAGTCTCAACTGCCAGTCTGTAGTCGCACTATCAACTATGGAGGCTGAATATATCGTGGCTACGGAAGCTATTAAGGAAGCCATATAGCTATTATTTACACTGATAGTTAGAGTTGTTTACATTTATGCAAAAATCTTATTTACCACGAGAGGACCAAGCATATAGATGTCAAATACCATTTCATTAGGGGAAAAGTCTCTAGTGGTTTAGTTGACATAGATAAAATTAGTACTAATGATAATCTTGCCGACTTTGGTACTAAAATTGTGAGCTTTGACAAGTTCATATTTTGCAGGGACTTCCTTCATCTGGACGCAGGTTGACTCTTATTGAGTTATTAGAGGTTGGAAAAATATGTTCGAGGTGGAGATTGTAGGTTTCTTGGGCTTATTATTTCTTCACATTAATTTTCACTTCCAATCCCACTTATCCCAATGATGTATTATGGGCCTCAAAAGAAGATAAGACTATTGAACTGGTCAAAGAGATGCCGGGCCGAGCCCGGCCAACCAGGCCCGCTTGTTGTGACTTGGGACCACTATTTAAGTCACTCTTTCTCACCTCCTTTGGTACCGTCTCTTTCAGCCGGCTTTCTTCTTCCCTTTTGTTTCTTCTCACCCGACTCTTTTTGTACTCCTTCTTTCTCTACCGCAGTTTACCGCGACTGTTGCTCTCATTCTATTTTGCTTCTGGTTGTGTGCTGCCGTCACCTTTGCTGTGAGCGGCACCTCATTGCGATCCCTTTGTTCGATTACTGTTGTTTCTGGTAAGAGAGAGAGATGGCCGAAAGGAGAGAGTGAGACGATGATCGGTCTTCTGTGATTGTTGATGCCCCAAGACTAAGGGACTTTTGAATTGTTGTACCGGCTCTTCATCGACACCTCGACGCGGCCTGTTGACACTCGCCGCCGTTTGGTGCCTTCGCTAGCTCGGTACTGCTGTATTCGTCGTTGGATCGGACTCTGCGGCGGCAGGTAAGGTTTCGGTTTCTTTCCATCATTTCCTTTACCATTTTATTGACAAGATTTGTGTAGCGTTTTTCGGTCTTGCCATTGGGCTTGAACCGACGGCTAAGGAGAAAGAAAGAGAAGACTATTTTGTAGTTAGGGCTGTTTTTCTATTTCCGTTGTGCTTATTAAAATTAATTAATAGTAATTAATTTATTGTAATAGTAATTAGATCCAACAGTCATATATGAAAACTAATCCAATACGGGAAATGGTTGAGTTACATAATGGTTTTGTTTCCATCTAATGTAGATGGACATTTAAAACTAAAAGGGACTCCAATAGGGATATAATCGATATAAGGCTAGATTAATTATAAAAGGATTCACTCGAAGAGAGGGTATTGACTACAATGGGACTTTCTCTCCTCCTAGATCAAAGAAAGACTCATTTAGAGTCATCATGGTCTTGGTAGCTCATTTCTATTTGGAGTTACATCAAGTAGATGTGTAAATAGGTTTTTTTAAATGGAATTCTAGATTAAAAGAATTTATATGAGAAAAACCAGAAGGTTTTGTAGTAAAAGCCAAAAGAAAATTCATTTGCAAGCTTAAAAAATCTATATATGGTCTTAAACAAGCTTCTCGACAATGGTTTAAGTTTCATGATACTCTAATGACCTTTGGATTTAAAGAAAATAAACTCGATGATTGTATATATCTACAGATTAGTGGGATTGTGGGAGCAAGTTTATATTCTTGATTTTATGTGTAAATGATATTTTGCTTGCAACTAAAGATTTTGATTTATTGCATGAACAAACCATTATCTTTCTAATAACTTTGAAATGAAGGATATGGGAAAAGTGTCCTTCATACTTGGAATTGAGATTCTTAGAGATAGATCTAAATGCATTATTAGTGTATCTCAAAAGCCGTAAATAAATAAATTTCTAGAAAGATTTTAAATAAAAAGTTGTTCATCAAGTCCAACCCCTATTGATGTGAATCTCTAATTTGATTGCAAATTGAATCCATCAACATACCAAGATCACCTCCTTGTTGAAGAACTTCTATTGAAGATTTTGTAATTCAAAGACTCCACTAAAGAACCTATGGAGGGCTAAGTACCATAAACCTAATAATGAGAGGAAGAATTATTTCCCAACTTGGCAACAAGAAACTTAGGGAAACTAAGGCCCTAAAACCCAAGCTACACAAATTAGAAGACCTAGATCAATCAACTCTAGAAACAAGAACTCCTAGAATTAGTCAAAGAAGGAATTGGAAGATGATCATTGAATTCCATAGATTGTTCAATTTAACTTATCAATTTCTCACCACTATGGAAGTAAACCCTTAGGATCTAACTAAGATGGGTTGAAGAACCATAGAAACTATTAGAAAATCCTCTCAATTTTATCAAAATTTAACTTGTTAAAATAGGAGGCATAGTAGGATATTTATAGAAAAATCACAACTAATCTCCTAAACCTAATGAGTAATTAAAAGACCTAATTATCAATTTAATAAAGTTAATTACAAAGCTTGGATAAAAAAAACCAAAAATTAACCAAAACTGATAATTGAATTGTCCACTTGGTGAAGCTAGTCCGAGACCTACCGGGGACGGTAAGGTTGGAGCCTATTGTCGCCGATAGGCAATATTTTAAACTACCTATTTCACCCAAGAGCTACAGGGAACAGTAGGGTGGGAGCCTACCGTTAGTAGGCTCCGTTTTAGCCTTTTCCTTGCTTCTTTTGTCAACTATGATGACAGGGAGCTTTTAGTTTGCTTATGTTGAGCTTCTTATGATTTTAATGTGTCTTGGAAGTCGTGTAAACTCTTACAAGCCTTCCAGTTAAATTCGAGATTCCTTAATTGAAGCTTCAACCATGCTTTCTTCAATTTTCTAGTTGCTATACATAAATTATTGAACAAGCCTTTGCCGATTTCATATCACCTATAGCCAAAGGTTATAAGTTTAATGAAAGTCAATGTCCTAAGAGGATATTGATTAGAGGAAACAAATGGAAAATATTCCATATTCATCTACTACGGGAAACTTAATGTATTTGCAAACTTGCATATGGCTAAACATTTGTTTTATAGTTGGAATGCTTGCCAAATTTCAAAGTAATACGAGTTTAGATAACTGGAGAGCTATAAAAAAGGCGATGCATTATTTTCAAGGCACCAAAGATTGTATGCTCACTTACAAACATAGCGATCATCTTGAAATTATTGGATAGTCAAATTTAGGTTTCATGGGTTGCCAAAAATCTATGAGATCTACTTCTGGGACTATTTTTATGTTAGCTGGTGGAGTTGTATCATGGAAGAGGGTTAAGCAATCAATCATTACATCTTCTACTATGGAAGCTAAGTTTATAGCATGCTATGAGGCTATTTCTCAAGTGATTTGGTTGCAGAATTTTTTAGTAGGGTTTAAGATTGTTGATTCTATTTCTAAGTATAGCCATATATTGTGAGAATTCTGTCACGGTTTACTTCGCTAAAAATAATAAATACTTTAGTAAGTTTAAGCACATTGAATTAAAGTATCATGGTGTACATGAGAGGATTCAACAGCAAAAAGTGTCCGTTACTCATGTCAGTATTGTTGGATTCCGTAGGCAAAAACAAATAAAATAAAACAATGGAAATTCACCAACAGGATCTGCACATGCTAGAGAAACTAATTGGATAGAAATTACCTTAATATTTTTACTGTTCAGTGTGGAGGCGCTGTTGTTTACGCTTCGCCCTCTACTAGTATCCACGCAACGAACTCCTCTGCAAGCGATCGGGATGCTAGCCCCTTCTTTGTTTTGAAAACTGTTAAGAACTAATCCTGACTATCTGGTAATACGTGGAATTTCGGAGAGGGGTAGATACTATTATCGCTGTTCTAGGGTTTAGGGTTTTGTTTTTAATTAGATGAAGACGGCTACCGAGAAAAAGATTAATATAACCTTTTATAGCTGTCAATATCAGAACCCTAATTGTCATCTAAAGACAGTTTAATCTCGTCCTTCTATTCCTATAATCATCCAACAGTTGGATGAGTAATATTAAGTAATTAATCCAACAGTTGGATGAGTAATATTAAGTAATTAATTTCATTTATCCGATAAATAAAATTAGTTACTTATCAACTTACCAGAAAAAACAATATGGAATCTGATTCCCCTTTTGTATACTTTCAATGAATCTGGACACAATCTAGATTCAGTGAACGTGGACATTGTGCTCACAAGATCGTCTATGTGTGTGACCCTGTAGGTTCACTTAATGTTGGCAGTGAATGAAAAATATCCTAGACATTTATTCACAAAACATAAGCGGCCCCTAGCAAGACATTATGCTTACCCAAGTTAAGTAAAAGCAATCATAACCTAGCATCAGATTTAATATTTAGTCCTTTTGTCACACGATATCTTAATTAAATATAAGGCATAGACCGAGTCATCCTTATAAAACTTAATTAACCATTTACTTGATCACCACGCTGACTGTTCCAACAAATAGTATTAATAACACCTTATTAATACTTATTTGAGCATGGCCATGCATATTTTCTAGTCTTCCTTATCAAGGGGCCCATGGATATCTCTCTCTAAAAGAGAGGGACAAATCCCTTTCACAATCTCCAATATTCAAGCCATGACAAGAAAATAAGCCAACCAATAGTCATAATAATCACCTAATTAAAAGTGATGTTTGACTATGTCAAAACATATTTTCTCCCCATGCAAGAAGCATTAGAAACATTAGGTCAAAGGACACCAAATATAAAACTGAGAAGAAATACTTATGACTTAAACCCATGCAATATTTCTTCTTCACTTTGGGTCATGTTCAATACAATATTCTCAATGTGTAATTTGTGAATTGATTTTATATCTCATATTCATGATCAGTAAAACTTGATCATCAATCAACTGCACACTAGTTTAATAATACAAGATGTGATAAAACTAGGGACAAACAAGAATAGCATTTTATTAGCTATAAGGGTTTTACTATCAAGTCACATATTTGATGACCAAGAGCATAAAGTACAATTCAAAATACATGCTTCATAAATCATAAATGTGAGTCAATTGGTCTAGGGTATATACTAACAAGTATTCTTATTTGCTTGCAAACTCGTTAACAATTGGCATTGAAAAAGTTTATGGAACATGTTAGTCCATGGGTCTTGCAAAAACTTTATAGCTTTGGATGCATAATGGGTTTGATATTATTTTTTCGTTAATTATTTTTTTGCACATTATGAGTTATTTTTAAAATATTTTAATAGAAATAACATCTTGGACCGTATGTGTATATCTTCCTTATTTTTATTTATCTACATGGGTTTTCTAAAATGTGACACATGGAAGGAAACATATTTGTATGTAATATATAACTGCCTTGATCTATTTTAGTAAATTAGTAGGGCAAATATATATACATTTCTTAGGCCACTATAAATTATATTATCATGTAACTATATTTGCTCATTTGTCCAAGTGGGATTGTTAGAATATTAATATTATTCTAATATTAGTGGACTTCATGGCCACTAATAAAATCCTATAAGTAATAGACATGGAATTACAATCAAAGTTGTAACATCTATGTTTAAGCACCATTAGTCTCCAACTATCTCCATTACCTTAGAGATTATGAGAGTATAAGGGATGATTAATTACATGAGTTACAAGTAGGGGCAAATGCATGATTGAATTTCAAGAGGGACTGAAATGCAAAGTATCATATTTTATTATTTTTTTTACATTGGGGGAGAGAACGGAATGTGGTTCAAATTCAGGACTTTTGTCTAGTAAGGAGCGCTCTTTACTACTAAATTAATTGTCTTGCCACCAAAGCATCATATCTTTTAAAGTATTAAACAAAATAAGCATAAATAATTAAAATACGTACCATCACTACTTCAAATTAAAAAAATTCATTTATAAGGTATTACAAAATAAAATTTTAAATATTACATTTAAATATAAAAGAAGTTCAATAGTTTCCCATTCTATTCTTTTCATTCCTCTGTACATTCAACATTCACTAAGTAATAATTGTATTTTATGTTAAAATCCCTAAAAAACTGACAATTTTCAACTCTTATGATTTATTCTTCTTCATCTCAAATAACTCAATAGAAACTGGTGCAAATTAAGAAAATTTAATTTTTAACAAATAAAGAATTATTTACTTCCTAAAGCAAGAACACACCTCTCATTAGAATATAATAAACTTTTAGGATTTTATCTAACTAAGAAACATGTTGAATGTATATTTGATTAAAAGAAATATGCTAAATGTATAATATATCACCAAAAATTTGAAAAAAAAGAAAGAAAAATATATTCTTTTCTTTTAACTTCTTGACTAATGTATTATTAATTAGACTAATAATTTCATTTTTTTCTTTTCTTTATAAGGAATGGTTCAAACTTAAGAGGAAAAAAGTTAAATAAATAAAAGTGTCACTATTCACATGGATTGTCTAAATAACAACGAATATAGAAAATAACTAAAATCAAACATATAAGACTATAAAATAGGAAAATTGTGAATTAGAATAAATATATATATGTATATATATATATGAATTTAACAAAAGAATAATGTTGAAAACAAAAAAAATAAATAAATGAATCACTAGAGGTCACATCGTGTTAGAAACACTCGCATCTCGTAAAAACATCATTCAATACATTCTCTATTACATTACTTAATATTAATTTTTGTTTTCTTTTTGTTTTGGAGTTTATCTTTTATTCCATATGATTTATTAATAAATTCTATAAAAGAGTGTTGTAGAGAATATGTATTAGAAGCTATAATAGATGACCTTGGCCGCGATAAAAATAGAATAGAGTAGAATAAATATTAATTATTTTATCACTGATTTGGTTTTAAACTATACTTTTTTCATTTCAATTTTTATTACAAAAAATTAATCTTTCATATTTAAAAAAAAAAAACATAACCTATCCATTCCTTTTAAAATAAGTGACTTTTTAGAAGTATTATTTAGTTTCATAATAATTGTCTTTTTACTACTTTCAAATGTCATTTATTATACTTTTTACAATTTTATCCTCTTCTTTCTCCTTATTTATTTCTTTAATTTCTTTAATGGAGGTGATAAATTCAAGGCCCTAAGTTTAAATCTAGGGCTAAATTTTTTGCAATCCCTATACTACCCCAATTAAATATTCTCCCCTAATCTCTTCTCTTTAAACAACAATTCAGCATCTAATTCCTCATTTTCCGGAGGAACAATATTGCACCCTCTGCCTTTTCTCTATCCTTATTCATTCACTTAAACAATACCTTTTTTATCCATTTTTTAGCCCTTATTTTTCCTGTGCTTTTTGCTCGTCGCCACATGATAGAAAATAGTAAGAGGTCAATATTTTTTGCTTATTCCATGGCTTCAGCCTCCAGTAGTTAGACAGTGTACCCCGTGTATACCTTGCACGGTATACCCCCAAGTATAAACTGTGTCATCCAACTAAAACATCAAAAAAGCGAAAAAAAATCATCCCAGTCACAGCAAAAGTAAGTGACACACACGCGCGTGAGATATTGCATAAGGTATGATTAATATTACTTGTTTGATGTATTATTGTTCCATGAAAATATACTGTATGTTCCATAAGTTTATGCATGTTATCATGAGTTTTGTGCTAAGTTTGCTTTGTGGTAATGATGTTCTTTGTTATTATATATTAGATGGAACCAATAACATATAAGTTTATCACCCACATATGTTGAAAAATACTATTGATGTTCCATGAATAATATATTCCATAAAGATGATATTAATGTTCCATAGTTTTTGTGTTCTGATTCTATCAAAACACTAATGATGTTCCATTTGTTATGTGTTCTATAAAAATATGTTTCATGGGTTATGTTTTCTATGAAAATAGTATTGATGTTCCATGGGTTATGTTTTCCATATAAATGATATTAATGTTCCATAGTGTATGTGTTCGGGTCCCATCGAAATTCTATTGATGTTGCATGGGTCATATGTTCCATAAAATTAGCATTAATATTTCACGTGTTATGTATTCCATGAAAATTGTATTGATATTCTATGGGTTCTAAGATTCTATGGTTTATGTGTTAGTCTTCCATGGAAATAGAATTCATAGTCCATCTTATGTGTTAGTGTTCCATGGAAATAGTATTAAAATTTCATGGATTCTATTTTAAAGTTTCATGGAAATAGTATTGATGTTCCATGAGTTATGTGTTAATATTTCACAAGAATATGCTCCATGTTTCGCGGGTTATGTATTAGGGTTTCATGGAAATAGGATTGATGTTTCATGTGTTATATATTAATGTTTCATGTAAACAAAATGCACGTTCTGTGTAAACAATAGAAAACATCTCATGGAACTCCGATAATATATCACTTTAATAAGCAAGAAAAACATCAAATCCATATAAAAAAAATGATTCTTCATCCATCTCTTCTCTAACACAAAAATTTATCACCCATATATACTGAAAATGTAAAATATACAACTTAATATTTGATGAATTGTTACATATATAATCATGGAACTACAGTTATAGAACCATGGAACTTAGGCAATTAAAATATGGAACTCCGACAATATATAACTTTAACAACAAGAAAAGACATCAATTACACAGGAAAAACTGATTCTTCCTCCTCATCTCCTCCAATAATTAGTTTTTTGCATTCCTCCATAAACTTACTTTATACAATTCAACAAATAACATACAAAAATATAAATAAATAACTAGAAAGATGTTGCCACCGATCAAACAAGATGGAAATTAATATTTCTACTTCATTGGAACCTGCTGCGGTATGTTAGAATGTCGTTGCTACAATTGCGGAAAACATTCTTTTGCAAAAAAAGAGAAAAAAAGAGGCAATAGTGATTTGATTATAGATCTTTGAAAAATTCTGGTAGAAAAAAGAGGATGAACAAAGAAAGAAAGAAAGAAAGAAAGATGAGATGCAATGCTGCAGACATCAGAGAACGAGAGAGGTACGCGTGAATTGAAAAACCCTACTAATTTCTACATCTTTAACCATATAAATAGAATGATGTAGTTTTACCCAGGATGTACCTAGCATGGTATACCCAGTGTGTACGATATAATTAGAACGGATTTCCCTCTTCTTCCATATGATTTCTCGGAATCTGAAGGTTATGAAAAAATTAATATTTTCATGACATTAGAATCTAGAGGGATAGCGTGGTATTCAAACTTTAGGGAACATAATAAATAAATGTCCCTCAATAAAGATATGTTTGCAATTGGAACTCAGTTCTTAATAGAGGAGTATATGCCAAAATAAAATGATCACATGTGCAAAACCACAACTCAAAAATTAGATCCCAATTTAGGTTTATCCCAAATGAACACAGACATTTTAGACAGTTTTATTTGGTCTAAATGGGCAACAATAGGCTCAAGACAATCTTTATTCTTATATTTCTCATGATTTTCACATTAGTAACTAGACTATTCATATCCTTCAAAGAAATTATTGAGAAAAATATGAGAGTTTCCCATCCAACAATGAAATTGATATCCGAAGTGACACTTTTCCTGAGCAAAGGCTTCTTTCTAGGTGAAGGGGTGAGAACATTGAAATTACATAGATATAGATGGGTAAGTGAGTGACTTTAAAGTTGCAGATATATATATATATATGTGCATATATATATTTGGTTTTCAATCTTATTTGGTGAAATCCCAATGCAAAGTGCAGCAGTGGAATACCATCAGTTTAGGCTCCATGTCTTCAACCGTTTGAAGACATGGAGCCTAAATTGATGGTGTAATGAGAAATGTAGTAGAGATATGAACAAACCTTTATGGTTGTTTCGAAAATACAGTGGGTAAATCTTGGTTATGAAGAATGGGATATATGGAGAATATTTAATAGGGGTAATATAGGGATCACAAAAAAGTTGGCCCTGGACTTATCACCAATCTTTTTTTTTCTTTTTTTTTTTTTACCTTTCTCTCTTTATATATATATATATGTGTGTGTGTGTGTATGAAGGCATATAAGTAAAATATTTTCTTGGCAAAACTCTTAATACGAGTTCTAAATGCCAAAAGGACACTCATTTTAAAATAGAGGGAGTATATTTTCCCTAACTAAACTCCAATTCCATAAACCTTAAGAAATCTATCTTTAAAAAAAGTAAAGAGAAAAGGTCAATCCTCAGAAGTTGGACAACAAAGATGACAAAAAGGATGTGCTTGGAATTCGGATTTATCTGTCCTAGAATTATAATTTTGATATGATCAATACACAAAGATGAACTACTCGACCATCCAAAAACATGAACTGCTTGGGAGGGGTCCTCTTGTAAATTTTTATAGACTGCCCAACTGATATCTTTATTCTAAGAGAGATTTCTCGAAGATTGGATGGAGTCTTAGGCCTCTCTCTTCAACGTGCAACTGGCTCTGGTTACAAGAGTTATATAGAGGAAGAAATAAAGAAGCCTACTAATGACCTATGATGGGAATGATCACTCCTAATTCTATAAGTAGGGTCCTTGCTCCCTCTCTCCCTTACACTAGTCATGTATATATTATCTCATCACCTTTCTCCCTTTCTCCCTTACACTAGTCATGTATATGTTATCTCATTACTATTCACCAACATATTCAAGTGAGGTAAGAGAGGAAAGCAAATACCAAGCCTTGATCACCATATCTCAAGGAAATCAAGGTATGTGTTACTTTATTTTGTGTTATATGGTTTGGCTTATAATCCTAATTTTTCTAAAAATATCAACTCAAGAATCCTAGTATCTCAAAACTCACGGTAGAAGTTCATGTTTTCTCAACATAAATGGAAGGGGGCGCATAACTACCGTAGCTACATAAATTTTTCAGTTTATTTTTTTATTTTATCATCTAAATAGTAGCATTTTTTATCTTAAATTAATATCTATTATGGATTTAGTTGGGATAGAGTTTGTTATGAAAATTTTTTCCTTGAATTTTGTACTAGTTGTAATTGGTTGTGAGAGAGTGAGTAGGTCAAAATTTTGAAAACTTTATTGGGTTTCTAAATAAAAACCAATCCAAACAGAGTTATCATGTGGATAATTAAAAAAAATGGTTCTCTTGTCTTAACCATAAGTTGAACATTGTTATTTGTGCTATTTTTTTACATGACAATATTTTTGTACACATTATCTAGAAGACGAGGTAATATTTGAGTCTTATTTTCAGTATATGAGAAGTGAGATATCAATTAAAGTAGTACCTATGACTTGTTAAGAAGAGATTCTGTTGAGATAGAAAGTGAATATCCTTGATATTATTGTATATATATTGTCACCTTATTTGTACATTGTTAGGAATCTTTGACAGGCATGTAATAAGCTGATTGATTGCTATAGTTTAGGCAACCTAATTGTATACATATATATATATGTATGTGCGTGTGTGTATATATATATATATATATATGAAGGGCATACAAGTAAAATATTTTCTTGACAAACTATTAATATGCGTTCAAAATGCCAAAAAGGACACTCATTTTTAAAACAGAGAGTATATTTTTTCCTAACTAAAAACCAATTCACGTAAACCCTTAGAAATCTATCTTTAAAAAAAGTAAAAAGAAAAAGTCGATCCTCAAAATTTGGACAGCAAAGATAAAGAAAAAGGCTGTTCGTTTGGAATTTGGACCTATCTATCATGGAGCTATAATTTTGATATGATCAATACACAAAAGATGAATTACTCGGCCTTCCAAAAAAAACGAACGGCTTGGGAGGGGCTCTGTTGCAAATTTCACAGACTAACCAACTGATATCTTTATACCAAGGGAGATTTCTCAAAGGTTGGATGGAGCCTTGGTTCCCCTACCTTCAACGTGTATTAAGTGCTGGCTATAAGAGTTACATAGGGGAAGGAATAAAGGAGCTTACTAATGATCTATGATAGGAATGATCACTCCTAAGCCTATATGTAAGGTCCTTGGTCCCTCTGTCCTTTACACTAGTTGTGTGCATGTTATCTCATCACTATTCACCAACATATTCAAGTGAGATGGGAGAGGAAACATCAAGTGCCAAGCCTTGATTACCATCTCTCAAGGAAATCAAGGTATATGTTACTTTATTTTGTGTTATATGGTTTGGCTTATAATCCTAATTTTTCTAACAATATCAACTCAAGAATCCTGGTATCTCAAAACTCATTGTAGAAGTTCATGTTTTCTCAACATAAATAGAAAGGGCTCATAACTAACATAGCTACATATATTTTCAGTTTATTTTTTTTATTTTATCATCTGAGTAGTAACATTTCTGGTCTTGAATGAATATCTATTATGGGTTTATTTGGGATAGAGTTCAGTTATGAAAAATTTTTCCTTGAAATTTGCAATAATTGTAAATTTTTTGTGAGAGAGTGAGTGGGTCAAAAAATTGAAAATTTCATTGGGTTTCAGAATAAAACCCAATCCAAACAAAGCTATCATATGGGTAGTTAAAAAAAAAAAAACGATTCTCACGTGTTAACCATAAGTTGAACATTGTTATTTGTGCTTTTTTTTTCACATGACAATATTTTTGTACACATTATCCAGTGGACCAGGTAATATTTGAGTCTTATTTTTTTAGTATATGAGAAATGAGATGTCAATTAAACTTAGTACCTATGACTTATAAAAGAGAGCTTCGATTGCGATAGAAAGTGAATATCCTTGATATTATTGTAATATTGTTACCTTATTTGTACATTGTTAGGAATCGTTGACAGACGTGTAATAAGCTTATTGATTGCTATAGTTTAGGCAACCTAATTGTGTGTATATATATATATATATATATTTTCCTACAATCAAAAGAAAACTCAAGCATTGCAGCTTATTTTCTATGCCGATTTTATCTTTTGGCAAATTTCAATCCCGTATAGCCGTTGTGTTTTTTTTCGATATCATTCTGGAAAAAAGCGATGAAATTTATTTGATCTCGATACACATCAATTCTTTGTTTCATGGGATGTTCAAGTTTTTGATTCCCAATTTCCATTTTGTTCATATTCCACTTATTCTAGTTCGCAGATTGTTTTCGATTTTTTGAATTCTTTGGCCACGCTGGCCTACTCTTTATTTGACAATTTCCTTGGACCTCCATCGCCACAAGCCCAAAATCTTGGGCCTTCTCTATCACACAGCCCATCTCTAGTGGCTGGGCTTCTGTTCCATGCGCTTCCTCCTTCGGCCCAGACTCTTCCTCCAGTACTGGGTCAATTTCTTCCCCATGTATGGTTTTTCATGGGCTCCCTAGTAGAAGCCCACCCTCTCCTTCCACATCTCCCTCCAATATAAATGATCAAGATCCTCCTCTCGATAATTCAACTCATCCTCCTCCTTCTAAACTTCGCTGGAGTCAACGGTCTTGGTATCCTCCTTCAAAACTCAGTGATTTTGTCTACAATAACTTGGAACTTCCACAATTGTGTGCCTACCTCTGTTACTATCTCCTCTCAGGTACTTGTTCTTATCCTCTTACACATTATATTTCTGATGAAAAAATTTTCCATGCTATAAGGCTTTTAATGCAGCAGTTATTGCTGATACAGAACCTTCCCAGTTCTCAAATGCTATCTCCATTCCCCACTAGCGAGATGCCATGTAGAGTGAAATTGATGCTTTAGCAAGAAATCAGACTTGGCACATGACCACTCTTCTTCTAGGAAAGAAAACATTGGATTGCAAATGGGTTTACAAGATCAAACTTAAATTCGATGGAAGCATTGAATGGTATAAAGCTCGTTTAGTTATTCTGGGAAATACTCAAGTAAAAGGTCTTGATTACATGAGACTTTTGCCCCGGTGAAAAGGATGGACAATTCGAACTTTGTTACCAGTTGCAGCCACACGAAAGTGGGAAGTACATCAGATGGATGTACATAATACTTTTCTCCATGGTGATTTGCAAGAAGAAGTTTACATGAAGCTTTCTCCAGGTTTTTCCAAGGCAAAAGAACAAAAGGTGTGCAGACTCCAAAAGTTCTCGTATGGACTGAAACAAGCTCCTTGCTGTTAGTTTGCAAAAATAATCGGTGCACTTAAACAGGCGAATTTCACCAGTCTTGCTCATATTACTCTTTGTTTACGTACTCTTCTCGCAAAATTTTTCTCTGTATTTTGGTTTATGTGGATGATTTGATAATAGCTGGAAATGACCTACCTTTTCTTCAACGGTTCAAGGCAGATTTGAGCACCTGCTTCCACATGAAGGATTTGGGCTCCCTGTAATATTTCCTTGGTATTGAGGTTGCTCAGAATAATCAAGGGATTTATTTATGTCAGAGAAAATATGCTTTGTACATTTTATTTGATGCTGGTTTCTTAGGGATCAAATCTCTTGGCTTTCTACTGGAACAGAATCACAAACTAGGAAAGACTAAAGATCCTTTGTTATCAAAACTTGATTCCTGTAGATGTCTTGTGGGTTGTCTCATCTATCTCACTAACACACAACCAAATATGGCTTATTCTATGCAGATCCTATCTCAATTTATGCATCAACTCTTGACAGGAACACTAGATGCGGCCCTTCGTATTTTTCGCTATATCAAAAGCACTTCTGGACAAGGGATTCTTCTTCACGCAGACTTTTTGATCTACAACTCCAAGTATATCGTGATTTTTATTTGGCAAGTTGCCCTATCACCTGGCATTCTTTTACTGGTTTCTTTATTCCTCTAGGGCATTCTCCAATTTCATGAAAATCAAAGAAACAACATGCTGTTTCTCGATCTTCCATTGAAGTCGAATACCAATCTATGGCTATCACTTGTTGTGAGTTGAAATGGTTGAGATATCTTCTACTTGATCTTCAAGTCTCGCAGATCCATGCTACTTCATTATTTTGTACTAATCAAGCTATTCTCCACATTTCTTCTAACCATGTATTTCACGAATGGACCAAACACATTGAGATCGATTGTTACTTTGTCCATGATGAATTCCAGGCAATTGTCCGCCTACATTCCTACTGCCGCTCAGCTTGCCGACATCCTTAGTAAGCCTTTAGGGTAGTCCCAGTTTCACTTCCTCTTGGGCAAGTTAGGCATTTGCAATTTGCACGCTCCAACTTGAGAGTGGTGTTGTAGAAAGTGAATATTCTTGAGATTGTTGTATATATTGTTACTTATCTGTGTATGGTTAGGAATCGTTCATAGACGTGTAATTAGCTTATTAATTTCTATAGTTTAGGCAACCTAATTGTATATATATAATACATGTTTATCTGTATTAATGAGTGTCCTAGGGGCATATGTTAGATAAATGCTATATATATTTATCTATAAATAGCGTTTGTCTAACGTATACCCCTACATCACACATTAATACAAATAAACCTGCATTATTTTTTTATAATTCAAATATAACAAAATTCTTATCAAATCACTTATGGAAATTTTGTACTAATTAATAATCATATGTATTTATGTACCTTAATTGTGCCAATCACAATCTTTAAGATTCTCTCTCACCCTCATCCCACCCTACCCCACTCCTCTTCCACATCCCAAAATATTTCCTTTTTTATGTATTTTCCTTTAGGGTTTATCTTTTCTCCTTAGGGTTTATATTTTATTTAGTAGGTTTTAATAATAAAATATATCAAATGAGAAATATTACAAAGAGTTTTTTCGGAAAGAAAAATTAGAATGCTATTTTTTTTTATGTTCGGATTGTCTTCAACATCTCTTGTAACGCTCTCTGTACAATTTTTAATTTTCTATAATTTATTAGTAAAACCTACCATATAAAAGATAAACCATAAAAGAAGAAGATAAATCCTGAGGGAAAAGATATTATAAAAAGAAATGTTACCGATGATAATAGGTGTTTTCCTTTTTTTAGGGGTAGGAAGGAAGAGTGGGAAAGGGGGCGGGAGTAAGTTAGAATATTAAAGATTCTGATTGGTACAATTAAGGTAAACTAATATAGATGATTATTAATTAGTGCAAAATTTTCATAAGGTAATTTGATAGGGTTTTTGTTATATTTGAATTACAAAAAATAATGCAAATATTTTCTGTTTTAATGTGTGTCCCTAGGACACACGTTATATAAACTCATATATACATATATATGTGTGTGTATATACATATATATACATATATATGTATGTATATATACATATATATATATATATGTATACACATATATTTCTATAATTAATAGAAAACTCAAAAACATTGTAGCTTATTCCTATATCAATTTTATTTTTGACAGTTTTTAATCAATTGAGTTATCTCTTTGTGACTTTTGAGTTACTTTTTTTAAGATATTTAATTAATTGGGTTATCGTCTAGTGACATTTGAGTTACTTTTTCTAAGATGGATATTGAGACATGATTATTAATTTTTTGAAGCGGGGTTCAATCTGATTTGCTACATTAATTTTGTCAAGTGCTGCTCTTTAGTTAAATTATATAATCGAATATTTAAATAGCTAAGATCAATAAAGAAAGGCCTTAATAGAGAAAAATGTTCGTTAAATTTGATGCACTATTGAATTTGACCTACATTTATTTTTCTTTATCAAGAGAAACAAGAGAGAAGTAAATAAAAGAAAAAAAAAAAAAAACGAAACGCAAAAAACAAATTCGGTTCCCCAATCCCCAACTCCCCATGGGCCAAAAGAATCTCCTGGATTTAGCATCTTACTAGAATTTTTGTGCTTATGATTAATGGGTCTTTAAAATTGGGCCTATAAATTGATTGAGCCCAAGTATTTCGGTCGCTAGGGCTCCTACCTTGAAACTGGACTCTCTCGTGATGATTTTCCTTTAAAGAAGAACTTGAGCTCATGATGCTCCATATAATATCTAGTTTTAATTTGGAATTTTTTTTTTTTTTTGTCTTAATTTGCGTAAAAGTGAGGCAATAGTGGCTATTTTTGTCTTGAAATTTATGATAGATAAATTTTTTGTGAAAAAGGTATGTCTTAAAAGTTAAAAAAGTGAAAAGTTTTCATTTTAGGAAGGTATTTAAGTTGAGCCTAAATTGTTGATGAAATAATTTAAGATTTAAAAAAAAAAATATTTAATTTAAGTTGCTTTAAGTAAAGCTGTCCTTATATTATTATTAGAGTTTGTCTAACACCATCATCAAAGTTACATTTTAGTATATATTAATTTTGAGTCTAAGATAATAAATTTCTTTTAAGGATTTAACAATTTTTCTCACGTTTTTTAAATTTTATAAGATTATTAAAAGGTTAGTATTAAATAAATACTATTAAGTTTGAGAAATTGTAAATTAAGTAACCATTATTTTGTAATAATCAATTGAACGTTAATTTGAGGTAAATGTATAATTTTTAAAATTCATAATTAATTTTCATATCAATTTCACCTCAAAATTTTCAATTTTTTTCAAATTTTCTAATTTATTTAACTCTATGACCTTTTCATCTTTCTTCATTATATTTATACAAATCAACCAATACATTTTTCTATCATTTGTTTCTATGAAACACTATTTAATATTTTTGCTCAAACAACCAGTATTTAACTCTTTATTTATCTTTTCTAAAAATTTTTATTTTTAAAATTTATTTTCTTTTTTTTTTTGTCACTACTTATCAACATCAACCATTTCCTCAGTTAGCTACTATTTCTTCTCTGTTTTCTTTTGCCCTCCGATCATCTTTTTGTTCAAATTAAAATAATAAGAAAAGAGTATGTAGGATGAAAAAAATTAAGATTTGAGATAATAGTAAAAAGAAAATAAAAATAAGAAGAGACAATTGAGTTGAACGATGAAGAAGAGAAGGCGTTTGATTACAATTTTTCCTAAGTTTAGTATATTTACAGAAATAAAATGACATAAAAATATATGGATCGGGTTGGTGTGTAATATAATGAAGAAAGATGAAAAAGTTAGAGAGTGAAACATATAAGAAAATTAGAAAAATTTAAAAAAATTAGGATGAACTTGATATTAATAGAAAATTAAATCACGAATTTTAAAAATTATAAATTTATCTAAAATTCTCAATTGACAATTAGAAAAAAACAGTCTTTTAATTGAAATTGCTCAAATTTAAAAATATTTATTTTGTATTAACTTTTTATTATATTTAAATTATTATATATGTTATATTTTGTTGATAAATGATATTTAGACCGACCCTAATTATTACTATTAGTATTTATTTTTTGCTGAATTATTATTATTATTATCATTATTATGATGCATTTGGACTTAGAAAGAGACAATTAGGCTCTACTTAGATGGTAATTAAAGGTGAGACTGACAATATTTTAAATGTCAGATTTGAGTTTGGAAGGAGTGAAAAAATTTTCCATTCAAGGCACTCAAAAGAAAATAAAGAGGATAAGGAAAGAGCTCCATGGATAAGGTCGGTGATTGTTCTTGTATCTCTTTCACTAATTTGTCAGCCCCGATTTGATTCACCAGACCTCCTCAAAAAACAAAATACAGAGGATTAGAATAGGAAGTCCAGACTGGTATTTATTTGAGCTAATTACACAGACATGCGATCGATCATAAACACTAGTTAGTTCCATTCCACCAAGTCTTACTGAAATGAGCAACTTGCAATTTGTTTTTCCCCCAGCCAGAAAACGACGTTGCATACTCTGTTTTCTATAATCTGGAAATATTTGAATAGAGGGGAAAGTAAGAAGAAATAATAGTGGGAGCAGGGGAAGGCTTTGATGATGATGATTTCGCTCTTTTCTGTTGTCTATGATCAGCTGCTGATGATGATGATGGCAATTTTATCTTATAATCGCCGCCATCATCCTCTGAGACCTGGTGGTTTGATGATGAATTCCGGCGGAAACAACAGAAAATTGAGGAGAAGAAATTACCGGCCATTAATTTCTGCGTCAAGAAATATTAGTGATGATCTTCCCTCTACTTGAAGAATGATGAAAGATTAGTGTTATGTTCGAACTAATTAAATACTCTAGCTGCTTAATTTATAGTATTAGGAAAAAATTAATGCCTAATTTAATGGAATAAACTTGCTGAGCAAGGAAATGAGAAGATTAATGGAGCCCATTTTATCATTGGAGTCTCAAGGAAGCTTTTGACTGCTTCCAAGTTCCAACTTCTCGAAAGGACAAGTCCAAATTATACTGGGAGTCAATAAGAATAACCCGTAAATTTATAAGGATAATTCGAAAAAGTTTCATTTTAACTTAAACTCTTTCTCTCTGTACAAACTTTTTCTTTAACATCTCTAAAAAAATTTCATCTTTCAACATCAAAACGAGATTTGAAGAAAATATGAATTTCTTTGAAGAATCTTTGGAAGAAAATGTTGGTTTTTTAAAATAAAAATCGATTGAATTTTTTTTCATTTTCTGTGGGCGAAAATGGTACAAAAATTCTTTTTTTTTTTTTTTTCGTTTTAGGGGTTTAAATTTTATTTTTTGTGTGTTTTGTTAATATTTTCATTTTACATTAACAGGCTGATGAAGATTCAAGTACGTTTGAAGAATTTTTAGATTCGGAAGAATATATTGATCTTGGACATTTATTCACAACTGACCAAATATTTAGTTTGAAAGAAGAGTTGGTGCAATGGGCAAAACAAACTGCAATGAATGCGAAGACATACTTAATCATAACTCGGTATCAGAGATTAAGAACAGCTGACCGGCGACCGTATGTCACATTGGCTTGCAAGCGCGGAGGTTCAGTTGAAAAATATAAAAAAACAATAGTTGACAATAAGGAAGTAGAAGTTCCAAAAAAAAAGGCGAGGACCGTATTGGACGAAAAAATGTGGGTGTCCATTTAAGCTAAAGGGAGAGCAAATGGCAATAAATGAAAGTTGGGAATTGTTCGTACGCAACGGGAGGCACAACCATAAAATAACTATTTACAATCACGGTCATGCTCAGACTGCAAGACTTATGGAGGAGCAGTTGCACCAAATTGAGCAGTTTAGGAAGAGTCATGTGCCGCCTTGCAATATATTACGATTTTTCTGAGAACAAGATGTTGGTTGCGCAGTTAGGTAAGCTTTAAGGGAATTATTTTTACAACTTTATTTAAATATTAAATATTTTAGATATTTGTTTTTATTACGTTAATAATTAGAAATTTATGATGTATGTAGTGCCCAGAAAATTTACAATATTGTTGCCAAGATTAACAGGAACTGTATGTAGGGAAGAAAACAGTAGAGGAAGTTTTCTGCCTAAGTGCAGAAAGGGGCTACACAGTTTTCCATAGAAACAGTGAGAGCGCAGCGTACTTAATGATATTGTCGTTGCACACCCAACATCGATTGCAATGATTAAAACGTGGTCGTATGTACTGATAATAGATACCACGTATAAAACCAACAAGTAAGTACTATAGTGGATTAATTGTATTATTATATATCTTTATTAATTTTTCTGCATAAAAAATTAAATTTATTATGTATGTAGTGCATACTTGATATTTTATAATATTTTTTTAAAGAAATAGTTAATAATATTTTGAAGTCCGTCTGAAATAGTTGTCAATGTTAATTAATTTTTCATTTAATTTTTAATTAAGGTACAACATGCCACTATTAGAAGCTGTAGGGATGACTCCGATAAGAAAGAACTTCATAGTTGCAACAGCTTTTATGTGCAATGAACATGCAATCACATACAGATGAGTTCTTCAATAAATCAAGCATTTATATTTTACATCTGCTATGTCAAATGGCCAGGGTTCAATTATCAATGAAGGAGAGCCACTAGTCATTCTTACCGATAGGGAAAGCGGACTAATGCCGGTGATTGATGATGTGTTCAGAAATTCATACCATATATTATGTAGAAGACACATTGATCAGAATGTGTTGGCAAAGTTGACTGAGATGGTGAAAGATGAAGAGGCGGCTCAACGGTTCGTGAATGGCTCTTGGAAAAAATTAATACATGAAATTGATGAGGTTGAATATCAGAGAAAGTTGGAGGTGTTGAAGACTAGGTGGAAAAGCAGGCCGGACTTTCTGCATTACTTGTTCAGCACATGGTTCAATCTGTTTGCCCATAGATTTTGCTGGGTTTGGACATCTCAAGTGTTGCATTTTGGTGTAGAGACAATGAACCGTGGTGAGAGCGAACATTCTGTATTGAAGGTGTTGTTATCAACGTGTCACAGTGATTTGGACAACGTGTTTCTGAATATCGACTCTCTAATCTAGGGTTAAATTGCTGAAATTAAATACACATTGGAAATTTCAAAACTTAAGGAGAAGTATGGCGCTAAGAGTAATGCCATATTAAAGAATTTAAGTAATAAAGTTTTAGTCATTTGGCTTTAAAGAAGATAATGGATGAGTTAAAGAAAGCAAGGGAGATGGTTGAAGAACCGGGAAGCAATTGCCTGCATTACTTAAGAAAGTCGTACGGTCTACCATGTGCATATGAACTTATTCATAGGTGCCAATATTTAATTCCAATCCTAGAGGAAGATGTTGACATTTTTTGGAGAAGACTAGAAATCGATTCTGATATTCCTGAACAACATGATACAGGAGATTAGTGTGGGTCCAATTTCTAAGGTATGGGAAGTGAGACGCCTCATCAAAGGTGTTATATCTCCTGTGTTGCCTGAAGATCCCTATCAGCCGTTGACAACACCCCCAGAGACCGCAATTACGAAGGGACGACGGAAGACGAATTCTACCAAAAGGGATAAGTCTCACTGGGAATACGTCTCCGCCGCACATAGGAAGATTGGGAAGTCTAGTGGATCAGGTTCTGGATCGAGAAGCGAGTTAGGTTCTGGTCCTAGTCTACGTGGAAGAGGTAGTCCGCCTCATAGCGGTAGGGGTAGGGGCAGGGTACGTAACTGTAGTAGGTCCAGTCTATCATCCATTGTAATCCCAGATGCCCCATCAACGCCATTCCCCTTCAACAATGCATTTTCCGGGTTCATCTACGAATTCATACTAAACTGGAAGAACGTGGTTGGTGATGTTAATTGTGGATTTAGGGTTGTATCTAATTTTTTGTTCGGGGATGAAAATCATTGGGTTAAAATTCGTAGAAGAATGTGCTTTGATTTACAACACCGTATGAACGTATATGTGCAACTGTTCGGATCAGTAGAACGTGTAACTGAGTTGATAAGGTGGGCCAATTGGGAAGAGGATTCGGCGCCTGCTGACTATTGAATGGATATACCTGATCATCTTTATGTCATCACGAATACATTCAATTTGTGCGTTGTTTTTCTTGCACGGTTAGGTTCGACCACCATCCTAGCTCTTGTTTCTAACATGGATGGTAGTATTGGAACACTTGTCATCGGATTCATAGAGGAATAGCAGCATTTCATACAGGTATTTGTTACTGTGATTTATTTTAAATTATTATAATTATTATTCTCATTCTTATATTTTTATCCGAAGCTTATATTTGATTTATAATAATATATTCTGCAGCTACACTTGCGAGATGGATGCCCTTTGCCTCCACTATAGGTGCAATGGGAATATCATCGAGACGTACGAGTTAGTGGATGGGCAGTCCCATATCGTGACCGGATTTTAGATTGGGTTGCGAGATACCGTGAAGTGTATCCGCCTCATAGTCATTCGCATGTTATTACTAACTAAGAAATTTAGCATTTCAGTATATAATTTCTAACGTTTATGTGGTTGGGTTGTTAATAAATTATATTTTTTTAGATTTAATTTTATAAGTATTCGTTTTTTAAATAATGCACAATTACGTGATGAAATAAAATTAATGCATATAACAAAATTCACTAATAGTACATAAACAAGATTGTAAAAAAATATGTAAGAACATATCCAAATACATAAAGATTGACTAAGGTGTGCGGTAATGCTTCCTTAGTAAATCTGGAACCGTACATCCTAACTCACTATTCTGAAGATCCTCTCAGCTAGCCTCACGTGCAATCAAATCTAACAGAGCCTGGGTTGCCATAACGGGAGCTACTGGTAAGTGACAGCCACTGGGAATATTCCCGGGATTCTGTATCCTCGGGTTACTGCAGGGAAGGTACCAACCTATGTAATCATCCGTGCAGGAACTCAATGGAATGGTCAGAACACTTGTCCAAGTATCTGTCAATAAGTGCGAAGGTGCCTCAAGCTATAGTGCCTCCACAAAAGTATTCCTCAACACGTACATCATGCTGTTTGGCAGCCTACGTGCCTTCTAAGGCTGGATAGGATGGGCGGGAATACACTGCCTATACCTGAACTGTCTCAAAACACGGTCAGACATGTACCGCTCGACGCAGTCAAAATACGCAATAAAGCCGTGCCATGTGGAAACCCAGCAAGCCCGAATCTCCTGCATCCTGTACGGTACCCACCTAACCTCATTAGCTGTCATCACATCCAGTCTTAGGAAAATATCCAGTAATTTATTCTTATTCTTATACCCCAACGTTGGAAATTGTTGGATGTATGGCTTGTAGGCTTCAGTACACTAATCTAACCGGTGGTGTAAACATCGGAAAGTACAGATATATCCACGCCTAAAATATAAAATATAAACGTTAAAAATAAAAATAAGTTGTATAAATGTGAAAACATGTTAAAATATGTTAAAATAAGAGTTATAAAATAAACATAAATTATCAAAACCATAAAATATAAAACATAACATAATTCACATTACATTTAAAATACGTACCTCTAATAGTGACCAGCACCCAACAAGCTCCTTTGAATCAACCCAGGACGCCTGACCCAGATTCTTAAACAGGTACGCAAGACAGGCAGCACCCCAAGGAACCTCCCAACATAACTCGCATCCTGCAGCGGTGGCCATAGTCTGGCAGGAACAATGTTGCCACTCTTATCACTGAAGAATGAGCTACCCAAGATATACTATAGATAGCATGTAGCCCTGCATTAAACCCCAAACCACCGGTGAGAGCTAAACCCAGATCATTCTGAACTAGCTCCCCTACTGAACCATATGCAGGAACCTTGAGAATAAGCTCCACATCGTATAGTGTAACAATCATTTCACCTCATGGCATGTGGAAGCTGTTCGTGTCGGGCTGCCACCTCTCAACAAAGGCCGAGAACAACGCAGCGTTGGCATGTTGAAACATGCACGATTGTAGGTGCGTAAGACCCTACCCAGAAGCCAAGGGCCGAACATGTGCATCAGTAAGTTCCCAACCTGTTAGTGCCATGTAACACGATCGGAAATTCAATGAACCACGATCATGAATATAAAATAAATAAATTAATATAGTTTCATTACATTATTATACTCTATTTATAACAATAAAAATATTTTATAGATTGAAGAATAATAAAAAAATAATAATAATAACATGTAACTTTAACATAAAGAAATGTACCTGTCCACGTCATATCCAACCCACGACATGTCCACCGTATGATGGGATGAGCTCCGGGTCAACAAGACCTCCCTCTGCTGGCTCTGTCTGCTCCCAATCTGACGGCTTCAATTTCTTCCTCTTCTGTGTCGGAGCCGAAACTTCATGAGCCACTTCGGGTCTTTTGTTACGAGACCCTGCAAACTTACTCATCACCGACATAAAGCTGCCGGTTAACCCTTTCCCTTTCCCATGACGAGGACGCCCGTCGGATCCATTAGTATTTGCCACAGGTGCCACGGGCACGGGCTGCTCCTCATCACTAGCATCATCACCCTCATCTTGATCATCATCACCACCATCACCATCATCATCATCATCATCATCATCATCATCATCATCTCCTCTCTCATCTACCTCTTCCTCAATATGTAGGGATCCGACTCTTTCTTGCTCCTCTCCAACCCCTCTATCACCCTCCAAGCCAATATCACCCTCATATACCCTATCTGCAAGACTCGGTACATAAGGAACAGAAGATGAAACACCATACTCAGCATGAGAATACCTATGTGTGCTGCATGAAGAATCCTGAGGGGCGGCGCCAAACATCTGATCAAAAAACTCAGCCCCTATCTGCCTCGGCTGACCAATAAACTCCAATATAGGCTCCTGGGTGGCAGATCTATATGGTATGCGAGGTCGTATAGTCAGAGCATGTAAGTATAGATCATATTCTATGTCTGTGGGGTGTGATGATGGCTGTGCAGATCTATATGGCTCATAGGGCACATGGGTGTGAGACTGATGGGGTTGGAAGGGAGGTCGAGATCTAAAAGGTATGGCAGGTGGTTGGGCAGAAGATCTGGGTTCACCTGTACTATGATGGAAACCAGGTGCAAGATAGGTAGGAGTAGCAGGGAGGTTGGAGGTACTATGTCGTCCCCTCACACCTCTAGACGAAGCTGTGATAGTTCGTCCCTCAACTCGACCTGTCCTGTCCGTGATAGGACCAAGATCATCACCTTCTCTACGGTCGCTAGGTCGAACCATCTATTATTTATTCAAACTCGTTAATAGTTGTTTATCACATATTTACTTTTAACATCTATTATTATTTTATTATTTATTATTATCCGGATCTTTTATTTCATTTCTATTATTTATTTCGTACTATTAGTATTCTTTAGTAATAGTTATTAATTTATATATTATTCAATCTTACCTACTAAACCCTAAACCTAAGGCTAAGAATAACGATCAATTCAAATTAAAATTCAAATAGTTCGGCAGTTACATAACACGTTTCCTTATTAAACACATAATCATAAGCAAACAATTTTAAACTTGTTACATTTACTTTACATACACAAAATTTATTTTATTCATTCATACTTATAATAACAATTAAATATTATCACGTTAAAAAAATTAAACAACTAGTCACAGTCATTCTACATATACAAAATTAATTAACAATTCAAATAATCATTTATTGAAAAAAATAATTCTAAAAAAAAAAAGAAAAAGACTTTTGCCAGGGCTGGACGAAAGTGCATGGAAACTTTCAACCAATGGGAGCGAAAGTACGCTTTCGCTCCATCAGGGCGAAAGTGCCCGATTCAGGCAAAAAAATTGATATTTTAAAGCTCCATTTTTTTATTATTAAAGGATATTTTCACGATCTAAACCGATAAAATTGTAGATAAATGAGAATAGATTGAAGAAGTCACCTTTTTTTTTTTTCCATTTTTGACGGTCGGATCTTCCAAGATCTGAGATTGAATTTAGGAGTCCTAGAAAGAGTTAAGAGAGGAGAGAGGAAGTGTTTAGGTGAAAGTGAAATTTTTTGAATTTTTTCGAGTTATCCTTATAGATTTCCGAGTTGACTTTATCGATGCCCATTATACCTAGATGGTCCAAGTAAAGGATTAATAAAATATTCACAAGAATATAAATGATACGTGTAAAAAGTTTCAAAACATTTCATTTTGTTTCCCTCTTTTTTTTTTTTTCTCTACAACAATTCTCTCTCATCTTTCTTTACAAATTCATGAGTATTTTGAAATTCTTGAAGAAATTAAGTAACACATATGATTTTGAAGAATTTTTTTTTTTAAAAAAAAATATCGATTTTGAGGTAAATAAAAAAAAAATCTAACATCATACTTTAGGCTTAGATGACCGAAATCCTTAGAGAATTTCAGTCTAGTCAGTCGAATTTCGGCCACTTGGGCCGAAAGCAAGGTAGCAAAAAAACTTTTTAGTTATAAATATGTTATTTTTTAATTTTTTTTTAACTATGAATAGGTTATTTCTTCGTAAATTATTAATATGTTTTGTTTTTTAAAATTATGAGTTTTTTTTTGGTAAATTATGAATACACTGTTTTATTTTTTAAAATTATGAGTATACTTTTTTTTTGTTGTAAATTATGAATATGTTGCATTGTTTTGTAAATTATGAATACGTTGTTCGATTTTTTTAACTTATGAATATGTTGTTTCTTTTTAAATGATGAATATATTGTTTTATTTTTTAAATCATGAATAGGTATTTTTTTTATATAATATTATCATATAACAAGTAGATCTTAATTCTTTTGAGGAATTTCTTGATGAACCTGATTATATTGGTCAACGGTTATTTATATAAAACAAATGAATTATTTAAATCGAAAGTTGAATTGGTTGAACGGCTAGAGAAATATAGCTAAGAAAATGAATACATACTTGATTGTGACTTGGTATAATTCAAAAATTTTAATTGATCATTGTGTGTATGTCACCATTGGTTGTGAACGTGGAGAAAAAAGAAAAAAGAAGGCAAAGGAGGCAAAAGGCAACCAAAATCCTGTAAAGAGACGGGGCTTGTATGGAACAAAGAAGTATAATTACCTTTTTAAAATAAAGGCAAGCACTCGGTCAATGGAAAGTATTAGATATTAACTGTACAGGATGGGCGGCACAACCATAAAATAGGTGTCTATCCTCATGGCCACACTCAAGCCGCACGGTTGACGGATGTTCAATTAAAGATGGTTGATGAATTACCAAATGTCATATACAGTCTAAAAATATATTGGAGGGTGTTCGTGGAGATAATAAGGAATATGCTGTGAGGTATGCGCATTATAGCAATTTTATGTTGTTTATATTAATATTTTGAGATAGTTTTCATACTTTTTAAATTTTTGTTTTTTTTCAATGCTCAAGCCATATATAATGCCCGTGTTAAAATGAAGAAGAAGAGGATGTAGATAGTTCACAATAAAAGAAGTATTGCATTTATGTGCTTTTCAAATTATTCTTGCTACTATAAAAATCATGACGAGAGCAATGCCCTTAGTGATATTGTTGTTGCGCACCCGGTATCCATTCATATGTTGAGGACATGGCCTTATGTACTGATACTGGACAAAACATACAAAACAAACAAGTGAGTTTCGTTTGTAATTTGTTGTTTCTTTATAGTCATTTGTAATTATCTTATAGTCATGTTCGAAATGTTAGTTTTTAAAGTTGCATTTATGGTAGTATGTTGTTTAGTTGATCCCATATTTTGATATTATTTGTTAAGTTTAGACATTTATATTTTTTTTAAATATATTGACTATTTGGTAGGATTATATTACATTAGTTTAGTCTAATTTGAAATTTTAGTATATACTTAAATTTATAATATTTAAATTTGTAATGTATATACTTAAGTTTAATATTTGTGTTTAATCTTTGATATTTTTAGTTGTTATTATGTTGTTAAGTTAGTTGTTTTTACACTATCATGTTAGTTTAGTTGAATTGATTTTTTAATGAATTATTTAAGTTTTATTAGTTTAGTTTAGTTTAAAATATATTAAGCTTTTTGCCTTCTTTTCTATTTAAATTAATAATATTTATTGTACAACATACTTTTGTTAGAGGCTGTCGGGAAGACTCTGACGGGTAAAAATTTCACTATAGCCATTGGGTTCATGTAGAATGAACGAGCTGCAACCTATTGATGGATGCTGGAATAGATTAAGGAATTATATATTGAGTTGCCAGAACCAGTAGTGGTTATAATTGATAAGGAGCCCAGTTTGATGCCTGTGATCGAGGAGGTTCTCAATCAATCTTACCACATATTGTGCATAAGGCATATTGATCAGAATATATTGGGAAGATTAATGAGCATGGACATTGAAGAAGATGGAGCATCAACGTTCATGAATACCACACTGCACAATTCAATTAACTCCTCCAATTTAGTAGATTATGAAGAAAGATTGAAAAAATTGAAGGCTAGGTGGCATAAGAGATCGGATTCCTTGCACTACTTGTTTGATGCATGATTGAATCATTTTGCCCAGAAATTTGTGTGGGTTTGGACTGGTAAGATTTTGTATTTCGGGTCGGAGACTAAGAATTGGGTTGAGCCTCAGCGTTCCTTATTAAAGGCTTGGCTTACAAAATCATGTGGTGACTTGGATACATTTTTCCTCAAAATTTAATCTCAGATTGAGTAGCAAGTAGTTGAGATTAAGAAGGCTTTGAAATCTTCCTGAATGAAGGAGAAGTATAATACTAGCAATAATTGAATGCTGAAAAACCTTGTGAGAAACGAAGTAATTTGGCCATGAATATTATGTATGGGGAGAAAGAAGAGTTCTGAAGGTCCGGAGTGATCTGGAGAATCTATACGGACACTATGTTTGGGACAAACACGGGCTCCCTTGCACGTGCAAGTTGATCATGAGGTACCACAGTTATATCCTTCTTGAGTTAAAATATGTTGACTATTTCTGGACGTTGTTTGAAATAACTAGTTCCACAGGATTGTCTCAACAATCGTCGCCTCAAGAAACACAAATGGCATTCTAGATACGGGATTTCACTGGTGTTATAGAGGAGTTTAGTCGGAAACCTGTATCGAAGTTTCAGGAGTTGCATTGGTGTGCTGGCAGATCTTACATCTTGTTATTCTGGGTGATCCTGAAGGATCATTGAGTAATCCTCCAAACACGGTTATCACCAACGGCTTGTACAAGAAACATTTAACAAAGAGGGAAAAGTCACATTGGGAGCACATACTAATTGCCTCTAGAGCATCATTTAAGTAGTCTAGCAAATTAGGATCCGAATATAGATCGGGGACTCGAGAGAAAGGTAGGCTGCCCCATGCTCTTGGAATGAGAGGCAGAGATAAAAGTGGTAGTAGGGGATGATTTTCTAGTCTATCATCGGATTCATCTATTGTAGATCCATCCGTGGTATGAGTTTTCTTTATCCAAATGCTTTCCCCTGTTTCGTTCATCCTTTCATTGAAAACTAGGTAAACGTAGTTAGTGATAGGAATTGTGGGTTTAGGGTGGTGTCCTATTTTGTATATGTCAATGAAAACAATTGGTCTGAGGTCCAGAGACTTATGTGGATTGAGATGCGAAATAATTTACAAGTGTACATCACTTTGTTTAGAGGCATGAATAGATACTACAGGTGTATGGATAGTTATCAGCATTAAGTTGGACCCACGTACTCTAATTCGTATTGGATGGATACAGTTGACGCACCTTTCATCATTGCAAATACATTCAATTTATGTATAGTCGTTCTTTCCAAAAATGGATCCACAATGTTCTTGCCTACATACTCGGAGAAGGACCAAATAGATGGAATGATTGTCATCGGCTACTTGGAAGATCAGAAGCACTTCATTGTTGTAAGTTATTTAATAATTTTATTATTAATTTTGTACTACATAGAAGGTATGTCTTTGGAATTTTAATTGTTTAAGTGACATATACTTATTGATTTTTTTTTTAGTTACACATGTGACATGACTTTTCGCTGTCAACTCTTAGCGAGATGTGGGGATATTACGTAACTGAACAGGTCAAGATATGGTGGCTCCCTTTGGATGATCGTTTGGGAGATCGGCGCGATAGATATTCTAGAGCATATCCCCCTTCCATAGATCCTCCTTAAACATATGTGATTGATGATTGATCATTCGGTATTATCAAAATCGAATCTATGCTTATTATATTTGTGAACATTATTGGTAGTTATTGTCATTAATATTTAATTATTTTATTTTATTGGTAATTATTGTCATTTATATTGTAAAACAAAACATAAATAACATATTAATTAAATGTCTGAAACTAACATGATAAAGGACAAATACATGACAATGTTCCTGCAAAATTACATGATAAAGAAATAAATAAAAGATGCGTGAATAAAAGCCTAACATGCTGGACATAAAACTGCTGCCACATCCTGTGCATCTCTTGGAAACTCTCTGTAGCAATCGAATTAGAGTGACCATCACCGAGAAAATAAGGACGTAACATTTCCATGAAGACGGAAGGGTGTAGTTGTTATATGTGCAGGAAATTGAACACCATAAGGGAAGTATATCGAGATTCTGTATCCTAGAATAAGTGGGAAGGCCAAACCACTATATGTAGTAGGAATCGAGGTGCTCGTAGGTATAGCACAAGCCCTCATCTGTGTCTCAAAGCTTCAATTATGTCCTCGTGTAGCAAGCCACAAAGCTTCAACAAAAGTGTTCTTCACCACGTACTTCTTGTTGTTAGAAAACCTGTGTTCTTCAGGCTCCTTAATAGGCACACCAGGAACTGACTGCCGCTACTCAAACTGCCATAGGCATCCATCGGGCATGTATCCCTCAACTATATCAAAGAAGGGAATCATACCGTGCCACTTAGAAATCCATATGCTATCTATCTTCTTCTAACAACGTGGTGTCCATCATACTTCATCTGCAGCCATGACATCTAGTCGCATTCGAAACTGTATCAATTGAAAGCAATGTTTCATAGGCAACAACCGAAACTATTGGATGTAAGGTCTGCGTTACTGTGAAGCAAGTCTCACTGTCGAGGCAAACATAGGAAATTACTAGTATATCCATGCCTACAATATAATTACATAATATGAATATAAATATAATGAACTTAAATGTACGTATTATTAAATATAATAAGTAAAAGTATTATAAATATAAATATAATAAATATTAATATAATAATTTAATATAAATATATTAAATATGAATATAATAAATATAATTAAAGAATTAGAGCGTACCTCCAATTGTGATCAGTAGCCTGCTAACTCCTTCAATTCGCTCATGATGCTTGACCAATATTCTGATACAAATATGCCAAAGTCGCAGCACCCCATGCCATCTTCTTATACCGTCTAAGATTCTTCACTATCGGCTATAACTTGTAATTCACCATAGACATCTCGCTCTTGTCAGTGAAGAGGTAATTCCCCATAATGGAAAGCACATAGCAGGATACTCTCATCCTGTCTTCAAGTTGACTAACAACGTCCTCACAAGCATGTATAATATCCTTTTGTCCAATGTCACTCCGTGCGAAAGAATCATTGACGTTGCTGATGTATCTGACATCAAAGTCACTTTTAACGATACCAACTAGTTGCTCACGTATGTGCTTGATGTGAACAGGTGTACCATAGGCAGGTATCCCTAGTATGAGCTCTACGTCATGTAGTGTGATCGTCATCTTACCAAAGGCCAAGTGGAAGGTATTCGTGTTCGGTTGCCACCACTCAACAAAAGCGCACAACAACTCACCTTATTGGTGCTGGAACATACATGAATGTAGATGGAAAAGTCCAAATGTATCTGTCATCTCCCTCACCTCTCACATATTGGGTTTCCGCAAGGTCAGTGTTTGATGACGCAAACGTATCTTCAGTATATCATGCTCCTGCGTACACAAAAAAAAAGTTAGAATAAGAAATATATTACAAAAAAAAAATTATAGAAGAAGATGGACATCAAATAATGAATAAAATATATATATCCAGTATAGCAGTGGCGAAGTGTCCGCTATATGAAGAAATAAGGTCGAGTACCTGGGAACCTCTCTTAGCTAGTCCCTTCTGCTGCCAACTAAGGTCCGGCTATTTTGCCTTCTTCTTGTGTCCCACGCTCGAAGGCTCAACAACTTCAAGTTCAGGGCGTCTGACCAACTATGTAGACTTACTGGCCGTCTTGGACTAGGACCTCCTGATGATTCTCACCACGTTTCTTATCCCACCCGTAAAACCTTTTCCCCTACCAGGCCCAAGCCCCGATGCTCACAGAGGAACCTCATCAGTCATTCCCTCATCATCACCATCACCCTCACCAATATCTATATCTCCCTCCCCCTGTCTCACATCCTCTCTCTCCTTCTCTATCTCAGCATAAGCCCCCTCTCCTCTAACAGCGTCGAAAAGTCCTTCCCGTATTATAACAGTATTATCACTACCCTCATCCCTAGAAATTTGTGTTATAGTAGTATGAAGGGTCTGTCGGGTATCCTATCATAAGGTCATCAAAATAAGATGTGTCGTGGCGCCACAAAAGGGTCATCAATAGTAAATCTCTATTGTACATAGGGGTCGACATAACGAGGAGGTGGTCCGAACATAAGGGTGACTAGAAGAACCGGACACATACGAATCATAAGATGATGATGCTAGGTAATATGA
This sequence comes from Catharanthus roseus, assembly GCA_028651295.1. Taxonomy (NCBI): domain Eukaryota; kingdom Viridiplantae; phylum Streptophyta; class Magnoliopsida; order Gentianales; family Apocynaceae; genus Catharanthus; species Catharanthus roseus. The sequence goes on along the minus strand of JAPQWS010000159.1, from coordinate 33,400,619 downwards.
ATGAGGATCTAAAGATGAAGAGTCATATGTTGGATGTGCTATCAAGGTACAAGGCCCATGTGATATAGGGGCAGACAATCCTAGTAGGTCTAGGAAGAGGTTGAATAGAAGATCCATGTATACTAGAGTAATAATATATCCCAGAAACAACTGAGGCAAGGGTAGTGGAGATGTCAAAAGTGCTATGACGGCCTCTCAATCCTTGACAGGAAGCTGTAATCGTACGACTGTGAACGACTGTGAAGACAACCGCTCATGTCTGCCACCAGACCTAAACCCGTATCTCTGCGACATGTCTAGTCCGGATCTAGGTAAACAAATTTTAAAAAGCCATAAATAATTATGTTTTTCTTTTCCTAATTAATAAATTATTCATATACTTTTAGTATATTATTCATATATTAAATTATTTCTTTATAATTGTTATTCTTATTATTTAATTCTTGTTATTAATAAATTCTTATTTATATTCACAATTAAAAACTATTATTATTTTTGTTAATAAATAATTTATTATTTACATTATTATTTATTATTTAATTAGTAATTATATGTTTTCTGAATTAATAACTTTATATTTTTAATAAATTCAATAATTAAACTAAATATTCTAATTAATACTTAAGAACTATTATTCTTATTTTTTCTTATTATATAAATTATTATTTATATTATTAGTATTATTATTCCAAAGATATTGCTTAATTATTAAGTATATATTTTGTCAATTAATAACTTTATATATATGTATCCCTTGAAAAGAATAACTTCACATTTTTATTAAATTTAATTATTAAATTATCCATGAATTGATACTTAAGAACTATTATTCTTATTATTTCTTAATATTTAAATTATTATTTATATTATTTAAATGTTATTATTCCAAAGGTATTATTTAATTATTAATTCATTATTGTTTAAATTAATAACTTTACCTTTTTAATAAATTCAATTATTAAACTAAATAATTTTGGAAAGCGAAAGGCCTGGTGTTGGGGGGCTAATACGGAATCACTTGGGAAGGGTGCGTTTAGCATTCACGATGGCCTTAATACATTCGTACTCTCCGGAGCATGCAGAAAAGGTTGCTATTTGTGAGGGTCTTCATCAGGCAGAAATATTTGGCTACACTAACTGCACCCTTGAAAGCAATTGTAAAGGGGTTATAGATCAGCTCCTAGCCCGGTCAAGGACCCTTGGTCTCCAGGACATATTCACCAGTAAATTCTCTCTCTTGTTGATAGGCAGTAAATTATTTTATCTTTTGTTCACCGCGATGCTAACATCCAATTGCATTTATTGGTCGCACAAGCAATTTCTACCTACCCTTCTAATGTTTGGATTGAGGTGGTTCCTTCTTTTATCTCTATTGTTGTTCAAATGATATAATTTAATCTCTTTTCTTCTAAAAAAAACTAAATAATTCAAATTTTATTATTTAATATTTATTAGTTAAATTTTTTAATTAATCCAAACGAATCCAAACTTAAAGATTATAACGAAGACATAAAACACTATCATAACAAGTATCGAAGTCGTAAAATAAAATAATTCATCATACATTGTTATAGAATATCAAACTAAACTAACCATATTCTGAATTACATCATTGAAATTAAACAATTAATTATCAACTTTGAAAATTAAACACAAACATAAATTTGTATTAATATAAACAATTCATATTATGATGTGAAATTAACTGAAATACTAACGTAATCATGTAAAATATATTAAAAACAATTAATATACTAACATAAATAACATTAATAATTATTTAAAAAAACACAACATTGGACATAAATGGTGCCTAGCCAAAGAAAGGGAAAATTTTGGCTACCTACGACCGAAATTCTCCTCAATTTCGGCTAAGGGCACTTAGTCCGATCTGTTGCATTTTTTTTATTTTTAAATCGATGAAATTGTAATTAAATGAATATAGAACGATGTACTAACCTTTGTTCGAGTTTCAATTATCCGAATTGAGTAGATTTGAGCTCGAAGTTCTTGAATGTTTAGAGAGAAGTAAGAGAAAATGGTTGTAGAGAGAGAAAGAATTGGAGGAAAATGAAGTTTTTTGAAGATTTTCGCGCGTATTTTATCGGTCCTCGAATTCGATATCTAGGTAGTCCAATATTTAATAAGTGTATTCTAATCACGAGTATTTTACTAATTTTAAATATAAAAAAAATATAAATTCTTTTAGAGTGTTTAATGTTGGAGATATCACATCAGTATGTGATTCTGCAAAATTATCTTAGATTTATAAGAGATTATTTTAGATTCGATATGTTATTGATTAGTATTATTATAGTGAGTATTAATAACAATATTCCTTATTAGTGGTTGATAGATTATTAGTCTTTGATTATTTATTTATATAATTAATATATTTTTATTGTTAATTTGTCTTTTATAGATTTAAAAAAGAAAATGAAAAGAAGTTAAAAAAGGCCACAAAAACATATGGATGGCATGACATAAAAGACAAAAGGATGTAGGAAAGTCATGGATTAGCCATGCGTGAAGCTAATGATTAATAAAATAAAATAAAAAAAGAAGTTGAATTTTATTAGGACTTGGAGATGAAAGCATGTGAAGACAAAGAATAGATGACTTCTTTTTATTCTTGGATTCATTTATGGAAGCCTAATATATATATATATATATATATTGCCCAAAGACTCGGTTGGACTTCTCGGAGCGCCGCAAGTAGAGGGAGCAAGACCAATCATCCTTATGTTCTTCAATCATTCAATAAAAAGTGGTTCTACGGCGCAGACCAGAGACAAATTGAAGGAGAAAAGGAAATTTAGTTCATGATTAAAGGGAAGAAAGAACCAAATTCTTGAAGTAGATTATATATATACATATATATATATATATATATGGCTACAAAAAATGAATCCAAGAACAAAAAGAAGCCATCTATTCTTTGTCTTCACATGCTTTCATCTCCAGGTCCTAATAGAATTCAACTTCTTTTTTCATTTTATTTTATTAATCGTTTGCTGTATGCATGGTTGATCCATGACTTTCCTATATCCTTTTGTCTTTTATGTCATGCCATCCATGTGTCTTCATGGCCTTCTATAACTTCTTTTATTTTCTTTAAAAAATTTGTAAAAGACAAATTAACAATATAAATATATTAATTACATAAATAAATAATATTTTCAAAGACTAATAATTAAAACTTAAGGTATTTATTTGTACTAAGAATCACCTCTATTAACTCTTCCATACCTAAGTTTTGCTAGTCCTCAAGAAAAAATAAAGAATAAAAAGAAACACTAACTAGCTACTTTCATGGGCCTCACAATTGCACTTAGCATGTGCAACAAGTACTTTAAACCCCTAAGTTCTCCCAAGTGATGAGTATGGTGTCATAAGAGTTTGCAGATGACATATCCACAAAGTCAAATAAAGCAAAAGGTTTTAGAAAAAAATAGAACAATTCAAATAAAGCACCCTTCATCAAAATCCCAAACTTATAAAGTCAAAGTACTCTTCCTCTTATTTTCAAACTCAAGTTAACAAAAAAAATATTCAATTATCTCTCATAACTAAAGCAAGACTTGTGTAAGGTGTAATCGTGATCATAAGAGAGTGTAAAATAAATACTAAACAAAATTTCCAAATTGCACATAAAGGATAAATTTCAGCAAAAGTTCACTCTGTAAGCTCACCCTTTGTACCTTCTTCTCCTCTAATTGAGGCTCCTCAAACTCAACTCAGATCAGGTAGGACTTTAGAACTTGTAATGTAAGGCTCGGGTGTTGGTTATCAAATGAAGATAAGGAATTCAAATTCAAAGAAAAAAGAGCTTGCAAAGGATATGGATACTTTAAAATTTCGACAAACTTTTTAACTTTGTTTTTGCTTCTTTTTTTTTTCACTTAACACATTCACGAACCACCCTCTTCTTTTCTCAAGATTTCATCGTCTAAAGCCATTTTTCCCTTACATTCACAAGTTCAGGCCTCTTGAATTTTATTTTATTTTTTTATGACTTGTGACATTAATGTATCAACTTTTCTTTCTTTTTCTTTTTCAGTTCAACAAGTCATATATTTTTTCTTTTAATAATTTAATTTCTTTCCATAACACAAAAACAACAACCCATCATTGAAGCAAAAGTTAGAAGCTTGCATTAGGCTCTCTACAAGATTAAGGATTAATATTTAAGTGGTTTAAAGAAAGAAAATAATATTTAAGGCTCAAAAGGGTGCTAAGGTAAAAATCATGAAATTTGGTAAGCTTGAATGACACAAATGTGCTATGTTATACTGCATTTGCATATGTTATTTTCATTGTTTGACGATGTTTTTAATATATAAATGTATAATTTACACCGTTTACCTCCATTCTTATCTTAGGTGCTTCTGGATGAAGAAGATGAAGAATAAATGTAAAAACGGACGAAAACGGAGAAAATGAAGCCACCGGCACTAAGGAAAGAGACCTACCGCCAACGGTGGGCTAACCTACCACATGCGGTAGGTCCAAGGGCCACAAGATGTTTGCTAACAGAAGCTTACTATGGACGGTAGGCTAGACCTACCGCACGTGGTAGGTCCCGACGATTTCAAGCCATTTTGGAATAGAACCCTACCGCGGACAGTAGGGCTCGACCTACTAAATGCGGAGGTCCCTTTCAATAGTGCATTAAATTGAAGCTCTTGGAGGAAGATTGAAGAGATTTCATGGAGTAATTTCGAGTTTCATCAAGTGAATCGAGAGACGAGCTCGGCGTTTGGAACCGTGGATTCAACCCTTTTTTCAGCCTAAGTTTTCCTTTCTTTTGTTAATTATGATTTCTATTATTGAATTGACTATTGCTAGGATGTTTACTAGCTAATTTTCTATTATTTGAATTAACGATTGGACCTTAGTTTTGGATTATATGATTTTTGATTGAATTTCATTAAACTGATGTTTGTTTATTTGTTGGTTATTTTTAATTATGTTTTCTTGATAATTGATTTGCGCAGAATCGATTATTTCTCAAGATTGATTGAAATTGAAAAAGAAAGATCAATCTAGGGCAACTAATTGGATAATAAGAGTTGGCAATTGAATAGAGATATTCTTTGCACTTTTAGGTTATTAGATCACCTAAGTTTATTGCATTCATAATTGGTTAGGGAAAGAAATGATTCTCCTCTAAAAGTTATGTGAGTAGAGCAGCCTTCACGTAGAGATTGGGATTGCCCGAATTTCGTGTGATAACCCAACCTTCGCTTTCAAACATCATTCAAACACTTTTCCTAAAATTTCATACCTTTGATTGTTTTTAGTAGTTTTCCCAATTTGTTAACTAATTTTCGAAAACTCAATTTGTTAGAATAAACATTAGGTAAAAACTGTGACTATTTGAGCCTTTACTGTTCCCTTAGTTCGACAACTTGGGTGTGTCTCTAGTGCTACAGTCATAGGTACACTTGCCTATTGCATTCGTTTTAGTGATACCCTATTTGTAACACATTAAGTTTTTTGTACCGTTGCCAAGAAGCAGCAACTTAAAGAAAACCATTTTCCTATGTTTTAGTCATATTTTTAATTATTTTTCTTGTTTCTTTTATTTTTGTTTTGGATTGTTCGTTATTCTTGCAATTATTAGTTTATTGTTGGTTTATATCTTGATTGGTGATTTATTGTTTGTGGACTTGATTGTGGTTTGTCTGGTTTAGGTTTTAGGTAACCAGTTTATGCCTCGAAAGAAAATGGGTGAATTAGTCCTATTCGATCGAAAACCGAGTGTTCATTGTGAGTGTCCACCGCGCCCTTCGGTTTGGGACGGCAAACAACAATGCCATCATTACCGTCGAGAAGACGAAAAATGATTAAAGGGAAGAAAGAACCAAATTTTCCTTTTAGAATTTTGATGAAGCCCTAGCCTTGTAACTTTGGTTTATTTTATATAGGGAGATTTATTATATTATTTATGTGATTAAATATCTTGGGATATTTCTTAGTTTGATGTAATTAATTCTTGGTGATTATTATTGTAGAATAATTATTTGGGTTAGATGGTATTTTTATCCATGCTTGATTCTTATAGCCTTGAGTATGAGAGCTATGTGATTTTTGCAAGTCTATTGTGAGTTTTAGAATTGAATAGTTCATGATAATTTTCGATGATTTATGCCATAGAATTGAATAAGTCATGCTAATGGTTAGATGGGTTACGCCATGCATTTAAGCACAATATATTTCTTTAGTGCATTGAAGCTTGTAGCCTAAATCACCGCATAAATATCTAATCTTTTCTCCTAAATAAAATTAAATCATTGTTTTACAGGTTAATAGAAGATTCAAGGTTCTAAATCATCTCTTTGGTTAAGCTCTTGTTATTTTTAATTTGGTTATTTTATTTATTAGTTTTAATTAATCTAGCAATAATTTTTAGATAGTAAAATTTGATTCTTTTTATAAAATAATTTAGGAAGATAATAATTTAGTGGTTAAGCCTTTCTCTGTGGTTCGACACCCTTTTACTTGTCGTTTTATATTGATCTTGTACGCTTGCAAGTATTGGGTTAAAACTTTGTTATAAAAATCCCGACCACTGGTTGGTTAGATTCTCATATTGATTATAATTATGATACTTTGTAGCCTATAAATAATAGATTATAATGAATAAGAAAGATACTAATTGAAGCATTCTACATTATTCTCTCTGCGCCCTAAATTTCTTATCATGTTGGAGATATCACATCAGTATGTGATTCTCCTAGATTAACTTAGAGTCTATTGGAGATTATTTTAGATTCTGTATATTATTGATTAGTACTATTATAGTGACTATTATAGTAGTATTCCTTATTAGTAATTAGTTAGAATCTTATATATTGATTAGAATTAGGATACTTTGTAGCCTATAAATAGTATATCATAATGTATAAGAAATATACAAATTGAAGCATTCTACATTATTCTTCTGTACGTCCTAAATTTATTAGCATGGTATCAGAACCATGATGTTGGGTCACTCGCAGATGATGTCCTGCAGAATTTCATGCTTCAAGCCCAGATGACCAGGTGTGAAGGGGTGTGTTGAGAACCCCACACTAGCTAATTAAAGAGCTAATGAATCCTTAATAATCTTGGGCAATCCTCCTCCTCTTGAGGTACCTTTTGGAGTGAGTTAGGTCCAAGCCCAAAATTTAACATTTAAGGATAATAAAAAATATAAAATTTTAAACACTTTTCAATGAGTATTTGTTTTCAATACCTTCAATTCTTATTCGTAAATTTAAAAGAACATATATTTCTGACCAAAGATAGTATATAGTATTTCTTTGTTGTAAATATAGTCGTGACGGAGTAAATGTATAAATTAAAGAGAACTAAGAACTGAAATAAAGTAAAGTACTAGAGAATATACGAGTACAGAGAACATTAGCATGAAATATACTCTTGTGACAACTATATTTTAAACATTAGTTAACAACTACTTTACAAAGCCCCTTTGAGTCCTATTTATAGAGGCAGGAAACAAGCTAGACATGGAGGTTTGGAGGAGCCAAAATTCATGCAAAAAATTTGATACATCATTTAGTCAGGTAAAGAATGACCAAAACATGCACTACAATAAGAATAATTCTCACGAAGAGCTTACTGAAAAATAAAATCTAAAGTAAAGCTCTTCATTCTTTCAAGTTGAAGAATTCCTTAATGATCAAATATATAGTGAAGGTCTTAGCTATTTTTCTCTAAATAAAAATAATAATTCCCTCCTTCCCACAAAGATAGTCCTATTTCAATTGTCACATAGATTAAGAAAATCTAGTTACATTGATAAATTTTGTTTTCATTTCTCTATTATTCCCTTATTTAAATATTAAATGAATTTGAGTTTGTCTTGAAACTACAAATATAAGTAGTAGAATGGTGTGATTTATTAATATTTCTTGGAAAGTGGAGATTTTGGGTAACTAAGAGGTATAATAATGAGGGGTACAAAAGGAAGTTAAGAAATTAACTACCATTGATAAAAGGAAATGATACTATAACTTGAGATGGATGAAAAAGGAAAGTGAGACTATCCTTGTGGAATGGAGGGAGTAGAAAATTTTCAAGAAAGTCATCCTCTATTTTACTTCTAATTAACTTACTCCTAACAATGTTCATATATGAATAATTATGACTACTTGTGTTCAAATATTTTTAAAATATTAATTTTTAAGTCGTTTTAAATTTATCATATTAAAGTATTATTTTAGATGCTTAATAACTTATTTTTAATTGATCAAAATAACAAAAGTATTAACTTTAAATATAAAATGAAAGGAAAAATGGTCTTTTTACAAGTTTTTTTTCCTAGTAATTATAGTCTCTATAAAGCATAAATTGCACCAAATTTGTCCCTTTAAGCCTATGAAAAAGAGATTACTTTGGTTGTATTTTTATTTTAAATGACCATAATAGTTAGAAAAAAACTTGTGAACTAAGTGATAAATTGGTCTACTTTTGGGGGATCAAAATGACCATTTTACCTGAACTAAATAGCTTTTTTATATAGAGAAAAAAAAAAATTTGAAAAAATTGAGGGCCCCCCCTTCATAGCTCAACCAATGCATAGAGGAAGGGTCTTCTAAGGTAGGAGGGATAAGATTTGGATATAGGTAAATTCTATCCTTTACTATGGATAGGGTGATGACTAAATCGCCCTATCCTTTAAAGATATAAGATAATTATCTTAAGAATGATCTTTTTTGGATTAATGGATATTGTTGGAGAAAACCCCCTAATTACTATTACAAATACTATTACTATTACAATTTCAACAAAAATACAGCGGAAAGAAAAATAAACAGAAAGATTTGATATTTATGAAGAACAGAAATCACTCTAAAAACAATCTGCAAAACAACACCCAATTAGTACCAAATAACCCAATATAAATAAAGAACGGTTTTTGCTCACCACTGCCGGCAAGCCGACCAACAGAAAATCAAAGAGATGACCGAGGAGCACAAAACCGAGGGGTTACCAAACCAGAAACAGTTGTTGAGCAGCGGCGTAGCCGTGTCGAGGCGATGGCGGTAGAGAAAGGTGATGATCGGGATTATAACCCTCGGAAAAGAGCCTCAACCGGGAAGAATCTCCGGCAATCAAACAACCTCTATTTCTCTCTCTCTCTCTCTCTTTTCTTTCTCACGGCTATCTGTCTAAACTCACCAACAGATAAACAATGGTGATAGAAGACAAGGCCGTTAGACAGCATAAACAGAGAGATCAGCAATGGCAGAGCTGAATAGAGAAGGAGAAGAAAAGCTGGCGTCTTGAAGACTCCAAGAGACACCAGGAGAGAATGAAACGGCGGAGAGAGGAAATCGAGAAAGACTGTACAATAACCGAGGAGACGCCATCAATAAGAAGAGCAAGCCGAACGGTCACTCGCGGGTCACCAGCAAACGACTCCGGTGGCCAGCCCAGGCCGCGGGCATCTCGCGGGACTCGGTTAAGAGGCGACCCTAGAGGCAGACAACAAGAAGACTTGGTCAAGAGGCGGCCCAAGAAACAGCCAGCAAGAAGATGGCCCAAGGGGCAGCCCAAGAAGAAAAAAGCAAAGGTAGCCTATTCAATCAGATTGAGGCCCAAACATCACTGGGTTAATGGGGAAGACAATTGGGCTGAAAAAGGAAAAAAATTGGGAGATAAAAGGGTTGTAAAGCTTACAATCTCCACCTCGAACAATATTTTTCCATCCCTGAACGATGACTCAATTTGAGTCAAACTGCTTGCACAAGAAGAAAGTCCCTGTAAAACATAAATTTATCAGTGTTTATAATTTTAGTAACAAAATCAGCAGGATTATTATCAGTACTAATCTTATCTATGTCAACAATACCACTGGAGACCTTTTCTCTAATAAACTGGTACTTGACATCAATATGTTTTGTCCGTTCGTGATAGACCGGATTTTTACATAAATGTAAACAGCTTTGACTATCAGTGTAAATAATAACTTTGGAATTTAAAATATTCAATTCACTCAATAACCCTTGAAGCCAAATGGCTTCTTTGATTGCTTCTGTTGCTGCGATATATTCAGCCTCAGTAGTTGACAAAGCAACTACAGGCTATAGTTGGGACTTCCACGAAATGCAATTACCCGCAAGGGTAAAGAAGTATGAGGTGGTAGACTTTCTACCATCCTTGTCACCTGCAAAATCAGAGTCAACAAATCCAATTAATTCAAAGTCAGACCAATTATGGTAGTGTAAACCCCGATCTACTGTTCCATTTAGGTAGCGTAATAGCCACTTGAGAGCAGCCGAATGATCTCTTCCAGGATTTGACATAAATCTGCTAAGAAGGCTTATTGAAAAAGCAATATCTGGACGGGTAGATATCATTGAGTACATGACAGAGCCTATGGCCATTCTGTATGGGATATTTGTCATATCTCTCTTTTCACTTTCAGTTTTAAGACAAGTTTTGTCGGAAAGTTTAAAGTGGCTAGCAAGAGGAGTGGTAACGGGTTTACAAAGTTGCATAGAGAATTTGGATACTATCTTCTGAAGGAAAGGCTTTTGGGATATGAAGAGAGAATGATCAGGTCTGTCTCTAGAAATATTCATCCCAAGGATTTTGGATGCAACACCCAAATCCTTCATATCAAACTCGGATTTTAGCAGCGACTTTTGTTCATCAATCTTAGCTTTGTGACGACAAGCTATCAGCATATCATCCACATACAGCAACAGATAAATAGCAGAATCCACATTATTACCAGAAAAGTAAAGACAACTATCATAATTACTTTTCGAAAAACCAATTTTGGACATAAAAGAATCAAACCTCTTGTACCATTGTCTTGGTGAGTGTTTAAGTCCATATAGGGACTTTTTCAGAAGACATGCCATATGTTCCTTACCCTTTACTTCAAAACCAGGTGGTTGACGCATATAAATAGTTTCCTCAAGGTCACCATGTAAAAAGGCAGTTTTCACATCAAGCTGTTTAAGATTAAGATCATAGAAAGCAACAAGAGCAAGAACAATCCGAATTGTTTTGTATTTAACAACAGGAGAAAAAATTTCATTGAAATCAATGCCCTCAATTTGTGAAAAACCTTTTGCAACAAGTCTAGCCTTGAACCTAGGAGGTTCATTAGAAGACTCAGACTCCTTTATTTTGAAAATCCATTTGCAATCAACAAGTTTTTGTTTTGAAGGTTTTGGAACAAGAATCCAGGTTTTGTTTTTGTTTAAAGAAAACATTTCTTCTTCCATAGCACGTAACCATAAAACGCGATTGGGACTTTTGAAAACCTCAGAAAAACATAAGGGTTCTTTTTCTTCAACATAAGAAGCAATAGCAAAAGCATATGATACAATGTAGGAGTAACCATACCGAGGATGATCCTTAGGTACTCTACGGACTCGATCCCTAGCGAGTTGATAATCCCTAAGACCTATTGATGAGGTATACAGTTGTACTAACAGCTTCACCCCAGAATGATTTTGGAATACCAGAAGACACTAACAAGCAACGGACCTTATCCATAATAGTACGGTTCATCCTTTCGGCAACTCCGTTTTGTTGTGGGTTATGTCTAACCGTTCTATGGTATAAAATGCCATGTGATACACATAAGTCAGAAAACTTCTGGTTACAAAATTCAAGATCGTTATCGGTCCTGATAGTTTTTATTTTATTTTGAGAATGATTTTCGGCAAAACGTTTCCATTCACAAAATTTCTCAAACGTTTGATCTTTGGTTTTTAAAAGAAAAACCCATACATGCCTCGTAAAATCATCAACAATAGAAAGGAAATAAACGTTACCACCGTAAGTTGGAACCTTTTCAGGCCCCCACAGATCACAATGCACATAATCAAGAGGTGCAGATGACTTATGTGTGCTGGTAGAAAAACTGATTTTGTGTTGTTTTCCCAAAACACAGTGATCACAAAAATCCAAGGAATCAATTTTATCACCACACAAAAGATGTTGTTTTTGCAAATGATAAAGTCCATTTTCACTAATGTGGCCATCCTCTGATGCCACAACATAGTTTTCTCTGGGACAGTTTTTGAAATCAAGGCAGTAGAGTTGCAAACAGTTTTACCAAGAAGAATATATAAAGTTTCCTTTTTAAAACCTTTTAGCATGACTAGGTTTCCTTTGCAAACACTTAAAATACCATTTTTGGATTTAAAAGTGAGACCCAAAGAGTCTAAATAACTGAGAGAAATAAGATTCCGACGTAAGTCAGGAACATATCTCACCTCAGTGAGTTTTTTAGTCACGCCATCATGCATTTTTATAAAATTACTGCCAATGCCTTTTATATCACAAACCTGATTATTTCCCATGAAAAGTTTTCCTTGGTTTAAAGTTTTGAAATCCGAAAACCAGTGTTTATTAGGTGACATGTGAAATGAACAACCAGAATCAAGCACCCAATGATCAACAACATCAGTACATGAAGGAGAAAGAGAAACACACAGAACTTCAGAAAATATAGAGTTACCATCTGAGTCAAAACCGTAGGTTTTATCGACTTTATTCTCTCCTTTACCATTTTTACGTTGTTTCTCGTCTTTGATTCGTTTAAAACACTTGTTTTTCATATGCCCTTCTTTCCCACAGTAAAAACATTTTACCTTGCTTTTCTCTCGTGATTTGGAACGACTTTTAAAACGATGACTAGGAGTTTCTCTCCGGTCAATCCTTTCTCTTACAAGAAGATTTTCACCATGAGACTTGTTCTCTTTTTGTAAATCCAAATCTTTTGATTTTAAAGCATTTTTAACATCAGAAAAGGAAAGATCATCTCTACCATATTTAATGGCAGATTTGACATCATTAAAAGAATCAGGTAAGGCATTTAGTAAAATGACTACAAGATTTTCATCAGAGATTTTCTCTCCGACGTTTTGTAACTTCCAAATGATTTTATTTAAATCATCGATATTTTCAGAGAGTGATTTTGTTCCACTAATTTTGAAATCTTTTAAATAGATTTGTTTGAAATAGATTTTCCCAAATACAACTTTTCCAATTTTGTCCAGATTTCAAAAGCATTGTCTTTTTCATCAATTTCCCGTAAAACGTTATCAGTCAAATGCAAGGTGAGACAACTATGAGCATCACCTAGTTTTTCTTTAAGAATTTCGCCCTTCCAAGATTCCAGATACTCTTCAGGGCTGCAAATAGCAGGAGCAATTTTGTTTTGTACCAAAACTGCTTTCATTTTCCTCCGCCACATTACAAAATCAGATTTGCTATCAAACCTGTCAGTTTCAATTTTTGGAACTGACATGTTTTAAGGGCAAATAAGTGTAATTTTGTGGTTTCATAAAGATGAAAGATTTGAACAAGTTTTGACTAAAAATTGTTCGGATTTTCCTTTTAAAACAGAGGAAAGATCTCCCAAAGAAAAACGGCGTTGTTTGTTTTAATTTTGTTTGATTAGGTTTGGTTTTACTTACAAAATAGTGTAGCACAAACGGCACAGAAAAACCAAATCAAAGCAGTAACAAACAGAATAACAGAAGAAACAGGAACAACTAAAAACGGCAGATAGAGACAGAGAATAAAAAACTTTTGAAATCAGCAATGAAAACCACCAAGTCACAGATACTTGAAATCTCTTGGATTCAAGCCAGGCTTGGGTTTTGGTTTTTGAAAACAAAACAAAACAACAATAAACTGGAAGTAATAAAAGAACAGAAGCAGAATAACTGTAAAGCAATAATAAAGCAGTAATAGTAATCAACACGGCGGCAAGCCGTTACAACAGCAATCAACAGAAAACAGAACCGGTGGCAAGCCGAAACAGAGATAATATCAGAAATGGCTACAAGCCGAAAACAATAAACCAGATAAAGCCGGAGGCAAGCTGATAAACAGAAAGAAAAAAAACTGTAACACAGAGAGAAGGAGAAGAACTTCATTGGCCGGATTCTGAGATACTTCTCAAATCAGATGATTGCTGTCGTACGCTAGAACCAGAGAGCCGGAAACCGTGGCTCTGATACCAATTGTTGGAGAAAACCCCCTAATTACTATTACAAATACTATTACTATTACAATTTCAACAATACAAAAAATACAGCGGAAAGAAAAATAAACAAAAAGATTTGATCTTTCTGAAGAACAGAAATCACTCTAAGAACAATCTGCAAAACAACACCCAATTAGTACCAAATAACCAAATATAAATAAAGAACGATTTTTGCTCACCACTGCCAGCAAGCCGGCCAACAGAAAATCAAAGAGATGACTGAGGAGCACAAAACCGAGGGGTTACCAAACTAGAAACAGTCACCGAGCAGCGGCGTAGCCGCGTCGAGGCGATGGCGGTAGAGAAAGGTGATGATCGGGATTATAACCCTCATAAAAGAACCTCAACAGGGAAGAATCACCGGAAATCAAACAACCTCTCTTTCTCTCTCTCTTTTCTTTCCTCACGGCTATCTCTCTAAACTCACCAACAGATAAACAATGGTGACAGAAGACAAGGCTGTTAGACAGCATAAACAGAGAGATCAGCAATGGCAGAGCCGAATGGAGAAGGAAAAGAAAAGCTGGAGTCTTGAAGACTCCAAGAGACACCAGGAGAGAATGAAACGGCTGAGAGAGGAAATCGAGAGAGACTGTACAATAACCGAGGAGACGCTATCAATAAGAAGAGCAAGCCGAACTGTCACACGCGGGTCACCAACAAACGACCCGGGTGGCCAGCCCAGGCCGCGGGCATCCCGCTGGACTCGGTCAAGAGACGGCCCAAGAGGCAGAGAACAAGAAGACTTGGTCAAGAGGTGGCCCAAGAAACAGCCAGCAAGAAGATGGCCCAAGGGGCAGCCCAAGAAGAAAAAAGCAAAGGCAGCCTATTCAATCAGGTTGAGGCCCAAACATCACTGGGTTAATAGGGAAGACAATTGGGCTGAAAAAGGGAAAAAATTGGGAGATAAAAGGGCTATAAAGCCTACAGATATTCACTATAAATATAATAATTTCATAAAGTCCTCTTGAATATCCTTTATATCAATGATTTTTAATTCAAATGTCCATTTCATTTGGACGCAATTTTGAAAAAAGTGACGGTTCTAAAATTTTGTAGAGAGATTATATATTCATTCCATCCAATTCAAAGTTTAAAATTGAATTCTTTTCTTCACAAGAGTATAAACTTTTCAATTAAAAACCAATTCAAATGTAGCCTATGCATTGCTAAAAGCTTACTAGATAAAAACCCAATAGGGAAAACAGCTTTATTGAAGGACAATATTCTTTATGTCACTTACTTCCTTGACGAGATAATTCTTTAAAATTTCTTAGCCGATGCATTCTGAATTTGTTCACCAGTATTCTGAATATTGGTGGGATGCTTATTGAAGGACAATATTCTCTATCACTTACTCCCTTGATGAGATAATTCTTTGAAATTTCTTAATCAATGCATTTTGAATTTGTTCAACAATTTCTCAAATGTTGACATTGGTAACTTCTTAGTGAATAGACTACCGAGTTTATCACATGATCGGATTTGTTGCACATAAATATCACCTCTCTTCATAAGTTCATGAGTAAAGAAAAATTTTAGTGAAATACATTTTGTCCTGTCTCCTTTCATATATCCTTCTTTTAACTGAGTTATACAAGTCGCATTATCCTTATGCAAAGGCGTTAGAATTTCTTTTTCAAAGGATAAACCACAAGTTTCTTCGATACAGTGTATCATAGATCTCAACCAAATACATTCTCTACTTTCTTCGTGAATACATATAATTTCAACATGATTAGAAGAAGTGAATGTTATAGACTATTTTGAAGATATCCAAGATATAAGAGTATGATCATATATAAATATATAGTCTGTCTGAGAATGTGTTTTATGTGGGCCAAACAAATAACCAACAACTACATGACCAATTAACTTTGGGCTAGTTTTATTTGAATAAAATAACTCGGGATCTATTATCCCTTGGCTAAGGATATTTTTAACATCATTCTAATGTCTTTCTGTAATGAAGAACTAAATCTTGCTAATTAGTTTAATAGAAAATGTTATAATAGGACGAGTGGTATGAGCTAGATTCATTAGTATTCCAATTGCACTAAGATGTGGTACTTTAGGACCAAGTAATATGCTTCATTATCTTCAAAAAGACGAAAATGATCTTTGCTCACATCTAGTGATCGAACGACTATTGAAATACTTAATGGATATACCTTGTCCTTGTATTTTTAGAACTTTTGTTGTATATGTTGATTGCAGAAAAAAATCCCATCTTCTAGATGCTCAATACGTAGATCAAGGAAAAATTTGATTTTTCCAATATCTTTAATTTCAAATTCTTGTTTCAAACAATTAGATGCCTCTTGAAGCTCTTCTAGATTTCCAATAAGATTGATATCACCAAATATATAGCAAATATCATAGATCCATAAATAGATTTCTTAACAAGAGACACATGAACATATTAGATTGTTTTTGTGCCTAGTTCTTCATAAGCATTCACTAAGACGATTATATCACATACATCAAGACTAATTTAAACCATATAATGATTTATGCAATTTAATGAATTATTCTCCACGAGAATATGCTGCATGCATATTAAATCCTTCTAGGACTTCTATATAAATATCATTCTCAAGATTTCTATATAGATAAGCAGTAACAACATTCATTTCTCTTTCGGATAAATATCCACTTGTAACCAATTAATTTTCAGTCCGAACAATAGGTTGAAAGACTTCATGTTTTGGGTTAACTATTTGTTTACTGTTTGAGTTAATTACATTTAAAGTATGTATATTATGATTTTCACTTTAGTATCTTCATGTTCACTTTATCATCTTACAGACTTAACTTAGACAAAAAAAAAAAAAAAAACTATATTTTAGTGTCTTTCTTTCTTATCCTACCAAATAAGAGAATATGGGAAGCCTAGAGGGTAAGGGTTCCGATTAGAGGTCTAATACTAGGAGAAAGTCTAAAGCTCTTTCGTTTATTCTTTCATTGTCCAGTAGAATTGGCAGTAATGATGATCTATACCAGTCTCCATGTCCAATTAGATTGATGAAGATTGAGCGACGCACTGCATATGATGGTTTGTGATATTTATTCATTTTCTGCAACAAATTTATACTATTTACTACTGTTTTCTGTTAATATTTTCTAATTGTTTTAGGTGAAGTGTGCATATTGCAATGTGACTACAAAAATTACACTAACAACACGAAGGACTTTTCTGACCGAGGCTACAATTAGAATATTAAGTAGAATGTTCATGATCTTTCTGTACTTCTTCTCCCTCTCAAATGTCAAAGTTTTTTCAATAGATTCTATACAATTTTCGGAGTTGTTTGTTTACTATTTAGGTTAATTACATATAAAGTATGAATAATGTGAAGGCTGTAACTAAAATATAAAGAAGGTTTGTGATCTTTGTTAGCTTTTTTTTCCTCCCAAATGTCAAATTTTCTTCACTAGATTCTATACAAATTTCTTAGTTGTTGTTTACTATTTGTGTTAATTACATTTAAAGTATTTGTAATGTGATTTTCACTTAGGTACCTTCATATTCACTTTAGAATCTTACAGACTTAACCTAGATAAAAAAAACTGTATTCTATTTTCTTTCTTTCTAATCGTACAAGACAAGGGACTATGACAAGAAGGAAGGGTAAGGGTTCCGATAAGAGGTAGCACTAAGAGGAACTTTGGAGAGCTCTGGTTTATTCTTTCATTGTTTGGTGCACTAAAACTAACCTACCAAGTGTACTATTTCAATTGTAATATATCAAGGTCAATACCACAAGGACTTGCACTTAATTACCAAAAATGCTGTTCTCTCCAATCCAAACTAACAAAACTTGGTGTTGTATTTATTTAAAACTAAAAAATTATGAGGTAACAATTAATAGGTGAAACTTAACAATGACTAATGCTTTGACTAGTGTTCTACCAAGGCCATGCATTGTCTTTTCTTACTAAACCAATTATATTCTCATGATTAACAACAGAATTCCTTTAATTAGAACTAAACCCAATCTCTCGGCACATAGACCCTATCTTTAATTAATAACTTATCGTGTCTCTATATAGATTAGTTAACTAAAAATGCATCACACTCTGTGGAATTTCGAATTTTCACAATTTTCCTAAATTGATTATTCACATGAATTATACCTAAAAATTGCTACAATCTCTTGCCAATCTTACTAGATGTTCTTATTACTCAGTTCCTACTCGATTTTATCTCTTCTAGGTCTCAAAAACAAGTATTAGATCATACAAGAGATGGCCAGTCAATCACAAGCATTAAGATTAAGCAATAAGCATTAACGTAAGAAATATCGATGAAGCGAGTAAATTCATACAATCAAATCAATAAAAACACATTGCCTTTTTTATTAGCCATAGTTAAGAAGGATTTTAGTCACTAAATGCCATATAAATAATAAACTTCTTGAAGAACATCTTCAAATTACAAAGTAAGACAAAAGAAGTAAAGAAAACATACCTTAAACTTAAAGTACGTATTCTTCGCCTTCCTTGGGAGTTGGAAAATCAGAAAATTACTTCATGAATGGATGCGCTAATGGATAAGAATAAATATAAATAGTGTAAACCTAGGAGTCTTAAAGTTCAAAGCCCAATAGGAAACTAGTGTTTAATTGACTTAAAAAGATGTAAAATATGAAAATTTTGTCCAAAAAATCCTTGGAGAATCTAGAAGATTCAATCCATTAAAATGAAGTCAAGTCTGATGCTGGTCTTTTGCATGTCTAGCACCGGTCTTTCTCTGTCTTGATTTTCTTTGTTAAGCGCTCAAAGTCTGGCGCTGGCCTTTGTAATAAGCACCGGTCTTCCTCTGGATCACTTTTCTTCATAAAACGCCCAAAGTTCGGCGGCGGTCTTCTCTATGTCCAACATGGTCTTCTTCTTTCAGTCTTGATGTATTGTTTTTCTCTTTTCACCTGTAAAAATGTTTGTAATGTCCCTGCAATTAACACATAAAAAAAAGTGAGTTTCATCTTCCATATTAGGCCGAGAGATGTGCATATCTAACAGAAAATTATGCATGAAATTGTGAAAAATATAGATAAATCTATGATGTATCATTATCCCCTAGAATTGGCGGTAATGAGGAACAATATCGGTCTCCTTCCCGATTAGATTGATGAAGAGTACGAATGAGGCACTACATATGATGGTTCATGATATTTTAAAAAAATTTTCTACTCATTTATACTATTTACTAATTATTATTTACTACTATTTTCTATTAACATTTTATAATCGATTTAGGTGAAGTGTATATATTACAATGTTACTGCAAAAATTGTACGAAAAGAGAACACGGAAGGCTGGCCTGAGCAAAGCTTGATATGTGCCATTCATGATATGTTTTCATTGATATTAATTTGATAGTTTGTGTATGCATTTCATGTTTGAATTGGCTAATTACACTCTTTTTCTTGTTCATTGAATATAGGAATGATATTATGAGAGTTTGAAGTGAAAAGAATCAAGAAGAAGATTCATAGAACTTTTTGAACGGACAAAAGAGGAAAACAGCATCCCCAAAGCTGAGAAGACAAATTCCGATGGATTTTTCACTTCTATGACCTTATTTGAAGAAATGTTTAGCTTGACTATTTTAGGACTTCAAGAGGTCTCTATAAGTTTAATATTTATCTTAATCAGAGTTCATTTGGTCATCCAAAGGATAGTGCAAAATCAACATTCTCACATGATGTTTCAGTTTGGCACATTTTGGTAAAATAGTCATAAGTCAAACTATAGAGCTCCAATGGCTCTTATTTAATATGTTTAGAAAGCTTTATCTACAGACCACATGAAAAGACACCTAGAGCTGAATCACCCAAACGTACTCAAGTAAGTGCATTAGAGTAAACTGGTCGGCATGTACTTGCCTAGTCCGACAAGCCCCGGCACAACAAAGTAACATTTGTCCAGAAGCTTGGCGAGATGGTCGGGCAGGTTGCGGAAAGAAGGGTTGAATTACATATTTTATCTTTTTTGGGGGGACTTTTTAGATAGCATTTGAGAGAAACACCGAGGGTTCGTGAGGGTTTGTGAGAGGGCAATTTTTGAGAGAAAAGACCTGACAAAAAAAATCTTCAATCCATTCCAACCATCAAGGCATGATTAATCCAAGGGTTTGAAGGAAAGTCAAGGAATTATCTGGAGCAATTTCGAGGCGAAGAACGTAGGTTCAAGAGAATCCTACGGGCAAAGTTTCGAGATCACCAAGACATCACTGACCACTTTCTAAGCTTTTTTTTTTTCTCAATAACTTGATGAATTTTGTTAATTTGAATTGTGTAATTGAGGATGTAAGTAGCTAATTCACTTATGTGTTTGTACAATGATAAACCCTAGTTAGAATTAGGTTTTGAATTATTGGAAGTTGGTTAATGGATACTTGTGTTTAATTCAATTGATGCTCAATTATTCATTTATCTGAATTCAATTTTACCAGCGATTTAATTATTTTGATTAATTGCTTGTGATTTGAGAAAATGCAAGCAATTAGATTCCATACAATTTTTGAAGTTGTTATTCGCTATTTGGGTTAGTTACATTTAAATTATGAATAATGTGAAGGCTACAACTAGATTATGAAGAAGAAGGTATGTGATATTTCTAAGCTTCTTCTTCCTCCCAAATGTGAAAGTTTCTTCAGTAGATTCTATAAATTTGCACAATTGTTGCTTACTAGTTTGGTTAGTTACATTTAAAGTAAGTAAAATGTGATTTTCCCTTTAGTACCTTCATGTTCATTTTAGAATATTATAGAGTTAACCTAGACAAAAAAATAAAAATAAAAAAAAAACTCTATTCTATTGTCTCTCTTTCTTATCTTACAAGGCAAGAGACTATGGCAACGCGAGAGGGTAAGGGTTCCGATAAGATGTCTCAACAATGAGAGGAAATATGAAGGCCTCCAATTTATTCTTTCCTTGTCCGCTACAATTGCTAGTAACGAGGAACTATACCAGTCTCCTTCTCCTATTACATTGATGAAGAGTAAGAGTGAGACACTCCAGATGATAATTTGAGATATTTTTCATTTTTTCTATGGATTTATATTATTTACTACTATTTTCTATTAACATTTTCCAATCGTTTTTGATGAAGTATGTATACTGTGACATGACTGAAAAAATCGCACTAAAGGAGAACACGAAAGACTAGCCTGAGTGAGGCTACAAATGGTATATGAAGCAAAATTTTTGTGATCTTTCGTTGCTTCTTCTCCCTCCAAACGTCAAAGTTTCTTCAATGGATTCTACTAAGTTTTCAAAGTTGTTATTTACTATTTGGGTTTATTACATTTAACCTTAGTTTGGTTAGGAGGAAATCAAGGAGGGCAATAGGAGGGGATGTAAATCAGGATGTAAATGCCCTATTTATGTCGTTTGGTTGCAACATAAAAGTGAAAGGGATGTAAATGTGGAGGGAAGCTCTCCCCATCCACGGTCAGTAAATTAGCCCCTTCTAAGATGGACAGATTGGGACGTAAATGATGTTAAAAAGTCCATTTTATCCTCTTACAAATTAGTTTGTTACAAATTTATCATAAACTGAACTCCTACACTGATATATAACATTCCTAATATATATAACATTCCTATATTTGTGCAATTATATACAATAAAAACTATTTACCTCCCACTTTTCTCCCTAACTAAATGGAGGGAAATAATTGTGATTTACTTCCCTCCCACCTCTACCAAAATTTTTTGAGGTAAATGAATATACTTTCCCTAGTGGAAGTAAATGGAGCCACTCCTCCTCCCCCTTCCCCTCACCTTTCCCCTCCGCGAACCAAACTAGGGTTTAAAGTATGAACAATGTGAAGGCTATATAACCAGAGCATGAAGAAGGTGGTTCGTGATCTTTCTCAGCTTATTCTTCCATCCAAATATCAAAGCTTTGTTCAGTTGATTGTATAAAATTCTCGGAGTTGTTTAATATTTGGTTAGTTGCATTTAAAGTATGTATAATGTTATTTTCACTTTTAGCACCTTCATGTTGACTTAACAATCTTACAGACTTAAACTAGACAAAAATAAATCTATTTTATTGTCTTTCTTTCTTATCCAACAAGACGAGATCTATGGAAAGGGGAAGGGTAGGGTTACGATAAGAGGTCGAACACTAGGAGGAATTCTAGAGCTCTCCGGTTTATTCTTTCATTGTATGCTAGAATTGGCGTTGACTAGGAATAATAACAGTCTCCTTTCTCCAATTAGATTGATGAAAAGTAAGAGTTAAACACTACATATGACAATTCGTTCTAATCGTTTAATATGTTCTTTCTACGGATTTATTATTTAATATTTATTATTTATTACTATTTTTTATTAAAATTTTCTAATCATTTTAGGTGAAGTTATTGCAATGTGATTGCAATGGTACTGAAGGAGAACACGAAAGACTGGCGTGAGTGAGGCTACAATTAGAATATGAAACAGAAGGTTCATGATCTTTTAGCACTTCTTCTCCTCAAATATCAAATTTTTTTAGTAGATTTTATGCAATTTTCAGAGTTATTTACTATTTGAGCTATCTCACCTTTGTAAAAGGAAAGTAGTTGTTGTGCTTACTGGAGATCCTATGCAGTTGGGACTCATAACATTCTCAAAGGATGTTGGAATTTAAGTGCCTATTTTATCACAACGACAACAAAAACTATATAACTAAACTAGTTAGAATTACTGTTTACATCCCACAATTCTGTATCTTCCTTCGAAATTATTTTATGGAGGAGAGCTGATTCCATGTAAATAAAATAATGAGTCTAAGTGTGAAAATGTTACGTTTTACACCCTACATACTTAATCTTTTAGTAGATTTTATGTCATATTAGCATGGAATCTACTCATTTTATGTTATTTTGGTATTTTTAGGTACTTGGGATCACAGGATGTTGCCCACCATGTGCAAGAAGGTGCACAGAACTATGAAGCTGGTTACTTCCTACACGATGCACAGGATATTGCACACCTTGTGTAGCAAGTGTGCAAGTCGACGAAAAAGAAATTTCTACGTGAGAATAAGGGTTTTTGGAAGCCTGTTTAAAGGAGGCTTAAGAGAAACATTAAAAAACATCTTTGGACACCTTGGGTACCAAAGTTGGGGGTTTTCAGCTTCCAGAAAGGGAGAAATAACAAAGAGAAGATCAGGATTTCACTTGTTGTCAGAGTTTTTCTCTTCCAACTAAGTCTTTTTTATTTATTTTTTCTATTTTTAGAGAGTAAACTCTTCTAGTGAACTAGGTCATGAATTGATTTATGTTTTTTATGGGATTTGAGATCTTTTACATCAAAGATTCGTGCTTTGATTATCTTTTCATTGATTATAGGTATTTATGCAATTTCTGATATCTTTTTATTGATTGTGTTGAATTAATCCGGATTAGCCACCTAATTAATTCACATAATTAGACTACTAGAGTTTATTAATTCCATAATTAATTACCCATGTGTAGCAACTATTGATTTGAAAAGGTTGTAGCTTTGGCTTGATCAAATAATATAGTATAATTCAAATAGCAATGATTGAAGCTCATTGTTGTATACGATTTGATATTGGTGATATCTTATGTTATGCAATCTAGTTATTAATTAACTACACGCTTATTTGTTGAATTAGTGAATTAGGTTAGTGGTTAATTTGCAGTGCTGAACGAAATTAACCTAATCTGGTAAGAATAGGTTTGTAGTGCTCAGCAAAATCCTAAAATCAATTGTTCATCAATCAATAACGATCAAGGATAGATTTCATAGAACATAATTAATTTCATGTGCCTTGCTAACACCTTTTTCCTTGATTTTCGTATGTGTTTAATTTGAGTTTTTAGTGAATTAAATTATTTTAGTTCGTTATTGATTTTCTTAAAACTTTACAAACAACTTTTTCCCCAAAACTGTTAGTTTGTGATTAGTAGATCACTTTTTAAGATTAAACTAAGTCTCTGCAGTTCAACCATTACTTGCCCTAACTTATTTTTCGAAAGAGTATAGGATTTAATTGGATGTGCCTAAGATAGCAAACGGCAGTCTTTGACTGCGTGGCTAGAGCCCCCACCCAACCAAGAATTTCTAATACTTTTCATGGGTATTCTAAGTGTTGACGAGAGGGAAGGAAGACATCCATCATGGTTTAATAGGATCGAAGGTAGCAAGGTAGTTGAGATCATTAGTAGATTGATTATCGATAACAGGTTGAGCAAGTAAGGGTTGTTTTCTTGAAATAGCGCATGCTTAAAATATTGTCCATTTTTCTTTTTTGTGGTCAACAACTAACCACATTATGATTTTTTTTTTCTTATTGGAATATTGATTGTGTTTTGGAAACACAATCCACAACTTTGCATAAGTAGTAATTTTTGCGGATTCTGTCTTGAAAACATAATCCATAAAAATAGTAAAGATAGAGTTACCGTTGTGCACCTTATATATATATATATGTGTGTGTGTATATATATATATATATATATAGACACACACACGCACCACACTTTCTTTTTTTCGACATAAACATACATTATTCCTCTTCAAACCCAATTCAAACTCTTCTTTTTTTTTTTTTTTCAAATAAACACATATTAAAAAAGAAGTGTAAGAGAGTGTTTGGTCAAAAATTTTAAGGAGGAATGAATGGAGAAGGGCGAAAAGATTAAAAATTGGGAAAGTAAAATGAGATGTGATGTATTATATGTGCAGAAAGATGTGAGAATTGTATATACAAGCAGATTGTGTTTTAATTACACAAGAGCTTGTGTAATCAAAACACAGGTTATTGTTTCCAAAAAAGGTTTATCTTAGTTAGTCAAAAGAGGTTTAGAAGGGGACATCATTTCAAAAAGAAGGTCAATTTGAGGGGAAAAAAGCCGTGAGAGAGACATTGTGGTTATAACATCTTACATACAGCAAATGCAGAAGATAAGGACAATACTTGAAAACCGTAATATGCTCAACATAAAAGTTGGAAGAGTTGAACAATTCCAAGGGCAAGAGTGAAAAGTTATCATTGTATCCATAGTCTGTCCAAGATACAACAGATTGAATTTGATAGGATCCACAATTTGGGATTTTTCAGCAATCCTAGGAGGTTTAATTTTGTTATTACTCGAGCCAGATCTTTGATTATTTTGATTGGGAATCAACACATTCATATGCAAGGTAAATCTTGAATCACTATTTATTCAAACTTATTCCGGTCTCAAATGAAAGGCACATGTATTTTCATTCCATGAAAGAATTATGTTGATCCTTATATCAACTATACTGAAACACTATGACAGTTAATACATGAAGAGTGACATAAGTCCAATAAAAAACCTAAAAAAAATACCTACAAAATATCAATTGAAGTCTGACCATGATCAAATATTGTATGATTATTTACATATATAATCAAGGAATTATAGTTACAAGAGATAATCAAGGAATTATAGTTACAAGAATATGGAACACAAGATATTCAAGGACGGACCCCAGATAACATATAACTTTAACAAACACATACACTGAAAAATAGGAAATACACTAAGACTTAATATTGCACAGACATTTACTTATGTAACATGGAACTACAGTTATACAAAAATGGAACAAGGTTATTCAAGTATGTAACTCGATAACATATAACTTTAACAACTAAATCCACTGAAAATTAGAAAATACATCGTGAGTAATATTGCATGGACAAAAAAAAAATGATAAATGATTGAACACAAATGATAGAGACATTGCATTTTAGTTTTCCTTTTAGCGAGGTAATTGGTTGAACACAAATGATGAGAACTACTCTCTTGAACTGAAACAATTGCTAGTTGAATTTTCAAATGTTGCACCTGAAGATTTGCCTAAAGGTTTGCTACCGATGCATGAAATACAATATGCTAGAGACTTTGTACCCAGTTCACAATTGCTAAACTTACCAGTTTATCTATGAGGCCAACAGAACATGAAAAACTTAAGAGGCAAATTGAAGAATTATTAGCTAAGGGTTGATTCGTGAAAGTTTAGTCCTTGTGTTGTTCCAGCTTTACTTACACCTAAAAGGCACTTGGAGTTTGTGCTATGATTATCGAGCAATAAACAAGATAACAATCATATATCGATTTTTTATACCGCAACTTGATGATATGCTAGACATGATGACAGGTTTTACTCTATATTCTAAATTGATCTCAATAAATGATACTATCAGCTTCCAATTAGAATTGGATGAGTGGAAAACAGCCTTCAAGACGAAGTACGGACTTTATGAGTGGTTAGTGATGCCATCTGGTCTTACTAATGCTCCAAGTACCTTTATGAGATTCATGATAAAGGTGCTTCAACCATTCATTTAGGCAATTCCTTGGGGTATATTTTGATGACATGCACACTTATATATGGCAAGACGAAAGATGAATATACAGATCACCTTCAACAAGTCATGAGAGTTCTAAGACATTAAAAGCTATACATAAACTGAAGAAGTGCAGTTTCATGTGTTTCTAGTGCAATATTTCTAGCGTTTGTTGTTTCAGACGAAGGGTTAAAAGTTGGTCCAAGTAAGGTTAAGGCAATTCTTGATTGGCCTACACTGACTACCTTGCAAGAAGCTTGAAGTTTTCATGGCTGGGAAACTTTTATTAAAGGTTTATCAGAAATTTCATCATGGTAGTGGCTCCCATAACTGATTATTTGAAAAAAAAAAAAAAAAAGGAGCAGTTTTCTTGGACTAATACAATAACTAAAGTTTTTGAAAAGTCAAGAAACAGATGATGGATGCTCTATGACAAGTACTGAAATCACCAAAAATAAATTATTAATTCAAAGATTCGTAGAACAATGATGAACACCCCTTTGAACCTAAAGAAAGTCTTATAACTCATTTGCACACTACAAGGATTCAACGAATTATCAACCAATGTTTCGGTCAGTAATCGGTCGTTAAAAGACAATTATTGACCATTACCGACTGAAACGTTCAGTCACAGTATTTTGGTCGGTAACTGGCTGTGACGGAATAAAACGTCGGTCGGTAACTTTTAGCGACCGAATTTTTGGAGTTACCGACTGAAATTCAGTCGGTAACCTTATTTTTCTTAAGTAAAAAAATGTAAATTAAATATTAAGTTACCGACCAATTTTTTGTAGTTACTCGTCGAAAAATTCAATCGGTTACTTTATTTACTGATCAAAATTAGGTCAGTAACTTAATTTTTTTTGTTAAAAATTAATTATTTATCAACCGAATATCGATCTGTAACTTTTTATTTTTTTTAAAAAAATATTTTATTCATAATTATAAAATCAACAAAACGTTTATAATACAATCAACTAAAACGTCTAGAATACATATATATAAATATATCAAATACAAATATATAAAAAAGTCTAAAATACATAATATAGTATCAAATGTCAAATATATAAAAAATACATAATAAATATATCATAAAGTCTAGGTAGGTGAAGGTGGAGATGGGCTAGAGGAGGGAGGACTGGTCGGTGGCTGAGATGTTACGTTATTATCCAGCGGCGGGAAAAGAGGGAAGAGAGTGGGTACCGAATCCAGCTGCACTCCACACTGAGATCCGAATGATGTCATGAAGCTGGCAAACTTGTCCTGTGCCTGCTGCATGTATCCTTAAAACCTCCTCTCCTTCTTGATACGGGCCTTGTGGGCTACCGTCGGAAGATACTGAAGGAACCGATGACAAGCTGTTGCTGCCACCCCGACGCTCGCGGTAACGGCTGCAGACTGTGAGCCGAAACCATAGATGTGGCCCTTGTTGTTCCCACTGGCAGTATCGAACATCACCTACCCGTCAATCGGAAGGGGAGAGCCGGTCTCAATATAAAAGCATTCCACATTTGCCCTCAAATCCTGAGATTTGGTGTATACGAAAAAGGCATTAATGTTGTTAAGCAATATACAACAAGCATAGAGTAATGAACAATAATATGAGAATTGGTTTGAAACTATTAAAAAATCTCACTCAAAACTCATCGGATCGCGTATCGACCCACTGTCCCTTTTGTTACTTAAAGTTACATAATGGCAAAAAGAAACAAACAAGTTATTTAGAAACAAAGTTACTTAAAAATAAACTAAGAGAACAAGAAACAAAAAAGTTTTTTAGAAATAAATTACTTTAACATAAATTAAGAGAAAAAGAAACAAACATGTTACTTAAGCAAATTACGAATTAAACATTCTACGTTTCAGAATCGGACTCCGATTGAAACTCTTCCTCATCCTCTTCTTCTTCGAACTCCCATTCGACCTCTTCTTCATCTTCATCTACAATACTACTCCTCCCGCGGATGTCTATTGATTCTAACTCGCCTGACTCGCGAGCGAGAGTTCCAATGTCTTAAACATCAACGTGTATCCTTGAAGTCTCGACAATATCAACATCTTCTTGAAATGGAATGTCTACTAGTGGTACATCTAAAATATGAGGTCTTGATTTCATTATAGCCCACCAATAACTTTTTTGTCTTTTAGGTGTAGGGTATGGGACGTAAATCACTTGTTCAGCTTTTTGGGATAAAATGAAAGGGTCATGTCCCCCTGTATATTTCTTTTTAATGTGCAACTCCATAAGTTTATATTTATCATGAATCTTGCGGCCTCGATTTAAATGTGAATCAAACCAATCACACTTAAAAAGAACGACCGATTAACTTGGTCTTCCTGGATATCGAACCTCAATTATTTCATTTAAAGTCCCATGATAATCACCTTTAACTCGTACACCATAGTTATATTAAGACTACCGGAACCTCTTTCTTTTGTATGAAACCTAAATCCATTAATAAAATATCGATGACATGATTTCATACGTTTAGATGGACCCCATGATAAGTACTTAAGGTATTCGTTGTTGCTTGCATTCACGGGTTTCTCCATCTGAATAAAAGAATTAATATTTGTTTTGTTTATAAATTATTAAACTTATAATAGTAAACCACATTGAAACCACAGAGTAATCAAACTTTCAACTTACTTACTCCCTAAACCACATTGAAAACTAATAATTTATTCTCGTTTGTACGTCACTTTTTGTTGAACTTGGAAAATGCATCCTCAATTTTGTTGTGTACTTCCTACAAGTAATTAATATATTTAACTTATAATTAATCACATGTTATCATTTGTAAGTAATATATTGTTATATAGTAAGTAATGAGATTAACTTACAAGAGGTACAGTTCAACTTCATCGCAGTTCAATACAATATAGTTCGTTCCTGCCTTATATTCTTATAAGCCAAATATCTTGTTGTTGTCTTATCGTACGCCCTTCCTTGTCTATTGCAAATTGAAAGACCCGATTCTCCATCCCTTGGTTGATCACCTTTATCATTTCTTGATGGATCTCTAGCCTTGGTTGATATATGAGGTTCAAAGTAGTAGCTATAAAATGTGGCAGCCTCTTCAACCAAAAAAGCATTGCACATCGAACCCTCAACCCTAGCCTTATTCTTAATTTTCTTCTTCAGATGGTTCAAGTACCTCTCAAATGGATACATCCATCTATACTGAACCGGACCATATACCATAGCCTCATACGACAAGTGAACCATTAAATGCTCCATGACATCGAAGAATGAAGGAGAAAAAATCCTTTCTAACTTGCACAACTACATAGTAATATTACTCTCCAATTCACGCATGTGTGCCACACTTAATTTAGGAGAACATAAGTCTCTATAAAGCAAACTCACTTCTCTGCCAAGGCACTCCATACCTTTTTCGAAAGTATCTCTTTGAGAGCAATCGGAATCAATCGCTCCATAAATATGTGGCAATCATGACTTTTCATTCCAGACATTCTCAACTCTTTCAAATCAACACATTTGTTCAGGTTAGATGCATATCTATTTGGTAGTTTCAAGTCCTTCACCAACTCAAGTACGACCTTCCTTTGTTCTTTTGTCAAAGTGTAACACGCACCTTCGATTTTGCAGAACCTTTGAGATTTAGTTCGAATTGATTACAATATCTTTGAACATTTTCACTAGACTTCACATTATCCTTTATCTTCCCTTTCACATCCATAATCGTGTTAAAAACATTATCAAAGACATTCTTCTTACTATGCACGACATCAAGATTGTGGCGAACTAGAAGACTAGACCAATATGAAAGATCCCAAAAAATATTATCCCTTATCCACTTGTGTTATTCTCCTCTACCATGTTCCTTTCCCATCTCAATTTTGGTTTATGTAATCTTTTGCATGTCTTGAACCCTTTCCCACAATTGCTATCCTGTAAGAAGACGTGGCGGCTCAGAATGATCTTCTCCTCTGCTCTTCTTAAAATACCTCGAATCCCTCCAAAATGGATAGTCGGAAGGCAGAAAGCAGCAATAACAATCAAACCAAGATTGATTTCCCCCACTTTGTAGTCTAAATGACTTTGTTTCTTCTATGCAATAAGGACAATCCAATGCTGCAGCAGTACTCCAACTGGACAACATCCCCTACGCAAGAAAGTTACTAACAGTCCATAGAAGGGCAGCCATCATATTAAACTTATGTTTCTTCGAAATATCGTATATGTTAACCCCTGCAAGCACAATTGGTTCAATTCTTCTATCAACGGTTGCAAGTAAACATCTAACTTATGTTTTGAATTCTAAGGGCCTGGAATAATACACATCAGGAACATTACCAGAGTTTTTAAGCACATCCAAGGAGGTAAGTTGTATGGCGTAATAATCACTGGCCATGATGAATACTACTTTTTAGATATCCCAAAAGATGAGAAACCGTCAGTACACAGTCCAAGTCTTACATTTCTTGCTTCAGAAGCAATCTCAGGATAGTACTATCATGCTTCCAAGCTTCTCCATCCCTAGGGTGACTCATCATATCCGACTCAGAAACGCTTTCTGAGTGCCATCTCATATGCTTAGTCGTTCTTTGAGAAGCATACAACCTCTGCAACCTAGGTGTTAGCGGAAAATAATACATCTTCTTGTACTAAATGTCTTTGGACTTTTTCTTCTTATTTTTCTTTCTTCTCATGTAACGTTCATGGCCACGAAACTTACACTGATGTGCTTGAGCATTATCCTTCCAATACAACATGCATCCATTAACGCATACATCAATCTTCACCACAAGTATATTCAAACTAGATATTAACTTCTTCATCTGGTACCAATCATCCACCACTTTATTTCCTTCGAGGAGTATATCCTTCAACAACTGTAATATTTGATCAAAGTACTTTTCAAACATGTTGTTCTCTGACTTAATGTTCAACAACCTCGCCATCGCGGACAATTGTAAATACTTTGTACACCCTTCATACAACGTTGTATCAACAGATTTCAGTATGTCATAAAACCGTTGAGCTTCAGGATTAGGTGCCTCTTCATAATTATAGTAAGCTGCATCGGGTTCAAAATCCGAACCATCGGCATCAAAAATACCCTCACGGTAAGTGTTACTTTTAACATTCCTTGTAACACTTCCTTCCTCAATAATTTGTCGATAACCCACTGACAATTCTCCATGTGCAGTCTAATTAAGATAATTAGATAAAAACCTTGATTTATAAAGATACAACTTTACATCATCCTCTTTAAGATACTTTAAGATCTTGCAATTTGAACATGGACACCGTAACTCGTTACCTGTACCAAGACCGTAATTCAGACATCAATTCACAAATCGCTTCATACCTAGTTGAAACTCACTACTAATCCCTATAACTCCAGGCACAGTTCTTCTATACATCCAACTATGATCCTCCTCCATAACGTCACAAAACAAAACATACATTTTAATATAAGACTTCATAAGTACGAATTACACATGAAGAGTCCAAAATTAGAACTCATTCTTCATTAAGTCTTACATTTAAGGTGTTTACATGTGTTTTGTGAAATATTTATAGTTTAAGAGTTTTATGTTAAGAGTTTATTCTCATCACTAATCATTTGAGTATTACAAATCATTAAAGATTAAGATTTTAAGAGTTTTATGCTTAAACTTAGAGATTAAGAGGTTAATGAATTCTATAATCATTTCTCCATTAGAAATAAATCCAAATGTTTTAGAGATTAAGAATTTAAGAGTTTTATTAATAATTTTACGTTTAAACTTATAGATTAACAAGTTAAAGAATTCCATAATTATTTGAGTATTACACAAACATAAAACAAATATGTTTCCCAAAACTATTTAAGAGCTTAAGAACAAGGACTTTAAAATTTAAATGTCATAGAAATTTTGACAGAGTTTCCCTCATAAAATGAACAATTCCTAGGCACAATGGCCAGACCAGACAACAACCACACAAGCAAAAAGAAATCTAACAAAGTTTAAGAGTCTGGGCTCCCCCATAAAAAAAATAATTAATAGTTTCAGAGTTCGGGCTCCCCCGTAAAGATACCAACAACACAAATAAACAACAAATCTAACAAAGTTTTAGGAGTCCGAGCCCCCCCCATAAAGACACCAACAATACAAACAGACAACAAATCTAACAAAGTTTTAAGAGTCCGGGCTCCCCCATAATAATGAAAAAAGTTCAAAATGTTGCATAATACATGCCTTTATATATCAATCGGTAAGTGACGATGCTCTAAGTCTTGAAAAATATACCTAAACAAAGAATGAAAATATCAAATATACAACTATACATAGAAATACCAAGTGAAACCATAGAAATAGAAAAAAAGCCTCTTAGGATGTCTCTCTTATTTAAAGAACAACCATTTATTCATGCTCATCAAACAAAACATATTATGATTTGGACATGGAGGCATTCACTACTGAATTTGGAGATCTTGATATTGGTCGTTATTTTGATCAAGAGAAACAAAAAGGATAATCTTCTAAGCAAATTATAATTTATCAAAATATATGTATTTTTGAAAAAAAGTATCATCTTTATTTTTTATTAATAAAAAAGCTCATCTCTATATAAAACTAATAATTATTATGAATAAAGCATTCAAATAAAACTCAAAGAACTACTATGTATAAATTAAAGTCCCTATTATACTTAAAGGTGCTTTCTAAAGTTATTTGTTTCAAAGTGATTGACTTTGCCCTTAAAGGTAAAACTCAAATTTCACCAACTTTTGAACCACTTTATATTTTGTGAGAAAATTTTAACGTTTCTATAATTTTGTTCAATTCAAATGAAAATTAGTCTTAGTGTGTGATATGATCAAAAGATACGTTCTGTGTACGTACGTACCCGCTTTAAATACCTCATGATCTAGACTAGATATTTTGTTCAACACATATATTCAGTCTTTAACTTAGAGATTTTGAAGTGGCAAAATCTGATGAACCAAACTTTATTCAATATTTCATGTCCCAAGCCTGCAGGTTTAAGAGCTTTACTCATGAGTTTAACAGCATCCACATCATCTAGTTGCCAATCGTCCTCACTTTACCAAAATCCAAATGTACCAAGATACTTAGGGCATAATCTTATAGCATCCAAACATGTCACACTTATCTCGTGTAAAATAGAAGTATCATACAATCACAACATACTATCTGATGCATTAAAAAAAACTTAAAGACTTTAAAGAATTAGAAAAAAGAGAATCAGATGAAAAACTCGTAGTAAAAGGTATATATAAAAGATAAACAATAAAACTTACTTCATTTCAGAAACATCAAATAATAAAATAGGTTTAATAATAATAATAACAATAATAATAATCATAATAATGATAATATATTCTTACACTAGGCAAAACATGCCACATTACTACATGCTTATGCTAATTCAATGCTTCTAGAGCACAACTACTATGGAGCTACAAACTTATTCAACTAAGTACTTAGAGAAACAAACAAACTTTATAGTAGTAGAAATTAAATTTTTTAAAAATATTTTTTAAAATATTTTTTCTAAGTTAAATTGTGATAAGGCTTGAGCAATTGCATAAGAGAACCACTTATATGAAGAGACATAACTTCATTAGTCGATTCAATAAGTTTCCACCTATGAAAATAGTTGGGACAAGTGTGTTACACCCCATTCTCAATGGTGCTTTTTCAATTTCTTTACTTTCTCACAAAATATAATTTTCTCACAAATTTCACCAAAATTTTAAAGTTTCTTTACATTAGAATTGTGTTGGTGTCTTCCTTTCTTTGTTTCTTACTTGTAACCTAAGGTTGATGTAAAAATAGCTTTCTTTCATGTATAGTATTGAAAATCTAAATTTTCGTAATAGTTCCTTCACATGTGCTATAATTCTTTTTGGGGTGTTATAATTAGCGCCACTAAATCTAACTAAATTATAATATAGGAATAAAAAGTGGTAGAATGACATAAAAAGAGACACAAAAATAATGTAATAGAAAAGAGAGTGAAGGAAAGGAAATTTATAAGTTTCAGCAAGAAAAAATGATATTTTTTCAATAACATTTTGAGCCAATTTCCTTATAAAATAATACCGCACGAGTTATTAACTATAATAATAACCTAAAACTTTCTTTGTTTGGTTAGGAGTGGCTATCACAACAAGATCATATTGATCAAGTGCGGTTTATATAAAAAAATTAACATTGAAGAAGAGAAAAGAAGCAATGGCAAGTAGTAGTAGTACTTCTGGAAGAAGTGACATAAATGATCAAAACTCATCAGAGATAGAAATTCCAATTGTAAAAGTAAGAGAAACAGGGTCAGGTCTAGAAGTGATTATAATTAGTGGGAAGAAAAGAAAGTTTTCATTGGAAGAAATTGTTAGAATTCTAGAGGAAGAAGGAGCTGAAGTTATCACTGCTAGCACTTCTATTGTTGGACTTCATAAATATATCACATTTTCTATGCTTAGGTTACTGTCCTAAATAAACCTTTTCTTTTTCAAAATTTCCTTTTTTGGTTCTATAAACTCAAATGAACAATAGATTTCATGCTTTGTATCTATAAAAAATGATGAAAAATGTACAAACAAGTATGCTGGAACAAATTACAAAAAGAAAAAAACTAAATAATACCTCAGTTTTCGGTGAGTAGCAATGGAGCCTGGGCAATGTCTGAGTGGAATTCTGGAAACAGTGAAAAAATGACTGTGCAGCTGAGAGTGAGAGAGAGAGAGAGAGTGAGAAGAAGAAGAAGAAGAAGAAGGGGAAGAGAAAAGAATAAGAGAAAAAAACAAATGAGAGAGAGAGAGAGAGAGAGAGAGAGAGAGAGAGAGAGAGAGGGGGACAGAGAGGAGAATTATCGGCTATCGACTGACGGCGGCAGCGCCGACGGTGTCTCTTGGAGTCTCTAGAAGAAGTACGATGAAGGGTGGAGGTATGGTGGGGATCGGGGTTGGGTTGACAGGTTTGGAGAATAAGGAAAGAATGACAGGGGTTCTGGGAACAAGAAAATCCCGCTTTTATTTACTAAGTTCCCAACCGAAAAATTGGTCGGTAACTCCGTACTTTTTTTTTTTTTAAATAAAAATTAAGTTACTGACTGATGGGTGATCGAAAATATGGTTGGTAACTGAGTCAATTTTTTTAAAAAAAAAAATTATAGTCAACGACTGATTACCAACCGATATTCCATCACTAAATTAATTTCGGTTGGTAAATTAAAAAAAATCGGTCGGTAAATTAGTCAAAGTTAGCAATAGACAGGCCTCGGTCGCTAGTCGGTTGGTATTTTTTAAATTTACCGACCAATTACTGATCGGTTGGTAACTTTGGTCAGTGATACCCTATTTTCTAGTAGTGACAATAAACCGGAAATAAGAAAGATTTCAATTGGATGTTTTGGAAACAATAAAATTGGTAAAAGTGTCTCAAACCAAAGATCAAATTTGACTCTTCACTTTTCACGAATGTAAAGCCCATTCCAATTCTAGCTCAAGTAAACAGACTTAACTACTTTGAAAGCTGGAGGAATCAAAACATTCAGAGATATGAATAATTGGAAAACCCAAATAATTCCAACTATCAAGTAAACTCAATTAAGAAGTAATTACCATTCACTTGATAACGTCTCAATATGAGTGTGCCAATCTGTAACTTATCAATTGCTCAAAAGTTTTAACAATTAAATTAGTCATACTTCCTCCTAGAAAAATATCCTTGCAGCAGAAAACTGTCAAAGCAATTCACTTTGCTTGTAAACCAACCCCTATTCACAATCAAACGTGTCAAAGGAAGCTAGAAAGCAAATGTGCAACTACTATTAATTCAACAAGAAAGAATAATAATAGAAGAACGTAAATGAAAACAAGAAAGAAATAAATACTTGATTGAAAAGAAAATAACTTTTACAAAACTTCGAAATAGAAAAACTTTAGAAAGTCTTTGTTCCTTAAATACTTCGCACCTTCAATGAGGTCTAGCCTCCTCTATATATAGAGAGAAAAAGGTAGGATGAGTCGTAATCAACTAAACAAAATAAAATCTATATAAATTTTAACAAAATAAGGTTATATCCTAACAAAGTCAAGAGAAATCTACCAACTTTGAATTCCTAATAGCACAAGCCCACGCCACTTTCCAACTCTTGAACTTTTTTCAGCATTTTGTTAACGACTTTCCTCATTTTCTTCCAAATTTGATTTTTCTACACAAAATCAAAACATTAATATAAGACAACTAATTTAACCAATTAAATAAAATAAAAATGTGAAAATTAACTAAAATACAAGATTAGACTAAGTCTTATCACTTTAATTTTACACTTACCAGATTTCTCAAAGTTATTTGAGGTTTCTTGTGATGTTTTAAACGTAGGCATTGGAGGTGTACTTAGTTAAGAAGGGCACCATATTTCTTATTTCACTGAGAAATTTAATGAAGCTAAGAAAATATACTTAACCTATAACAAGGAGTTCTATGCAATACTTCATGCAATTCGTCATTGGCACCATTGCCTCGTTTTCAAGGAGTTTGTATTATATTATGATCATGAAGCCCTCAGGCACGTAAATTCTCAAAGAGAAGTGGAATTTCTGGCATGGAAAATAGGTTACATTTGCACAATAATATACCTTCATTACAAGGCATAAAGCTAGCATAGAAGATATGGTTACTGTTGCGCCAAGTAGAGTAGAACATGTTCTCACTTCAATGGATGTTGACGTTCAAGAGTTTGACTTAATCAAGAGAGATTATGTATATTTCAAGGATTTCCAAGTCATTCATGTTGGTTTAATGTCTACACATGATATTTGGAAATTTGTCATTAATTTTATATGTTGATTATGTCAGTTTTTCGATGTCTTAGTATATAAAACATGTAACTCACCCCTATTTCCTTTTCCTGTTCACTTAGGTGCTTCCCAAAAAAGAATTTGATGAAGACAAGCTAAAATGGGAGAAAACGGAGAAGACGAAATTTCAACACACCCTTAGCAGCAACCTAACGCGGGCGGTAGGTACCCCTACCATCCATGTAGTATGTGTAGAGCATTTTGGTGAGGAACAAGAAGAGACCAACCCGGGTCAATAAGGTCTTGATGAATTAAAGTACTTTGTTCAGAAACCTACCGCGGGCGGTAGGTCCCGATCAGCTCCATAATTAAGCATTTTTTGGTATTTTAAGTGTACTTTTTGAGTTCTTTTTTATTCATTATTGAGCTGGGGCGTGAGAGGATAGAGTTTATGGGAAAATGTTGTCTAAAATTCTCCCTAAAACCTCTCTTGGATCTTAGATTTCTTAGATTAGAGCTTGAATTCGTGTTTGGAAGAAGAGATTGAAGACTACAATTGGGAGCCATTTTGGAACCTTCAGGTGAATCGAGAGATAAGCTTGGTGGCACTCCAGAACTGTGAAGTTTTCCATCAAAATCCTAAGCTTTATAAACTTTGTTTTCTTCATGAATTCCTTAATAAATTTATGTTTTAGAATAATGATTAGTGGCTAGGCTTTCAATTGTTTGAATGGGAATGAACCCTATGTGTTGATTTTACTCTTCCTAATTTAGGCTTTTATGAATTGAATATGGTTTAATTGTGCTTTTTGTTATTCGATTTTCACGTAATTGTTTAATTCGCAAGATTAATTGGAATTGACGTAGGAAGATTAATCTAGGGCAACCAATTGAATACTAGAAGTTGGTGATTGAGTAGAGATAATAATTACGCTTTTAGGTCACTCATTCAATCATATTTCTAAAGCATTTATAATCAGTTAGGGAGAGAAGAGATTCTTCTATAGCGGTTAGTTTAATATATTGGACTTTTCCTAGAGATAGGGATTTCCCAAATACTCGTGAGACCTAACCAACATTTGCAACATTCTTTTCTAAAAATTCCTAATTAGAGTAGAAAAACCTTAGGGGGATTCCACTGTTCAAACACTCATTCTCTACTTGATTTTAAACTATGCTTTTAATTTGTTCCAAAGTGCTTAATTATTTTCATAGTCTTAAAATCCTTTCAAACATCCTTTTTAATTGATTAGATCTTAGAGACACGGCTTATATTATCGCTTTACTGTCCCCGAAGTTTGATAATCGAGGAATCTTCTAGTACTACTTCGATAGGTGTGCTTACCGTAGGTGATTAATTTTAGAGTAGTCCCAAATCGCATTAGGAAAACCAACTAATTATCCAAGGTTTTCAGTGCTGCATGGGTACCTTTTCAAAGGGATAAAAACTTTGTTTGCCTAACACTTCTCTAAGGCAGCAAATTATATAGGAATTACATAGTGGAGGTGCTGCTGACCATTTTGGATGAGACAATACTATAGCCATGATGGAAGATCATTTTTATTGGCCTAGTATAAAGAGGGATGTTTCTTAAACAATCTCTCAATATCGGGTTTGTCAATCAGCTAAAGAAAGAAAACAATAAATGGGACTTAATACCCTTTTACCTATCCTATATGAACCTTGGCAAGATCTAAGTATAGATTTTGTTCTATGACTACCTAAGACATTTAGAGGTCATGATTCCTTATTTGTAGTGGTGGATCGATTTTAAAAATTTCTCACTTTCTACCTTGTTCCAAGACTAATAATGCAGTACACATCACAAATTTATTCTTCAAGGAAGTGATGAGACTTTATGGGCTACCAAAAACTATCGTTTCATATAGAGATGCGAAGCTTGTGAGTTATTGTTGGTGAACATTGTGGGGATTACAACATACTAAATTCAAGTTATCATCTAGTATGCATCCACAAACAGATAAACAAATAGAAGTTATCGACCGCAGCCTTTGAAATTTTCCGCGCTGCTCATGTGGTGAATATATTTCTAATTGGGATAATTTACTACCTTAGAATTTGCATACAATAGTTCAATGAAAAAATCTACTGGATATTCTCCTTTGGAAGTAGTGCTGGAAATGAATCCACGTAAACCAATTGATTTAGTACCTTTGTCTACTCATGTATGCGGTAGTGCTATAGCTGAAGAATTTACGAAACATATATTAGAAATACATGATGAAGTACGACGTAGAATTGCTACGAGCAATGCAGAGTACAAAGTGTATCCTAATTTAAAACGAAGATTTTCTGAATTGAAAAAGGGGATTTGGTAATGGTATGAATTCAGCCAGAGCATTATCCTAAAGGCGCTTATAAGAAACTACACTCAAAGAGTGCAGGACCTTACAAGTTTTTGAAGAAAATTAGCTCTAATAATTATGTTCTTCAGCTGCCACCCGATATGGGTATTAAAAATATTTTGAACATAGCAAATTTGATAGCTTAAAATGGACATGATGATGGATTAGTTGTTGGAAATTCAATAGCAACCTCACACCAGTGCATAAAAAAAAAATGAAATTGAGGATGTGCTTGATGAACAAGTAGTTTCTATTCGAGGTGGTGGATACCATAAGTTACTTATCAAATGGAAGGGATGTCCATTAAATGAGTGTACATGGATTACAAAACAAGAATTTCAGTACCTTGATCAAGACCTTTATGAGAGATATCATGGTTTTAACTTGTCGATGACGACTTTTTTCAATCCAAGGATAATTGACAGAGACAAATGGCAGCAACCAATTAAGGTTTATCAAATGTGAGGAAGGGATGCCTCTAAAGCCCAAACCTTGCTGCCGCGTTTCCCGGTCTTTTTCTTTTAGTGCTTCGACCCGAAGCGATAGCTTCTAGCTAGTTCAGTGGATAAGATGGCTGCACTCCAGCTCACTCAAGAATGGGACGGCAGTGGTTCGCCGGCAAGCTTGTTCTGATCTTGGACGCAGTACATTGGAATCCTGAAACACCACCACGAACGTTACCGCGTCCGCCTGCGGTGCGGCCACCAAGTCGAAGGGACTCGGAAAGGAATTTAAAAGAACAACCTAAGGTCTGCCTTTTTCTCTTTTCCAAGCCTTTCTTGAAAGGCGGCTTTTAACCCCTCCGCATCTTCACGGAGAATTCAATTTCATCGGGTCCATGTCGAAGACAGCGAGGCAGTCTTCTTCTGCATTGATAGCCTCCTCCAGCAGATCCAGGTTTTACAATTGTCAATCTCCTACCTTTCTTTGGGCGAATGCCACTTTACAAGTGCTTTCATCTGGTGTGAACCGGACTGTCTGTGGGTGATAGTAATAGGGGGAATATAGGAATACTTCTATGTCCCAAGTCATAATGTGAATTCAAACTGGCTGAAACTTTCTCAAAATGCTGCTCCTTTATTTTACTCAAGATAAGTATAAGTGGTAAGTGGGTTTAGTCTTTCAGGACTAATTTTGGAAGACTAAGTGGTGGGGGGAGCAAGGTACTAGTAAGGAAGAACCATTTTTCCTCCATGAAACCGAGAAAACTAAGAATGTGTGACTAAGGACATCCATTTTACAACCCGATGCATAGGTACTAAACCCAGATCCACTAACTCGGTACTTAAGCACACGGTGTTGTGGTGTGCTAGAGTGGATAATGTCCATTCTCCCACAGTTTACGCGCCAACGTGTTAACCGCGGACTAATGTGACTTCTGGCCAAGAAAATGGCCCACTAGAGTGTTCTCCCAATCACCTTTACCCTCTTCAGAAATGCCCTAGAAGATGGACAATTTATATGGGATTTAGCGTAATCCAGAATGAGAATCCTTTAGTAAGTCTAATTAGTTAAGATTGAAGTATTTTTATTTCCTAAATTCTAGTTTGACTAGAATTCCTAGTTATGGTAGGATTAGAGTTTTAAAGTGTCTTTTCCTAAATAGTTTAGGATTTGGTCTTTTGAGTCTATAAATAGAGGAGCTCCCTATTATATATATATATATATATATGCTTTGCTGATTACTTATGTGATATGGAACTACAGTTATTAAAACATTTGAACTCTAGTCGGTCGAGCATGGGACCCCAATAATTTTGCTATATATCTATATATACTAAAAACAAAAAATACCCCATAAGTTAATATTACATGGAAATTACTTATGTAACTATGGAACTACAGTAATAGAAATATAGAACCACAGTTGGTCAGGCAAGGAACCCTAATAACATATAATTTTACCATCCACAAACAATAAAATATAAAAAATACATCATGAGTTAATATTGCATAGACAAATACTGATGTGACCATGGAACTACTGTTTTAAGAACATGAAACTCAAACAATTGAAGTATAGAACCCAATAACATAACTTTAACATCCACAAAAATATCAATCACACATGAAAAAATTATTTTTTTAAGCAATGAACTGAACCAAAACTCACATGAACTTGTTCCTCCTCATATTCATCATTCAAATATGTTGTTTTATGAAATTCAATTGCATCTACAATAACATTTGAATCTACAATATTTTCCTTCTCATCTCCTCTAACAACAATTTTTCTACATTCCTCCAAAGATTTACCTTACACAGTTCAATGAACAATATGTACCACCGATAATATGCAAAGACATAGAGAATTATCCAAAAAGCTATTATCGTTAATCACAAATGGACAACATTGACGAAGAGAACAAAAAGAAACTATTGTTGAAATTCTCACACTGATGCTGCTATCATTGAAACACTATTATTATGCAAGGTGTACCCGAGTACATAATTTTCAACGTACCACATCATTTTTAACCCTTATTTTTAAGGAAAAGATGTACATACATTAATGATCGATGGTCTATTTTTTTAAAAAATAAATCTAGTCACATCTTAAAAGGCTTCAGGGTTGACAACCAAAAAGAGACCAACAAACTAATGGATTACGAAACAATTGGACAAACCTAATCTAGTAAGGGGATTGCCTTAGCAGCCTTATTTATTATATATGAAAGTTATCTTATCATCTCGTTCTCCAGCGAGCATTCTATCTTTGGCGTCGCTTTTCTCTTCCTATATAAAAAAGTTCCCTTCCTCCTCCTTTCCTTTTGAGTGATGTAAAGAAAGAATAGGTCTTTTCCCCCTCAAATTAACCCTATTTACAAAATCAAGTCCCTGTTAAACCTAGTTTTTTTTTCATTGGATGGAGGACTTGGGCTTGGGTGATAAAAATACTATCCGCGCGCGGATAGTGTTTCCATCACACTAGCCATAGATTGGGATTTGTAGTTAATATTGTTTTATTAGCTTATATATGTTTATTTATGTTTTTACTTATTTTTTGTTAGTTAAATCTTGTTTTATTTATATATATTTTTATTTTTTATTTATTTATATATATTTTATTTTTTATTTATTTATATATTTATATATGTTTCTAAATCTTTAATAAAAAAGCACAAATGATTTTAAAAAAAAAAAATACCTCAAAATCATAAATCTTAAATCAAAAGTAAAAAAATTTAAAAACACAAACCATAACCTTAAAAACTATATACTATAAATCTTAAATTAAAAATAACCCCAACTTCATGAATCCCTGTAAAAATCCTAAACCCACAAATGTTTTTAAAAATCCTTTAAACTGAAAATCATGTTTAAAAAAAATAATAAATCTCATAAAATAACCCTAAAATAATTATAATCATTATGAAAATAAATATAAAACCATAAAATTAGAAATGACCATAAAAACTAAATATTTTTCAAAAAATAAACAATGGATATAAAAAGAACCAAGAATCCTAAAGTCTAAACCTTAAAATATGACCCTATCATTATTGGAATTAATTCATTTTATTGTAAATTGTTGATGGAGGGATATAGTGTACGTAACTTGCTGAGATTTACGCCAATCTATTAACTAGACAATCAGAGGATCAATCGACTTTGATACAAGGGTATTTGAATGACTCTTTTTTTGTTAGACATTTTGACAACGCTTTTGGAAATTCATGAATTTGGGGGTTTTTTAATTTAAGATTCATTGTGTATTTTTTTTTTTTTTTTTAAGGTTATGGCTTGTGTTTTTAAAGTTTTTTATTTTGGGTGTGTTTGGTGCCATAAAATTAGGGTATAGAATTGAAATTTGTTTCTAATTCAAATTCTTTTGGTTGGTTGTGAAATTAATTATGGAATTGGAATACATTTCAATTTCAAGATCCATGAATTCAACAAATCCAAGTCCATGTAAAAATTTAAGAATCAAATTATACAAGATTTCATATTCATCATTTTCATTAATAATTTATTAAATAATTTTACATTCTCCTACACACATAGTTTCCTCCTTCTCACACACTCATTCATACTTCTCTCTTACACATTATTACTACCTATGTTTCAAATTATCTATCGCTTGGACATACTTTTTTTATCTCAAAATATTTGTCACTTTAGTAAAATCAAGAGAACATTAAATGATACTATAGACAATAAATTCTTAATTGATTGATTTATTTAAAGACTAAATAAAATAAATATTTTTAGCCTTGATTATTTAAGTTAAATTGATAAAGAAGTCATTGGGTCATCCAAATTGAGTTGAATTATTTCAAAAATATCCAAACACATTTTGAATAAAGCTCAATAAAATGAGACTTACGTAATTGGGTCCTAATTAAATTGAGCCGAAAGTCCTTCTAAATCAAGTCTATTAAATGTTTGGATTAAATCTATTGGGCCTCATCAAATAATGAACTGTTAACCCAACACCAATAATGGGTCGCTTGATGGCCAAGCAACCCAAAGCTAAATCTCTGCCTATAAATAAGGGTCTTCCCTAAGGCTGAGAGATTATTCAGAAGATTCATAATAGACTCAAGCT
Organism: Catharanthus roseus; assembly: GCA_028651295.1. Taxonomy (NCBI): domain Eukaryota; kingdom Viridiplantae; phylum Streptophyta; class Magnoliopsida; order Gentianales; family Apocynaceae; genus Catharanthus; species Catharanthus roseus. The sequence continues at coordinate 33,356,539 of JAPQWS010000159.1, read as the reverse complement.
TTAAGTAAGTGAAAGCTCTCCAATGGCTCTCCCAAGAGGCTCTCCACCGACACTATTTCTTCGAATCATCAAGTGTTCTTTGCATTCTTCGTCTGAAGGAGTGAACAAAGCTTCAACGGCTCTGTTATTCGAGATCAAGCTTCCAAACTCTCGAGTTCATCATCTGAGTTCGTCCAACTCAGCATTAATCTTCTAATCCTACCAACTTTAAAATTAAAGTTCGGCCAACTCAACATCAAGCTTCCAAGCTGCCGAGTTCATAATTGAAGTTTGTCCAATTTTAGATTAAGCTTTCAAGCCCTTGATTCACAATCAAAGTTCGTCCTCTTGAAATCAAGCTTTCGATCCCTCGAATTCATCATCAAAATTTGTTCGATCCGATAGAAAGTTTCCAAGCCATGAAGTCAATGTTTTACTGAAGAAAAGAATCGAAAGATTGTCCTACACATTAGGAATTTCTCTATATATTTTGTAAAAACTTCAAATATTAAATAAATCACATTGTCTCTATTTTTATTGTCTTTTGATTTACAAACTTAAAATTTTGCTGCGTACAAATTTTGGATGCCCAGTGGGATAAACTTTGCTTCTTATCTCTTCTCCTCAAAGTTCAAATCAATCAAATTCAAATCTTTAAGTATGAAATACATGGCTCCCAAGATCGAACACTCAAAATCTGCTCATTCAAAGGCTGCTGATATCAAAGAAATTGCCAATTCTTCTGGCATGCTTTCACAAGTTTCAAGTGTTGGAATATGACAAGGAGTAAGTAGGGATGGCAATGGGGGTGGGTGGGGTAGGGGCACCATCCCCACTTCCTCACTTTGTCCCTATCCCCACCCCATCCCCGTTCTTGGATATAAAATTTATCCTTATCCCCAACCCAACCTCCCATTGTTTAGCCACATTCCCAACCTATCCCCACATCTTGGATGAAATTTAGCCCATCGCCAACCCATCCCCAACAAACCCGCTGGGGAATTGGAGACCCAAGTGGGTATTACATATATTATTTTCAATAACCTGTTAAACACAAAATAATAGTATACATGCCACAAAATCAAATGAATTAAAACTTAAAAAGTTAATACAAAAATCATTTAAAAAAAGAAATAGTCTAACCATGTGAAATAATAAAAAAACTCATAAGCTAGTTCAACAATCTTCACCCTGAATAATACATAACAAAAGTTCAACCTAAATAATACAAAACAAAAGCTCAATGACATAGGTTCGATAATTGAAGTGCAAAATCCAATAATATAAATGCAGTAATAGAAGTGGAATAACAAAATTGAATTAGTGAATAATCTTGAAGGGCAAGTTGATCAATCAATATCGATCGTACAAGTCTCTGATGCCTGAAAAAACAAAAAGAGTTATTAATAGATCATCTTTCTTCATCATAAAGAATACTAATATAAGAAAAAAAATGGAACATATAATTAATATAAATTTTAGAATATTTACCATCTTAGCATCGTCTTCAATATCTATCAAAATAGAGTCAATCTTGGGGAGGAGAACTTGTGAAAAACTCATTCAAATTAGAAAAAAAAATCATTCAAAAACTAATAAATCAACTTTAATGACAGTTACATTTAACATTGTTTGCTAACCAATTTTGACCACACATTAAAGCTTCAAGAATATTTGCACGAAGCATGTGCGATGTGGATTACAATCCTTCCTCCAGTGCTAAATGCACTATCTAAAGCAACAGTAGATATAGGAATCGAAAAAAATATCCCTAGCAATAATTTGAAGAATGGGATATTTGGTTCTATTGGTCTTCCACCAAGCTAAAATATCAAAATCCTTACTTGATGCAAATTCTTGTTCATGTAAATATCTATCAAGCTCCGATTTAACATTCTCCACAGTTCTGTTATCTGCAAGAAGACTTTCTAATCCATTTAAAATAGGAGCAATAGCATTGTTTTCCAGACAAGAAAAGTCTTCAAATGACTGTTTCCCCAAATAAGACGACTGAGCCTGAGATGAGAAGAGTTGGTTGCTTTTCAAATCTTGACTTGTATTCATTAAATATATCAACACAAAACCTACGAACATTCCCAATCTTAACTGCAACGTTATCACCATATATTTGAGGAAAAACATAATCTACCAAAGTCATCTTATATCGTGAATCCAACACTGTAGCAACACTCATGAGCCCGTGAATATCTTCCTAATATTTACCAAACTTTAGTGCCATTTTTTGAACCATTCTCTCAACCACAAAATTTCCACAAGTAATCTATCGGTCCAACTCACCCTATAGAGTAAACAATAGGGAAAACACATTTATGGTGGGAGAATTACTTCTTTAAAATACTTCTATGGCACTATAGAATATTCTAAGATGGTCACATATTTCTTTAGCCATCATCTACTCATCCTCAGTTGGCAAACAAGTATATAATTGTTCCCTATATTTAAGGCAAGTAAAAACATCTTTATATAGCAAGGCTGTGGAAAAAATAAAAAAAAAGTTGAATTCCATCTCGTTTTACAATCTAAAACTAATTTTTTAGAATGAGGAGTACCTATTTGGCATGCCGCTTCCTCAAATATTTGCTCTCTTTTGGATGATTGAGTCCAAAATCTAATACTGTCACACACTTTCTCAATCTCATCACAGATAATCCATCTTGAACAATCAAATTTTTAAGATCTGGGCTGAACACCTCGTATGAAACAACTTCCATGTAAAATAAGAGACTTTGGTTGAACCTTACCCAAAAGATCTTCAACGATGGCATCATCTGTGATACAATTATCCACCGTCAAAGTGGATAACTTCCTGTAAAATTTCCAATCAAATGAAATTTCCTCCAAAACTTTAGTAAGAATCTCACTTGTGTGTGGAATGGGACATAAAAAAACCTATTTTAAAAACAGTATATATAAGAAAAAATGTATTGATAAATAACATGTAATATATAACTAATATATAATAAAAAATATTTAATACCTCAAAAGTCTATGTTGTAATGCCCAAGAATTGTCGATAAAATGAGAAGTAATATCCATATAAGATTTATTCTGGTGATTTGTAGTCCACATGTCACAAGTGATGGCAATCCTCTACCGATTTTTACTGGACAAGGCAAGCAACTTTTCTTTCTCACCATCATAAAATTTCAAAATGTCTTTTCTCAAAGTATTTCTTGAAATTTGTGTAAAAAGAGGTTTGAAGGCCCTTACAAAATTTACAAAAATAATAATGATCAACAATTGATAGAGGGAATTCTTGTAGTAGTACCATTTCAACCAAATCCCTTCTTGAGGCCAATTGATTAAAGTGACAAACATTCATGATTGTTACGGTCGATGATGCTCCCCTTGCCCATCAAAAATTGTTGCCTAATATCAGTGCCCTACTTTTTCCTCTTGCAAATTTTTAGATGATCTGTTAAATGACTTGTTTAATGTGTAGGTCCAGCAACAAGTTCCTTTTAGCAATAAATGCATTCAGCTTTTGGTTTACCACCAACCTCTTTTTGTTTAAAATGAAACCATACTTTTGAAAATTGTATCCCCTTTGGTCCAAGATCACTTCCTATATTATCTTTTTAAGGTTCTCCAATATTAGTAGGTGTTGGACTCTCATCAACAATATGTAAAGGCAATGGTGACTGGACATTTTCTTGGTTACTACTTGCAAAAGGGTTGAGATTTCTTCTTCCATGAAGTTGATTGAATTCTTGTTAACTTGATCCTCTAGCATCTAATTAAGTATAGAAGAAGAGAAAATAGTTATAGAAACACAAATAAAAATTACTTCGTTAAACTATAGAAATTCTATTGGTGCTTTAAACGTTATATAAAATAAATTGAAAAGGAAAAAAACGGACTGCTGGACTATTTCTGGCCTGATTTAGGCGCAGAATCACATGGTAATACTGGTTATTCATGTTAAAAAGACCACCTTGCATTATCATACATGCAGTCCTAGTAAAAATACGCTCTCCTTGTCCCTCCCTCCCTCCCTCCCCATTGCGCACACAAAAAGAATACATAAAACCTTTTCCCTTCTTAAGTGAAAAAGATAAAAAAAGGTGTATGATAATCTGGAAAACACACAAAAAAGATCAACTTTTAGATTAGATTAACAAGGATAGGATAAAGCATTGGTGCACAAGCACTATTGTAGTACAAGTGATAGCTTACATCTCTAATAGGCAGAAATATATATGTTTTTTTCAACCATAGATCAGGTTATATATCACAGAAATCCAACAAGTAATGCAGGCATGATTAAAAAACAGCAGGATATTTTGAACGTTGTTCATTGATTCCAATATTAAAGCTTCAAATAAGTTATAAGCAACTTAATTTTATCAACATAGAACAGGGCAAAAGAACAAGATTTCTTCAGTTATTGGCACCTTCAAGAAAATCTACATCTACGCCATAAAACTAGAAGAAGCATCTCATTTTCAATTTATTTAACAATAGATTTTTTTTAGGGAACCTTCAACAATAGATTTATTAGCAGAAGACTCACAAAAAGATCTGTTACTAATTCAAAATTACTAATGGAAAAGCTTCTAAATTTACCAATATTGAGGGCTGGGCATTGTGAGGGTTGTCGGCGTTAACCGTAAAGTAGCGACCAACGTTGAGAGTTTATAGCAAGAAGCAGCAGCCAGCATTGAGGATTTAACACAAGAAGCCACCGACATTAACAGTTTACAGCAAGAGGCTGCCAAGGTTCAAGCTTGAGGCTAAAGATAGATGAAGGTTGCGACGACAACGGAGGTTCAGGCAGGCTTGAGGCTGAAGGTTGATAAAGGTTGCAGTGGCAGCTGAGGGGTTGAAGTTAGAGGCAACTGCAAGTGAGTGACAGGAGGTCTAAGGTTTGAAAAGTGAAAACCATGAATGGATTAGAAATGTCCATACTAGAGTAGAGATAACTGAACATGAGGTTTAGTTTAGAATTTTTATTTTTTATGTTTTTTGGCTCTTTCTTTACTATTTAAACTAATATTTTACTTAAAAAATTGTATATATATGCATATATATATATAGTTAAATGGGATAGGTAGGGATGGAGCGGGTTGGGGAATGGGAGAACCTAATCCCCGCCCCCAACCTATCCCCAAGCTTGGGCAAATTCATCCCTATCCCTACCTGGGTCCCTAGTCAAACCGAAGTCAAAAGAGTTGAGATGGGTTGGCAGTGGGTGGGTACCCAACTAGACTCGCCCATTGTTATCCCTAGGAGTAAGGTAAGGCACTTTCCCAAAAGGAAATCCAGCATTTATTAGCTGCTCCAAAGACGTCATTATTGTTAAAACAAGATGATAAAAATTCAAGTGCAAATCTCCCCCTCAAAGTTGTCATAAGAACTCGAGGTTTGATTCTTCTATAGTGGAAGACTCAAGTACTTTTTCAGTGGTGGCTCTCATGGTGATTGGAAAACTTAGCATCGAAGAGCAACTAGCACACCTTACAAAGTTAGTTTAAGACTTTGCAAAAAGTTTCCAAGAGCATGAGTATTCGATTGCTCAAATCACGAATCGTATGAAAAAAGTGGTGAAACAAATCAAGCTCCTCCGCAAATGGCAGAAATTCAAGGTGAAGTTGTCAATTCAAAGAAAGATAACAACATCAAAGTGTCTCCTGACGGATTGAGTCTGTTAATCAATTAAGAGAGTTTATCAATGACGCCATCAAAGAGAAATATGAAGAGGGTAGCAAATCCATCAACACTTATGCTAAACCGTGCTCTCAAAGGATCGATAACATGATTATGCTTACTGGTTATGAACCTCCAAATTTTCAACAATTCGATCGGAAAGAAAATCCCAAGCAACATGTGGCTCTCTTTTCTAAGACATGCAACGATGCTAGAACTATTTGAGATCTTCTCATGAAGTAATTCATGTGATCTCTTAAAGGAATGCATTCGGTTGGTACATAGACTTAGAGTCCGGAACTATTGATAGTTGAGGGCAACTCAAAAAAGAATTTATGAATTGCTTCTACCAGCACTCGTCAAGTTGTAAGCATGGTAGAATTGACAAACTTTCGTTAATAGAAAGAAGAACATGTGATTCATTATATAAACAGGTGGAGAAACCTGAATCTGAATTGCAAAGAACATCTAAGTGAATTATCTGCCATAGAGATGTGCATTCAAGGCATGAATTGGGGGCTTCAATATATCATCAAAGGAATCATGCCTAAAATATTTGAAAAACTTGCTACTTGTGCACATAACATGGAGATGAGCACCTTTGCAAATTGAGGCGAAACACCTGCGTGGGATTCAAATAAAGAAAATGAATATGAGAATGTTGAGAAAGAGGGCAAATATTCCTCCACGAGTGGGATTTGAAAGTCACTTCAATTTCAAATTGAAGCTCCTTTACTGCATGAGCTTAAACTGCAAAGACATGTAAATCCAAATGATGAAAAAAATGCTCCTTAATTGCACAAGCTTAAATTGCAAAGTTAGTACAAATCCAAATGATGAAAAAATGATCATTGACTGCACGAGTCTAAATTACAAATTCATTCCAAGTATGAAATGATGAAAAAGCCTAATTGAGTGCACGAGCTTAAACTACAAAGTTTCTTCAAGTCCAAATGTTGCAAATGAACTCTACTTAACTGTACTAGTTTAAACTGCAAAGTTATCTCAAATCCAAAGGATGAAAATAGATGCTCCTTGACTGCACGAGCATAAACTGTGAAGTTACTCCTTACCTGCATGAGTATAAACGGTGTCAAGGCAACCACCAAAAGTGTAGTATGTGTTTAAAACTGCTAAAACACTCCAACAAATCCAAAATGGTAAAAATAGATATTCCTGACTGGCATGAGTTAAAAATATGAACGGCAAAATCCATTTTTGTATATCAAGCTCACCGTCTTGGAGGTGCTAGGATGAAAGAAATTTACATACTTCTTAGGCAAGCCAAAGATATAAAGCCAGCATGATATAGAAGCCTCAAGAAAAATCGGTGCCTTTAATGTTGAAATTGGATGACAAACTCTCTTCTTTTGTCGCCCACTCTTCATGATGTGCAATGATGTCGCAAACGTTTCGGTGAACTTAGGATGTGATCATTGTTCTTTCCTTTGAGAAGGTGCTCCATACTTCATAACTCTTTTGAACCAGAAGTTGATCTACTTGGTGATGGTGACTCCCGAGTTGAGGTCGCTACTCTTTGAGATCAAGTGATATGCGTGAAAGAGATTCTTGCAGCTCCATGAAACATATCATTTGTTGTTAAGGTCTACTCTTGTAATATCTAAAGCATGAGGAACAACTTCGTCTAAGTGATGTCCAAGTATTAGCAAGCCTCCAAGGTTGTGCAAATCCTACCATGAGATGAACGTCTTACCGACAGTCATAAAAGGAGTCAAAGCTTCACAAATGCCGTTTTGATGTTAAAAGTTGTCGTCGTGAATGAAGAGCGATGCATACATAGCCCTATGGATCTTCGTAGTTGTCAAATCTTTGCAGCAACTCAAGACATCTTGCACCCACTCTAAATGCTCTGTTGTGGAACTTCTTGAGAAACTCGAGTATTGAACTCTATTAAACTTCCCCATTGATTATTCTGCAATCGAGTGAAGAAGGCATGTTGATGTAATCTAGAGAGCTAGGAGTTGAAGCGAAGATAATCCATGCATTTTGACATCGTGCACTTCTAAAGTTGATACTTATTAACCAATTCTTCATGCGATGTGTTGTTGTAATCTTTTGCAAAGAGAATCTATGTCTTTGAAGATCACGTCCTTTTGAAGTTGACACTCATTAACTCATGTGATGTTTGAAAAGGTGAATGAGTGCTTTTAAAGTCAAAATTCATTGATAAATCTTTCATAATAGGTTTTTTTTCTACAAAAGGCCTTTTTTTCTGAACAAGCTACTAAAGTGGCCAAAAAATTTTTTTATCCGTAATTTAGCCATAACGCACAATGGTTGTGCGTTATTAATTAGGATAAATGGTTGTGCTTTATCACTTAATTCAAGTTTTTTCCCCTTAAACATATCCTAGGTGGCAGATAACGCATCTGCCACATCATCCTTTCATTTATTTTTCTGAAAAAAAAAATTGTAACAAGATTTGAACCCTTGACCTCATGAGAAATAACATATAAGACTTACAATAGACCACCATCGAATTTTATTTAATAGGTTCATGAGATTTTATTTAATAATAACATACTTACGTATTCCAATATTTACCAACTTCAATCATTTGGATTTTAATTAGAACAAAAAGAAGAATGCTTCTCTGTTTAATTTTCAAATTGGCGGCGTAATTTTTTAAGTTAATAAGAGAGAAAGTATTAGAAAATTACAAAAACGTAAATTAAAACGAAAATAGTAAGTTTTTGTGGGAACGGTTGGTGGAAACCTCTTAAGGATGTTTCCGACGTGTAGATCTCGAAAAAATACATGAAATGCCCACAAGAATCGCCTCAATCGGACGTCCGAGCACAAAGTTATGTCCCGTCAAAGTTTTTGACTCTACGCGACAATATTTTTGCCTCGAAACGAGTCCGGATCACTTTTTCGGCGATGTCGTTGCGTCCTCTTTACAAGAATCATTGAAACGAGTGGTTATACGCGTTAAACGGACATCCGATCGCAGTGTTATTTATGTTTAAAGTTTTTCAAAATTCTAATCAACAAAAGAAAAAAAAAAAAAAAACTGATGTGGCTAATAACGCACAAACGTTATGCGTTATCTGCCACATCGGCGGATTAAGAGAAAAACTTGAATTAAGTGATAACTTGTGCTTTATCCTAATTAATAACGCACAACTATTGTACGTTATGACCAAATTACGAATAAAAAAAATTTAGACCACTTAAGTAGCCTGTTTAGAAAAAAAGCTTTTCTAAGAAAAAAACCTACATAATATGTAGTCGTTGCCTTTAACGAGGGGTCCACATGTTTGCTTGAAGCAAATGATTGTAACATCTTGAGCTCGAAGAAGACTGTGAATTCAAGAAAGAAAGTGAAAGATGGTTGGCCTGGCAAAAAAAAAAAAAAAAAAATTGTCTTGCAGCAGAAAAAATTTTAAGAAAAAACATTTTTCCTGTATCCATAGGATGGTGGAATCGAATATCACAATTAGAAATCGTTGATTGAAAGAAAAAATGATGACCAGTTGGTTGCTTACATTGATAAGCTCATGCAAAACAAAGAATTTATAATCGAATTCGTCAAGTGAATTTGAATTCATCAAAAGAATGTTATGCATGCATTTGTCGGCTAATATCAAAGGAAAATCAGGGACAATGAAGAGCAGACAGATGGCGAAGCATTTTCGCTCAAGTATTTTTACCTAACTTGTCATGTAAGATATTTTTAATTCAAATCATATTAGACGCGATTTCATGTTATACTTTTATTTTTATGCCTCGTAGATTTTCTCATGAATAAGTCAATAAATCTCAGATACCAAGTAAAAAATTAAAAGAAAATCAAGTAATTCACTGGAAAGATATATGAATAAAAACTGAATTTATTCTCAAGAATCAAATCGAATACCCTTGAAGAAGCATTGTTCGGCAATGCAAGAGAAGATCTATGGAAGACTTCTTGACTTTGGATGAAGAAAATGGTGAAAGGAATCCCCCCTCTCTCTCTCTCTCTCTCTCTCTCTCTCTCTCTCTCTCTCTCTCTCTCTCTCTCTCTCTCTCTCTCTCTCTCTCTCTCTCTCTCTGGATTTTGAGAGATAGAAATTAGTTATATAATCTTACAAAAATTTAAGTGAATAAAGATTCAATTTCCTAATTTAATAAGAAATCAAGTCTTCAAAATTATATGAAGATTCAAGTTTCAAATTCTAGAAGGATTCAAATTTCAAATTTTATAAGGTTCAAAAACCTTAATTTGAGAATGATTCAATTTTTTGGTTAATTCAACTTCCTCATTAAATCTTCAACCTTCAAGGATGTTAGCTATCTCCCTAATTTGGTTGTTATTCAAGACTTCAAGTGGGTTTCAAAAGAAAAAAAGATTTCATCAAAGATTCTGTAACGAGTTGAAGTTGGAGTATTTGATCAAACTTTGATTCTTATACGAAGGGAAAAAAAAAAAGAAAAAAAATGGGACATTTGTATCCTGTCACATTTGCATCTAAGTATGTCAAGTCTTGTATTTAAAGTTTTAACCCCAATCACTTTTATTCAGGTCTTAAATTAGTAACATTTGTAGACAATTAATTTTTATTAATTTATTTAGTAAAAAACTAAATAAAATAAATATTTTAGTCTTGATTATTTAAATTAAATTGATAAATAAGTCATTGGCAATCCAAATTGGGTTGGATTATTTAAAAAACTTCAAATTTATTTTTAAATAAAACCTAATAAAATGAGACTTATGCAATTGGGTCCCAATTAAATTGAGTCCAAAATCATTCTACATGAAGTTCATTTGATATGTTAAATCCATTGAGCCTCATCAAATAAGGAACTGGGTTAACCCAACTTCAATAATGGGTCGCTTAGTAGTTTCAAGCAACCGAAAGTTTAATCTTTGCCTATAAATAAGGGTCTTCCCCAAGGTTGAGAGATCATTCCAAAGAAGATTCAAAAGATTTAGAAGAGCATTCAAAAAAGACTCAAGCTTCAGACAAGTGAAAGCTCCCCAAAAGCTCTTCCAGATGCTCTCCACCAATGGTCTTCTTCGAATCATCAAACGTTCTTCGCATTCTTCATTCAAAGGAGTGAACAAAGCTTCAATGGCTCTGTTAATCGAGATAAAGCTTCTAAGCTCTCAAGTTTGTTACCAGAGTTCACCAGACTCAAGATCAAGCTTCCAAGCTGCTAAGATCAAAATCAAAATTCGTCCAACTCGACATCAAGCTTCCAAGCCGTCGAGTTCATAACCGAAGTTTTTCTAATCGGGATTAAGTTTTCAAGCCCTCGATTCATAATCAAAGTTCGTCTCTCTTGAGATCAAACTTTCAAGACCTTGAGTTCATCATCAAAGTTCGTTTGACCCGATATCAAGCTTTTAGCTTCAGGGCACCAAATCAACATTTTACTGAAAAGAAGAATCGGAGGATTCTCTTACAATCGGATATTTTGTAACCACTTCAAATATTAAATAAATCACATTGTTGCTATTTTCTTATCTTTGATTTACGAGACTTAAAATTTTGCTACATACAGGTAGTTTTTCATACATACCCTATCTTATTGGAATTAAAAAATTACCTAGAAACTTTCATTAGAACTATTAATACACTCAAAGGGTAATTTAGTCTATTTACTTTTGAATCTAGATAACCCAATCATTTAATTCTTGTTAATATAAAACAGATGTAGTACATACTTTTTCTTTCAACCACTCACATACACTTTTTCTCTCACATACACATACCCACACGCTTTCTCTCACACATACTTTCTTTCACACACACTACTACACACTTTCTCTCTTATACACTCATACATATTTTCTCTCACACACTACTATACACTTTCTCTCTTATACACACTTTCTCTCTTACACACATATTTTAAGTAAATATATATATATATATATATTTGCATTTTAAATTCTAATACAATATGTTATTTTTTCCCAAACAAATGAATTCCACATTAATTTTATAGATTTGTGAAACAAAAGATTTCAATCCCAATTCTAGGAACCGTACACAACTTTAATTAAGATTAATTATGGTTTCGTGGTATTTTTCTTTAAAATTATGATTTAGGGATTTTATTAAATATTTAGAAACATATATAAATAAATAAAATAAGATTAATTAACAAAAAGCAAAATAAAAACATAAATAAACATATACTCCCTCTATTTTTTTACTTGTCACAGTATCAATTACCCCTCCCCCCTCCCCCTCCCCTTTTTTTTACTTGTCACATTGTGAAATCAATGTAACATTTAATGAATTTTTTTCCATTATACCCTTTCATAAGAAACAAATTTCAACTCCTTTAACTCTTCTAATATTGGGACTTGTTGAAATAATAATAATGGGAGAGATTAATTTGAAGAACATTCTAGTTCATGTAAGAGAAAAAAAATCTAAACTTTTGTATTTTCTTAATCTGTATGTTTCCAAAACGTGACGACTAATTAAAAAATGGAGGGAGCGTAAATTAATACAACAATATTAACTAAAATATAAAAAAAATACTCCCTCCATTTTCTTTTACTTGTCACATTATGTCAATTCCAGTATTTTTTTACTTATTACATTGTGAAAACAATTCAATATTTTATGAACTTTTTCCCATTATGTCCTTCGATAAAAAATAAATTCCAACTCCTTTAACTCTTCTAATATTGGAACTTGTAGAAATAATAAGAAGAAGAGAGATTAATTTGAAGGGTATTCTAGTCCATGAAAGAAAAAAGTATCTAAAATTCTGTATTTTATTAGTCGTGTGATATTCAAAAATGACCACTAACAAAAAAAGGGAGGGAGTACTAACTATTAATGTTTCAATGTGGTTGTAGCTCATGTGATGAAAAGTGAAAACACTATTCATGCATACAAATTATACGTTACACCCGACTACACCTTGTATGGTGCATTTGGATGCTAAAATGACACCGTTCAACTTAAATGGCAAATTGTAGGGATTTCCTGTCCACGCTATCTTTCTCTTCTTCAACATGTCTCCCTCCTCTCCTTCTTTGTTTTTTCTTCGTTCTTCATCTTTTCCCGACAGAATTATTCAGAAATCTCTAATCAAACCACCACAATCTTTGTTTTCTTATTGTTCTGTGGCAGATCGACGGCAATATTTCTTCTTGTTATCTTGCTAATTCGTAATCCATAGAGGAATCTTGAGAAATTATGTTTGCAAGGGGATGAGAATAACATAATGGCAGTAGCAACTCTATTTTCATATTATTTGATATTTTTTATCTTATTTCGTGTATCATGTATGGTAAATCTATGGAGAATTATGGAAAATCGTTATTAGAGAAGATGAGGAGGAAGAATTGCTTTTTCTGAGTAATTGATGCTTTTTCTGGGTGTTAAAGTTATATGTCACCGGAATTACGAAGGTACATATTTCAATTGCTAATGTTCCATTGTAATATAACTATAGTTCCATATTTCAATTGCTAATGTTCTATAATAGCAGTAGCAGCTTTGTTTTCATATTATTTGACATTTTTTTTTACCTTATCCAATGCATTGTGTATGAAGAATTATGGAAAAATCGTTATTTGGAGGAGGTGAGGAGGAAGATTCTTTTTCTGTATAATTGATATTTTTTCTGGATGTTAAAGTTATATATCATCGGAGTTATTGAAGTTCCATATTTCAATTGCTAATTCCATTATAATATGACTATAGTTCCATATTTCAATTGCTAGTGTTCCATAATAGCAGTTGCAGCTTTGTTTTCATATTATTTGATTTTTTTTATCTTATTCAGTATATTGTGTATATAGAGAATTATGGAGAAATCGTTATTTAAAGGAGATAAGGAGGAAGAATAATTTTTTTCTGTGCAATTGATGGGTTTTTTACTGTTAAGTTATACTGTGTTATATGTGAAAAACTCATGAAAACTCGTAAAAAACTGATAAAACACCTATTATATTCTCATGGAACATTAACACATAATCCATGGAATATTATTACAACAAAGCAAACATAGCTCAAAACTCATGGATATCCATAGAGAACTGATGGAACATCTATTATATTCTCATGGAACATTCACATATAATCTATGGAACATCAGTACTATGTCACTGAAGTTATAGAGTTCCATTTTTCAATTGTTAATGTTCTATGGGAATATGACTATAGTTCTATATTTCAATTGCGCATATTACATAATGACAGTAGCAGTTTTGTTTTCATATCAATGATATTTTTCCTGTGTAATTCATATTTTCAATTGCTAATGTTCTATGGAAATATAATTGTAGTTCTATTTTTCAATTGCTAATTTTCCATGGGAATATATTTGTAGTTCCATGATTACATAAGTAACCGTCCATGAAATATTAAGTCATAGTATATTTTATTTTCAGTATATGTGTGTGATAAAGTTATATGTTACTGGTTCCACCTAATACTTATAATACGTGGAACATCATTATAACAAAGCAAACCTAGTACAAAATTCATAGACACCTGTATATAACTGATGGAACATACAATATATTTTCATGGAACATTAACACATAACCTATAGAATATTAACACGTAACTTATGGAACATCTTACGCGCGTATGCGTCACTTACTTTCGCTGCTACTAGGATAATTGTTTTGCTTTTTGAATGTTTCAATAAAATAGTGCTTTTCTTCACACAAGTGCACCTTGCAATGTGTACTCGAATGCAACATATAACTACTGATTCGGGCGCGGATATTGTTTCTATCACACGATTACAGGATTTGAGCATGATTTAAAAATAGGGGATAATTTGAGGAAAAAAACCTTTTCGTTCATTTGGAGAAGCATATCCTTCTTAAATGCATTTAGAGGAACCGTTAAGTTCACAATATTATGCTCAAATTTGAGAAGCTTTGCATGAAAACAAGCCCGAACTGCGGTCGAATTTGTATAGTGCATTCTCTACTACACTCTTTAGTACGTACCTTTTGTGGGAGTTTTATTAATATAAATTGTATAGAATAAAAGATAAACCCTAAACTAAAAATAAACCCTAAGGAGAAAGTTAATATTAAAGGAAGTGTCTAAAGAGTATATTAGAGTGCAAATTATATCGTACACCCCGAGTATACTATGCTATGTACACCCTGGGGTAAAACTAAGTCGATCTATTATATGGTTAAAGATGTAGAAATAGTAGGGTTTTTCCAATTCAAGCGTGCCTCTCTCATTCTCTGATGTTAGCAGCATCGCATCTCCTCTTTCGCTCTTCCTTTCTTCATTCATTCTATTTTTTCTACATGAAGTTTCTAGAGATCCATAATCAAATCACAGCCTCTTTTTATTCGAAAGAACCGTTTTCATAGCTGTAACCATGATATTCTAATGCACTGCAACAAGTTTCAATGAAGTGGCAATGTCAGTTTCCAACTTGTTTGATCGGTGCAAAATCTTTCTAGTTATTTGTTTACGTTTTTGTATGTTATTTGTTGAATTGTATAAAGTAAATCTATGGAGAAATGCAGAAAACTTATTATTGAAGGAGATGAGGAGGAAGAATCGATTTTTCTTGTGTAATTGATATTTTTTCTAGTTGTTAAAGTTATATGCTATCTGAGTTTTATATTTCAATTGTTTAAGTTCCATGGTTTTATGACTGTATTTCCATGATTATATACGTAACAATTCATCAAATATGAAGTTGTATATTTTATGTTTTCAATATATGCAGGTGATGAAGTTTTGTTATAGAGAAGAGATGGAGGAAGAATCGTTTTTCTAATTGTTAAAGTGATATGTTATCAGAGTTTCATAAGATGTTTTTTTATTTTTACATGGATATTTTATTCATAAAACATTAACCCATAGCATATGAAACAACAATACTATTAACATAAAATCCTAATATAGAACTCATGAAACATGAAGTATATCCTCATGAAACATTAACTCATAACTCACGAACATCAATATTATTTCTATGAAATCTTAAACCAGAATCCATGAAACTTTAATACTATTTCTATGGAACATTAACACATGACCATGGAACATGAATTCTTTTCCATGGAAGACTAAAATAGAAACCATGGAATCTTAGAACCGATGGAATATCAACACTATTTTCATAGAACACATAACACATGGAATATCAATGCTATTTTTTTAGAACATATAACCTATGCGACATCAATAGTATTTCGATGGAACTCAAACACATAAATTATGGAATATTAATATTATTTTTATGGAATACATAACCGAACATCAATACAATTTTAATGGAACAAATAACCCATGGAACATATTTTTGTAGAACATATAACTAATGGTGCATCACTAGTATTTTGATGGAACCAGAACACGGAAACTATGGAATATCTTTATGGAATACATAACTTCTGGAATATCAATACTACATCTATTTCATAATATAATGTTAAGTTTTCATATTGCATATTATAAGGTGATTTCTTTTATAAAACTTTTTCTCCAAAAATACCCCAATTCATTTAATGTATCACTAGTTAGTAGTTCTCAAAACCTATACACATTCACATTGAGAGGATAGAGGAGAAAGAAGATAAAACCTTGGGATAAGAATTTATAAAATTAAGAAAGGGGCATTATTGGATTTTAATATAAAAACACATTGATTTGTTTTCTTAATTTTTATGTGAAAAATAACTTAACCTTATATTATGAAACAGAGATAGTACTATTTTTATGGAACATATACTCCATGAAAAATGAGTAGAATTTCGATTGAACCTGAATGCGTGAACATAAATCTGTGGAGGCACTTATACACACAAATGAATGCGCGAATGATACTAAATAGGGGATGTACCGTGCAAGGTATACACAGGATGTACCGTACTAGAGGATATACTAGACGATCTTGAGTGGCCAAATCGATTTTAAAAAAAATTCCCACAAAACTGGCAATTTATATCATGTATTCGGTTAGACCTAGCATGGCGTAATCACTTATTAAAATTATATCCTTTATAGGTTTTATTATTTAATTATAAGCAAAATCATCATTGATTTTACAAATCCACGCACCTCAGTGTTTGGAGGAAATCGAATTTTTCTCTCCTTCCTTTTTGCGATCTCTTCTACTCTCAAGAATTTGTGTTGCGGAACTTTATCGACTCACTAGATTTTTTGTTTTTCTTGTGATTTTCCTCAATTGATCATCGTTAGTCATCTGCAATTTTTGATTTTTAATGAAGAATTATGAAAAAACCAATATTGTGCCGTTTATTGATGTGGAGAATTTGAATTGGGGTGTTTTTAATCTTCTACATGTATAGATGTTGATTCGATGATTCCAGAATCTGTTGAAGAAGAATTTACAGGCAAGGAATTTCACGTAAGATATTGTTTTTTTTTTTTTTTTCAGTTTGGTTGTTGTTTTGGAGATGTTGTGTTGTTGTACATATATGTACTTAGTTTTATAACTAGGTGTATCTAGTTTCTCAACTAAGTTTTCTATATTTTATAATTAGTGGAATTTTTGAATTTTTGTTTTCTTTCTATTTTTAGACTTTTTTGTTGGTCTTAATGTAATGTTTTGTTGTGCTTTCAAACTTATTTTAATTTTAATATGTGTAGAAACTTGTCACACAGCTTAAGTGTGGCCACACAGGATGGTCGTGTGTTAGCAAAAGCTCCAGGTTTCATTGGCACTAAGTATTGGCATTGTTTTAAGATACCCTGACAACCTCGAAGATTTTGGTTGACTATTGTTTGAAGATCATGAGCTGTAATATTGGAGTCTAATTAGGATATTACCTTAAGGAGATTTGAAGAATGAGGAAAGATCAAAACCTAAAGGAAATAGGGCTTTGTTGGTATTAGAACTAGAAGTCTTTTTGGAAAAAAGTCCTTGGTCAAAATTCTAATTGGAAAAGGATTGGTAGTTCAAGATCTATTGTTCAGCCTCAACAAATATAAATAAAGGAACGTAATTGATGGTTGAGGTTAGCCGTTCTGTAATTTTTTGAAGATATTCTGTAAGAGTGAAGACGGCGGCAAACTTCAAACACTGTGATTGTCCATTGATTCTTGTTGTTCATCTTTCACAATTCAATGGAGTTCTTTTTTTGAAGACTGTAACTTCTAGGGATAGAAGTTGTACTACGGTTGAATGGTGTTGAAGATTGAAGAGATTTAAGAGTAAACAGCTTGTTCCAAGGGGAGTCTTGAAGAGTTGAAGGGATTCAACTGTGCAATGTGCGAAGGGAGTTTGCATTGATTCCACTAGGGAAATACTAGATGTGTAAAAGAGTTAGGTATTTTCTTATACTGTGTTGACAGTTATTAGTGGATTGCTTTCAGGGCATGGCCCGGCAGACATAGACTTAGCTGAACTATGTTACCAGTCACTGTGTCTTACGTGGTTGTGTTATTTACTGCTTTTCACACTAAGTATCACACTATTCTTCACATGACAAACTCGGTCACACTGCATAGATTGCCTAAGTACTAACTTACAATATGGTTGGGAATTGTTTCACTTTATTTGTATTATGTAGTTGAACTTCAATAGTTAGTGTGCCTACTTTTAAAACGATATATGCCTATGTTTTGACTAAGTGTGCCTACTTTTGAAATAAAGTGTACCTACTTTTATATATAAGTAGAAAATTAAAATTTTGATATGTTTCTATGTTTTATATGTTCTTTTTAATGTAAAGTTTTGTTGTGTGTTAACCTTATGTTGATTTTATTACTTTTATTTTAGATGTGTATAATTTTTGTTTTGTTTCTATTTTTGGAATTTTTTGTTACTTACAATGTAATGTTTATTGTGCTTTCAATCTTAAGTTTATTTTATTATAATTGTGGATTGTTTTATTTATTTTGTTTATGTATTTGAACTTCAATAGTTAGTGTCCCTACTTTTATAATCAAATGTGCCTATTTTTTTAAACTATGTGTGTACCTACTTTTGAAACAGAATGTGTCTACTTTTATATATAAGTTGAATATTAAATTTTTGATATGTTTCTATGTTTTACATGTTTTTTTTTTTTTTTTAATGTAAAGTTATGTTGTGTGTTTTAAATTTATATTGATTTTATTACGTATTTTTGAAGTTCAGTGGTTAAATGCAGAGTGTCCACTTTTATAAATATGTGTGCCACTTTTATAATAGCGTGTGCCTATTTTATTAACTATATGTGCCTACCTTATTTGAACTTTTCTGTTTTTGGGTTATATTGTTTGATGCATTTTGTTAGATTCATGTACATCTTGTATGTGTTTTAAGCCTCATTTTTTTTGTGTTGAATGCAGCTGGGATGGGAATATCAAACGAAAATTTGTTGGTTGGGATTCTTGTTTCATGCGAAAAAGATGCATTCAAATTGTATAATGATCATGCATCCATATTGGGTTCGTAAGGGGAATCAAAAGTTCAAGGCAGGATGCAATATAAAGTATTCGAAGCAATTTTATTGTTACACAAATGGGCTCCTGGAAGCAGGTGTACCTATTTTTAATAAACTAGTGTGCCTAATTCTATAGTTATATATGCCTACATTTAAAACTATTTTTTTGTCTAACATGAATGACACTAAAGGTTGAATTACCAATATTTTGTGTAATTTTTATATGCAAGGATACAATTACTGTATTTCTATGGGTGAATGTGACACCAACATGAAAAGTGGTCCATTGAAGATAGGTGTGCCTACTTTTGTACACGTGTATCTAATTTTACAGTTGATTGTACCTACTTTTTAAACTATTTGTGTCTATCAGACTCAGGTTGAATTATTTTATGCATTTATGCCTTTTTTTACAATAGTTTTTTGTGCCTAATTTTATAGTTGTGTGTGCTTATTTTGTAAACTATTTGTGCATACATTACATCAGACTTAGGGTTGAATTACTTTATGCATTTATACCCTTTTTGATAACATTTGTGCTCATTTTTATTTGTACGGGGTACAATTGTTCCATATCCTAGGGTGAATGTGACATCGAACATGCAAAATGGTCCACTTGAAATAATGTGCTAGTTTTGTACACTTGTGTGCCTAATTCTAAAGTTGATTTTGTTCCTAATTTTTAAACAATTTGTGCCTACATTATATCACACATGTTGAATTACATCATGCATTTGTGCCCTTTTTTACAACGGTTTGTGACTAATTTTATGTGCAGGATCTACAATTATTGCGTATACAAGGCAGAATATGATACCACACATGAGAAATACTATACATAAGGTAATGCGCCTATTTTTTTGCTAAGTGTGCTTATTTTCTAAACCATTTATATCTACTTTATATGGCACAAATTACAAAAAAAAATTATTATAAAATAATTTTTTACACTGAGGCGTAGTTATTATGAAATAATGTCAAAAAATATATGAAAATTGCACAAGTAAATCCGTTATTTACACAAAAACATTAATTTCGAAATATATAATACATTAATCAGGCATAAAAAACACAATGATCCATTTTGCTTGAAAAACTCATCTTTGATGATTTTTTTCTGAGGAAAATTTGAAACGTAAATTTTGATAGAATTTCACCTTGAAAATCATTTGTATTTTGCATTGGTTGGGTGCGTAAGAGTTTAGAAGGAAATCGATCATATTACTTAAATTAGTGCCTGTAATTCAAGCGTATGAGAATGAGATTTATGCCATAATCAATTTACCGAACTGTATCACTTCCTTTTTTTTTTTTTTTTTTTTTGACAAAATACATCTTACTTGGTGTAACTAGGGGAGTAAACGGGTCCAAACCCTTTGGGTACTCTCAGACCCAGACCCATAGCGTTATAGAGAAACATGGACCCAGACCTAAACCCTCTACGTATAAAATTTATGGACCCAAACCCGACTCTCTAAGGTTTAGGGTAGGGTCTGGGTATACTCGTACTTGTATAACATTTTTTTATTTTTTTCCCTGTTAAACAAAAATATATATAAAATAATGTATAACCCTAAAATAAACATTTTAACACGATTAACATAATGACGGATACAGTTTCAATCTCAATTTCAAGGATTTATTTAAAAAAGAGGACAAATATTTACAGGATATTTATAGAATAATAATACCCACCAAATAATAAGAAGTTTACAGAACAATAATAAACACACTATATAATAAACACCCTTTCAGTTTGTATTGTAAAAATATTTACAGGATATTTACAAAACAATAATACAGTTTCAATCTCAATAATAAGAAGTTTTGTTTTTACAATGGCTTCAAAAGGAAAACATCAATAATATCCTCTTCAAAATATTTACAAAAAAATAAAAATAATCAAAATATTTACAGAACAACACAAATATTTCCAAGCTCTTCCTACTTCCATCTGCAACTACAACAAGATTGGCTCACAAAAAACAACAATTAATAAAGAACCCTAACATTGCTTGTACATCCAATTTCAAATAAAATCCTATATAATCTAGTGATAAAGAATGCAAATTTTAAAATTAAAAACCTTAAGAATAGTACCCACCTCAATGCAAGTCGGCAATTAAAAAAATTTTCAAAAAATCGACGAACAAAGCATTGTTGTATTTCTAGAGCGGCGTCGGCAGCTGGACCAGTGGTAGTCACAGTCGGTGGTGGCGACTGAAGGAGTGAGGAGGCTTCGGGAGGGAGGGAGAAGCAGCAGTGGCGATGACCTAGAACAGATGAGTGAAGAAGAGTGAGAGTGAAGTAACGGCGGCAACCTAGAATAGATGAGCGAAAAAGAGTGAGTAAAGTAAAGATGAGTGCGAGACTGAAAGTAAAAGGTGAGAGGTGAGAGACTATTTGTGTGTGAAAAAAATAATATCATAAAATATATAAATTATATATTAATAAAAATAATATAATATATATAAATATATATTTTTATTTTATTATAATAAGTATAGACCTCTTTTACCGCCTTAGGTGTAACCAGGTGGAAGGTATAACAAGCGCGAAAACCCCAAACCAACTTGGAGAGCTTCCGACTATCTCGTTCTGAAGAAGAAAAATCAGTTTCGGGATTACGAGGAACAAAATGCCGATGAAGATTTTGGATGCCACCTTACCAACCTTTGATGGCGTTTTCGACAAGTTCGGATCGGAAGCGTCGAATTACAAAGCAAACCTTATCCTTTTCTTAGCTGATAAAGATTCTTCCACCAATCTTTCATGGTGCCCTGGTAAACACTCCTCTCCAAAATGCAATTGAAGGGAAAAAATCCAATCTTTTATGCTCAATTCTGTTTAGTTGTTGAATTCATTTGACTTCTTGTCTTTTCATTGTTTAAGACAACAATAATGGCGCCGTATCTTTTCTTGCTCTGTTCTTGGTTTATAGGGTTCATCATTGAGTCTTCTTTGTATAGGGTTTTTTTTTTTCTTTCTTTTCTGTTTAATTATTGAGTCTTCTTTGTATTTTCCTTTTTTTTTTTTTTTTATAATAATCTGTGTTGGAAAGACATTCGGTTAGAAGCGTTTTTATTTTTTAATAATTAGTAGGTAAATCTTGAATTTTTTTATCATCCAACCAGAAGGTGAGGCCCTGATGCTACAACCTCTCATCAGCATCCTGGGATAAGGTGGAATCTTATTTCTCAATTTGTGGAACCTCTGTATAGCTGAAATTTATCCTGCTGTATTAGAGATTCACTACATCCATATATAAACCTAATAAATAATCCTTCGCCACATAGAATTCAGCTAATTGCGATTTACTTTGGAATGTTAGTTATTGTTTGCTGGAATATGTTTTTCTTTTATGTCACTTTAAGATTTGGTGGTTCCAGCAGCCAGAAAATTCAATCATTTAATTAAGCCCTGGAATGTGAGTCTTTTATCTGTGCATCCCCTTCTCATGCACTGGGGCTGGGCTAAGCGTTGGCTAACAGTTTGGAGTGATGGTATTATGGAATTTACTCCTATTCTTACAAGCTCGAATATTTTCCTTAAACCTATATACATGTTGTTTATGTGTGCGTGTGTTATAATTGAAACTGAATCTATTCAAAAGTGATAAAGAATCTAAAAACAATAATTATGGAATAGAAAACGCATAATTGTGGCTATACATGTCTTCCGCATAATCTAAATGACCCCGGGTGAATTAAGTTTATGAGTTTGCTCTTCGGGACTAGAATTTTACAATGGTGCTAGCTTATCTGTCTATTGAAAACAAAGAAATTCTTCCCTAAGCCCCTAAGCATTCCCAGAGTTGGTTCAAAACCTATTTTGGTAGATATGAACTTTGTTTTCTAGTGTTTATCCTTTATACTCCTGTCAAGAGACTCTAGATATTCCCATTGCATGTTTAAGATCTCAAGCTATTTGTGATTGAGTGAGATAATTGCCTGTACACATCAGATAAGGGAGATCCAGCTCTACTCCTAGGTTTCCGTTGGGTGCTTGGGGCTTCTAACTGTTCTCATCTGGCCTGAGGCCTTCACCAGCAGGTATTTTCATAGGGCTAGTCAAAACCTTGTGTTCCTCTCGATTTTGAGCGAAAAGGTATCGTTAAATACTAAATTTTCTGATTTACTTGATCACTTAGATTATGGGATCCATAGTGTAAAAATATCATTCTCTACATACTGATTCCTTGCGGTTCTCTTGCTTGTTTGGATCATTAGAAACTATTTTATGGATTTTTTGTCGAATGTTATAGATATCTGTACATTTTTTGTGGAGTTCTTTACAAGGAGATAATAACAAGCAAAGAAGAAAACTCTTTTTCTTTTTCCTACTTTGATGTTGTGGGAATATGCATAATTTCTGTTTTTTGAAATTCAATTTTAGATTGCGTCAGAGCTGAGCCGGTGATATACAAAAAACTGGAAGCATCAGCTGATGATGTAGCACTGTTAAGGGCTTATGTTGGAGATAGACCAACTTGGAGGAACCCTCAGCATCCCTTGAGGGTGGACTCAAGGTTCAACCTCGAGGGAGTTCCTACTTTGATCCGTTGGGAAGATGATGCAGTCAAGGGTCGGCTCGAAGATCATGAAGCTCATCTTGAAAATAAGATTGAGGCACTTCTTGCTTCCAATTAAGTTGCATCTTATTAGATACCCAGAAGAATAATATGTTCCAATAGAATCTTTGAATTTCTTAATAAAATTGGAGCCTTTCTTGCTTCCAATTTATCTTATTATTATTATGAGAAATTGATAAATTGTGCCTATGAATGTCTACACTTTATTTAATAATTATAAAATCTTTTTTAGCAGTTTATACCAATAAGGTTTTTACGAGTTACAAAAAATTACAATTAATTAATACTATGGTAAAATTCAGTAACTTTTTACACATGACTAGTATATGCTACTGTTGTAAGGGTATTTTTATCCTTTTAGAAGGCTCTTGTCACTTCGAAACATTTTTGGTAATACTTCTCTTGTAATGTTGTGAAAATTATTTTAAGTGTAGGCACAATAATATAAATAAGATGAAATATAAAGAATAACTAGAAATTTTATGGAGGAGAAAGGAGAAAATAGAAGAGAAAAGTAAAAAGATTTTACTATTTTTCTCGGAAGTGTGTTTACAACTGATAAGTAAAGACCCTATTTATAGGGCGCAGGGGAAGATAGATTTTATCTCAAATGTTCTTATCTCTTACGGACATTAACAATTATTATTTTATTCATTACACTCTCTTGGATGTCCACTATATAGAGAACATGTCTCATTGAACTTTAATGAACGAAAAAGAGTACATTATTCTCTATGTTAGAGATTACTCTCGCTGATTAGGTAATCCTTTGAGATTTCTGAATCGACGCATTCCAATCTTATATACTAACTTCTCAAATGTGGTTGTTGGTAATGTCTTAGTGAATAAATCTGCGAGATTATCACATGATCTAATTGTTGCACATCAATATCAAGTCTCTTCTGGAGCTCGTGAGTAATAGTGATATATGCTTTGTCTTGTCTCCTTTGATATATCTTCCATTTAATTAAGCTATACAAGCTTCATTATCCTCGTATTTGAGGAGTTGGGACTCTTTCCCCCAGAGGATATGCCACAACTTTCTTGAATATAATGGATCATAGATCTTAACTGTACACATTCTCAACTTGCCTCATAAATGGCTATGATCTCAGAGTGGTTAGATGAAGTGGGTACCATAGATTGTTTTGAAGAACGTCATGAAATGACGGTGCTACCATTTACAAATACATACCCAGTTTGCGAATGTGCTTTATGTAGATAAGATAAATAATCAGCATGTGAATAACTAATTAACTTTGGGCTTGGTTTATTTGAATTAAATAACCCTAATCTATGGTCTCTTGGAGATATCTAAGGACATGCTTAGCACCGTTCCAATGTCATTGTATATGGGAAGAACTAAATCTCGCTAATAAATTTACAGCAAATGCTATATCAAGTCTTCTTGTTATTAGCAAGGTACATTAGTGCACCAATAGCACTTAGATAAGGTGCTTCAGGACCTAATAATTCTTCATCTTCTTCCCTAGGTCGAAAGGGATATTTATTTACATCTCGCGACCGTATGACCATTAAAATACTCAATGGATATGCTTTGTCCATTAAAACATCTTCAATACTTTCATAGTATATGTTGATTGATGAATGAACATGCCTCTTCCACATGTTCAACTTGTAAACCAAGACAGAATTTGGTTTTTCCAAAATCTTTGATTTATAATTCTTTCTTCAAGTAATTGATTGCTTCTTGGAGCTCTTCTGGAGTTTCTAATGAGATTGATATCATCAACATATATATCGAGTATCACAAATCCTTATATATATATATATATATAAGCCCTAAGGGCATATTTGTAATATTTTGATTATAATTAACTTGTGCTTTGTGATAATAGAAATAGTTTTGTAAGAAGAACAAAAGATGCACAAAAGGAGTCTCAAGAGTAATCTACAAAGAAGCAAAAGATCACTCAAGATTACAAGACTTTATAAAGATGAAATGATCAAGTTAAATACCTTGAAGACAAGAACAATGGTTAAGGATAGCTTTATAAGGTATTTATGTAAAACTGTCTGACTTGTTTCTTTGATTTTTGATCAATTGTGTTAGCTCCTTAGAACATTTTCTGAGAAATTATCCTTGAAAACTAAATGCACTTGATGAACTTTGATGATTTAAAAGTATTACATGTTTTAAAGTTGCTACTTCAAGAATACATGTTTTGAAAGTGAAGAAAAATCTGTGATTCACATAAAAAATCGGTTGTCCGAAATTTTTTATATATAAAGAAAACGGTCATCTGATTTTTGTTTAAGACCCTTTAGAAAATTGGACGTCCTATTTTTAAACTCACATAAAAATCGATCATTCAATTTTAAAATCGTATGTCCAAAAATTTCTTATGTATGAAAAAATCGGTCTTCTTATTTTTACTCTTCAAAAAAATCGATCGTCCGATTGTCTTTTCTTCAAGAAAATCGGACATCCAGTTTTTAAAATCGGTCGTCCGGTTTCAATTTTTGCTGTAAATAAAATGACCGTTGCTGCTGACAGTAACGGTTAGTTTTTTTTACCTTCACATATAAAAAGGCTATTGATCAGCCATAAATGAGTAGTAGATGAAGAAGTTTTAAGAACACTTTTAAGAGCATTAAAGAGTACATTTTCAATCGTATTTATCACATTAAAAAGAAAAACTCCTTGGAGCTGCATTTATTGATCATTCTTCAAAGAAGGAGGAAAGGAAGCTTGTAGAAGCATTTCACAAAGTTGTATAATTTTCATATCAAGCTTCTTTGGTAATATTGTTCCGTCCTTACTCTCTCATCTTAAATTGTGATCAAAGGTTTTGTGAAAAACCCTTTTGGGTGATCTTTCGATATTTTATTATCTTGTATTAATTTGTGATCTTTGATGTTCATGTGCAAAACACTTGAAGGGTGATCCTCATTTGTGGTGTTTTTTTGTAAAAGTTTTGTGACTAGTAAAATTTCTGAAATCCTTGAGTTAAGTCTCAAAATAGTAGATGTAGCTCTATTGAGAGAGCGAACCACTATAAAATCCTTTGTCTCTCTCTTTTGTGTTTTGCCCATTATCTCTATGTTTATTGTTTGATCCTTGTTTATAAAAGAGATTCTGTTTGGTTAGAAATTTTATTAAAAAGAGTTATTAAATTTTTCTTCAAACAAAATCAGAGATTCTATTTTTAATTATGCAAAAGTTTTTAATTAGCTAAAAACCTCGTTCACCTTCCCCCCCCTCTCCCTCCCCTCTAAGGTTTTTCAATATATATATATATATATGTACATATTCTTAATGAATACACTTGGACAAACTGAATCATTTTTATATCATGCTTTTAGTAAGCTTTTGCGAAGATGATTATACCACATGCGTCCAAACTCTTTAAGCTATATAATGATTTTCGTAACTTAATCGAATTATTTCCACGAGAAGCGGACCTATATACTGCAAGCATTATAAATCCTTCTGGGATTCTCATATAAACGTCATTACTAGGTTCCCATATAAGTAAGCAGTTCACATATAAGCGCATGTCAACCTTTCCATGTACTGTCAGAATCACAAGGTATCAAAAAGTAATTGAATCAATCACGTGTTAATATGTCTCATTATAATCAACACCTGACTTTTGTGAGAAACCTTGTACTATAAGGTGTGCCTTATATCTTACAATTTCATTATTTTCATTCCTTTCGTACAAATACCCATTTGAAGCCAATTGGCTTAACACCTTCTAGTGTTCGATCTATAGGTCCGAAAACTTCGCTTTTCGAAAGTGAATTTAACTCTGACTGAATCGATTCTTTCCATTCTAGCCAATTTTTTCTAGATCGGCATTTTCAACTTATATGGCTTAAGATCCTTATTATTCCTTAAAACTTCAAGGCCTGCATTACATGCAAATAAATCATCAACTTTGTTTCTATTTGATTCCAACTTCTGCCGGAAGTAGTATAGTTGATGGAAACTTCTGTATTATTTTTAGAAGTCTGGATCTTTTCACTAGTTGGCTCTTGGTCTGTTTTGTCGATTCAATATGATCTCCGTGATCATTTAATCCCCTCTTCTTTCAAGGATTTTTATCTTTTGAACTAAGAGTCGACCACGCTTCTGGCATGATTTAGACACAACACCTATAGATGCTATATTTTACTCTTTTAGGACTTCAACCTTAATATCTGTTGCTGGAATGTGTGATTTAGCCACCCTTGTTGAGTCGGAAAAGGCATCCAGCACTTGATTTGCTATTT
Organism: Catharanthus roseus; assembly: GCA_028651295.1. Classification (NCBI taxonomy): domain Eukaryota; kingdom Viridiplantae; phylum Streptophyta; class Magnoliopsida; order Gentianales; family Apocynaceae; genus Catharanthus; species Catharanthus roseus. Next base: position 33,328,706 of record JAPQWS010000159.1, on the reverse strand, counting down.
TTTGCACATGAATTATCTTTTGAACTTCTAGTTCACTTGGACTCAGGCACAGATCAAGATAATTCAAGGATGTTGTCCGAACAAATTTTTCGTTGTAGCTTATTTTTTCCCCCTAATTTACGGAAGAGAGCCTTATCAAAATGGCAATCAACAAACCCTGCAGTGAATACATCTCCCGTTAAAGGTTCAAGGTACCTTATTATTGAGAGAGTTATAACCAACATATATCCCCAACCTTTTTGAAGATCCATTCTGGTTTGCTGACTTGGTATTATAGGAACATACACTGCACACCCAAAAATTCTCAAATTAGAAATATTTGGCTCAAAACCAATAGTCAATTATAAATCGGAGAATTCATGATAACTCGTTCGCCTAATACGAATAAGTGCTATTGCATGCAAGATAGCATGTCCCAAAACCGAAGTGGGGAGATTTGTTCTCATTAAGAGTGGTCTAGCAATTAATTGTAACCTTTTAATAAAAGATTCAGCTAAACCGTTTTGTGTGTGAACATAAGCTACAGGATGTTCAATAGTAATATCAATCGACATGAAGCATCAAAGGTTTGAGAAGTATATTCTGCGACATTATGTAGATGGATCATTTTTATAGGGTGATTAGAAAATTGCCATCTCAGGCAAATTATTTGGGAAAGTAATCTTACAAACGCCAAGTTGCAAGTTGATAATAAACAGACATGCAACCATCGGGCTGATGCATAAATTAAAACCATGAAGCATCTAAATTCCCTACATAGTGGGTGAATAGGCCCACATATATCACTATAAACCCGTTCTGGAAATACAGGAGATTCAGGCTCTACTTTCGTTTGGGGTGGTCTAATAACTATCTTCCCTCGAGAACAAGCAGCACATAATAATTTGGTGAAAATCCATAGATTTTCGATGGGTGACTATGAATATTTTCAATTATTTTTCGTATAATGATTGTTCCAAGGTGACCTAAACGATCATGCCAAATAGTAAAAGTAGGTGGATTAGTAAACTTTTGGTTTACTAAATAATGAACTTCAGCAATACTCATTTTTGCATAACATAGGCCAGAAGATAGAGATGGTAATTTCTCTAAAATTGATTTCTTTCCCAAGGCCACTTGAGTAATGCAAAGATAATCCGAACCATTTCCTCCATTGTCTCCATATGATAAAACTTAGTAAATTTCTTCGGGATTTTGAGGGAAATAGTGCCTTGTGGATGACAATTATTGTCCTTCTAGGCAATAACATACTGGCTCTTCCGGAGCATTCAATCAATTTTATACTACCATTAATAGTACTAAAATTTGTTTTTCCAATATTCAAATATGAAAAATATTTCTCATTTCTCAGTATGATGTGGGTAATTCCACTATCAATGAGGCAAATATCTTTAGTGTCATTTTCAGAATAAGGAATAAGAGCAATCTAAATACATCATAAAAACTCCAAGTAAACTTGAAAGTTTATTACAAATGAACTATGGAAAATACACTAAACTTTATTACATCGATTGAAAACATAAACAAATGTAAAATTATAAAATTGAAATGAAACCTGGTCATTTTGGATGCTTTCATCACTGGTCAGGTTGTCAACTCTACCTTCTTCTAGGAAGTCGGCCACATCCAAGTGAGTTATATCCATAGAGATATCATCCATACTAGTATCATCATTATGAGTTGAATCCTGAAAAGTGAATTTCGCTTCAGGCTTTTTATCCATTTTATTGATTAATGCTTGGTAACCCTCAACAAGGTGTTTCGTTGTACAAGAGGTGCTGGACCAATGACCTTACAAACCACATTGATAGCACTTTTCGTCATAATCTTCGAGGATCACTTCCTTTCCTTACCCTTTATTGTCATTTTCTGACAACTTCTGGTAGTTGCCATTATTTTTTGCACTCGATCCTCTGTTATGATCGCCATAATTGTATGGATGATTTTTGCTACTACCATGTCCACATTCGAGCCTCAACCACTTCCACAACCTCTTATGGGGCCATAGTTCTTGGTTCTAACAGCATTCGCTTCTAGGAGTAGCGTAGAACCAGTTGGTTATGCTTCATAATTCTTCATGAGAAACTCATTTTTTTGCTCGGCCATAAGAAGACAAGATATTAATTCAGAATATTTTTTGAAACCTTTCTCTCGATATTGCTGCTGCAGGATAATATTTTAGGCATGAAAAGTTGAAAAGGTTTTCTCTAGCATGTCTGCTTCAGTGATTTTGTCCTCCATATAATTTTAACGACAAAGTAATTCTAAACATCGCAAAATTATGCTCATTGACAGACTTAAAGTCTTGTAGCCTTAGATGCATCCAACTATACCATGCTTTCGGTAGAAAGACCATCTTATGGTGATCTGATCAAACCTTTCTTTCAAATCAGTCAACAATACCAGTGGATCTCTCACAATAAGATACTCCACCTTCAAATCTTCATGAAGGTGATAGCGGAGAAAGATCATGGCTTTTGCGCGATCTTATAATGATGATTTATTATTTTTGATAACAGTGTCTGGCAAAGCCACTGCATCTAGATGGATTTTAAACATCCAATATCCAAGATAAACAATTTTTCCGGAGATATCAAGAGCAAAAAATTTTAACTTGGTAAGATTAGCCATTGAAATTCGAGAGATAGAAAGTTACCTCCTTTTCTTCTCTTGATTCAAACTTTGGAACTTCGATGATAGAGACGCGTCTTACTGATAATGTGTTACAAAAATTATTGCAAGCGTAGGCGCAATAATATAAATAAAAAGAAATTTAAAGGATAACTAGAAATTGTATAGAGGAGAAATGAGAGAAAGAAGAGAAAAGTAGTGAAGATTTTATTGCTTTTTTCTGAGGTGTGTTTACGACTGAGAGGTAAGAGCCATATTTATAGGGCTTGGGGATACACGAGATAGGGATGAATTAGGGAGATAGATTATATCATAACTAAAATAGAATTATAATTCTATCACTTATCTATACATAATATCTGTCTCTGAAGAATATCTATCTCTGAAGAATATTTATATCTTTAGAGTATCTATCTCTTCAAAAGATAAATTTTATCTTCAATGTTCTTATCTCTTATGAACATCTATAATTATAATTTTATTCATAACACATAATATTTTTTATAATACTCTTTCATCTTTTTTCTTTACTGTTTATATTTTATTTGTTAAGTTTTATTAATAAAATATATCATATTAACAATATTGAGAAATTAGATCAGACCGATTGATCTGATCCGGCGAATCGAGAACCAAAACATAAGTCGGTCTGGTTTTCTCAAAAAACCAGTATAAAATTGAACCGGTAAAACTTAGTCAAAATCGTTGAACTAACTGGTCGGACCGATCATTTGAACCGGTTGAATCGATTTTTGAAATTTTATATATATTTTTTAATTTTCTCACTAAAACTTACATATGTGTGTATATCTTTTGAGTTAAGAAGTTTATAATGTTCTTTAATTATATTTTTTAATATATATAGTGCTAATTGATGTATAATGTATAGATGGATGAATTAGTAATATATATTTATAATTTTTATATATTTTATGATGTTATCCAATTCCTCTATTGGTTTGACGGGTTGAAGCAATCAATTAGTGAACTAGTAACTTTGATCAATTTGATCTCTGATCTGATTTTTTCAACATTGCATATTAGAGATGTTACAGAGAGTTATAATAGAAAATGTTACAAATGATTCAAATCGAACATATGATGAAAGAATTTAGGAGTGCCTATGTGAGCTAAGACCTTAAGAATTTAGTGGCGACTATATTAGCTCATGCAACGTATCTTGAAGCTATGGAAGTTGGATTGGAGTGTGAGTTCATTGATCTGGAAGAGGGCTACCATTCGATGTGCTTCTGTTCGAAGAAAGATTACTTTTAAGGTATCTCGATTTGGTATCTTGGATCAGCTGGAGGAGAATCTGGGGGAAGAGATGGAAATGGGGGATTTATAAAAACGTTTACAATAAATCCCAAGTTTTTTCTCTCCAAAGGTCTTGTTAGGTCAGCGCATAAAACTGGAGAAGCAAGTGGAGCTAAGAAGGGTATTCAGCTGCAGAACTGAAAAATTGGAGCCCAACCCAAGTCAAATCAGTCCAAATCCCAAAAGGATAAAACTATATTAGATAAAAAGTCAACATGGGTTAGGCAAAAGATTCTCGTGGGCCATCCACCCAAGGCTTCACAATCCCAAGTAGCTCCCTTGATAGAAAAATCTAATATTATGGTTCGGACTTCTTCTCCTATGGAAATTCCACTCGTTAATGGTATGCATGATGAGGGACTTGTTGATGTTGCAGTCTGCTTGGAAGAACTCCCTTCCATCCAAATTGGTGCTCCTTTATCTCTGGGAACTGACCACCCTATGGAGGATGATAGCCGATCTTCTCAGTAAGTTTCTTATGGATGTGTTTCTTTTGGAATCGCCAAGGTGCGGCTTCCAATGATTTTTTATATGTCCTTTTCGAGCTTTTACGTTTGCATAAACCTGTGATTCTTGTTTTGGTGGAAACTAAAGTTCATAGTTTGTCAGCTAGTGTTATTCTGCAAAAATCCCATTTAAATAAAGTTGTGGCAATAGAAGCTATTGGCTTCTCGGGTGGTATTTGGGTGTTTTGGGGTGATGCTTTTTTGGACTTAGAAGTGTTGAGTGTATGTGATCAAATTGTCACTATGGCTGTGAAGAGGAAATCATGTTCAGTGGGTTTTCTCGGCAATCTATGCTTCTCCAAAACTGGCTTTCTGTGAAACATTATGGTCATATCTTGAATTTTTGGGTTCGTGACTTGATATTCCTGGGGTCTTGGCGGGGGATTGGAATCTAGCTTTATTTTCTTCTGATAAACAAGGGCGTCGGCCTATCGATAGGACACTTGTTTCTTGGTTTTGGAATGTGCTTGAAAAATGTAATTCGATTGATCTGAGGTTTTCGTGACCCAAATATACTTGGCTCAATAAACGAGACAATGGGCGGCTTATCATAGAACGTTTGGATATATCTTTCTGTAATTCTCATTGGCTTCATTTATTTCCTAATGCTCAAGTTCAACATTTGCCCTGTATTTCGAGCAACCATTCCCTGTATTGATTCACACTTGCATAGAGAATTCTTTGGCACGTGAGCCGAAGCCTTTTGTCATGCTCGTGGCTTGGTTTGAGAAGGAAGATTTTTGTGCATTGGTTGAACATCATTGGGGTTTGTTGCATGAGAATTTCATGCATTCTATTTGGAATTTACAAGGTGTTGATGGAGATTGAAACAAGAATTGTTATGGGAATATTTTTTTGTGGAAAAAAAATTACTTGGCTAGACTTATGGGAATTCAAAAGGCATTTGAATTGGGGCCTTCGAATTTCTTAACTCTTTTGGAGAAAGAATTGACCATGCAATATAGTGCTATTTTGAAGCAAGGAGACTTGTTCTGGTACCAGAAGTTGCGTGCCCAATAGTTTGTGGAAGGGGAATAGAATACTCGATTTTTTTCACTCATCTATTTTGACTAAGAAGAAAAAGTGTCATGTCTCAATGTTAAGGGGCTGGATGGCAATTAGGTTGAGGAGCCAAAGGAAATAAAAGATCTTATGAGGAATTTCTTTATGGATCTCGACGCCTCAGAATCACATGGCCCATATGATCCAAGTAGCTGGGGAGATTTCCATCTCTCATTCATGCTGATGGGAGGTGGCTTAACCATGATGTTTCGCATGATGAAATTAAAGAGGTGGTGTTCCAAATGGGTTCGAGTAAAGTCCCGGGACCTAATGGTATTCTTCCTATTTTTTATCAAATATATTGGGACATTCTTGGGCCTTTCTACACACAGTTTATCAAACCAGTTATTAAGGATGGCACTTTTCCTTCTGAATTCAATGCTACCCTTATCTCTCTTATTCCTAAAAAACGAGGTTTCTAAGCTGGTTTCTCAGTTTAGGCCTATTTCCCTTTGTAATGTTCTCATGAAGATTGTTAGAAAACTCATTACAAACCGTCTTAAACCCTTGATGTCTAAACTCACATGCTCCACACATAGTAGTTTACAGGAAGACAGGCTACAAATAATATTATTCTTGCTTAGGAAGTTATTCATTCCATGACGAAGAAGAAGAGAAACCAGGGATTGATGGCAATAAGAATTGACCTTGAGAAAGCTTATGACCGAATTGAGTGGGATTTCTTGGAGGAGATATTGTAGAGAGTTTGTTCTGATGATCATTTTGTGGATTAGTTATGAATTTCACTTTGCAAGTTTCTCTTTCAATTCTATGGAATGGGACTAAACTTGAAAGCTTCCAACCATCAAGGGGGATCCGACAGGGTGACCCTTTGTCAACATATTTGTTTGTGTTGTGCATAGAGGTGTTAAGCCATCAAGTTGAGATGTTATCTTGTTGTAGAATATAGTAAATTGGTTTGGATATGTGATCGTATAATTGAGATATTTTAGGATATTCTGTAACTGCTTCCTGATTCATAGGAAGTTATTACTGTATATATGGAAAAGGAAGAAAAAGAAACAACAGAGAAATACAGGAGAAGTTTTCAGTATATTAGAGCCAATCTCCTTGGCTGTGTAGGGAGTTTATTCGGTACTCCTAATTTCGTGTTAATATGCACGATCCACAAAATTCATTACTCTACATTCTAATTCAACCATGGATGTGGAGGATCATGTTAATGATCACATTCAAAGAGATGCATATCATCTGGCATCCTCAGATAGTCTGCACTTGATTCTCACTCAAGTACAGCTTAAAGAAGATAACTACGATGAATGGGTGAAGGCGATGTACTTAGCATTACGAGCAAAGAAAAAACTTGGATTTGTGGAAGGTACGATCCCGAAACTAAAATCCGGCACTACAGAAGAAGAGGAGTGGTGGACCATCAACACAATGGTGGGTTCATGGATTCTAAATACTATTGAACCTAACCTAAGAACTACTATGTCATATGCTAAGAGATGTGATGAACTTTGGGCAGACTTGAAAGAGCGATTCGTGTCAGGTAATGCACCAAGGAGACACGAGCTCAAAACTGCGTTAGTCAACTGTAAGGAATCCAGTTTGTTTGTTTCAGCTTATTATGCGAAACTTAAAAAAATATGGGATGAACTAATTAACTATCAATAGCTACCTGATTGTACTTGTGGAATGCTTAATGAACTGATTAAACAAAGAGAAGAGGATAAAGTACACCAATTTCTGATAGGGTTAGATGATTCTATGTTTGGTACTGCTCGTTCAAATATTTTACAAATGGAACCAATCCCGAATATTAAAAAGACGTATGCTATGATTATTAAGGAAGAAGCTCACAGAAATTGATTAGAAATTCAGAGGTTGGATATGAAGCAATGGCATTTTTAGCTTCAAGAACATCACAAAATTCAATTTATTGTACCTATTGCTTTAAGCAAAGACATGAGGTAAGAAACTGTTACCTTTTGGTGGGATATCCAGAACGCATGGCAGGTAAGTGGACTGACAGAGGCACAGACTTTGGCGTCAGAGGTCGCCGTGGAAGAGGAAGACAAAGCCGAGGCAGAGGACGCGACAGGAACAACTTCGATTGCGGTCAGCCCGACATTCCTCTGGCTAACCCAGGCTGGGCTGCAACGGCCACAATTCACAGAACGACAGCTTTGACGGCGGGTTTCACAGGCGGCAGTGTGCCGCGCAACTCGTCAAACTCAGGTGGAGGTGAAGTGAAGGAAACTCTAGAGCTGTTGTTGCAGATGGAGCAGCCATTACTGGAGCGGCTGCTGTAGACGGGTCTTCCGCCGGGTTTCCTGGACTGATAGCAGAACAATGAGAGTCTATTATTCATCTGTTAGAAACAGAAGGCATCTTCTCTACACAATGACTCTCTCTGGTAAGGTTGAAAATAAATGGATTTTAAACAATGGTTGTTCACATTACAAGACAAGCAGAAGAGATTTTTTGTCAGATATTAAACCCTCTGTCCCTTATATTATCACTCTTCCAAATGGGTCTAAAACTATCGGTGAAGAATTGGGGTCGATTTGTTTACCTTCCAACCTGAAAATTGATAATGTTTTGTCTATCCCTGAACTTCGATGTAACCTTTCATCTCTTTCCCAACTTTCCAAGGCAAATAATTGTGTTATTACAATTAACGATAATATCTTAATATTACAGGACCGTATCTCGGGGATGCTGATTGGAGCGGGTGAAGAGAGAGATGGGATATAATATTTTAGATAGATTCCTAAACAGCAACATGTTGCCTACTCTGCTCTATAATCTGATTTGGGTACTCTATGGCATAATAGACTGGGACATCCTTCTAATTTTGTGCTTCAGAAATTTTTGGGACAGACGCTTAAATTTGATTCTTTGGATAAATGTGCAATTTGTTTACGTGCTAAACAAACACGTGAACCATTTCCTATTAGTCTAAATAATGCTTCTACTTCATTTGATTTTGTGCATTATGATATTTGGGGACCATATAAAACACCTTCATCTGTGGTGCAAATTATTTTTTTACTGTATTGGATGACTATACACGATGTGTTAAGATTTTTTTGCTCATAGTAAAAAGGGTAGTGGCACAAACTTTAAAATATTTTTTTGCTAAGGTTTTTAATAAACGAGTTAAGATAGTTCGTACGGATAATGGGATAGAATTCACCTATTTGAGGTCATATTTTTTGGAAAATGGCATGCTGCATAAGACATCCAAGGTACATACACCCCAACAAAACGGCCATGTAGAGCATAAGCATCGTCACATCCTTAATGTGGCTCGTGCTTTGCTCTTCCAGGAAAATTTACAAAACTCAATTTTGGGGAGAAAGTGTTCTTACTGCTGGGTACTTGATTAATCGAACTCCTCTGTCTGTGTTGAAGGGGAAAACACCGTTTGAACTTTAGTTTAACAAAGCTCCAGCATATACTCATATAAGAAGTTTTGATTGTTTGTCATTTGTACATGATAATGGGTTGCCTAGAGACAAGTTTAAATCTCGAGGGCGGCAATGTGTGTTTGTAGGTTATCCACATGGGAAGAAAGGATGGAAATGTTTTGATTTGCAGACTCATGAGTTTATTGTTTCTCGAGATGTAATATTTGTTGAAAATAATTTTCCTTTTTGATCTGAGTCACGAGTCATGTCATCTTCTGAAAATAAATTAAATTCTGAGTTTGGAGAAATTCCCGAGGATCGCTTAGCAGCAAGAGGAAGAAGTCCAGAAGCAAGAGGGCCAGCCTAGAATTCTGGTGTGAACTAGCAGGGTAGTCCAAGAGGAGATAATTTACAAACAGCCCAGCAGCCCACTTCTAGAGAGGCCCATCAGCAAGAGCAAGGTCCAGGAGGCTCAGCCCAACAGCAAGTCCATCTTAGCAGCTTCTGTCCGTATCCTGGGCCACGCGTCTGGCCCGTCCCTGCTGGTTGATTTGGACCAACAGGAGGCTATGTCTTCATTTGCTGGGCCGAATATGGCTGGCCCTTCTTGGCTTCCAGAAGAAAGCGTGCAGAGTAGGAGTGAGTTGCACGGAAGTTTGTTGGATTCAACCCAAGCTCAGACAAGCAGCAACGGAAGTTGAATACTCGAAGCAGCAGGAATGGAGAAAAGTTTGGGCATAAATTCAAGCAACTTAAGCTCCAGTTTTTCTTCAGCATCAACTGATTCCTCAGGCGGTGAACAGTAAAATGAGGTAGAACTATTGAATCTTCGTCGAAGTAATATACCACATCGACCTCCTGGAAGACTGAAAGATTATATTTGTCATGCTATAAGGTCTAACCCTGGTATATCTCTCTCTTCTTCCTCATCTTCTCCTTCGGTTCCTCCAGGCATGTCCTTGTATCCATTAACTCATTACTTTTCTAATAACAAATTTTCGCCTTTACACCAGAATTTTATAGCAACTGTCAATGTAGGGATATAACCAAACACATACACCGAAGCAGCTTTAGCTCCAGAGTGGCATCTTGCTATGAAAAATGAGATAGAGGTACTTGAAAAAAATAGGACCTGGACCATGACAAGACTACCTACCGGCAAACGAGCACTCAGTAGCAAATAGGTGTATAAAATCAAGTATAAGTGTGATGGTTCTATTGAACGTTACAAGGCGAGATTGGTGGTGTTTGGGAATACACAACAGGAAGGAGTAGATTACACTGAGACTTTTGTTCCGGTGGCAAAAATGGTGACCGTGAGGATATTGTTACCCGTAACAGCTGCCTAAAATCGAAAAATTCATCAGACGAATGTTCACAACACCTTTTTGCATGGAGATTCGACCGAAGAAGTTTATATGAGAGTTCCTCCGAGATTTCATATTTCTGACCCATATAAGGTTTGTCGTCTAAATAAATCTTTATATGGGCTTCGTCAAGCTCTGCGATGCTGGTTTGCTAAACTTACAGAATTACTGCGTCAGTGCAGGTTTGTGCAAAAATATACCGATTACTCTTTTTTTACATTTACGGAAAATAATATTTTTCTGTGCATTCTGATTCATGTGGAGGATTTTTTTATTTCTGGTAATAACGTGGCATGTATTAATAAATTCAAAAACTACCTAAGATTGTGTTTTCATATGAAGGACCTAGGTCATCTTAGATATTTCTTGGGGATTGAAATTTCCCGCAGTGAAGCTGGATTTTATCTCAGTCAACGTAAGTATGCTCTAGGAATCATTTCTAAAATAGGGATACTTGGTTCTAAGCCTGTCTCTACCCCATTAGATCCGAACCATTAGTTAGCTAAAGCCTCTGGAGAATTTTTTGATCCGCCAGACAGATATCATTGCCCAGTTGGGAAGTTGATTTATCTATCAATCACCCATCTAGACCTTGCCTATTATGTGCATGTATGAGCCCAGTTTATGCAGAATCCTCGAAAGGAACATTGGGACGTAGCACTTCAAGTCATTCGGTTTCTTAAAGGTTCGTCAGGACAGGGAATTCTACTCCGTGCTAATGCACCTCTGCGGCTAATCGCCTACTGTGACTCTAACTGGGCAAGCTATCCAATTACTCAGTGTTCGGTCACAGGATATTTTATCGCACTTGGGCATCTCCTATTTCTTGGAAGACAAGAAAACAACATATGGTTTCACGATCGTCTGACGAAGCAGAGTACCATTCGATGGCGATGACATTATGCGAGTTAAAGTGGCTGTGCTAGCTTCTGATTGATCTTCAAGTTCCAGTAAAATATTCCATACCACTTCATTGTGATAGTCAAGTAGCTATTTATATTGCAGCTAATCCTGTCTTTCATGAACATATTAAACACATTGAGATCGATTGCCATTTTATACGTGATACATTTCAAGCTCATTTGACCACTCCAATTTGCATTCCAAGTGCTTCGTAGCCTGCCGATCTTCTCACCAAGGCTCTATATTTGCCTCAATTTTGCAAGTTGTCTGCCAAGTTGGGCATTTGTGATCTGCATGCTCTAACTTGAGGGGGAGTGTTGAGATGTTATCTTATTGTAGATTATAGTAAATTGGTTTGGATATGTGACCGTATAGTTGAGATATTTTAGGATATTCTGTAACTGCTTCCTGATTCATAGGAAGCTACTACTGTACACATGGAAAAGGGAAAAGAAAAAGAAACAACAGAGAAATACAGGAAAAGTTTTCCTACTGAAAACTTCACATCATATTCAAGAAGCAACATATATTGGTCTTTGGAAGGATATTAAATTAGCTAGACATGGACGCATGCTTTCCCACTTGTGCTTTGTGAATGATTTGCTACTCTATGGTGTTGCTGCTAGAAAACAAGCCTTTGTTATGGAACGAGTTCTACAAGCGTTTCACCATTTTTCAAGCCAGAAAGTTAACATGGAGAAGTTGGAGCTTGTTTTCTCTTCTAATGTGGACTCTTTAATTTCAGCTCATTTATTCCCTCAGTTTGCAATCCCTATTTCAAAAGAATTTGGGTTGTATTTTGGGATTCTACTTCTTCATCAGCGAGTTGGAAAAGGCACTTATCATTTTTTGGTGGAGAAAGTGAGAAAAAAGCTAAGTGTTCGTAAGGGAAGGAGCATGTCTATAGCATCTAGAATGGTCTTCATTCAATGTTCTACGTCTACGTTGGACTCCTATGCTATGTAAACAATTCTATTACTTGTTCATACTTTACAATTACTTGAGAAGACGAACCGAGATTTCCATTCGGGTGACACTTTTTCTTTATCTAAATTACATACCATGGCCTGGCATAAAATATGTATATCAACAGAAAGGAGGTGGTTTGGGTTTGAAACATATGAAAGTATTAAATTCTATTGCATTAGTGAAAACAGTATGGCGGCTTTTATGGAACAAGGACCAGCTTAGGCTCAAGTTTTGCTTGCTAAATATGGAGACATTTGTGAACTTGATTTGAGGAAGAGATTTTGCACAGCTTCATATGCTTGGAGAAGTTTCTTGGAGGGATATAGAATGTTGAAGAAAGGCTTAACTTAGGAGGTTGGTGATGTAGGTTCTATCTATTTTTTTATGGACATTTGGTTGGAGGAGAGGAGTTTTGTGGAATTATGCCTTGTGGTCGTCCCTCCAAATGAGCTTCGGTAGTCCTTGGCATCTTATTTGAGTTACAATCTTCCTTGGGAGAGTATCCCTTTCATCCAGATATTTCCTAGTGGAGTGCTTAATAAACTCCAATTGGTCACTAGTTTTGAAGATGGTGGTGATAAACCAAGATAGAGGTGGGAAGGCTGTGGCATTTTCTCCTCCAAATCTACTTATTTAAAGTCTTTACCACATTCTCCTACTGATCATAAATGTTGGAAGAAATTATGGGATTTTAAGGGTCCTATGCATTTATCCTTGTTTCTTTGGCAAGGTCGTTAGCGTAGCTTGAAGACGAGAACTTTGTTACTGCTGGGGGGATGGCAGAGGATCCCTATTGTGGGTTTTGTGCGAGTTCTTTGGAAAATTTTAGTTCCACCTCAACATATATGATGTTTCTTCATAGAGATAGACATCGTGCAGTGGATTGATTGGAATTTTACTCAAAATTAGAATTCTATACTATTTCAGTTTGATTGGACTGTCATTTACAAAACCACGTGCTATTGGATTTAGAGATGAGGAATGAGGTTGTTTTCTCGCCTGATGGAGCTTATATGCCCACTTCTTCAAATTTTGGTTTTCTATATATAGATATGTAATAGATTTCTTAGCTGTCAAAACGGTCTCAACTTTACCTTATATATTACAATTGTAATGTTGTTTGATTAATAATCTACAGATCATCTTTCACGAAAAATAATATTTATATTGTTTCAATGTATCAATTGTTTTTTTCTTTTTACAAAAAAGGTATAAATTAAATATGTATTAACATTTCAAAAACTTGATTATTGTAAAATAAATTATAAAAATACAATAAATATTTCAATGGCTATTCCATTTTAATATATTACATTCTATAATTGAATAAATGAGGTACAAAACAAATTTTTGATGCTACGGTTTTGAAGATACAAGTGTTTGTGTTTTACATAATGGATCATGAGCTCAAATTTAAAGTTTGACTTATAAATCAATATATAAAAAAGAAATTATGATACTGACATTTATATTGTGACTCAAAAAAGTTTCTTCATTCTCTTTTATTTATGAAACATTAGACTAATAACACTAATTAGACTAATAACACTAAGAATTTTAATTAGGTCAAGGCCCCAACATATATGCACTAGATATATTCATATAATTGTCATTAAAAAATATATATTCATAAAATTAGCTGTATAAAATTGTATACTTGTTATACAGTATAATGGGTGAAATTTAAAATTTTATTATTTTAAACTAATTTAAAAATTCAATTGGCAAATATTAATGTTGTGGTTCTAAAATTCCATTTTTTCACTTTTATTCATGGATTGTTGGTTTATTGACACTAATAATATTCTAAATTGGGTGAAAAGCCTAACACATTTACCTTTAAATATATTCATATATTTGTGCATACAATATATGTTTGTTAGATAATAAACTATGGGTAGAAATTTAAAAATTTTCCAATAAATTAATTTGTATTTTACTAAAAAAAAGAAAATTCATTTATTTTCTTTTCTTCATGAAACCTTAGTCCAATCAGACTAAAAGTATAAAGTGGGCCATTCATCACACTTGGATAGTATATTTAATTATGTTTTCATAGTGCGTTATGGACTAAATTTTGAATTTTGACCCATAAACTTATTTGAACAAGAATATGGGCAGTATTTATATCGTGTCAAAAAAAATCTCTTTCTCTTTTATTCACGATCCTTAACCCAATAACACACGTTATAAGATAGCTCAAGAGTCCGAACCATATGCAATTGGATAGTATAATTAAGTGTATCTTTGTTACATAATAGGTTATTGGCTCTATTTTAAATTTTGGCCTTTAACGTTGAAAAGATTATGAGACCCCTATTTATATCATGACCTAAAAAATTCTTTTTTCTATATTATTCATGAAATCTTTGTCCAAGAATACTATAAATATAATTAAATTGGGCCAAGGGCCCAATACGTATACTCATGAATATATTCATAGAAGTTATGTGAATATACATTTAGGTAATTATGACCTTTTTTTTTTTTCTTTTTATGCCAAATATCTATTTAAACAAATAGTCCAAGAGTTCTTTAAAACAATAAACTTTTACGGCTTCATATTTATTTTGATAGATGCTGGTTTTTTTCTATATGTAATACTTGGATCTATGGATCTTTTTTCTCCTTTGGTCATATATCCATTTAAAGAAATAGTTCAAGACTTTTATTTTTTTTCTTTTACGCTTCTTATCTATTTGTATACGGTACCTAAATTTCTTATGGCTAGTGCTTTTTTGTGCATATGATTTTCTTTTTTCTCTTTTATGACTTACTTTTGTTGGGCCTATGAATTTTATTATCCATAAATGAGTCTAATAACTATTTCAACAAATAACTTAAGAGTTCACCTTTTTTTTCTTTTTGGGCCTATAATCTATTTGTATGGATAACCCAAAACTTTATTTTCTGTGAAATATATATTTTTCTTTTCTGTTCTTTTTTCTGGGATTTATTTTTTCCTTTAAACTAATGTCTATTACAAAATATATATGGAACAAAACTTTACATTATTCATATATTTTTCCCTAATTGCTTATTGGAACAATGGCAAAAAATTATTATTTTTTACTATGGGCTAATGTTAATATCCCAAAAAATGTCTATGTATATGTATTTGTAAAAAAATAAAATGATAATTATATATTTTTAATAAAAAATATAATGGTATATTTAATTAAGTAAAATAATATGTTCAGTGACAACAAATATATAATATATTGATACATTTTGTGACAAAATCATGTGGTCACTAATACAACATTAAATATATTTTGACATTAGCGACAACTACAATTTTCATCACTGAATCTGGTTTAGTGACGGTAGATAATGTGGTCACTATTTATCATTTAATTAGTGACAGCATTAAGGAAGTTGTCACTATGGTCAAATTAATTTGATGGGAAGTTTTTTGTGACAACAGAAGAACTATCATTGTTGTCCCTAAAGTTCAATGTGCTCTATGTATTAGTGACAATTTATAATTTTGCCACTAAATCTTATATTTAGTGACAAAATATTTTTGCCACAAATTTCCATTTCTCGCATTGTGTATATTCATTATCCAAAATCCAACTAAACTCATCATTTGTAATGGGTTGATTTAATCAATATTTAAATAATTAACTTGGGTAGATGGTGGACAAATGAGGTTTTTGGCCACCTTTATGAACAATCAAACCCACTAAGTCTCATTAAACATGAATTGACATGTTATAAAAATGTTCATATTATTATCCAAATCTTTTTATAGTTGCCCTAAAATTTTACTCATAATTACCTATGTAGCTTTGTACCTATAAAGCTTATGAAAATGACAACTTAGTATTTTCGGGCTACTCTACAAACGTCAGGAGTGGTGATGTTTGTGGAAGAGACCAATCAGCTTTGCCAAAGCGTGAAAAATTTCAAGTGATACTATGAAGGGATCCTGTTGGCTCAGGAGGAGATGATGGACCGTGACGACGGAGGACGATAGATCCGCTAATTCGTATATTCACGTTGTGAATTAGGGAGCCAGTAAGGAGCAGTTCTATAATGCTGTAGAGAGGCCAAGGGGGTACGGGATGATGAAATATGGTTCCATGACATGGAAAAGGCCAAGGGGCAGCGAGTCCAGACCTAAATGTGGCGTGGCCTTCAATGGATATTGCTTTGGAAGAGTGTCGAAAATTGTGGGCACTGTGGAGCTGAGCTTTGATCATCAAACTACTGGGAAAGACAGTAAGCCTGAAGGTTCTAGAACCCTGTATTCTCTCTTTGTGGAAGCTAGAGATGGGGTCAAAAATCATTGATATGGAGAATGACTATTTCTCTATTCGATTTTACGCTCGCCAAGACTATCATACTGTCCTTGAGGGAGGGCCGTAGATCGTTTTGGGGCATTACCTTATGGTTGAAAATCACGCCCGAATTTTCGACCATCGAATGAGGCAATTGCATCCACCACAGAATGGATTCAATTACCCAGTTTGCTGTTAGAACTGTTCGACGAGAATGTATTGTTGCAAGTGGTTGGAAATTTGGGAAAGCCCATGAAGATTGATCAAACAACTATGGCAACAATAAGAGGAAAGTTTTCTAGAATGCGTTGAAATTGATCTTTTGAAACCCCTTACTTCGAGAGTATAAATAATGGGCCATCTATAGAATGTTGAATAAGGAGGCTTCATTTGGTTTGTTTCTCTTGTGGTCAATATGGGCCTAAGTCATTTGAATGTTCGAAAAATACCGTGGATGCCACAAAACCACTGCTAGCTTTGCTCAGAGACCTCTGTCGGTGCTGCCAGTAATGGAAGAACCGACATCAATTTATAGGTGGTGGTGCCGGCAACAATAGGATGGTAAAGCACATATCTGTCCAGTAGAGGGGCGAGATATGCTCCAAGAAATCAGGGAGTTCATTGGTTTTCTCCAATAAAACGAAATCTAATACCTCGAATTCAAGGGATACGATGCCATTCAAAATTAGGCAAGTTGAAGAAGAATTGGAAGGAGTTTAATTGCCACTGATAAACCTTAGAGGGGAGGTGAATAAGGTTTTTGGCTAATTTTAAAAAATCTTTTGTGTGATTAGAAAGATAAACCTCCAATTTGTTTGTGAAAGAATTCTAAAGACTCTTTTTGATAAGATCCACACCAAACGAAATCTTATAGTTTTGGCAATCAAGCAATGAGAATAGAGTTAAACTTTAAAGAATATGCACAACAATTTATAGTGGTTTACTCTCTCAAAGAGCTACATCCACTACCTTGAGACTCAACGCAAGGATTTCACAAATCCACTATCTTCAAAGTTGGTTACACAACAATACAATGAGGATCACCCTTCAAGGGTTTTACACAAAAACCTCAAAGTTTACACAACACAACAATACAACAAATTTATCAAAGGATCACCCAAAGGGTTTTCCACAAACCTTTGATCACAATAAAAGAATAAGAAGAGTAAGGAACAATGTTACCAAATGAGCTTGAGAAGAGGAAGATACAACTCAATTGAATGCTTCTACAAGCTCCTCTTTACTTTTTCTTTGATGGATAATCACAAATGAAGCTCCAAGAAGAATTTTTCTATTTGTTTTTATGAGATGAAGATATTTGAAAGAATGTACTTTTAAAGCTCTTTAAATGTTCTAAAATGATCTCAATAAATTTTTCAACCAACCTCTTTTTTTTCAGCTGATCAAAAATCAGTATATATAGGGAAGAAAAAAAGTAGCCATTACTCTATGTAACGGTAATATTTTTCACTGTAAAAAGGAAAATCGGACGACCGGTTTCTAAAAACAGACGTCCGATTTCCTTATGCAAGAAAATCATATGAGCCCTTTTCTAAAATAGGACGACCGATATTGAAACAGAAAGATTCGGACGCATCCTACAAAATCGGATGATCCCTCTTAAAAATCGGACGACCAATTTTAAAATAGGACGTCTGATTTTTCTCCCTTCGAAAAAATCGGATGACCAGTTTTAAAATCGGATGACCAGCTTTGAAAAATGGATGACCAGTTCTGAAAATCGGATGACCCTTTTTTGAGAAGAATTTAAAAGCCAGTTTTTCTTAAACAAAAAGAATTTTCCTTCACATTTCAAAAACACTTCAAAACATGTATTCTTGATACTCTTTTAGAGATAAGAAAACTTTCGAAAGCATCAAAAACTCTATCAAGAATACTTGGATTTTTTTAAGAATAGTTTATAGAAAAAAATTCATCCAAGGAGCTTCATACATGATCAACAATCAAATATGAGAGTTAGGGAATTTTACAAAGAAATACCTTAGCACATCCCTAACTAAGACATAAGTCTTCAAGATCTTCAATGCCTTGATGATCTTGGAATGGCTTGATCTCTCCTTCTTCGTTATGCTTTAATTGTCAAGATCTTTTACTTCTTATGTAGTGTAGCCTTGAGACTCCAAAAATTCTTCTTTTGTTCTATAGAGACTAAGCTATACTCATCACACAAACAAATATTAATCATAATAAAAAACATATACAATAATGCCCTTAGGGCTAACAGCCACATTTCACCCCCAATGCTTCTTCTTAAAACCTAAACTGAAGAATGTCCCAAAAGAGGGAAAAAATTACATAAAATAGTAGAAAAATGTATTATCTGCACTGTATTTGGGAACTACTGCATTCAGTAGGTCGAGCCCTACCGTCCGCGATAGGGTTCTGTTCAAAATCTTCCTTGAACACTCGGGACCTACCGTATGCGGTAGGTCTAGCCTACCATCTACGGGAGGCTTTTAGTTTTCTTCTTTTTTTTTGTCCTGCAGGCCTACTGTCAGCGATAGGTCATCTTCCTTGGTGCCGGCAGCTTCCGTTCTCTTTGTTTTTCTCTTGTTTTAACTTGTATCCTCCATCTTCTTCATCGGTAAGCACCTGAGATAAAAGTAAAGGGAAATAATGTGAATTATACATCTTATATATTAAAACATCATAAAAACAATTAAAATAACATATAAAAGCAATGACAATATGACACATATCGAATATCCCTACACTTTATCTGTTGCTTGTTCTCAAGCAACACTAAACTAGGAAAAAATTAGAAAACGGAAGCTGGAAGTTCAATCATTGAAAACGACCAAAGAAACACAAGACTCTACGAACGAAAAGATTGAAAGGCAAAAATAAAAAAAAAAACAAAAAATAAAAAAAATAAAAACAACAACAAATAAAGCATCACTTCAACAGGAGACATAACTACTCGACCACAAAAGGAATTTTTAAAGGACGAATCACAAGAATCAACAACTCCACTACTATCTTACTAATAGACTTACTAATTAGTGGTGTGTGTATTTGTGTGTATTGCTCATTTCGCCTTTCAAAGAAAACAGGGAGTATCAAGTTATTAACACAGTGAAGTACTTTTATGGAAAATGCACAGCATAACTCATGTTTCCTAAAACCTTTCCACTCTAATTCTATTCTAAGTCGTTCTCAGATTAGGTAGGACTTTTCAGCTTGTAATTTTAGGCTCAGGACATAAATAGTGTCAAACAAAGGGAAAGGAAAAACAAAAGTAATTAAGATAGAGCTAATGTTATAAAAACTTATGAACAACTTTCTAGCCGTTTTTCACTCATTCCCATTTACCCTTGAATGTCTTGCTTCGTTCAAATAACGCAGAATCCCCCTAACATTCTTTATTTCTCATAATTCATATATTTCCAAGTACATAAGAGAGAGAAGCTCAAAAGTTTTGAGAGATAAGTTGAAGAAATATTCAAGTACTCATTTTTTCTTTGTTTTCTATGATTTTTTTTTTTAAAAAAAACTTGGTTTTCTCTCTCTTTCAACCACTGCATATATCTTGTTTACAGAGATTTCCCATAATACCCTTTTATACATAAATCATTTTCTATACTTAACAAACCCCACACTTATCAATTTTTTTCACTCAAAATGGATAAAAAATCATCAATCATTAGCTCAACGAATTGAGTTTTTATATATTGTGAGTTTAAAAAGCAAAGAATGGAACGGATTAAAACCCTTTGCATGAATGTGCAAAAAAGGAACTGGAGTTTGACTTTTATAAGGGATAGGCAAGAAAACACAAACGGTACAATAGAGGCCTAGACTAAACCTTATCACTTCAAGGCACAAAAAAAAAAAAAAAAACACACACACACACACACACACAACAGTGAAGGCAAAGACTCGAAAAATATTCACTATGCTAATGCCCTAATATTCCAAGGCTTCTATTACCAATTGACACTTACAAGTGCATTAAAAACCATTGATTTTGTAAGAATAAAAAGCAAGTGCGGTTTTCAAGTCGAGAAAATCAAACACCTTTTTTAAAATCCTAATAGTTTTGCAATCAAGACTCCCACTGAATGTAATAAAACAAAAATCTTTTTGGATTTTCTAAGAGTAAAGAGACTGAAAAAGGAAAAAGAAGTAAAAATTTTGGATTTTTTCAAATTATCTAATTTTTTTGGATTTTTAAAATGTGAAAAAGATAATATGACTTCATAAACTATAACAAAAAATTAAACACAAGCACAACTCAAAACATAAAAAGAAACAGTCAAAAGACACAAATGCACTCACACTTAAAACCACATTGTCCTCAATCTGAGGGCCAGAACAAAATGTAAACACAAGTAAGGCACATACATGGGAAGCTATCTCGCAGATATAAAGCATGTAAGCAAGTCGGGAAATAATCCCTACGAATTGGTAAAACATAAAAGAGAAACAGGAAAACTTACAAATAGATATTAAAAAAATAAAAAGGACAAAGAAGAACCTCATTGCGGACCGAAGTCTGTGTCGCTGTATCACTGTTGCCCTGATTGGGTAAGAATCGACTGCACAGCAGGCTAGCATCAATTCTTGTCAGTCTATGGATACCCGCTGATGTGCTAGCTCGTCCGCATAATGGCGGGAGGGCTCCACTATCTCTGCCAGCTGGGTACCATGAATGTCTTGCGTGAGGTGGACCTGCTCGAAAGCAGCCCACATCTCTGCCTGAAAAACGTCCATAGGGACGGTGGGAGTTGCATCCTCAACAGAGGAGTCATATGACCTATTGTCATAGACTCGTCATCCTCACTCTCATCATCTTGGTTTGGGAGGAGGATGCTCCAATGCCAGTTTTTGTTGTTTTCTTGATTTTTTAAAAACTGACAATACTGCGTTCTCTCATCTGATCCTCCTCGGGTGGGGGCATCCATATCTTCTGGGCTTCATCCTAAGCGTAGCCGCAGTTGTTGAAAGTAGTGAATTTGATCATCTACACCCGTGCAGTTGTCGCTTTTCGTTCACCTGTGAAATCAACATTGAAAACGGCAAAGACACACGAAAGAATCACAGGGTAATGGAACACACATGTGTAAGTTGTGTCACAATTTGTTTTACGCATTGTGTGTATAATGAGGGACACTATGGAAAAAAAAGAATGTTTTTTTAAGTTTGTCGATCATGTAAAGGTCTAAAATACAAACCTCACTTTGCCCTCCCCCTTTTGAACCAAGGTGTGCCCAAAGTAGTATGTGAGGACTCGGGGTAGGAGTTGGGGAAAGTCACCCCCATGAAGAATGCGTCGACGATCAAATGGATGTGGCCAGATCTCAAGGCGATCACAGGTCGGCTTGTAGCTCCAGTCTGGATCCTCATTCATAGTTTTTCTATTGGAATTAACGGTTGTTGTGTTTCTCTCATCTCTAATCCCGAGAATGGAAGCTAGATGCTCCTTATCAAGAATAATATATACCCCTTGACTATAGAAATGAATGTGGAAAGGTCCTTATCCGTTTTATGGAGCATGTTTTCATAAAATTCACGTAGAAGGCCTGAGTAGTAATCACCAGAAATGCGTAAGGCACCTAAAGCCAACTAACCAAAAAGAGTGGCCAACCGAGATGTTCCATGACCAATTCATCGAAAGCTTTTTCGACAATGATCTTGAGGTTTTCCCTATTTGCTGTCCATTTTCGAGTAGTCGCGGAGACGCACTCCAGATAAGGGAAAATGGTAGGGTTGGTGGGGTCGGGCGTGAAATCATCAACTCGAGCCCTTTTGGAAGTAATGGTCCTTTTTGAGAAAGTGGTTGTGGGCTTTTTTAGGGCCATGAAGGATGTAGGCAAAAGACAAGGCATAGAAATGGACAAATACCCTAACACAACACAGGCTTGTCGCTAAACTAATAAACACACACAATGATATAGCAAAACTAACGTAGCCCGTCTGTGATCAGGTGTCCCATACGTCACAACAAATGAGTAAAACGACGAAAGTGAACACTAAAAATATAAACAAAACTAGCTAAAATGAACACAAAATAAAAATAACAAGACAAAATTGAAGCAACGAGTATTAGAATTAGTAGAGAAAGAAAAAGGAAGAATAATAGAGGAAAAAGAAAAGAAAAGAGGCAAAGAGAAGAAAAAAAATGATAGAGAGGGTGTGGTGGTCAACGGCAAAATTAGGAGGAAAAAGGGAAGAGTTTAAGGTCACTACTAGAAAATAAGTCTTTAATGACGCTAAAGAACGTCAAGATAGGGGTCCTATCCTTACGCTTTTGCTTTCCGGATGCACCCACACAACGTACGCAAAGTCAAGTAGCTAAAGCGTATTATGATGCTTATGTGCGTCATGTAAAATTATACTTAATGATACTACAAAGCATCACAAAAGACCTTTTATTCCTATGTTTTAAAGCGTCAAGTTTGATGTTATACCGATAACAAATTTAAATTTCACACATTCTTTTACTGCGTTAAAAAAGTCAATAAATACATATAGCTATGCTTTTTAGTGTCATAATAATACATCTATTACTATGCTTATGCATGTCGAGATATGTTATCTGTCACTAAGCTTAAAATTGTCAAACCTACATATTATATTACTATGCTTATTTACGTTAGAATATCAATTACATTATTACCCCTTCTAGTGTCATTTAAAGGTGTTTATTCCTACGCATTACAGGGTTGAGTTTCAATATCTCTATACCTTCTTACCACTCATATAAGCGTCGTTATAGTGTCTTTTTTTTTTTTTAATAGCTCTCAAGCTACAATAGTTATTGTATTTCAATACCAAAACCAACAATACTTGTCTAGAAGCTATTAATAATTGTAATCATAAAATAAGTATTTAAATCCAAATAACAGCTCTATAATATTCATAGGGAAGTTCATTATAACAAAATTCATAATATGCCAAATCCATAATATCTAAATCCAGATAGATATACCTAAACCAACATCCAAATATTCAAAATGATTGAGTTATAAAAGTCATTAATAATTATGTTAGCCCTAAGGGCATTATTACATATGACTTTGATTATGATTAACTTATGTTTGTGTGAGTATTAAATTTAGTTTCTATAGAACAAAAAAAGCATTTTTGAAGTCTCAAGACTACACTCTTAGAAGCAAAAAATCTTGGTGATCAATGCAAAATGAAGGAGAAAATATCAAGCCATTGAAAACCTTGAGGACTTATGTCTTAGTTAGGGATGTGTTAAGGTATTTCTTTGTAAAACTCTCTAACTCTCATCTTTGATTGTTAATCATGTGTAAAGCTCCTTGGATTAATTTCTTTCTATAAACTTTTCTTGAAATCCAAGTATTCTTGATAAAGGTTTTTATGTCTTTGAAAGTTTTCTTATCTCTAAAAGAGTATCAAGAATACATGTTTTTTAAATAGGAAGGAAAGCTCTTTTCTTGTTAAAAACTGACGGTAAAATCTTTTTCAAAAACCGATCATCCTATTTTAAAAAAAGGCTCACCCTAAGGAAATCGGATGTCCACTTTTAGAAACCGGTCGTCCGGTTTTCCTTTTTATTGTGAAAAATATTACCGTTACACAAATAATAACTGTTACTTTTTTCCTTCCTATATATATTGAAATTTTGATCAGCTGAAAAGCAAGAAGTTCGGTGAAATATTTATTGAGATCATTTAAGAACTTTTAAAAAGTTTTAAAGTACATTCTTTCAAACACCTTCTATCTCACAAAAGTATCTTCTTGAGCTTCATTGTTGATCTTCATCAAAGAATAAGTAAAGAGGAACTTGTAGAAGCATTCAATTGAGTTGTATTAATATCAAAAGTTTGTATTGAAAAAAACCCCTTGAGTTATCTTTTGATTGCATTTGTGTTGGAAATTGAGGTTGCTTGCATTGGTGGGTGATCCTCAAAATTGTGATTGTTGTATAATTTGTTTATAGTGGATTTAAAAAATCCTTGAGTATTGACTCAAAATAGTGGATATAGCTCTTTGAGAGAGTGAACCAATATAAATTGTTGAGCCTCTTTACTCTATGTTTTTTGCTTGATTATCATAACTATAAGATTTTGTTTGATTGAGAATTTTATTAAAAAGATTTTTAAAATTCTTTCTCAAACAAAATTAGAAGTTTATCTTTTAATCACACAAAAGATTTTTTAAAAATTAGCCAAAAACCTTATTCACCCCCTCTAAGGTTTTTCAAATTAAATAGTCATCACCCTATGTAAAAAAAGCTAAATGGATTAAGCAAGATAGTATTTCACAAGGACTTCTCAATAGAACTACATCCACTATCTTGAGACTCAACTCAAGGATTTCACAAATCTAATAATTTCAAGTTTTTTACACAACACAATGAAGATCACCCTGCAAAGGTTTTACACTCAAACCTCAAAGTCTACACAACACAACAATACAATAATTATCAAAGGATCACCCAAAGGGTTTTTCACAAACCTTTGATCACAAGATAATAGAAAAGAGTAAGGATGGAACAATGTTACCAAATAAGCTTTGAGAAGAGAAAGATACAACTCAATTTTACTGCTTCTACAAGCTTCTCTTTTTCTCCTTCTTTGAATGATGATAAAAAAATATAGCTCTAAGGAGATTTTTCTTTTTGTTTTTGTAGGATAAAGAATATTAGAAAAGTGTCCTATAAAGCTCTTTAAAAAGTTCTTAAATGATCTTCAACTACTTAATATTTATGTCTGATCAAAATCTCAATTCATAATGTAAAGATAAAAACTAGCCATTACTGCTAGAGCAATGGTCATTTTTTAACAGTAAAAGTGCAAACCGGACCACCGGTTTTTAAAAACGGACGTCCAATTTTCTTGTAAACAGAAAATCAGATGACCTTTTTTAAAATAGGAAGACCAATTTTTAAATCACTTAAGAAAATCGGTATGACCCTTTTTAAAAGCAGACGACCAATTTTTATACGTCCTATTTTTTTCATTCCATTGAAAAAAATCGGATGACCAATTTTAAAATCGAATGACATTTTTTTTTAATATGATATAAAAATGTTAACAACCGGTTTTCCTTTTAAAACATGTGGACTTTCCTTCACATTTCAAAATATATATTCTTGATACACTTTAAAATAAGTGATCCATTAAAAATATCAAAAACTTTATCAAGAATACTTAATTTTTCAAGTATAGTTTGTAAAAAATATTTCTTCCAAGGAGCTACTACTATACTTGATCAAAAATCAGAGAGATGAGTTAGAGAATTTTACAAAGTTACCTTAAAGACACCCCTAACTAATCTTTTTGTCTTCAAGGTGTTCAACTTGATCACTTCATCTTCATTGACTCTTGTTGTCTTAAGTGATCTTTTGCTTCTTTGTAGATTGCCCTTGAAACTTCTCTTGTGCATCTTTTGTTCTTCTATATAAAATTATTTCTACTTAACACAAAACACAAGTTAATCATAATCAACGCATTATAAATATGTCCTTAGGGCTTACAGTTTCAACAACGAACTTCACAACAAAGCTATATTATTTTCAAGAAGAGAATAAAAATGAGATTAAACATAATGAATAGTACCATAACTTCAGCAAACAATCAAGTCTCCAGTGCTCAGATTTTTAACAAACTATTGCAATATATTTCAAGCACAAACAAAGCGAGTATAAAGAAAGACTGAAAATTTTTTTATTAGATTGTAATACCCTTGATCCTCCAACAATAGTGTCAGGAGTGGTTTGTGAAGAAGGGAATTTTGTTGATTGTCTTCGAAGATTTTCAGCATTTAATGATGGATTAGAACTCATTGAGTGGAGCACTTGAGTCATGTGGAGATGAGGTTTTCCTTTGCGGGAGTATTATTGTTTGCAACTCAGCAAACTGCTTTTTGAGAATTTCAAGTTCAGCAACTTGTTGTTCAATTATCCTTTGAAATGTGCTACGACCTGGAACATTTCCCCCACACACAAATAAGTAGTATTGTTTGAAAAAATAAAAATAAAAATAACCATGAAACAGAGATAATTAGGCCATGAGTTTGCAGGACAAATACTGTACTGCTTCATATACAAGAACTTCCATTAATTGATTTCATGCCAAAATGCATTGCAACAATTCTACTTTTCTTCTTTTTTTTTTATTTTTTTATTTTTATGATGATTCAAACACAATTATCAAAGAAAGATATTCATTTCTTGGTAAGAGCTAACATCACAGCCAGATGTGTAGTGGCCGCCGGATAAAAAGCATCTATGGAGATTAATTAATATTCTTCAGTCTGTCAATGTTGTTGGAATCGAAGCCCTATTGAAGTTTCCCTTCATGCATTCAAAAAATTACTAGGGAAAGAAAGAGGTTCTGTGAAGCCTCAAAACAAACAAAAAGAAAAAGCTATTGTTAAACTCACCAAGATCAGAACCTTGCAAATTCAAATTCAAGTTCCCAAGCTTTTGTCAAATAAATAATTAAGCAGTTGAATGGCAATATTCAGTACAACCTAAAACTTAAATAGAAGTTGGTTACATTCAAATAAATGAAAAAGGAAAAGCTACTAGTTACAATATAACTTTAAGAGCTATAGAAATTGGTTGCATGAGCTATAAAACAATATAGTCTTTTCCAAAAATCAAGCTTCAGATCATGAATATAAACTAATTAACCATGCTGCCTAGCACACACAACCCTAAATCAAACACAACAGCAAACATTCAAGAACTTATCTTTGTAATATTTTTCATGGAGAATCAAAGTAGTAATTTGAGCATTATGATGTTCCCATGGCTAGCATTTGAGCATTTTGAAAATTCCAACACTGAATTTTTCAAAAAACTATATTTACTGTCAATTCTCTTTTGCTCTTTTGCAGCAAATATTTTTGCAATTACTCAAAAGATTCATGAAATTGTGTACGTTAACCTCATTCTAAAGTAAAAAAATATATGGATTTTTTTTTTTTGTGAAAATACATAAGATTCAAACTAACAAAAAAGGATGCTTGTGTATATTACACTATTTAACAAAAAATTCACCCCATAAGAAGAGACAAACTCCAATATTTAATTTCAAGTTAAAGATATTTTGGATTTTGCAATTGTGATAGAAACTCTCCCAAATCCATGTAAATAACCACCTTCTTCCAGTACCCACACATGGAAGAGGCGCCACGGCCCTTTTCAATTTTCACCCCTACATGTTAATTCTGGACTCAAAATGGAAAGCATCATCAAGTCTTCTTCTTTGATGGACCCAAATCTTGAAAAAGATGTAAACTTTTGTTCCCATGAGTTTAATATAATGGCTGACTTCAATCAGTTTCTTGAAGAAACTTATCTTAAAACTAATGGAGGAAAACTAAGGCAGTTCGAAGTCAGCCCCAAACTAACTACCCTAAATCACCAAGAAATAGCCTGAAGCACCAAAGACTTACATTCTATAGAGCTAGAGGGATTTTGACGGAGCTAATTTCACACCGGAGCAGCAATGCGCAGGTTATTTTGTTCCAGAGCAGCAACAGTGTGTAGCTAGGGATTTTGCTATTTCAAAGATGGGCCAAGTGTAATCTAAGGACAGAAAAAAGGGAAAGCAAGGAAGAATCGGAGTTTAGTCCATGCTGGCAAGGATTTGGCGGTGATTCGGTGGAGGCATGGTTGCAGTATTGAGAGAGAGAGAGAGAGAGAAGAGAGAGAGAGAGGAAGAGAGGAAATTGAAAACACTCGCTGAAAATTTTGGAGGGATTAGGACTCCTCCCTTTTATCATTTACCGCCTCTCTCTTTCTTTCTTTTTCTTTTTAATGTTAAAAGTCTCCTACTCTTTCCTTACGCTTTTGAAAGCATCAATAAACTAGGGATTTCCCTACTCATCGAATTTTTAATTTTTTTAAAATTTTTATTTAGAAATGTTAACATTAAATTACGTTGTTTTATAAGTAATAACCTTACCCAAAATAAAAGTGTCATTACAGATACATCTATTACTACGCTTTCATAAAAGCGTCAGTAAAAATGTGTAATTATAGGACTATTTTCTAGTAGTGGGTGTTTGTAGAAGATGGTGGTGGTGGAAGGTGTTAGAAGGAATAGAGGAAGAAGAAGAAAATAAGAGAAGAAAAGAGAATAAAGAAAGAAAAAATCGAGAAGAAGAGGGAGGGTGGGGGAAGACTGACCGATAGGTGGTGAGGTAGATGCTGGATTGGTAGTGGTCGTCGGAGCGGTTGGCCGACGATGGTGATAAGAGAAGAAGAAAATCGAGGGGAATGGGGAAAGGTTACGGGAGTATAAGAGAAGAAATTTAAGGAGTTAGGAATTTGTGTAGGTGAGGTTGGGAAAAAAATTGCAAAAATTTTTTGGGATAATGGCTGAAATTGGGAGAATTTGAATCGACTGGACCCGTTTACCCACAAAGGACCTGACCTAGAGCCGAAATTGGACCCTACCACATGTGGTAGGTTGAGGCCTATTGTCCACCTTAGGCTTTTGTTTGTGTTGGAAATTTAGTTTCTTGACCAACCGTCGACGGTAGATTCGATCTACCGTCTGCAATAGGTTTCTGTTTTTCCAAGAAATAAATACCATAACCCTACTACTTGCGGTAGGGTTCTGCCCGAACTTCGAATTTTCGTCTTTCCTTGATTTTTCAGCCCCGATTTATGTCTTTTTAGACTAATTCTAAGCATAGGATCTTTGTTTAGCATGCATTTAACTCTCCAAAAACCTTTGGCAACAACACACACAATTAGAAAGATTAAAACGGAAAAGGAGAGTAAACTAAAATACAATTACACGCTACAACAAATAGACAAAGAGTCATATGAAATACTCCCTTCTAGGTCCCAAAAGCACCTCCCCAGATCATGACAATCTGAGTTTTTCTTGATCTTCCTCTCTCGATACACCGAACGGGTACCCATTTCGTCAAACCACTTTCAATTTGGGGGAAAAAGTCTTGCCCTTTTTCATTGATTTCTTCGGGCTATAATCCTATGATGAGTGAGTTTCCTGCGAAAGCAAGGACACTTCTTGAGTTGCATGAATAATATAGAATAAGGTATCCTGACTTTTAGATAGGGGGGTTGACTTTTGAGGAAATTTAAACACTATTTAATTCTCCCTAACCCTTAAGAGTAGCTTCTTTTTCTCCATATCTATCAAAGCCCTTAAAGTACGCAAAAACGGGCGTCATAAGAGTAGAGTGAAGTCTACATCCTCCTCCATATCGAGAATAAAAAAATCTACAGGGAAACCAAGGTCTGATTAAGACATCTTCTATGACCCTTTTAGGATATCTAATACTTCTATCTGCTAGATTGATGGACATCTTAATGGGTCTTAGTTTTCCTAGGCCTAGTTTATTATACATTGCATATGACATAACATTGATACTAGCGCCTAAATCGGCTAATGCTTTGTTAACTTGAAAACTACCAATAGTACAAGGGAAAGAAAAACTCCCTAGATCTTCTAACTTTCTTGGTAATTTTTCCTTGTTGATAAGAATAGCCGAACATTCTTTACCCAAGATGTGTGTTGATAGATCGTTAAGTTTGTTTTTCTTTATCAGCATCTCTTTCAAGCATTTGGCATACTTGAGTAGCTACAAGAGTAAATCACATAGAGGTAAGTTTATTTTTAATTGTTTAAAAATCTCTATGAATTTTCTAATGTTGTGTTAGATGTGATCTCGAAAAAGAGCCGCCAGATATGGAATTTTCGGCTTGTACTTAACAATTGCCTGCTTCTCGTTCTTCTCCTCTTGGCTTAACTCTGATGCTTTAGAGTCAAGAGTGTCGGATGATCTCCTTTCCTTTCCAACACAGCTCTTTTCTTGTATAATTATCACCTTCTCTTCTTTAGGAACCTCCTCATCAAATCTTACCCAGATAGCATTGAAATGCTCTCTTGGATTCACTTTAGTATTGCTCAGGAGAGTTCTTCAAGTCCTCTCTGATACTAATTTGGTTAGCTGCCCAATCTATTTCTCCAGATTTCATATTGAGCCTCTTGGTTCCGTTAGGCAGCCTTTATAATATTCATTCTGGTATCAGTGGCATTCATAAATTTGACTACGAGTTCTTCCACATTAGCTTTTACTTGTGGGGGATTCTGAGGAGTTGCAACATAGAGTAATAGTAGAGTAGGACCTTTATTTTGGAATCCCGGAGGTTGGTGTGACCTTTGCTGTCTTCGTCCACCCCAAGGAAAGTTGGGGTGATTTCTCCAACTCGGATTATAAGTATTGGCATAGGGGTTGTTACCAAGTTGGTTCCCTTGCACAAAGTCTACCTGTTCCATATGACCTCCCATGCTAGGGCATTCATGATCGGGATGCCCTCCCCTACACAAATCGCATAACATGACTTGCTAAGTATTTTTACTTGAAGGTATAGTAGTCATGTGTCCCCATCTTCTGCTCGATCATTGCCACTAATCTTGCTTCTATGGCAGTGATAGCATCCGCATTGTGTACTCTGACAGGCTTGGGCTTGGATCTCTATCCTCCCCAGGTATCGTTGTTCATAGCTATTTGTTTAATAAAATTGTATACCTGTTGAGGAGTCTTATAATCTTTGGATCCTCCAACAGAAGTATCAATGAGCTGTCTCGCCCCAAAAGATACTTCATTATAAAATGACTCAATTTGGACACCCAAATCTAGACCATAATGTGGGCACTTCTTGAGCAGCTCCTTCTATCTCTCCCAAGCCTCATATAAGGTTTCTCCTTATGTGCTGGAACGACAAGATCTCGTTCCAAAGATGGCGGTGGGACCAGGAGGAAAATACCTTCCTAGAAACTTCTTGACTAAGGAATCCCAAGATATAATTAAGCTGGAAGGTAATGACTTCAACCATGATTTCTCTTTCCCCCTCAGAGAAAATAGGAAAAGACAAAGTTTGATGGCATCCTTTGAGGCTCTGTTTATCTTGAATGTGTCATTCACCTCCAGGAAATTGGCGAAAGTGTGCATTAGGGTCTTCCTCTGGGAATTCATCATATTGTACATTATTTTGCACTATATGGATCATATTCGGCTTGATCTCAAAATTATTTACTTGTACAAGTGGTCTGGCTATGCTTGATTGTGTCCCAGCAATGAATAGCCGGGCTTAGTCCGCTATTGTCCGCTTCACCATTGGTTGTGGTGGAGGTGATACCAACTGAGGAGTTATCAAAGGTGGATCTTGTTGACCCTTCACAGTGAACGCTCGGGCTTCTGATCGAACGAGACTAATTCACCTTGTTGAATTGGAAGCATAAACTAGTTAACCTAAAACCTAAAACAAACAAACTCCAGTCAAGTTCCACAAACAGTAAAGCACAATTCTCAAGATATAAGCCACAAATAAACCAATAAATGCAGGAATAATAAACAATCCAAAACAAAAAAAAAAGACACGAAAAATAAAATAACTAAAGCACAAGAAAAAGGGTTTTCTTTAAGTTGACGCTCCCCAACAACTGTGGAAAAAATTTGATGTCTTAAAAATTGGGTATAACTAAAATTACGCAATAGACAAGTGTACCTATCACCGTAATAATAGAGGTACACTCGAATCGTCGAACTCAGGGAACAAATAAGCTCAATTACTAACCATTTTACCTAATGTCTATTCTAACAAAATTAATCCTTGAGAAAATATTTAAAAACTATTGAGAAAACAATTAAATGGAAGCAAAAGTTTAAAAGGTAGAAATTGAGAAAGAAAGTTTGAATAATGGAATCTCCCTAACTTTTCTCAAACTATTTCAATTTGAAAAATCATAAAACTATGTTTGAAAAACCAAGGTTGGGTTATCACACAAAAATCAGGCAATTCCTATCTCTAGATGAAAACTACTTTACTCACTAACCTTTAAAGCAGAATCTCTTCCTCTAACCGATTATGAATGCAATTAGATTAGGTGATCTAATAACCTAAAAGTGCAACGAATATCTCTATTCAATTGTCAATTTTTATTATCTAATTAGTTGCCCTAGATCAGTTTTCCTTTTTCAATTCCAACCGATCTTTCGAAATAATAGATTTCGCAAATCAATCATAAAAAGACAACCCAAAGTAAAACAAGAATCAATTGTATATAATCCAATAAAAAATCACATTATTCAAAAGATATGGTTCAACTCTCATTCAAACAATGAAAATCTAGCCACTAAACATCCTAACAGAAATTGATTAATAATAGTATTCATAAGTAACAAGAGAAAAGAAAGCTTAGGATGAAGAAGATTTGAGTCCATGGTTCCGAAAGCCACCCGAACTCATCTCTCAACTTGCTTGATGAAATCTAAAATTGGTCTGTAAAACTTATTCAATCTTCCCCCAAAAGCTTCAATTGAATGTTAATTGATAAAAAACTATCTAATTGAAGAAGAATTGGAAGGGGTTTTATTGCCAAGTTTCGTCCCCAATGCTTCTTCTCAAAACATAAATTGAAGAATGTCCCAAAGAGGGGGAAAATTACATAAAAATAGCATAAAAACGCATTATCTGCGATGTAGTCTGGACCTATAACGTTTGGTAGGTCGTGCTTACAGTCCATAGTGTGCAATAGTTCTAGTCTACCATCTACGGTAGGCTTCTGTTTTTCTTCTTTTCTTGTCCTCCATGCATACTGTGTACTGTAGGTTGACCTACCTTCAGTGGTAGGTCATCTTCCTTGGTGTCGATAGCCTCCATTCTCTCTGTTTTTGCTCGTTTTAATTTGTATTCTCCATCTTCTTCATCAAGAAGCACTTAAAATAGAAAAGTAAAGGAAAATGGTGTGAATTATACCTCTAATATATTAAAAGATTGTAAAAACAACGAAAATAACATACAAAAGCAATGAAAATATGCCACATATCACAGATGGTGACCTTCACGGAGCCAGGGAAAAGTGATAGAAGTTCACAAGGGCAAATGCAGAATCAAGGATCTCATTTTGAAATATTCAATCATATAGAGGAAGATATACAAAACCAGCCCATTGATCTTGTACAGGAAAGGCTAGCAGCCATATCTCCGCTGACACCTGGCATTGCCATCCAAGTTACGGCTACAGAAAAAGGGAAAGAAAGTGGCACAAAGAAAAAAAATCATGTGAGGCCCAAAACTTCTAGACAAGAGATCATGTGGGTATCGCCAGTTCTTCGGCCCAGTGGGTAAGATTTTTTAGCAGGCCCCCAGTGCAAGAATTGGAGGCGGCCCATGATGGGGAATCAATCCAGTACGTGGAGCCTCCTTTTTCTAGTGCTACAATCAGGTTGGATCTAGGGGAACATTCTCAGCCTGGTCCAATAACTACTAAAAAGCTGAATGTCTTGACGCATTCCATAGGGGAGTAATGATTGCCTGGTCAATCTGGTATAGAGTCCATACAATCTTAATTAATCATCTATGAATATAATTAGTTTGAATTATAAAGGGGCAGGATTATCATATCATCTTTCTTTACGAATTTGCAAGATATGGTACGAATTCATAAACCTACCATTTTATTTTTACTTGACCTAGGTTCTTGGTGTTGAAGCTCGGCATATTTTGCACCATATGTAATATGTATTCTATTGAAAGTCGAGGGTTCTCGGGTGGTATTTGGTGTTTCTGGGATGCCTCTTGCATAGATTTATCTATCATCTCAGTGAATGCACAAGCTTCCACCGTTGCTATCATGGAGAATAATTCAGTTAAGTAATGTATTACTTTGGTCTATGCTTCTACAGTGCTCATTCATTAAGAAGAATTGTGGCTTTATTTGAAGGAACCAGTCATGATTCTCTGTTTCGCTTGGCTTTTGCTTGGTTATTTCAATCAACCTTTAAGTTCAGAGGATAAGAAGCAAGGCCGTGGGAAAATTCGGGAGCGTATAGACATAGTATGGTGTAATGAGTTGTGGCAAGTAAATTTGAGGATGCATTGGTACATCATACCCAGAACCCATTCTGATCATCATCCGGTTTTAATATATTATTCTCCGCATATACCTAAACCAACTTCCAGTTGGCTTTTATTCATTGACGCATGGTTATAATATGTAGATTTTGCATCATTCCTACAAGATGCATGGCAAAGGTCTGGGACGCACTAGAGTTTTCCATACATTCACAAGTATGAAATAAAGCTGTGTTTGGTCATATTGGTTTTCAGAAAAGAATAGTTCTAGCTCGGTTTAGTGGTATTCCACAAAGATTAGCACAATATGAATCCCACTTTCTGGAAGATTTGGAGGGAAAACTAATTCTTGAATATACTAATACTTTGGAGCAGGAGGAATTCTTTTGGTGGCAAAAGCCTAGGGAGGATTAGTGGGTCAATGGAGAAAATAACACGCTACTTTCATGCACGAGCCATCGTAAGACGGAAAAGGAATATGGTGTATCAATTGAAAGATACCACAGATGTATGGACAAATGAAAGGGACCGTCGCTGAGATATGGCAAGGACTTTTTATGTTGATATATATTCTGTTGGAGCTATCCTTCCATGTCAAGCAGTGGAGTTACATTTTTCAACAATCAATGAGACTGATAAGGACACTCTACATCGTCTCTGTCCGTGATGAGGAAATTTGGTTGGCCTTCTCACAGATGGGGCTAATAATAAAGCGCAAGGGCCTGATAGCTTTCCACCTTTCTTTTTCAGAAAAATTAGGAGGTGGTGGGTCCGATAATTAGTCAGTTTATTAAGGCAACGTTTGAGAGTGGTTTGTTTCAAAAGAAGATGAATGATACATTAATCACACTTATACCTAAACAGGATCAACTTGAGCGGATCTCCCATTTTCGCCCCATCACTTTATGTAATGTGATAGTGGAAGGGATCAAACTTATTTCTAATCAGATCAAGGTGCTTATGCCTGGTATTGTGGGAGAGCAACAGTGCAGCTTTGTTCAAGGAAGACAAGGAATTGATAATATAGTAATTGTGCAGGAAGTTATACATAGTATGAGGAAGAGGATTGGAAAAAAAAGTTGAATGGCAGTGAATTTAACTCAGAAAAAAGCATCTGATCAAATCAGCTGGAGCTTTCTAAGAATGTTACTAATTTCAAAAGATGTGAGGATTATATGGTCAAACATACTATGTTCTGTGCTACGTCTACATCTCTCTATGTCCTTTGGAATGGAGAGAAGTTGGTGGCATCTTAGCCGAAGAGGGGTTGAGTCTAGGATATTCTCTATCATAATATCTTTTTGTATTGTCTATGGAAATATCAAGTCATAAGATTATAGACAAGGCTAAGAACAATGAGCGGAAGGGATTTGTTATGGTACCCAAAAGGAATTTTTTTGGTACCTATCTTATCCAATGGATGTTTGACACGTTTTGTAGACAATCTGTTATAACAAGTTTCTACTTTTTTATTTTTTAAAACTTTTAATATGATGACGTAGCTATTTTGCGACACCTCATTAAAAGAGGTTGATCGGTTACCGGTCAAACAGGTCACCCAAAAAATAAAACAACTATGTTTTTCTTTTTTGTAAATTTCAATAAGATGATGATAACTTAAAGGTAAATATGGTAAGATTAGGATATAAAATAGTAATCATTGAATCTTACTATTAAAATTCACAATTTTTACTTTATATTTCTTTTAATTTATTAATTTTTTGTCAATCTTACTATCTTTCTTAATGGGTAAGAATGACAATAAATCTAGTAAAATGTATTACATAAATGATAAGTTTGTACTACTAAATGGTAAATTTTATATATTACCATTAAATGATATAATTTTACCATTTTTAAATTTTATTAATTTATCATAAAATTTACTATTTTTCTTAAATGGTAAGTATGGTAATAAAGGTAGTAAAATATGCTATATAAAGATAAATTTCCATTACATTTACCATTAAATTTGTTAATTTTGCCAATTTTAATTCAAATTTTACCATTTAAAATAGAAAATTTTATAATAGATATGATAAGTTTTATTATTTATAATAGTAAATTATGATTGATAATTAGTAATTCACTCGGCAACCAATTACCCCCCTAAAGAATCACTAAGGCAGTGACTAATGCATCGAGTACAAGAAAAAGAAAAAAAAAAAAAAAAGAAAAACCACACACAATACGCATTGCAATTGGCACAAAAGAGGACGCACTTTGAGATGTGTAGTTTAAAAGAACGCAAATTGAGATGCGCATGTTAAGAAGAATGGCAAATAACGCAATTGGACGATGTGTAGCTGTTGTATGAAGGGTTTGAATAACACGCTCATGTGTTTTGCCCATTCGAACACACTTTTCATAGCTTCTTCGACACAAAGCCCGCAGCTTCTTCTTCTTCGCCTCAGAGAACATAAATATTTCTTCTTGCTGAAAGCTTCAGAACCACCCTTTTCCTCATCTGATTTCGTATTAGGACTTGTTCCCTCCTTCAAAAGTTATCAAGCAGCGATGGGTCCAAAGGAAAATTAACAGAGGCACCAAAAGTAGGTTTAAGAAGATTAGGTTTTCTAATTTTTTCTTTAATTGCCAACTTTCATTGAGTTAAGTCTCGTTATTAAGGTATGTTGTTTAAAAATTCGTTTTCTTTATCACTATGTTATATGAGATTTCTAAATGAAATTGGATGTATGTACAATTTGTTTTAGGGTTCCTCACCAATTTAAGTTTCTTGTTTCAGTTTTTGTTGTGAAATTAAACCCACGAAACCTAACTATAGGTTTCTTTGGAGGTATCTGGTTTGTAGGTTTTTCTGAAAATTGCAATTTTGAGGTTTTGATTATATATCTTAGCTTGCTGGTTTGACCATGTACTCTGAAAGGCTACTCTAACCATGCATTCTCTGATTTGTTTGAGTAAAATTCCATAGAATTTCTAATTGGATTTGTTTCCTAAAGAAAATCTTTAATTGAGTAAATTCCGAGTTCTAAGTTGTAGTTATCTGTTAGATCAATGAATGTAGACAAGTAGAAGAAGGGGTTTTGAATGGATCAATTAGTTCCTTACCAAAATAACACCTATCCACCAGTAGAATCAAACTACTAAGACAATAGTAACTAACCAATGGAGTTAGTAATGACATCAAAGAAGTGATCTTGAGCATATCCTCTTAACTATTTCATTTTTAATCTTCTGTAATACATCATCAATACAAACTTCATTGCTGTCACACATACCATTATTCCTATCATCTATTTTTCCTTCTCGTGGTCCCAAATCAGAACTCTACACTACAACAACCCCAACAAAACCAACAAATTATTATGAACCAAACACATAAATCAAACTAGAACAGAACAAACCTTAATTTTAGCTAAAGAGTAAAGTACTATCATAATACATTATAAATGAGCTCTCGGACAGATTCCAACAATATTTGTAATCCTAAAGTTGCCCATCACAGAAGAAAACACAATAATGCCCTGAAACTCACAAGTTTTGCTTAATCAGCAAATTAGATGCTTCTCAAACTAAGGTATTGATCTAATTTGTTTCGAAAAAGCTAGCTAGAAATTACTTTGCGGACTTACCACTGGTTGCATCCACTTCTTTCCAATTAGATATTGTTAAACATCATTAATAAATGCCATAATAGAGAATTTTTAAAGGCATATTTATTGACGTGTTTATAGACACCTAAGAGCTATTAAGGCACCCACACACGAAATTTTAAGTAAACACCTCTAGCACCTAAACGCTGTAAAAACTACCTATTATGGCACTTTTAAACGGCTCCACAGGCCTTTTTTGTTCTAGTGAATAATCTTTTTGGAGGATCATATGTTCATTTTGTAAAAGATTAAATTACATCTACCTCCTCAGAGAATTGTTCAAACTACAGATAGATCCTTGAGATTTCATCAAACTACATTTTCCTCTTAATTATAAATTGGTTAACAAATTTTTCACTAGTACCTCAATCTATTAGGGAATCAAGTTCCCTTTAGCAATAAGAGAGTATATTAATGCACCCAAAAGCCCTTAATTTTTTAGTTGTTTAAAGAATTAGCTTATAAAACCATTTACCAATATAAAATACAAAGAAACTGAAGGGACTTGAGTGCAATTATCTATTAATAACAATCATAATTTACTTCCAAATGAAAAAAGAAAAATAGAAGAATCTTAATTTTGACATCATACAATAATCAAGTTCTTTATTTATTGGATTTCTCCGTTTCTATCTATTCTATAAAAGGTTATAATGTACGCATATTTTCACAAAAATTACACTTTTGATGAACAATATCTAATATATGCAAATTAATGAAAAAATTCCAATGAATTATGACAAAATAGTTAGGCTATCTATAATTCAACCGAAGAATTGCTTATAAAGTCAGAATATTTATTATCATGTGATAGTAGTTGTATTTGACAATAGAGATTCATTTATTAGTAGTTTGTTGGTTAAGAGGAGATAATGTAATTTGATGAAATCTCAAGGATTCTAGTTGTAGTTTAAACAAACCTCATGGGAGGTAAACCTAATTCACACTTTTAAAAATTAGACAACATTTAACAAGAAAGTATAACTATTGACACTTTAATTATTTTTTTTAAAAATAATATTAAAACAAATGAATTATTTTAAGACATGAGCAATGACAAGAAAGCTACATTAATGTACATATATTCAGGTTTCATTATAAAAAACATAGATATACTTTAGTTCAAATAAAAATTAAATATACTTGATGTACAACAAAAAGTAGTTCATAGTAGTATTATAGAATATTATGATTTAAAACTTAGATTGAACAAAAATTAGTTCATAGTAGTATGATTAGTGTCAAGGCAGATTCTGCCAACTATTGACTTCAAAGCCCCTCAATTTTTGCGTGTTTTTCTGATGAAATCGAAGTCATAGCTTTGAACGAGGGTTTAAAGTTAGATTTTTAATAGACTAAGAGAAGCCTAGAATTTTATGGTTCATTGTTTTAGCGGTTAAGTTGAGAATATTTTGGTCCAAATAAAAAATATTCTTAACTTGTAATTAATTAATTTTAAAATAATGTTAGTACTTAAATTAATAATAAGAAATCTTTGAGACAAAATAAACAAATAAGTAAATTTCTCGCTCATCCCCACTCCTCCCTACTTTCTCTCATTCTCAGACTCGGCTCTTTCTCTGCCCCACCTCTTCTCTATATTAACTCCTCCACCAAGTTAACCATTCTATCGTGCCGTCCGACATCCTCCACTGGAATATGAATGAATTCAAGTCACAAGTCACCTTGTCTGTCTATGGTGACCATTCAAGGCCAGCATTCACCTTGCTTTTTCTCTCCTTCATAGTCAAGGCCAAAGGTCCAAGCAAAAAGACTCTACCAGAATTCTGAAACACCAGACTCACGAACCGTCCTTGGATGAAATTGAGGAACCCTTCAAAGTAAACTCGAATAGGACTGTCAAATTTGAGGAAAAGATGGAACTGACTATGCTGTCGTTACTGTTTAGCTTCCTGGTGACGAGCTTAGTGTGCCATTCCACTTCACAATCAAGCAATTGGTTGCTTCTATAAACCATATAACTTGAGTGGTCAATTTCTTCCGGCCTCACACAAATGTTCCTTTTTCATTTATTATGTAATTTTTTTCCTATTTGTGTGCAATTAAAATGCAAGTTCTTAATTGATATAATTTTATATTTTGAGGGACGAAATTGAAAATGATGCTTTTTCAGGTAGAAAAGGTTCGGTCATTTTTTAAAAAAATTCAATTAATGCTTATTTTCTATTTTCATTTTTCAAATTCTATTGGGTTTCATTTTTCAAATTGCATTAGAATTATTAGACAACTAGGATTGTTAATGGAAATACTACTTTCATTAACTTCGTTAACTTGTTGCTTCCCGTTGTTCAACATCTTAGTGCCTTTCAAATTCAACCTTGGCTTCTACCTACCTGAAGAAACAATTCAAGGCATCAGTATTAAACAAAATATTCGAGAAAAAGGGAAGATTTTATGGTTGGCTAATGATGATCAATGTTTGTCGGGTAAGTTTTCGTACAAGTTCTTGTCAATTTAGAACATAAATTTCATAGTAGAACTTCCTTTTTGCTCAAAAAATTTACATCCCTAGTATTATTATTAATTTTTTGAACACAGTGCATAGTTTCACAGTCTCATCTTCTTTTAATGTTCGGTAAAATTATTGCACGTAACAGAGCTTTGTATACATTACCATTTATGTGAAAGGAAGATATTAATGCTAATAATAGATAAGCAAAATGAATTTCAATGTCTACAAATTTATATTTGTTTTATTCTTCTATTCCTTAGTTATGATAAGGACTCAAGGGATATAGTGTTTGTTTTTCATGATGTGACTTAAGGACTCACTTATGGCTGGCACTCTACTTTTAGTTAGTAGAGATAGCATGTTTTTTTCTTTTATTATACCACTTTTAAAAAAAAGGTACTAAAGTAGTCCAACTTTTTTTTTATCCGGATTCTGACCATAACGCACAGTGGTTGTGCGTTATTACAAATGACAACGCACAACAACTGTGGCGTTATCACTTAATCCCACTTTCCACCTCTAATCTGCTGATATGGCAGATAACGCACAACCATCGTGCATTATAAACCCAGTAATAACGCACAATGGTTGTGCGTTATCGGTCACTTTAGTTTTTTTTTTTAATTTTTTTAAGAACTCAAAATTTCTTTATATTTTTTTCAAAACTTATAGTTATATAATTTATTTACAAAGACTGTATTATATTATTTAACTTATTTTGGTGTGTTTTTTATGATAATTTTCATAACCGTTTTTAAAGAAAATATGTTTAACTTGTAACTATTTCATGAAAAAAAAAGAAGTAGTAAGTAGAAGAAATTGAAAGAAAAATTTCATTAATAGAAACCTGTTTTTATTACAACACTTTCAAGAAAACAAACTTATACATTGCTTGAACCGGGGTTATTACAATTTTTTCTATTATGTTCTGGCATGCGGCATCTGCCACATCTTGGGAGAGAATCTGGATGTCTATAATCCATTTTCCCCTGAAATCGAGTGCCCTGTTTCCTACTCCGTTCCTTGTTCATGTTTGGAGGATAAAATGTTAAATTATAAGGAACATCCCTCCAAAAGTTCTCACTCAAGATCAGATGAAAATTCGCCTAGTATGTTCTTCTGTACGTTTGTCGTGAATATATCTCCGGCACATAAGTATCTGCTCTCATACCATTTTCTCTACAAACTGCAAGAGCATGAGAATAAGGCAATGTATATGTTTGCCATTTTTCGCAACTACATGATTTATTATTCATTCGCAATGTATAGGCGTTATTTCCGGTACCAGAAACCCAGATCGAAGATCTAACCATGTATATTCCTTCTTGCGGATTGTAAGTTGTAACT
Organism: Catharanthus roseus; assembly: GCA_028651295.1. NCBI lineage: Eukaryota > Viridiplantae > Streptophyta > Magnoliopsida > Gentianales > Apocynaceae > Catharanthus > Catharanthus roseus. Next base: position 33,287,009 of record JAPQWS010000159.1, on the reverse strand, counting down.
TTGTGTTCTCTTGATTTCATTTCAATCTGCAAGAACTTGTCAAATATTCGGGTCGAAAATGGATGCACACAATTTTGAGCCTCTTCACGGTGTTGCTGAAAGTACCTAACTAGTTTGTTGAATATTAGTTCAACCAGAGCTTTTAAAGGTAGGATCCTAGCTTTCTTCAACACACTGACAAGTACTTCAGAAATATTGGCTGTCATAATTCCGTATCTGTGCCCGCCATCATGCAACATTGTCCATTTCTCTGGGTCGATCTTCACCAAGTAAGTGTAAGCATACACATTTCTATTTTGAATATCTTTCATAACATGGTCAAATTTGCACTGCTTTGATTCTGTTCCGGCTTGCAATCAAGCTTTTTAATTCTGTGTTCTTGAAAGTCTTGTTGAAATTTGCTCGAATGTGCCGTAAACAAAACTGGTAAACTGCAAATGGAGGTTGCCACAAAGATTGATTTTGAATAGTAGATAAAATCCCTTTGTGACAATCGGAAATAAGACATACATGGCGATCTTTGACAACATAATCTCGTAGATGTTTCAAGAACCAATTCCAACTTTCGGACTATTCCTTATTAACAATTGCAAAAGCTAGTGGAAACAAATAATTATTGGCATCCCACATACTCGCAATTAACAGTACGCCTTTATATGGTCCCCGTAGGTGTGTTCCATCCACAGAAATTTCCGGCCAACAATATTGAAATCCATCTACACATGGCGAGAAACACCAGAAAATAAATTTGAAAACATAATTAGGGGGTCTGCTTGTTCTGTGATGCAAAAACTCGTAGACAGTCCCCAGGTTTGAAACTTGTACAGCTTGTAAATATTTTGGTAAAATATTGAAAGTTGCCTCCCAGCTGCCAAAAACCCTCTCTATCGCAAGTTTTCGGGCATACTATGCTCGCTTGTACGTACAACCCGATTGAAATAACAACTGCACTTCTTGGATGATGTTTGACACAGGTATCTCATGATCGTTGGCAACTAGGTGCGATATTGACATTGAAATAAATTTTGATGACATGTTTCGGTAGTTATTTTGTTGAATTTGTATAAGGCATGTGTGTTCTTTCACGAATCTTGTTATTTCGCAACGACCGTGCATTGCTTTCTTTTTTATACGGATATACCATGAACAGTAATTAAAATCACTGTGATTGTAAATATTGCGGTCCATGTATTATTTTACTTTTCACAACTCTATATTCACGGCCTACGCTGATCAACCACTTCTGAACTACACTTATTGCTTGCACTTTGTCAATGAATCTCATGCCTAACTGAATTTTAGTCATGGAATCATTCCAATCTAGTAACAGTAGGGTACCAGGTTCGACAAGGTTATCTATAGGAGAACCCAAGCCCATATTTAGGAATGCTCCAGACTGTGTGTAGTCATACCTAGCGCTTCTGTACCACAGACTGCTCTCCCATTGAGTCAATGTGTTTTTAGTGATAGGGATTACAGGAGTTTGTAACTCTTCTTCCTCTACGTCATTGTTATTGTGTGATTCAGATTGACTAGATTCGCTATAATCTTCGTCCGAATGTCAATTTCATCGTCATTGTCATTAACAGTTGTTTACAACATAGACGGTTCATGAGAAACCATCTGTGTTATTACTATTACATGTTCCGACATGTATATTGTATTTCTGCCCTGTGCACTTGAAACAGTCTGTTGTTGGATCTGAATAAATTCAACGAGTATATGACTCCCTTCCTTTACTAAGTTGGGTTCAATGGTCAAAGATAACGCATTTCATTATTGTTGTTCATGCTAAATAAATTAAAGTAAAACATACGATGCTCTTTGTAGTATGAAGGCACCCTCATCGTCACTCGAATGCTCCAAAGATTGGGATCCATATCTCGATATTTTAATTTTTTTTACCATTTCGATATGTGATATCATTTGGTTCGTTGGCAATGTCCAACTTTTCTGCACAACTCTAGTGAAATAGGGACCATATGCATCTCTTGCAATCTATAAATCCCAAAATAATAAAACTCTAACTTGGTGGATTGCGTCCATATCAAATTGATTAAAAGTGTATGTAGATGTGAAGTTTTGAAGTTGTGAAGTTAAGGAATTTAGAAATTGAAAAGGAAAGAAAGTAGAAGGGTTGAAATTGTGATGGCTGAAGTTTGGGTTAGGATGTATGTATATATAGGGGTCTTGTTAAGGATGGGTCTTGAATTATTGCCGAGATAAAGAGCCGACATGGCTATGTTGGGTGTCATTAATTATGATTCACTTCCACCCACATGGCAATGTCGGGTATCAATAATTATGAGTTGTCACTTTCGCCCACATGACGATGTTGGGTGTTATTAATTATGAGTTGTCACTTCTGCCCACATGGCCATGTCGGGTATCATTAATTGCGAGTTGTAACTTCCTAAACCCTAATTTCAAGAAATGAAAACCCTAATTTAGAGAAATGAAACCCTAATTAGTAGAATGAAAACCCTAATTTCAAGAAATGAAGTTACATTTTACAGAAAAAAAACATTGAATACATAAAATAAAGGGTTTTAAAGCTAAATAAATGAAATCATAAATAGATAAAATGAAAACACAAGTAGAAGAAATAATTTCATTACATAAAAAGGTAGTACAATTTAAAGAAAATAAACCCTAAATACATAAAATTAAAATTCTAAAGTTAAATATAGTTTGCAAAACCCTAAAAACAATAAACTAAAAAATACAATGGCAACCTGGTAGTCTTCTTCCCAACACGATGACCAAATCCAAGCTGATGTGCCAGTATCACCACATCCGTCTACTCATCATCATGCTCATCTATATCGGATGAAGATGCTGTTAATATAGGCATATGTGGTGTAGATGAACCAACTGTGCCCGAAGGAGGAAGTGCCTGAAATGAAGAACTCCCAGTGCTCGGAGGATGTGGTGCCTGAAATGAAGAGAATCCTAAACCAGAAGGGTGAGGTGACTAAAATGAAGAAAATCCTAAACCCAGCGGGAGAGGCGTGTACGATGTAGGTGGATGGGACTGAGTAGGTGGCATCAAACCCAAACTAAAAGATGTCTGACCATGATCTAGGCTGTCAAACGGGTCACCATGATCAGAAGACCCTAAATCTCCATGTCCACGTCAGGGGCTTGCATGTCCTCATCTATCCGTAGCACTGTCAAAACGGGCTCAGGCCCGCGGGCCGGCCCGGACCGCCTGCGTTATGGGCGGTTATGGGTTTTAAAATTTAGGCCCGTACAAAATGAGCCCGGACCGGACCGGACCGTTTTTTATGCGGGCTTTCACGGGCCGGTCCGGTCCGGTCCGCGAGCTGGCCCGTTTGTTGAAGCTATTATTACATGAATTATTTTAGGACCTAATTAAAGTTCTTTATTTTCTTAGGGACTTAAATGAAAATAATTACCAATTGAAAACCCTACAACACTGCAGCACCACTTGCTGCTGTCTTCCTCCCCTCTCTCACTCCCGCAGCTCTCCTCTCGGCTCTCTCTGTCTCTCTGCCTCCCGGCCGGCGGCCGCATCTCTCGGCTCTCTCTGTCTCTCTGCCTCCCGCAGCTCTCGCCGCTGCCTCCCGCAGCTCTCGCCGCCGCCTCCCGCAGCTCTCACCTCTCGCCGTCTCCTCTTCTTTAAGATCCCATCTTCATCGTTGAGAAGGGTTTCTCTGAACCGCAAGAAGACCTTGAAGAAACTAGAATGACACTTCAAAGTTAAGAAGCCCTACGCCTCCCGGTGAGTCCTTGCGTTCAGTTTATCTTTTTATATAATGTATGCTGCCGTTAGAAATCTTCAAGGGGCTAATTTGGAGCTGTAAGTCGGATGAAATTGGTTTGCTTTAAGATTCTCTAGGTGCCTTTGTTCTTGAATCAAATTATTTTTTCGCGCATAACTTGATTTAGGTTTTATTTTGAATCTCCCGATGGGTTTTGCTGATGGTGGATTTTGGTGGAAGAAAATTTGGCTTTTGTTGGAGTGTTTATGGTGTTTTTTAGTCTTTTTTTTATCTGTTCTTGTTTCATTGAAATCGATTAGCTCGGGCCGTTCGTACTCTGTGTGTATGGGAATCTCACATTTCTATTATTCTATTGATGCAAAGAGTCGTCTATGTTGGTTGCCCCCTTTTTAGACCAATTGACGCCTGACTTCATCCGTTGTTAGATGATTAGAACTAATTTGAAGTTTGTAGATTTTCTTAGATAGGAGTTCATCTCTTGTCTGTTTTCCCACTTTTTGATTTGGCTGTAGTTTGTTGGACCGCAAAAACATTTTTATCACTATTTCCTTGTTTATTTGGCTTTATATTTTGGAATATTAGTTTTTGCTTATTGATTCCATGATTAGCACGTATGTGGATGGTTCATTACCATAGGGAATTTGTCAAACCATGGTATCGATTTGATTGAAGCAGTTATCTCGATCACTGTAGATCTCAAGATTCAATTGAAAATAGGGTTTAAATGATTCAAACTGTACTTCAGCTAAAAAAGAATTGAAGAATTTTCATAAACAAAATTCAGTTTGATTTGGTCTAAGATCCTTATCTTTTTGTGGGAGTAGAATCTGTGTCTCAATAACTTAATGAAATTCTATGAGGACCTGAATTTCAGCATTATTATTTATTAATTAGATTTAATATTTAAATAAATCACTTTTTAACTTTGCTTGCAGCTACACCTGCCAGTTTAGTGAATTTTCCTGTAAAATTCTACATGATTTTCTTGCCATTGAATTTCTTTTATGAAACTTCAACTAGAAAAAGGTTAATAAACTAAGGAGAACAGAGAAAATAAACACGAAGAGATGATAGGCCTCAATATGACATGCTTACTTAATTTGAGGTTATATCATGGTCTGATAGGCACGTAAGTTTTTGCGGTGCTCAAAATAACGTTATTGTGCAAGAGAATTGTAGTTGCCCTGTTAGGCTTTTAGCTAGTATACATGAAGAAAAGATTGCCCCAATATCTTTTGTTCTATTGGGAGTCATTCGTCTAGAGCCATCACTGATATGGATATCAAACAAGTTACTGATTGTGCCAAAATTCTAATAAGTCATTTATATCGAGCTCCTATTGCTAGTACAGTTATTGATGCTTTGAGGTTAGGCTATTCCTTTCCCCCTGCCCAGACAGAAACTATATTTCAAGCTTTTAGAAAACTATCATTTTCTGCTTACTGATCTGGTTTTAACTTTCTGATTTACGTGCAATGCTTCTCTGATTAGTTTAAGATCCCAAAGGATACTATTTATTTTTGTTGTCATTATAATCTTTTAAGTGCTTCCTGTTTATAATCTTTATCATCATTCATCAGATTAGTTAGTAAGTGCTTCAAATCATGAATTATAAACATTTTATCCATTGCAGAAGATGGATAAAAATGTTGTTGATGATATTAGTGATAAATGTGATCAATCAAATGCTGCACAATCTTTAAAGAAAGCGAAAAAATCCTATAAGTCAAATGTATGGATTCATACCAGAAGGCTTGATATTGTTGGTGAAGATGGAGAACCTAGGGTTGAATGTATTCGTTGTGGGAAGATGTATATTGCAGGAGGAAAATATGGAACATCTAGCATTTCACGTCATGTAAAAGTTTACTTTGATATCAATGAAATGATATTTAGAGAGTAAGTACAACTTTTTCTTCATTTAATTTATGAATATTATTTATTAATTTTTTTATTTACTATATAATCTATGTTTTGCATTTTATAGGTAAAGATGATGAGGAGAGGATGTAATCATGTTGAAGATGAGTCCTCAAGATGAAATGATGAAGAAGAAGAAGTTGGTGTATAATTTTTCGTATTGACTTTTTGTTAAATAATTATTAATTTGTTTTGTTGGATGATTATTGTTACTTATTAATTTTTTTATGTTGGTTTTTCTCTATTTTGATTGATTAGGTTTAGGATTAATGTATATTATTATTATAGTTAATAGGCAAGATTTTAAAAAAAAATCGGAAAAATTAGCCCAAGAGCAAAGCTCAGCGGGCTGGCCCGTTTACCCGCGGGCTGGCTACGGGCGGATATGGGTTTAGGTAATTTAGGCCCGTCAAAAATAGGCCCGGACCGGACCGGACCGTTTAGGTGCGGGCTGAACGCGGTCCGGTCCGGTTTGGCCCGTTTGACACTGCTATCTATCCGTGTCAGGAGGGACAGGAGCCCGACCTCCACGTGCCCCACCACCAAGCAATCGACGAGTGCCCCTCTTAACTCTACGAGTACCACGGTCCGGTCCGGTACGGGGTCCCGGGGACGGCGACGCGATGGCTGCACTGGAAATGTCTACTAAATATCGTGCTAAGATGGAGTGCAATCCAAGGTACCACCAATAGAAACCATGTACCTCCGAATGATAGTCTAAACTTTCTTTGCAAAACTAGGAATCTGTGACAGAGATTAAGGTGGTCCCTGTAGTCACCCTTGAAGCCATGTTATCTACCTCCTGTAGCGTGGAAGTCTTAAAAACAAAAAAGAAATAAAATAGTTAGGAGTCAATCATAAGTAAATAAAATGTATAAAATACAAAGAAAATATTTTTTAACCATCATCCGTCTGTCGACCATAGTAGGCTGGTATCCAACGGTACGAGTATAACGATTTGCTGGATTGTCGATGTAGACTTGCGTGATATCCCAATACCATCTAATGTAATTGTCTCTAGGGTTTGATAATTCCTCAACAGGCAACACAGTACTATCCCTAATATGCTACCTCCACTGATACCAGACCTCCAAATGGCTAGCATAATGTGTACTCCAATAGGTGTGATCATTTCTTCTCAATTGTATTCTATGGAGATCAGGCCTAGTATCACATGCAGCCGATATAGGCTGCTCACGTGCAAACTAACGCATCACACGCTCGGGATGGTGATACTCTATTATCTCATAGCATATGCGTGGGACCTCTGCCCACCACATGTCAGATTCAACCAAACCACGGTCATGGTAGGGCAGCCATACAAACTGTTCAACAAATTAAAATATTTAACAAAATCATTTAAAAGTATTAATAAGCCTCTTATACAAAAGATTTTAAAGGCAAACCTCATCTGATGGCATAAAATCTAACTGGTCTCTGTACATAAGAAGGACATGAGTGGGCAGCTGGCTGTAGTAAAACAATGTGCACCATATCGCACCAAGTGGAGCAAGAGGGTCTGGCTGAACATGCCGGAGTATTTGAGGCCGCAATACAGGACTACGCGACCAAGCCCAAATTTGAAGAAGGACAAGGGCTCCCCCTACCTGTCGTGCACCCCCCAAAGCTGCCGTGCACAAATGCCTATATAAAAAACCCAAAACACAACTACCCCAACTGTAAATGCTGATGACCTCAAAATCCTCCAACAAACTGAGGTAGCGGATGTAAACCAAGCTGCCCGAGAAATCAGGGAGCATATGTCCTCCAAAAAGTAAGAAAATAAATCAACGGGCACGCAGAATTAGGTCATCGTCGGTCTCTAAACCAGTAAACTCTCTCAAGATCCAGGCCTCTAAAGGTTCCTTCTTAACCTTGTATCCAGAGAAGTGTGTAAGGGACAACCGTAAACCAATAAGTCTCTCAATCATATCAATCCAATACTGCTTTAAATGAATACTCCAACTGGGACCTGTAACAGGCAATTCCTCTATCCGTAAACCCCAAAATACATGCACATCCTGAAAGAGTGACTGTGACCTCACCACAAGTCATGTGAAATGTGTGAGTCTCAGGCCTCCAACGTTCAACTAATGCGGTAATAAGTGCGTGGTCGAGACTAATATAACCATATCTGAAAACTCCCCCAAAACTAATCCTGTCAATAATATCAACCAACCTACGGGGAGCTGTACTATAAGACTGGAATAGATTGCGACCGAAACGTCTACAGTGAAGATCAGTAATGCACGTCTCATGGTCCCCACTCCATATCAATCCAGACCTATGCTCGTGCTGCCTCGTCAAAACATCAGGGACTATAGGACCCGAATACATGTGTGCTGGGACTTCTTTCATCTACATTATTTACAGTTTGAGTTATGGTACATATCTATAATTTAAAGTAAAAATTTTTAAATAAAGTATAATTCCAAACTTTCTAAGGTTTATTGTTTATGGTACAATTACTTTAGGGTTTGCGTTTTCATAATTTAGGGTTTTAAGATTTTTAGGATTCCAATGTTATACTGAAGTATTATAACACTTCCAAAGTTTAAATCTTCACGGGTTTAGAACTTCAAATACAATATTTAAAGTAAATTATTATTACACAATTTCTAATGTTCATGGTTTGAGATTTTAGGGTTTACTCCTAAAAAGTTTAGAGTTTTATGATTTAATATTTAACATATCAAGTTTAGGTTTTAAAGGTTTTTAGGGTTTTTATGATTCACAGTATAGGATTTTAATCTTACGATTTTAGGGTTTTAGGTTTTACTGTTAAAAAGTTTAGTCATTTACGGTTTAATGTTTAGTGTAAATTTAGGGTTTTTAAGGTTCTTATGATTTATAGTTTAGGATTTTAATAATAAAATTTTAGTGTTTTAGGGTTATTAATGCTATATTTTATAGCTTAGTGTTTTACGATTTGGTGAATTCAATATTAGGGTTTTAGAGTTTAGTCCATATTTTTCTTTTTTTTTTTTTAAATAAAAGTCTTAATATTGCTAGCATACAATTAATAACAAACTAAACCCTAAAATTCCAAGCTTCGGTTCTACTAATTAGAATAGCAAGAAAAAAAACTCAATTTCCAAGTCCTCATATTTTCTACTAAAAAACTTATAAGAATAATGCAAAATAATTATCCAAATAAATAAATTCAAATAATCATAAAATAAATTACAAAAAATTACCTAATTATTCAAATAAATTCATCAAAATAATTCATCCTAAACACTAAATTACCATTTGCAATACAAACCACATTAGATACATAAAATGATTAAATTTGCACAAATTTATCAATAACAACAAGTTTAAACATAAACCCAAAACCCACTTTTAAAAGAATAAATTAATAAAAATTGACCAATAATCCAAATAAAATTCCATATAAATAATTCACAAACAACAATAAACAAGCCCAAATAAACAATAATAAAAACTAATACATAGTACTCCAAAAATTTAAATACATAAAAACTTATCGAAAATTTGAAATGAACCTTCATACCATTGAGCTTTTCCTATCGTTCTCCACTCCAAAACTCTATAAACCATCGTACTCCAAGGAAAGTGTCACCGATTCCAATTTGATTTTAAAAAATGGAACCAAAATATTTCGAGATTTTGACTGTAAATTTCGAAATAAAAGAAAAGAGTAGAAGAGGAAGAAAAGAATAGGAAGAAAACAAAAGGAGGAGAATAAGGAGGCAAAGTAGCAATAAAAAATAAAATTAGCGGCGGAAGGTGATGGCACAGCGGCGGAAAGCAACTGCGGAAGAAAGAAAAAAAGAAAAGAAGAAAATTTTGGGAAGAAAGAAAGGCAGCCGGTAGGGTAAAACTTCTAACATGATAACGCACAGTCATTGTGCGTTATCAGTCTGATAACGCACAACAATTGTGCATTATCAATAAAAATAACGCACAATAGGTGTGCGTTATTGCCAATTCAACGCCACAGCACTCAAAAAACTCGTCACGTCACTAAACAAGATTATAATGCGACTTAAGCTACTGATTACTTATAATGCACAACGGTTGTGCGTTATCAGAAAAGATAACGGCCGTGCGTTATGGCCCCTTTAGGAGTAAATAAAAATGCTGGGCCACTTTAGTGTCGATTTTAAAAAAAATGGACTAAAAAAAGAAAATAACCGAGATAGCAAGACTTTTTAACTTCCATAGGAAAGAAATCTCCATAGGAAAGCTTACAGTTAGTTCCCCTGCTATTCTTAGGGCAGAGCTTACTCTTAGTTCCCTGTTGGAAAGCCTGCATAAATTTCATGTGACCAAAATTTTCTTTTACTCCTATGCTGTTTTACAAATATCATCAATGCCAGTGTTTTATTAGGTCCAATAAGACTCGACTGGTGAAATAGTACTTAGTTTTCCATATTAGTTTTTCCTAGTGTTGTTTGGATGCTGATAACTGAGGCAATTTCTGTGAGTTCCTTTTCCTCTTTTTATCTGTTGTTGAACATATATTTCAGAAAATAAAATTCTAGCATATTGTGAAACATAATAAAACTTTTGTTTTGTCAATTTCTTTATGATTTGTATGGTATCTTCCTTTATTTATTCAGTGATACTTGGCAAGTTATCATTGATAATGAAACTCTTTTTTGTGATCACAAAAAAGCAGCTTGTTGGACCATTTCAAGTATCACCGCAGGAAACAGGGAGCAGATTCAGGTAAATAAATATGAACAGAGAACTTTATGCTACCTTTTAGTATTTCTTTTCTATTCATAAATTTTCACAAAAGAATAATGTTTCTAGTTACTGGCAAAGAATACTAGTGCATATTATGTTCATCTAACTGCTTTTAGGTATATATCTTCGACTTTCCTCTCTTCGGTTTTAGTGATGCACTCCTAAATCTTTAAATATAATTGTGGAGAATTATTCATAATGTCTAGAAATTTAGGTACTTGTTACTACTTATTAAATAACCTTTGATGCCTACTTTTAACCGGATGGCCTATGGATCCAAAAATCATAGTTGTTATATTAACAATATCGGAGAAAAGAAATGCATGATTAAAGGAAAAATAAAACAACTGATATATAATACAACTCCGTTTAAATAACAAATTCATTCCTAATATTGTTACTAAAATAACATCTAATTTATAATTCAGTTTAGCCATAGACCAAAATAGAATATCATTTCTAGTAAAACTTCAAACATCAAAATTAGAGTATATCTCTATATGTATAGTTCCACTAACATAGTTTTCTCTCTGCTTTGGTATACAAGTATATTTCTAATAATTTATGGATAAAAAATTTAACTTCTCTATCTTCTTCTTATCCTTTAAAGTTTCTTTTTTCCTAAGCTATACCAAACGAAAAAAGATAACATGATTCTCTTGTCTCCTTCACTGCTAGCACCTACTAGCTCACTATTTTCTTATCTTGATTTCTTTTCTCTATTAATTTGTTTTCTGCCTTCCCCTATTCTCCTTACCTTGAAAACCACCTGGTTCATAAAATTTCCAGATTTAAAACACTATCCATTAAGCTAGAAAATTTTCTGCAAAAAAACCCAATAACTGTAGGGCTCTAAAACTCAATTTCTAAGAAAGCATAACACTTTATGATTTTGTTTCTTGTTCTTGTTGTTTCACTTCTATTTTCCAACACCTACACACAATTATATAGCAGAAACATTTTTGCAATTTGAAACATTTCTCCAATTTGGAGGTATTAGAATCGATTAATTGCGCAAAGGTATATTCAGAATTTTTTTTGGATTATATTCCAAGAATCGTTCTCTATTTTTTTTTTAAATGCTCATAAGAAGTTTCAGTCACACAGGTGTGACATGTTTTGTTCTTTGTGTTCTTGGATTGTGCACTCACATGAATTTTTAATTTTGTTAAATGATCTTGTTGTAATTTGTTATTTTTTTTAATATATTGTCGTACAGAGTCTTTACTATGAAGCTCCAAATCTTATGTAAAAAGGGAAAGCGAGTGATGAAAAAAAAAGGATTCATCATTTGTTGTGGTCATGGTAGGATGAAACATTTTTTTACAAATTTTGTTCTTCTTTTTTTAATCCTTTATTCTTGATTATATGGCATTATAATATATACTTACTTTTACTTGATGACATTTTCAGGGACGAGAAATTAAAACAGGTTGCCCAAATTAGTAAGAAAAAGATCAATAGTAATTTGGAACTTGTGACCTTTTAAAGTATCAATTTGTACATTTATTAAGGTAAAATTTACATCGAAAACCCCAAGTGTCAATAAATATTTGAGTTGAATTAGAGGAACATTTTTAATGGACCATTGAATTATTTAAGTGACTTAAGTTACCTCTTGAATGAAAAATAAAATTTTCTTTTTTGAAGCATTGTGTCTCCCTTTAAGTTTCACCATGTATATTTTACTTTGCAATGTTCCCTGACTATGAGAACTTCATTAAAAAGCATTCATAAAGTTTTGGAAAAATTAGGTCCTGAAAAGAAGCAGATAAGGAAATTGGTTTAGAAAGCTTGTTAGAACTAAGATGTAAAAAAATTGACAGGGCTCTTTATTAATGGCTTTCAAAGCGATTTGATAGCAAGAATTGTATATTGAATGTCCAAGGTAAAGATATTTGTGTGACAATTCAAGATGTTCAAAACGGTACTCGGTTTAAATGTAGTTTCATTGATCCTAATATTAAACGGTCTAAAAACATTAACTGAAGTGAATTGTGGACTCGGGTTTCGAGATGGAGATTTAAAGGTGGTTCCCAACTCAAGGTACGTTTATTGGATACAAATAATCTCGATGATTCCAAGAGATATTTTGCACTTTATATGATTGGGATACTATTGTGTCCCACAACTGGTTTGGAAGTGAAATGCAATTATGGCCAGCTTGTAAGAGATGTAGCAACCATAAAAACTTTGAATTGGATCAAGTTTGTTCTTCAAGAGCTATCAAAGTCGATCCGTATTCACTTAGAGAGCAAACACAAGGGGCTTCAAGGTTGTGTTCTTTTCCTTATGGTGAGTTGTCAAGTGCAACAAGATATTATGGTTAGTAAGTTTATGAAAAAATGTGTTTATAACTTCCTCATTACTAGTGATTTCTGTTGGAATCCGTAGGCAAAAACAAAGTAAAATAAAACTACGGAAATCCACCAACAGGATCTGCACATACTAAAAAAACCGATTGGATAGAAATTACCTCAATGTTTTGATTGTTCGTTGTGGAGGCGCTGTTTTGTACGCTTTGCCCTCTACTGGTATCCACGCGACGAACTCCTCTACAAGCGATCGGGGTGTTAGCCCCTTCTGTGTTCTGAAAACTATTCAGAACTGATCCTGACTATCTGGTAATCGGTCGTATTTCGGAGAGAGGAGGCTAGATACTATATCGCCGTTCTAGGGTTTAGGGTTTTGTTTTTCTTTAATCAGATAAAGGACGGCCACCAAGAAAAGATTAATATAACCTTTTATAGCTGTCAATATCAAAACCCTAACTGTCATCTAATGACAGTTTAATCTCGTCCGCCTATTCCTATAATCATCCAACGGTTGGATGAGTAATATTAAGTAATTAATTTCATTTATTCGATTAAATAAAATTAATTACTTATTAACCTTCCAGAAAATACAATATGGAATCTGATTCCCCTTTTGTATACGTTCAACGAATTTGGACACAATCTAGATTCAGTCAACGTGGACATTATGCTCACAAGATCGTCTATGCGTGTGACCCTGTAGGTTCACTTAACGTTGCCAGTGAATGAAAAAATGTTCTAGAAATTTATTCACAAAACATAAGCGGCCTCTAGCAAGACATTATGCTTACCCAAGTTAAGTAAATGTAATAATAACCTAGTATCAGATTTAATATTTAGTCCTTCTGTCACACGATATCCTAATTAAGTATAAGGCATGGATCAAGTCATCCTTATAAAACTTAATTAACCATTTACTTGATCACCAGGCAGACTGTTCCAACAAATAATATTAATAACACCTTATTAATACTTATTTGAGCATGGCCATGCATATTTTCCAGTCTTCCTTATCAAAGGGCCCATGGATATCTCTCTCTAAAAGGAGAGGGACAAATCCATTTCACTATCTCCAATATTCAAGCCATGATGAGAAAATAAGCCAACCAATAATCATAATGATCACCTAATTAAAAGTGATGTTTGACTATGTCAAAACATATTTTTCTCCCCATGCAAGAAACATTAGAAACATTAGGTCGAAGGACACCAAATATAAAACTGAGAAGAAATACTTATAACTTAAACCCATGCAATATTTCTTCTTCACTTTGGGTCATGTCCAATACAATATTCTCAATATGTATTTATGAATTGATTTTATATCTCATATTCATGATTAGTAAAACTTGACCATCAATCAACTTCACACTAGTTTACAAGATGTAATAAACTAGGGACAAATAAGAATAGTATTTTATTAGCTATAAGGGTTTTACTATCAAGTCACATACTTGATGACCAAGAGCATAAAATACAATTCAAAAATATATGCTTCATAAATCATAAGTATGAGTCAATTGGTCTTAGGGCATATACTAATTCTTTATTGAGTTATAAGAATATTTTATGACGTGCATTTATTTTATTTAGATCGCGTTTATACTGAATGTATGATATTCCAACCTGTCAATGCCAAAGTTTGTCCACGCAACAAGTATTGGGATGATTGTGCAATTAAAACCCATCTTATTTCACTCATTCTAGCGGATGGGTTAAGTACTTTAGAGAAAGAATGTGAAATAGTTATTTATATAATTTCTTCGTAATTTGATTGTACTTAATTTTCTAAAAACTTATTTGTATGGCATATAATTTCTTGGAAAAAAAACTCATATTCAATTTGTTTTGTATGAATATTTCTCTCCAACTGTTTATGAAATTTGTTCAATTATTATAACAGAATTCAGTTCGAGTGATAATAGCTTGACAACATCAAATGATCTGGTGTACTCACTCTTCCTTGGCCGGATATTGGATATGATAAGAGTTATGATTGCTTACGTCGAATTGAAAAAAGTATGTCGAAGCTAAATGATCAATTTGACAGTGTCATTACAAGACTCAACGCCATTGAAATTCAGTTAGAATATCTTAAAGCCAATTCCAAAGTGATAAGTACATACCCGAAGAGAAGTTCCCGTTGACAGAGCAAATGAAGGCAAAAGAACCGATCATTCTATCCAAACATGCAGAACAATCTGATAAGGATACTCCAACATCTAATTCCAACTCACCAATACCTGGGAAAAGAGGCAATCAGATGATATTGGAAATGGCTTAGGATCACCAAAGAGGTGTGATAATCCAAATACCCTAGACAATAAAGAAAGCCCATTTGGTAGATAGCAGAATATATGTATCGTGAAGAATGAGATTAGCTCATTAGGAGAGTCATTTCCACTCATTATATCTTTCTGATAGGCCACCACTGAGTCCTGAACCTGATGCAGCTAGGAAATTGAAAGCAATGCACAAAAAGCTCGTGCAAAATGAAAAGAAAGAGGTCCCATAATAAAGAGATGTACTTTGGTGAATTTGGAGATCTGAACAATCCTATGCTGATTTCCAGTTTTGAGAATGTGGATAATATTGGAACTTCTTAGAAAAACGTGTCAAAAATGCAAAAGAGAATATGAGTGTTAGAAAGCTTATCTTTGAGGAACCAGTTATGGTCGAAAATAAAAAAAATGACTATTACTCATAGGACAGGAGCAAAGAGGCCTAGCAAGTATCTTAAAACGTCATATGTAGCGATTCACTAAGGATAAGAAAAGTAAGAAGGTATATTCTCTCCCTTAGGTTAAGGTGCACCTCTCTTCTTCTAATGGCATTACATGCAAAGTATATTTACTTATTTATACATTCCCTCATTCATTTATTTAATAATGAATTGGAAAAGTGTAGACAACTAAAGTGTCGGTTCCTCGTCATGAAGCAAAGGACATTGGAGATAGTTCTAAGAACATGGTACCACTTTCTTAGTCATTTTAACGCATAAAAACTTGAAAAAATAATTGAAATTAAATGTAATGACTTTGAATAGCATTTGCTAACCTTTCTGGTGTATAGGCATTTGATCATATAGAACAAGGAATTTGGGACGACATTTTGAACCCCAAATACCCTGCATTGTGACTTCCGTCCTTTATAGATTAGATGTTGTAAATGGATTATAAATGTTATACATTTCCTAATGACTTTGTCTTTTAAATCGTTAGTGAAATGCTATTCTAATAGGTAATGAATTTAGATCAACTTTTGTAATGAGAACCCTAGCACCTGGAAAGTGGCTTGAAGATGTTGTAAATAATAAAATAGATGTGTTGTTTCATGTGACAAGCTGTTCCTTAGTGATAGGACTTTTAATTTTTTACAAGTAATTATTGTGTTTGTGTTTACAGATAATCAACTTGGCGGCTAACAGGCTTCACATAAAGCAAGATCTCTTAAACTAGCATGTACCCACCCGGTATGGTACATGCTTACCTATTTCACGGTAATGATAATAGGGGATGGACGGATACAAAATATTATCATAATGGAGGAGACATTATTTACATACACTTTTATTTATATAGAAATTTTAAAATTGATTGTTAAGTCGTATTTGGAATTTACCGTTTATGTTACGCTAAACATGAATAGGAAACTCTGGGAAGAAGAACTCAATATTAAAGGAATATCAAGCTATCTTGGAAAAATCATTAGGGTGGGAATATTGAAGAATATGAAAAGGTTTATGTTACTAAACTTGGTGGACTTTGTTAATTTGTGTTGTTTTAAAAATAAATTACTTAGGATAAGTAAACTAAAAACTTGTACAGGAATGTGAAATTGGTTGCAAATAATTTTATATTTGTTGTAGGTATTTATCCCTGTGAACATTGGCAATATACACTGGTATTGTTTGTTGGTTGAGTTCAATGAGAAAAAGATGTTCATTCTTGACTCATTATCGAGGAGGAGATGGAATAAAGACGTAAAGGAATTGGTAAGTTTTTTATATGATTTTAATTGCCTTGTGTCTATTAACTTTCTTAATTGTAGTTTATGTGAATTTGAGAATAAATAAAGAGAACTAGGCAAAGAAAATATTATAATGATGTTATCACGTATTGAGTGTCATAATAGGCATAAGCATTCGACAAAGCCTTCCTTGCAATTTTTGAAACTAAATACAAGCATAATGTTCATCCTATATCGTGGAGTCATCGAAACTTTCTAAGCAAAATAATTCGTAAGTTTTTTGTATTTCATAGTTTCGAATCCCAAATTATTTTTCACAGTTTATTTTGTATAGGTATGATTGTGGAGTTTATGTCATTAAATTCATGGAGGCTTCAAAGATAGATAAAATGAAAAAAAAAATCAAGGTTAGTCATTGAATCTTTGTAGAACATTAGAAATATCTTCATACTGGGTCAAATATTTCTAATTTGTTAAGTTGTGGGTATTAACTAAACTTTTATGCTTAGTTTGATTCAAAGACTTAGCATATTAGGAATGCTTCGCTACTGCTAATACATCCAAAAAACATATGGTGGTTTCTTGTTGGAAAACACTTGGCCATTTAAACAAGTAGCGTGATGTACATAGTCTTTTGCGGGTACATAGTCTTGTCAAGTCAGCAAGCAGGTTCTTCTAATTATCCCCTTTAATATTTATTTACTTTCTTTGCTTTGTTTTCCATGATTTTCTTTCATTTATGCTTTTGTTGTGCTCATCTTATGAGGTTAACGATCATTAGATTCTAACATTGAGAGCTTGGTTAATGATTTTTTTTCTGTTTTCTATTTGTTTAGAGCTTGTCTATTATTGTTGTATATGCGTATGAGGGATTGTTGGTTTGTTCTAACATATTCAATAATGTCATGTTGGAGATTAGTATTTCATTTAATGCTGATACTACCTATCCGTGTTGCTTAAAAGATTTTGTAATGAAATTTTATGTGTTATTTTAGTTTGATTTATCTTGTAAATGTCTTGTGTGACTTGTATTTTTTGCATTTCGAATGTTGGTTCTAAACTGTTGAATTTGTTTTGTGATGATTTTTTTGTGCCTAAAATGTAGGTCACGAACAAGATACTAAAACTGAAATTGCAGTTGCCTAATAGAATGGAAGTTTTTCTGTTCAAAAGAAGAGTTTGGCTTTCCAGTTGCCTTATTCAGGAATCAGAATTTTGAACAAACAGGTCTCCAATTAATCTGCAGCATATAGTTAGTTGTAACTGAAACTGGCAGGTGGTTCAATTTGAAGGTTGAGTTTACCTTGTAGTTAAGAAGTCACTAAATCATAATTTTCAGCTTGAGCTGAAGTTCTATAACTGGGAAGTTGTAAAGGGGCCAAGTCCAGAAGATGGAGTAGCTGCTAACCTTTAGAGGCCCTGAACTTGTTTTTAGCTGTAGTTGTAATTCATCTCAACAAGTGCACTTCTAGTCTAAAATCTCTTACTTTAGAATTAGGGCATTGAGGAGGAGGGTAGTCATTCTGATGTACAATCATTAGGTTATTACAAAAATCAAGATAGTAGTGCTGCCTTTTCCTTGAAAAATAAAATGTGGTTTGAGCATTATATATGTTGAAACAAACAGAGATAGAGCAGAATTATTCTTATCCAAATACAAGATTGGAAGAACTTTCTAGCAGCCAGCAAATATTTAAAGGTTTTCTCTCCCTTTTTCTCTTTTTTTTTTTTCTTCTAATTATTACATTAGAAAGGGTTCACAGAGTAGCAACCAAGATTATGGAAAGTAACTGATCATTAAAATCAATCAACCCTGCAGTTCATAACAAATCAAACAACAGGGCAGTGTCCAAAATCCAAATACTCCTTCCATTTAATTATCTAGTAATCAATAGGTCTTAGTTTTTACTATTAATTGTACACAACAAAATAAACATAGCAGAAATGAAAATCTCATCCCAACTAAAAGAGCCAAACTAAAGGTTAAACCTATTCAGCTGTAGGGGTGATATACTCTTTTAACTCGTCAAATGTCAAGAAACAAGAACAAAATATAACCTATAAAAATTATTCACAGAAAAGAGAGAGATTTCCAGGAGGAGAAATCAATCAGACAACAAATTGGTATTTCTATAGCAATACAACATGATGATAAGCAACCGCAAGCCCTATATCTCCGATTCAAAAAAATGAAAACAGTAAACCCACCAAAATCAAATTAATGTCAATTAACATGATAAAGCAAAAACCTGTGGTAACCCAAATCTAAGCATCCTTCAAACCAGGATAGCTTTTTTAATGCTTTCCATTCTCAGGCCATCCTTCAAATTTTAGGACATCTATATTTAATTTAAAATTAGTTTTCTATTTATTTTTTGTTTTCAATTATAAAATGCCTAGGCATGTTGATCACCCATTTGCAGCACAAAAGGAACAAAGCAAACCCTTGAGTTGAAAATTTAATCTCAAAAGAATACACCTTGCGATTCTTCAATCTTCTTCCATTTTTTCATGCAATTGGAGATTGACAGACAGCAGATTGGACAATGTCATCCGATATATAGGAGCTTCAAATCAAATTTCACCTCTATGTTCAGGCTTTTGTTATTGTAGTTATTCGGCCGTTAGAAAGCTGTGGCACAATGATCTAATCAGAATTGACCAAAGGTTTTAACAAAAAGGGTTGAATAATAAATTTGAACCACATTAAAGGGAGAAAATAATAAATTTGAACCACATTTTCATCATTAGCTGGGAAAATGACTTCCTGTGATGTGACATTGAAATGAAAATAAAAAAATGCCCGTTTGCAAAGTAGAGGTTGTTAATATGCTAGGGGCTGGATGCGAACTTGTTCCTGTATCATATAAAAGCTGCATCAATTAATAATCGAGCCCTTTGTAAAGTATAGCTATCTTTGTATCGGAATTACCATAAGATAAGAAGTTTTCTTGAGCCCTATATTTGAGCTCCTTTTTAGTATTCAGATTGTTTAGTTTTCCACTGCATATTGTATATATACTTCTAAGTGTTGCCCAAGGGGGTTATAATTTTTTTTTTTTTTTTTACTTGTAGTTTAGTGCTGAAAGGCACGCAGATACCCTACTCAGCCGCAGTTGACCTAGTGGCAGAGTTGGGGGTATCACACTATGAACTTTAAAACTATTCAAGATCATTCTCTCATCATTGTTTGATTCTTTTACTCATCTTGCCTATACTATGCTCATTTTTTATTTTTCCGGTAGCTTTTGCTTTCACATTGTATGCAGAGGCACTACTACTTATGTTTCTTAGTGAGTATAAGAGAGAAACACAAAAACATATGTCCTTTCGGAGAGACTCGAACAAAAATTCCCCGCCTAAAACTTCAGTGGTTTATTGTATCTCTGACTGTCCTGAGTTAATCTGAGAAGGAAACATGATATGAAAGAAAAATGTGAGCACGAACGCTCAGTGAGTCCACATGTGTTTGTGCGCTGTAGTGATTTCTTTAAAACAATGATGATGCAGTTTCACAAATCAGTTCATGTAATATTATAAGAAAACATTCTTTTTTAAGTGTTTTAACAAAACTGATGCTTGAACCTATATGAGGGTTTCGAGCGCAGCTGGGAAGTCTGAGCGAATCAAGACACATCAGTGCAGCTTCTACGCCAAAATTTAAAAGAACATGTAATGCAACAGTGGGGCTCCACGGACAAAGTCCGGATCCCCAAAACGAGGCCATCGGAACCAAGTTTCAGTATCTCGTAGTCAATACCAACCAAACACCATACGAGCACTTGATTACAAACAACCGCACTCCCGTATCACTAGTCAAAACAAGCTACAGACTCCTGGGGCACCTACCAGGTCTGCCCTGGGGCCAACCTCAGTTTCGAGCCCTTCCTGACTCTCCACTAGGCGACCGTCCCACCGCAGAGCATGATGCAATGTCCACGTAAATACTGATTGGGCCACGCCCTCCAAGTACTACACCCCTCTTTAAGTGGCTCCACCCTCAGAGTCAAAAAAACCCGTCCACGTCATCGGAAGAGGCCCTAGTACGAGGGACTAGCCACGTACAGTGCAATCCGCTGACGCGTCCGTTCACTTGATTTTCACCAAACTTTAACCCTGGTCGGAATGAGGTTTTCATATGTATTTACAAATCGTAAGGCCAATTGCCCGGCGATAATAACAGATTCAAGTCATAAACATTTCAGAGCACAAAAAATCCTCATCTGTCAGTCATCACATGCTTATGCAAATTTCATAATTATGCCAATGCCAGGCCTATATTCATGCATGTTGAAACATGTAACTTTTCAGGACCAAAGCATTCTCCAGCTTATGTAGATTTTACAAACATGCCATGTTTACATCCATGCATGCCAAATCATATAACTTTTCAAAAATAGAGTATTTTCCAACTTATAAATATTCCCAGAAAACCCGTGTATAAACTAGTTCTTTTTCACAATAATAATAATAATAATAATAATATGTTTTAAAAAGACAACACCTCTATGGAGCACTGCTTCTATGCATTTCTAATGAACATGTAATACATCGTGGAGAACATCTACAATTAAGAAAAACATGGCACGTTATACCGTTTCAAAAATAGTAGATATTTTATGATAAGTTTAGAAATCGTATTTATATAGCCCTTGACTTTTGAAATAACATAATAAAATGGAGTTTATGGACTCACCTGAATGCAGATCTGGTGCTAAGATCCTACAAAATAATAATACAGAAATACTTAATACCGGGTACCAATCAAATAGTCCTATTCCCTAAATAATATCGAAATCCTACGAAATGAACTAGGATATATATATATACCTATATAACGATCCATATTTATTTATAATAATTCTTTAAAAAGATCGAAAATCCTATATCCTTACAAAAAATATGTTCTCCTAAAGAACTATAATTAACTATATATTAAAATCTATTTAAAATATTTAAAATCCTAAAAATAAAATCATAAATTTACATTATATATAATCTAACTAATAACAAAAAGAAAGAAAAACATGCAAACACTAACCTTATTTGAAATCTTCCAACCTTGATGCTTTGTATACATATTATATATATATATATATATATGTATATACTATGGCTGCCCAAAAAATAACTAAAAAAAAGACTTCTAATATATACATTACATGGCTGCCGAAATGCTAGCCAAAAAAAAGAACAAAGTCCTATGACATATATATATATATATATATATAGGTGAAGGGTTGGTTAGGGGCTGAAAAAAGAAAGAAAAGAAAAGGGAAGTGGTGGTGGTGGTGACGGGTGGCAAGGTGGAGGTGGCAAAATGTTTCTTAATTGTGAAGTTCTTTTTGGGAAACCATATATAAAAATGTTAAGTATTTAAATTTCTAAAATACACACAAGGTAATAAAAATAAAATCCACTTAAAACACTTATAAACCTTAATAATAAAACCTCAATATAATAAAATTTTACTCTCATTCCTAAATATCTCCAAAATTACCACTAAATGACAAAAACACTATACTTCACTGCATTAGATCCAAACTCTATTTTCATCAGCCCTGAAATTTTAGGGGTCATAGTAGGTGCTTACTGGGTAGGGCGTTACACATAGAATGGAAAAAAAGTGCATGGAATGGAATTTCAGGTTAGATGAAAATGACTAATTACTTTTTGGTTCTTGTTTATTGTTTCTGGTGAAAGATTCCACAAAATCACTCATTTCTATTACAATAAGGGCATCAACACACTCAAGAAAAGAACCAACAGCAACAAAGTGCACAAACATAGAAACAACAAGTACACAACAAGCCAGTAATGAACACAAAACAAAGATTGGGACACAACCCTCAAATTTCAACATACAAGAGGAATCAGAGCCCCGATTTCAGCAATAACACTAAGGGGAATCACAACCCCAAACTAAAACAAGAAAAGAAGGGTCACAACTCCAAAACAGAGAATGCGACATTGCCCTCAAATTTCAACAACACATGGGGCATCACAGTCCCAATTTCAGCAATAACACTAAGGGGAATCATAGCCCCAAAACAGAGAATGGGACACATCCCTCGAATTTCAACACACAAGGGGAATCACAGCCCCAAACTAAAACAAGAAAATAAGGGTCACAACCCCAAAACAGAAAATGCGATATTGCCCTCAAATTTCAACAAACAAGGGGAATCACAGCCCCAATTTCAGCAATAACACTAAGGGGGAATTACAGTGCCAAACTAAAACAAGAAAATAAGGGTCACAGCCCTAAAACAAAGAATGGGATATATCCCTCAAATTTCAACACACAAGGAGAATCACAACCCCAATTTCAGCAATAATACTAAGGGGAATCACAACCCTAAACTAAAACAAGAAAACAAGAGTCACAGCCCCAATACAGAGAATGCAACAGGGCCCTCAAATTTCAACACACAAGGGGGATCACAACCCAATTTCAGTAATAACACTAAGGGGAATCACAGCCCCAAACTAAAACAAGAAAATAAGGGTCACAGCCCCAAAACAGAGAATGGGACACATCTCTCAAATTTTAACACACAAAGGGAATCACAACCACAATTTCACTAATAACACTAAGGGGAACCACAGCCCCAAACTGAAACAAGAAAACAAGGGTCACAACCCCAAACAAACTGAAATATAGCTACTAGAAAATTAAAAGGAGATAAATAAGGAATAGAAGTGTGTTGGAAATTTCAAAACAAGATGATCCCTGTCACCGACATTCCATGTTACATCAAATAAACCCACTTGTTATGAAGTAAGTTTAGGACATTTTCGTTTGTCATGCTTGAAAGACCTGTATACAAGAGAAAAATAAGGAGGTTTTCAAACTGTGACTAAAATTTATCAATGAAAGCATCATATTATTCAAGTAAGGAAAGAGTTCAAGAGTGATCAAGCAAGAAAATACCTACAACATCTGCATTGTCTTGGTTTCCTTTTATTGTCAACTTTGTGGGAATTATGGCCCTTAGTTGTGGCAACTTTTGGATCAAGGATATCAAAACACTCTCTTTCTCAATTCTATTTTCATTACCAAGTTTTTTATTGCTTTACAACTTCTATTCTCACACTCTCATAAACTTCTAAAGTTGGAAGTATATTGTGTGAATAATACTCAAGTTTCTTCAAACCCTTCGTGTGTCTTTCCTGCAAAGTTCATTCGATTTGACATAGCATTCAAGACACCAGATCTTGCGGTTTCATTTGTATCTTTTGGTAATTGCTCCGACTGACACCATTTACTTGCCAGTTTTGCATTTTGTGTCTATCTCTTATTTATGCAACACCTTGGAAATTCTCGAAAATTCTCAACCTTCATAACAGAAATGGAATGACAATAGGATCCCTTGGTGTCAAATTTTTTGCAACTGCATCGTATAACTAATTTTGACATGTGATGCTCGACCTTCCACAAGTGACCCTCATGTAAGTACTGAGTAATTGTATGTAATTTCATGTCATCCGTCTCTGCTACGTCATGAACTGAAAGTGTAGCCTCATCTGCTATTTCCCATTGTACTTTGGAAAATATGTTTCTTGCAAATATCTTAGAAGCATTAGCTTCTAACTCTTTAAGTGGGTAATTAAAATTGGTGTCGTTTGAGATGTGAAATATTCTTCCTCTAATTCCTTTTGTCTCAACTTTGACATAACCATCTCAAATTTGTTCACAAATGGATAGAGTAGTAATCGACTTTTAGGATAAGTGCGAGCAAATGCATTTAAACTCTCTGACCTTTGAGTAGAATGCATCCCAGTAAAGAAATGACCTCGAACGAAAGTTTCAGCCTATGTTTTATGCTTCTTGTATAGTTTAGCAATCCAAGGATTCCATTACACGTTTCTTAACAAGTAGCCGCCATGATATAAAATTTTATTTGCAAATTGATCAAATGCTTCAAATCTTCAAGCCCATGGACCTTTTGCCTTCAAGAAGGGCTTAATTAGCTCCATCCTCAAGCAACTATAGGTATGCTAAACCTATGACCTCTTGAATTCATGCAACTAATCTTTCCCCAAACTCTAATTCAACAATAGTTATACTAAAATCATAAATCCTTAACCCTTCCCCCTCTTACTAAGACTACAGAATGTTTTTGTAAATTATGGCAAATATCGGGTATATAAGCAGTGATTTCAAATCCAAAGGTTAATGGTACTTGGCAACTTTACGTAAGGTAGAGTTTGGTTTTTTAGGGGTGATAGTGGAAAAATTTACAGATAAGCCACCTTTATTGCCACTCTATAGAACCGTACATGAGAGTTTCACCTCATACGCTCCTTATTCAATTCTTTCAAATTCATTGGATCCTTTTCCGCGTTCGAGAATACCCTATCTTCTTCCACTCCAAGTAACTAGGACCCATTTAGTCACGTTTTCATGTTCTAATTGAGCACTTTCCATTTTTTATTATTCTCAAAGGAGAAGGTTATTCTCTTTAACAAACATATGCGATCCAATAACGATCATATACTAAGATCAAGAGATCTTTGCCCCTCATTCTTCGAAAATTCGAAAGATCCTTTGAATTTGTTCATTTGGAATCTAGGTTCTTCTACTTCATTTTATTTAATATTTTTCCTCTCTTTTTTTTTATATCATTCCTTAAGTCCCATAGGTTTGATCCTGTAGAACTTTACCCATTTCTCAATGAACGAAGGGTATGAAATAAATCAGATTGATTTTTCGATCAAAAGTACTATATGAAATCTTCAATTTTTCCTATTCCTCTATCACTATCCCATAGGTATAGGTAAAGTGTTTGAATCAATAGAGAACCTTTTCTTCTATATGAATCGATATTATTATTCCATTCCAATTCCTTCCCGATACCTCCAAAGAAAAATCTCAAATTGGATCCCAAATTGACGGGTTAGTGTGAGCTTATCCATACGGTTATGCACTATTTGAATAGGAATCTGTTTTCTAAAAGATCCTAGCTTTCGTACTTTGGTGGGTCTCCGAAATCCTTTCGATGACCTATGTTGTGTTGAAGGGATATCTATCTAATCTGATGATCGATCGCCTAAAGCCCGTAGTAGCAACGGAAACGGGAAAAATATACAGAAAAGACATCCCTTTTCTATTATATTAGTATTTTCTATTCTATTAGATTAGTATTAGTTAGTGATCCCGGCTTAGTGAGTCCCTTCTTCCGTGATGAACCATTGGCACCCGTCCTACATTTTGTCTCTGTAGACCAAAGAGAAAAGGGGCTCGGCGGGAAGAGGAGTGTGCCAAGAGAGAAGCAAGAAGGTCAAGCTCTTTCAAATATACAACATGGATTCTGGCAATGTAATGTAGTTGGACTCTCATGTCGATCCGAATGAATCGTCCTTTCTACAGAGGTCAATCTTTGCCTTCTAGGTAAGAGGATAGCAAAGTTACAAATTCTATCTTGGTAGGACATGTATTTCTGTTACTATGAAATTCATAAATGAAGTAGTTTGGGGTTAACATTATCCTTTTTGTAGTGATGAATCTTTTATGTATTCCTAAGAAAAGGAATTTGTCCATTTTTCGTGGTCTCGAAGGGGCATGGAAACACATAAGAACTCTTCAATGGAAATAGAAAAGAGATGTAACCCTGTTCTTTTGGAATCGATAGTCAATCCTATTTCCGATAGGGGCAGTTGAATTCGATTTTGACCATTATTTTCATATCCGTACTAGTGTAAAAGGAAGGCCTGGCTCCAAGTTGTTCAAGAATAGTGGCGTTGAGTTTCTTGACCCTTTGACTTAGGATTAGTCAATTCTATTTCTCAATGCGGGCAGGGAAGGGATATAACTCAGCTGTAGAGTGTCACCTTGATGTGGTAGAAGTCATCAGTTCGAGCCTGATTATCCCTAAACTCAATGTGAGTTTTTCTATTTGGCTTTTCTCCCCCGTTGTGATTCAATGAAGAGGCTCGTGAGATTGATGTGAGGGGGCAGGGATGGCTATATTTCTGGGAGTGAACTACGGGCGAATATAAAGCCCATGGATACAAGTTATGCCTTTAAATGAAAGACAATTCCGAATCCGCTTTGTTTATGAACAAAGAAACTATAAGTAATGCAACTATGAATGTCATGGAGAGTTCGATCCTAGCTCAGGATGAACGCTGGCGGCATGCTTAACACATGCAAGTCGGACTCGAAGTGGTGTTTCCAGTGGTGGACGGATGAGTAACGTGTAAGAACCTGCCCTTGGGAGGGAAACAACAGTTGGAAACAGCTGCTAATACCCTGTAAGCTGAGGAGTAAAATGAGGAATCCGCCCGAGGAGGGGCTCGCGTCTGATTAGCTAGTTGGTGAGGCAATAGCTTACCAAGGCGATGATCAGTAGCTGGTCCGAGAGGATGATTAGCCATACTGGGACTGAGACATGGCCCAGACTCCTACGAGAGGCAGCAGTGGGGAATTTTCCGCAATGGGTGAAAGCCTGACGGAGCAATGCCTTGTAGAGGTAGAAGGCCCACGGTTCGTGAACTTCTTTTCCCGGAGAAGAAGCAATGACGGTATCTGGGGAATAAGCATCAACTAACTCTATGCCACCAGCCGCGATAATACAGAAGATGCAAGCGTTATCCAGAAAGATTGGGCGTAAAGCGTCTGTAGGTAGCTTTTTAACTCCACCATCGAATCCCAGTTCAACCCTGGACAGGCGGTAGAAACTACCAAGCTGGAGTACGGTAGCGGCAGAGGGAATTTCTGGTGGAGCGGTGAAATGTGCAGAGATAAAAAAGAACACCAATGGCGAAAACACTCTGCTGGGCTGACACTGATACTGAGAGACGAAAGCTAGGGGAGCGAATGAGATTAGATACCCTAGTAGTCCTAGCCGTAAATGATGGATACTAGGCATTGTGCGTATCGACCTGTGTGCAGTGCTGTAGCTAACGCGATAAGTATCCTGCCTAGGGAGTACGTTCGCAAGAATAAAACTTAAAGGAATTGGTGGAGGGCCTACACAAGCGATGGAGCATGTGGTTTAATTCGATGCAAAGCGCAGAACCTTGCCAGGGTTGACATACCGCGAACCCTCTTGAACAAAGGGGGTGTCTTCGGGAACACGAACACGAATGATGCATGGCTGTCATTAGCTCGTGCCGTAAGGTTTTGGGTTAAGTCCTGCAATGAGCGCAACCCTCATGTTTAGTTGCCATCGTTGAGTTTGGAACCCTGAACAGACTGTAGGTGATAAGTCGGAGGAAGCTGAGGATGATGTCAAGTCATCATGCCCCTTATACCCTAAGCAACACATGTGCTACAATGGCTGGGACAAAAGGTCACAATCCCGTGAGGGTGAGATAACCACAAAACCCGTCCTTTGTTTGGATTGCAAGCTGCAACTCGCCTGCATGAAGCTGGAATCGCTAGTAATTGCCGGTCAGCCATTTGGCGGTGAATCCGTTCCCAGGCCTTGTACACACCGCCCGTCACACTATGGGAGCTGGCCATGCTCGAAGTCGTTACCTTAATCACAAGTAGGGAGATGCCGAAGGCAGGGCTAGTGACTGGAGTAAAGTAATAACAAGGTAGTCGTACTGGAAGGTGCGACTGGATCACCTCCTTTCCAAGGAGAGATAATGCCTGTTGGGTATTTTGGTTTGACACCGCTTCATGCCCAAAAAGAAGATAACTACATCTAAGTTAAACTCGGAGATGGAAGTCTTCTTTCCTTTCTCGACGGTGAAGTAAGACCAAACCAATGAGCTTATTATCTTAGGTCATAACAAGTTGATAGGATCCCCTTTTTTACATCCCCATGTCTGCCCTCGGGAGAAAGAGAGGGATAGGGTGTCTCTTGCTTTTAGCATAGCGAGCCCCAGCAGGAGGCTCGCACGACGGGCTATTAGCTCAGTGGTAGAGCACGCCCCTGATAATTGTGTCGTTGTTCCTGGGTTGTGAGGGCTCTCAGCCACATGGATAATTCAATGTGCTCATTGGTGCCTGGCCCTGAGATGTGGATCATCCAAGACACATTAGTTTGGCGTACTTCTCCTGTTCGAACCAGGGTTTAAAACTAAACTTCTCCTCAGGAGGATAGATGGGGCGGTTCGGGTGAGATCCAATGTAGATCCAACTTTCGATTCACTCGTAGGATCTGGGCGGTGCAGGGGGGACCACCGCAGCTCCTCTCTTCTCGAGAATCCATACATCCCTTATTAGGGTATGGACAGCTATCTCTTGTGCACAAGTTTAGGTTCGGCCTCAATAGGAAAATAAAATGAAGTACCTAACAATGCATCTTCACAGACTAAGAACTACGAGATCACCCCTTTCATTATTCATTATGGGTTGATAGAGGGATCGTACCATTCTAGCTGTTTTTTTTGTCATGCTTTTCCCGGAGGTCTGGAGAAAGCTACAATCAATAGGGTTTCCCTAATCCTCCATTGTCGAAAGGAAGAGCGTGAAATTCTTTTTCCTTTCCACAGGGACCAAGAGATTGGATCTAGCTGTAAGAAGAATGCTTGCTATAAATAACTTACTTCTTGGTCTTCGACCCCCTCAGTCACTACAGACGCCCCAGATCAGTGCAATGGGATGTGTCTATTTATCTATATCTTAACTCGAAATTAGAGCAGGTTTGAAAAAGGATCTTAGAATGTCTAGGGTTGGGCCAGGAGGGTCTCTTAACGCCTTCTTTTTTCTTCTCATCGGAGTTCTTTCACAAAGACTTGCCAGGGTAAGAAAGAAGGGGGGGAACAAGCACACTTGGAGAGCGCAATACAACGGAGAGCTGTATGCTGCGTTCAGGAAGGATGATTCGCTCCCGAAAAGAAATCTATTGATTCTCTCCCGATTGGTTAGACCGTAGGTGCGATGATTTACTTCACGGGCCAGGTCTCTGGTTCAAGTCCAGAATGGCCCAACTGTGCCAAGGAAAAGAATAGAAAAAGCATCTGACTACTTCATGCATGCTCCGCTTGGCTCGGGGGATATAGCTCAGTTGGTAGAGCTCTGCTCTTGCAATTGGGTTGTTGTGATTACGGGTTGGATGTCTAGTTGTCCGGGCGGTAATGATAGTATCTTGTACCTGAACCGGTGGCTCACTTTTTCTAAGTAATAGGGAAGAGGATGAAAACATGCCACTGAAAGACTATACTGAGACAAAGATAGGCTGTCAAGAACATAGAGGAGGTAGGATGGTCAGTTGGTCAGATCTAATATGGATCGTACATGGACGGTAGTTGGAGTCGGCGACTGTCCTAGGGTTTCTTTATCTAATATCCCTGGGGAAGAGGATCAAGTTGGCCCCTGTGAACAGCTTGATGCACTATCTCCCTTTAACCCTTTGAGCGAAATGCGGCAAAAGAAAATGAAGGAAAATTCATGGACCGACCCTATCATCTCTACCTCGTAGGAACTACGAGATCACCCCAAGGACACCTTCAACATCCAGGGGTCAGGAACTGACCATATAACCCTATTCAACAAGTGAAACGCATTAGCTGTCCGCTCTCAGGTTGGGCAGTAAGGGTTGGAGAAGGGCAATCACTCATTCTTAAAACTAACGTTCTTAAGATCGACCAAAGAGTCGGGCGAAAAAGGGGAGAAAGCTCTCCGTTCCTAGTTCTCTTGTAGCTGGATCCTTTGGAACCGCAAGAACCACAAGATTTTGAGAAGAATTGCTCTTTGGAGAGCATAGTACGATGAAAGTTGAAAGTTGTGTTCGAGGGGGAGTTATTGTCTATCGTTAGCCTCTATAGTAAAATCAGTTGCGGAACTTGAGAGGCGGTGGTTTACCCTACGGCGGATGTCACCGGTTCGAGTCCACTTATCTCTAACTCGTGAACTTAGCTGATACAAAGCTATATGATAATGATGGCACCCAATTTTTCCAATTCGACAGTTCGATCTATGATTTATCATTCGTGGACGTTCATAAGATCCATCCATTTAACAGCACCATAGGATGGCATAGCCTTAAAATAAAAGGAAATAAAATAAAAGTGAAGGGCAAGGTTCAAACGAGCAAAGGCTTACGATGGATACCTAGGCACCTGGAGACTAGGAAGGGCGTAGTAATCGATGAAATGCTTCGGGGAGTTGAAAATAAGCATAGATCCTGAGATTCCTGAATAGGGCAACCTTTCGAACTACTGCTAAATCCATAAGTAGGTAAGAGACAACCTGGCGAACTGAAACATCTTAATAGCTAGAGAAAAAGAAAGCAAAAGTGATTCCCGGAGTAGCGGCGAGCAAAATGGGAGCAGCCTAAACCGTGAAAATGGGGTTGTGGGAGAGCAATACAAGTGTCGTGCTGCTAGGCGAAATAGCCCGAACGCTGCACCCTAGATGGCGAAAGTCCAGTAGCCGAAAGCATCACTAGTTTACGCTCTTACCTGAGTAGCATGGGGCACGTGGAATCCCGTGTGAATCAGCAAGGACCACCTTGCAAGGTTAAATACTCATAGGGATCGATAGCGAAGTATACTGTGAGGGAAAGGTGAAAAAAAACCCCATCGGGGAGTGAAATAGAACATGAAACCGTAAGCTCCCAAGTAGTGGGAGGAGCGTAGGGCTCTGACCGTGTGCCTGTTGAAGAATGAGCCGGCGACTCATAGGCAGTGGCTTGGTTAAGGGAACCCACCGGAGCCGTAGCGAAAGTGAGTCTTCATAGGGCAATTGTCACTGCTTATAAACCCGAACCTGGGTGATATATCCATGACCAGGATGAAGCTTGGGTGAAACTAAGTGGAGGTCCGAACCAACTGATGTTGAAGAATCAACGGATGAGTTGTGGTTAGGGGTGAAATACCACTCGAACCCAGAGCTAGCTAGTTCTCCCCGAAATACGTTGAGGCACAGCAGTTGATTGGACATATAGGGGTAAAGCCTTGTTTCGGTGCTGGCCGCGAGAGCGTTAGCAAATCCGGGATAAAATTGGAACAGTTGATCTTTTTTTTTTAATTTCATTTCTTTTACTCCGCAAGAATTTGTCAATATTTCCAATTAAATATTCTTGTTCCTAGATTTTCTCTATTTTCTATATCTATATATATGAATAAATTGTTATTCCGTTACTCGACAGAGAACGATTTATTCCAAGTCACAACATAAGAGCCATTTCCACTATCTCTCTTTGATTAGAGATCAAGATTACTTTATATCATATCTATAGAAGTATAGTTAGATGTATATCTACCAGATCATGGCTTCATGTAACAAATATTTTGCATCCTATATTTTTGTTGTGACAGTGCTCAGTGAGTCCACGTGTGTGTGTGCGGTAGTGATTTCTTTAAAACCATGACGATACTGTTTCACAAAACAGTTCATGCAATGTTATAAGAAAAATATTTCTTTTACTATTTTAATAAAACTGATACTTGAGCCTACAT
The DNA here is from genome assembly GCA_028651295.1 of Catharanthus roseus. NCBI lineage: Eukaryota > Viridiplantae > Streptophyta > Magnoliopsida > Gentianales > Apocynaceae > Catharanthus > Catharanthus roseus. Next base: position 33,254,980 of record JAPQWS010000159.1, on the reverse strand, counting down.
GAGGGTTTCGAGCGCAGCTGGGAAGTCTGAGCGAATCAAGACACATCAGCGCAGCTTCTATGCCCCAAATTTAAAAGAACATGAAATGCAACAGTAGGGCTCCACAGACAAAGTCCGGATCCCCAAAACGAGGCCATCGGAACCAAGTTCCGGCATCTCGTAGTCAATATCAGCCAAACACCATACGAGCGCTCGATTACAAACAACCGCACTCCCATATCACTGGTCAAAACAGGCTACAGACTCCTGGGGCACCGACCAAGTCTGCCCAAGGGCCAACCTCAGTTTCGAGCCCCTCCTGACTCTCCACTAGGCGACCGTCCCACCGCAGAGCATGATGCGATGTCCACGTAAATACCGGTTGGGCCACGCCCTCAAGGGACTACGCCCCTCTTCAAGTGGATCTACCCTCAGAGTGAAAAACCCGTCCACGTCATCGGAAGAGGCCATAGTACGGGAGACTAGCCACGTACAGTGCAATCCGCTAACGCGTCCGTTCACTTGATTTCCACCAAACTTTAACCCTGGTCGGAATGAGGTTTTCATATGCATTTACAAATCGAAAGGCCAATTACCCGGCCATAATAGCATATTCAAATCATAAACATTTCAGAGCACAAAAAATCCTCATCCGCCAGTCATCCCATGCTTATGCAAATTTCACAATTATGCCAATGCCAGGCCTATATTCATGCATGTTGAAACATATAACTTTTCAGGACCAAAGCATTCCCCAATTTATGCAGTTTTTACAAACAACCATGTTTACATTCATGCATGCCAAAGCATATAACTTTTCAAAAACAAAGTATTTTCCAACTTATAAATATTTCTAAAAAACCCGTGTACAGACTAGTTCTTTTTCATAACAATAATAATCTGTTTTAAAAAGTCAACACCTATATGGAGCACTGCCCCCTATGTACTTCTAATGAACCTGTAACACATTGTGGAGAACATCTCCAAAAACACGCTGAGAGATATCGTTCCAAAAATAGTAATATTTTGTAATGGTTCAAAAAAAACATATTTATATGTCTTGTAATATTTGAAATAAAAATAGAGTTTGTGGACTCACCTGGATGTAGATCTGGTGATAAGATCCTACAAAATAATAGTATGAAAATACTTAATACCTTGGTATCGATCAAATAATCCTATTCCCTAAATATTATCGAGATCTTACGCAGTGAGCTTAGGAGATATATATTTACTCATAATAATTCTTTAAAAAGATCAAAAATCCTATAATAAAAAAAATATACTCTCCAAAGAAACCATAATTAACTATATACTATATACTAAAAATCCATTTAAAATTTTCCTAAAAAAAATAAAAGAATTAAGCCTATACTATATATATATATATATAACACTTAACTAACAAGAAAATAAAAAAAAAAATAAAAACTTACTTACCTTAATAGCTGCCCACCCACTTAAGAAGGAAAGAAAAAAAAACTCTTAATATGATTGTATAGAGAGGCCAAGAAAACTAAGGAAAAAAAATAAAAAATCCCATGATATATATATAGATGTTATAGGCGGCTAAGGAGGAAAAGAAAAGAAAAGAAAAAAAAGAAAACAGTGAGCGGGTGACGGGTGGGTATAGGAGGTGGCAGCCGAGCCGATTTCTTAATTGCAAAGTTTTTTTCTTTTTTTTTTTTGGAAATCCTTATATGAAAATGTCAAGTATTTAAATTTCTAAAATAAATACACTAGGTATTAAAAATAGAATACACTCACATACAAACCTTAATAATAAAACCTCAATATAATAAAATTTTATTCCTATTCCTAAATATCCCCAAAATACCACTAAGTGCCAAAAACACTATATCCCACCAATATAGATCAAAACTCTATTTTTATTACGTCCAAAATTTTAAAGTCATGCTTGGTGCTTATGGAATTGCGCGTTACATTCTACCCTCCTGAAAAGAAATTACGTCCTCGAAATTGAATAGTTATGTACCTATAAGCTCTGGATACTTTTTCTTCAAGTACTCCTCAGTTTCCCAGGATGCCTCTTCGATCCCATGATGTCTCCATACCACTTTACACATTGGAATCTGTTTCTCGCGTAACTCTTTTACGCTTCGTTCTATAGTCTCAGTTGGTTTTTCTTCATATGACAGATCAGCTTGTAATTCCAATTGGTCATCATTGAGAACATGAACAGGTGCAGGATGATACTTCTTTAATTGTGATACATAGAACACATCATGTATACCCATTAGTTCATTTGGCAAGGCGAGTCGGTATGCTACTTTACCAATCCTGTCAATAATTTCAAACGGTCCGATATATCGGGGACTTTACTTTTCTCTCTTCGAATATCGCAGCTTCCCGCGATGTGGTGTAAGTTTTAAGAAAACTCGATCTCCTACACTAAACTCCAGATCCCTTCTTCGATTGTCGGCATAGCTCTTCTGTCTACTTTTAGCTGTCCGAAGCCGATCTTGAATTATCTTAACTTGTTTCTGCATCTCCTCCAATTCTGGCATCAAGTTTCTTTGTCTCCAATGGGATCGAACTCCGACTTCATCCCAGTACAAAGGTGTTCTGCATCTCCTACTATATAATGCTTCAAAAGGTGCGATTCCTATCGAAGAGTGGTAGCTATTATTATAAGCAAACTCGGCACAAGAAAGATTGTCCACCAACTTATTTCCTAAGTCTAAGGCACAAGCTCTTAACATATCCTCTAGGGTTTGAATTATTCTTTCAGACTGTCCATCGGTTTGGGGATGTGCTGTGCTGCTATAACTTAGATTGGTCCCCATAGCTGCCTGGAACTTAGGCCAAAACTTTGAGATAAACCTTGGGTCTCTATCAGATACAATGTCAACGGGTATTCCATGAAGTCGGACAATCTCATCTATATAAATCTGTGCCAACTTGTCCAAAGGGTATGACATATTAATGGCAATAAAATGAGCCACTTTTGTTAAACGATCAACGATTACCCATATAGCATCCTTATATCCCTTGGTCCAGGGCAATCCTGTGACAAAGTCCATTGTCACATGATCCCATTTCCATTTGGGAATAGGTAGCGGTTGTAATAGTCCTGCTGACTTTTGATGTTCCGCCTTGACCCTTTGACATGTAAGACAGGCTGCTACATACTCCGCAATTTCTCTCTCCATTCCGTTCCACCAAAACTTTTGCTTTAAGTCTTTATACATCTTATTCTCTCCAGGATGCATTGAATACTTACTTCTGTGGGCTTCCTCTAGAATCTTGAGCTTAAGTTCAGTATCATTGGGTACACATAACCGATTCCAAAAGTACAGGCTCCCATCAACTCTAATGTTTGAAAGTCTTCCAATTTCTTAGCTTCCACACGGTTTTAAACTCCTGGAACTCATTATTTTTTTGGGCACTTCTAATATCCTGTTGTAGGGTGGATGTTAAGCTAAGACTTGATATCTTTGCTTTTCTACTCAATGCATCTGCTACCACATTCGCCTTTCCTGGATGATAGTTAATCGGGCATCGATATTCTTCCAGCAGTTCCATCCATCGACATTGCCTCATGTTCAAGTCCTTCTGAGAAAACAGATACTTTAAACTCTTATGATCAGTGAGTATCTCATACTTAGCCCTGTACAAGTAGTGTCGCCACTTCTTAAGTGCAAACACGAGGGCTACTAATTCCAAGTAGTGTGTCGGATAATTCCGTTCATGATCCTTCAACTTTCTTGAAATATATGAGACAACCTTCCTGTCTTGCATCAACACAGCTCCTAGACCTTCCCCTGAAGCATCTGTATACAATGAAAATTCTTTGTTCGGATCGGGTAATGTTAACACTGGTGCCGTCGTCAGTCGGTTCTTCAATTCTTGAAAACTCCTCTTGCACTTCTCCGTCCATTCAAACTTGGTTGCTTTTCTGGTTAATTGTGTTAGAGGTCCAGCAATTCTTGAAAAGCCTTTTATGAATCTCTGATAGTATTCTGCCATACCCAAGAAACTACGTACTTCAATTGGTGTTTTGGGTCGTGTCCAATGGGTCACTGCTTCTACTTTCGCCGGATCCACCAAGATTCCTTCCTGGGTGATAACATGTCCTAGGAAAGTAACTTGACTCATCCAGAACTCACATTTACTAAACTTCGCATACAACTTATGCTCCCGTAGGGTTTGCAACACTTTTCGAAGATGTTGTTCATGAGCTTCAAGGCTGGGTGAATAAACAAGAATATCATCAATAAAAATCACCACAAACTTATCCAGGTAAGGACTAAAGACTCTGTGCATCAAGTCCATAAATGTCGCAGGTGCGTTGGTTAATCCAAACGGCATAACCACAAACTCATAATACCCGTATCGTGTGTTGAAAGCCGTCATCGAAATATCCTTTTCTCTTATCCTGACTTGATAATACCCCTGTCTCAAGTCCAATTTGGAAAAACATCCCGCTCCTCGGAGTTGGTCAAATAAGTCATCAATGAGGGGTAGTGGGTATTTGTTCTTAACTGTCACATTATTCAATCCTCTGTAATCTATACACATCCTCAGAGTTCCATCCTTCTTCTTTACAAACAAAACTGGCGCACCCAAAGGAGGTGTACTTGGACGAATATATCCTTGCTGCAACAGTTCTTGTAGTTGCTTTTTCAGCTCTTTTAGTTCCTCCTATGCCATCCGATATGGAGTTCGAGATATTGGTTTAGCATCAGGTACCAATTCTATGCCGAACTCCACTTCTCGATCTGGGGGTAGCGTCGTCAACTCCTCAGGAAAAACATCCACAAACTCCCTCACTACAGGTATTGTGTCTAATTTTACCTCCTCCTTAGGTTTGTTGAGTAAATATGCTAAGTACCCTTGACATCCTTTCCATAGCAACTTTCTGGCTTTCATGCCAGACAAAAAGAGATTCTCCCGTTTTGTTCGCTTCCCTTGGAACACCAGGATTGTCATACTCGGTCGGCTAAACTTAACCAACCTTCTTCAACAATCTACTTGGGCGTAATGTTTAGACAACCAGTCCATCCCAAGTATCACGTCATATCCTTCCAATGGTAAGGCAATTAAATCTCCGGATAAAACCACTTTCTCGACATATATGTCAAAATCAGGGTACTTTACCTTAGTTATCTTATTCACGCCCATAGGAGTGCTAACTATCAACTGGTAATGCATGTTAACAGAAGGTATAGGAATATGTTTTATGAAATGCAAACTCACAAAAGAATGCGTAGCTCCAGGGTCAATGAGTACTCTTGTTAGTTGAGTAAAGATTTGTATCATACCTTCAACTACTTCTGCTTCAGTATCTACGGGCAATCCATCCAATGCATAAACTTTAGCTTTTACTTGTGGCTTATTATTCCTTCCTTCCGTTGCTCCTCTCATAACCGGGGGTCGGCCTGCTTTTCTGGATATCTCCGGAGGTACTTGTTGCACCTCAGGGCATTGGTCTCTAACATGCCCTGGTTTTCCACACCGATAACATAGTCTTGACTTCTGATAACACATTTCAGCCATATGTCCACTTCGTCCAAAGTACGTACATACTCTATGGGCTCCTCCAGGGGTTAGGGTTGGTCGGCCTTCATTTCCAGTCCTTTGTTCACAACGGGATCTCTTGAAATCTCTAGGTTTCCATGGTCCTTGTCCAAGACGTTTATATGGAGTCGCCGCTGAACCAATGGCTATTTTCCTCTGTATAACTGCTTGATCAACCATCTCCGTTCGCGTGGCGACTTCAACTGCGGCCGCGAATCCCATCGGTGGTAAAAGAGCCAATGCTCGTTGCAATTCAACCCTTAATCCTTCCACAAATTGTCGCATCTTATTTTCATCAGTATCTATCAACCTTAGGCAATACTTAGCCAACCTATTGAACTTTGCTGTATACTGAGCAACTGTCAGGTTACCCTGTCTCAATTGCTAAAACTCATCCTCTCGTTGTTAACGAACCCAACGAGGTATGTATTCCTTTTTTAATTCTTCTTGAAAATCATTCCAGGTCCATGGTTGGTTCTTGAGTGTCTAAGCTTCGGAAGCTCTAAGCCACCAATCCTTTGCCATTCCTCGAAGTCTACAAGCTGCAAACGTGACCCTCAGGGCATCCTCATACTTAAGGGTATCATAGATATCATTCAACTGCTCAAGGAACAGTTCAGCTTTAATTTCTCGCTCAACCTTTCCATATAACTCTGGGGGTCGAAACTTGAGAAATCGTTCTAGTGCTTCATCTGCTCCAGTGGTTGGTACTCGTTCGTTTCTTCTTGTGGCCATTGAAGTTTCTAACAATTCTGTCATCTTGATCATAAAATTCTCAATTACCTTGTGTGTGGCTTGTTCTGGACGAGGTGCGGCCTCCCTCATAGGTTCAGACTGTCTATTTTGAGAACTTTCTGACACAGCCTCGTCCGCATGGTTGGGAGATTGTGAACCTAACATGTTTCTAAAAACCAAAAAGTTCCAACACTAATAAACATCTACAGTTATAGATACTCTACGACAAGTAAACATGAATTTATCCCAGGCACCAACATCAATGCATACATACAAACATATATATATATAACTCAAAATAAAGATTTTTGGTACAAGTAGTGTCAAGATACAATCAAATCATCCTGGTCCTACCACCCAAAAAATATATGGCCGGGTTGCTATACATATCCAAAACCCGAGGACCTCATACCTACGACCCAAAGCCTACTGCATCAAGTACGGACAAAAATACTACTCGTACCTATCCAAGTGACCAAATATGCACACCTACCTGTACTCTATCCAACACCTACTCCGCCTGAGGACACTGGCTACCAGAACATCCTGGTCGGGACTCCAACTCATCACGTGCTCTATCCACTGAATCTCTAATAGTACCAAAGAACTAGGCGATAAACTGCCTAAGCCAGTCCCGCTCGTTAATCAGCTCCAAAATCTCTCTCTCGGGCTGCATGAGCCTCTTGCGTCTGGGCTAACTCCCTCTCTAACATGGCGGCCCTCGCCGTCTCCTGTCGCCGTGCCTGGCGTGTCGCGTAAAATAAGGCGTCCATTCGGGAGATCTCCTCTCTCAACGCTATAACCTGCTGACTAGCCGCTTCAGCCCGTTGCTCACGCCACAGGCAATAACCACAAATAGGTGACACTGACAATGGGGAACCACCGCTGTAAAGGTGCCTGTACCCTCAGTATCCACTGGTGCCACTCCCTCCGGCTCAAGCATCATCTCTGAGTCTGACTTGGGCTCACGAGGGTCCTCTTCTATCGATTTTCCAATTCCTATTCCCGGTGCAACTGGTGCCATCTCTGGTCCTTCTACTGACTCATCATCGAAAAGGTCAACCACTGGAATTGGTTTCCTTTCTGGGACGATCTCCCTAAGGGAATATGAGGATGATGATGATGACGTAGTCCTGCTAGGCTCATCTACGAGGGTGCCCTCCCTGTATGTCCATCTATGAGAAGGATGTGCCATCTAGTACCTACAAAACAAAATCTTAGGGTCAGTACTAACCAATAAATCATATGGTTAACCTTAAAGTTTAAACAGTTGACTCTTATAGCTTGTCTCAAATCCAACGTTTCAAACCTAGTATCGAACCTAGATGCTCTGATACCACCTGTGATGTCCCCAACCCTGCCACTAGGTCAACTGCGGCTGAGTAGGGAATCTGCGTGCCTCTCGGCACTAAATTATAAGCTTCACAATAATACACAACCCTAGAACAACACTAACAGGTATACACCCAAAGTACGCGGAAAACTTAAGTAAACTAGATACTACTAGTATGCTCAAAACACAGGATCTTAAAAAAATAACTTTTCACTTTCGTTTTATTATAAGCACAAAAGTATCTTACATCAACAACTTACATAACTACATAAAAAGAAACTCTATAGACTGTTCGAGTCTAAAAGATAAAACATAAACATATGCCCTTCTGGGGAGATTTGATCCAAAAACTCCTGGCCTAAAACTTCAGTGGCTTGCTGGGCCCCTGACCGTTCCGAGCTAATCTAAGAAGAAAACAGGATATGGAAAAACGTGAGCGCGAACGCTCAATGAGTCCACGTGTGTGTGCGGTAGTGATTTCTTTAAAACCATGACAATGCCGTTTCACAAAACAGTTCATGCAATGTTATAAGAAAAATATTTCTTTTACTATTTTAACAAAACTGATGCTTGAACCTACATGAGAGTTTCGAGCGCAGCTGGGAAGTCTGAGCGAATCAAGACACATCAGCACAGCTTCTACGCCCCAAATTTAAAAGAACATGTAATGCAACAGTAGGGCTCCACAGACAAAGTCCAGATCCCCAAAACAAGGCCATTGGAACCAAGTTCCGACATCTCGTAGTCAATACCAGCCAAACAACATACGAGCGCTCGATTACAAACAACCACACTCCCATATCACTAGTCAAAACAGGCTACAGACTCCTGGGGCACCGACCAGGTCTGCCCTAGGGCCAACCTCAGTTTCGAGCCCCTCCTGACTCTCCACTAGGCGACCGTCCCACCGTAGAGCATGATGCGATGTCCACGTAAAAACCGGTTAGGCCACGCCCTCAAGGTACTGCGTCCCTCTTCAAGCGGATCCACTCTCAGAGTCAAAAACCCGTCCACGTCATCGAAAGAGGCCCTAGTACGGGGGACTAGCCACGTACAGTGCAATCCGCTAACTTGTCCGTTCACTTGATTTCCACCAAACTTTAACCCTGTCGGAATGAGATTTTCATATGTATTTACAAATTGAAAGGCCAATTGCCCGGCCATAATAGCATATTCAAATCATAAACATTTCAGAGCACAAAAAATCCTCATCCACCAGTCATCCCATGCTTATGCAAATTTCACAATTACGCCAATGCCAGGCCTATATTCATACATGTTGAAACATATAACTTTTCAGGACCAAAGCATTCCCCAATTTATGCAGATTTTACAAACAACCTTGTTTACATTCATGCATGCCAAAGCATATAACTTTTCAAAAACAAAGTATTTTCCAACTTATAAATATTTCTAGAAAACCCGTGTACAGACTAGTTCTTTTTCATAACAATAATAATCTGTTTTAAAAAGTCAACACCTATATGGAGCACCGCCCCTATGCACTTCTAATGAACATGTAACACATTGTGGAGAACATCTCCAAAAACACGCTGAGAGATATCGTTCAAAAAATAGCAATATTTTGTAATGGTTCAAAAAAAAACATATTTATATGTCTTGTAATATTTGAAATAAAAATGGAGTTTGTGGACTCACCTGGATGTAGATCTGGTGCTAAGATCCTACAAAATAATAGTATGAAAATACTTAATACCTGGGTATCGATCAAATAATCCTATTCCCTAAATATTATCGAGATCCTATGCAATGAGCTTAGGAGATATATATATATATGTACTTATATATTTACTCATAATAATTCTTTAAAAAGATCGAAAATCCTATAATAAAAAAATATATACTCTCCAAAGAAACCATAATTAACTATATTATATACTAAAAATCCATTTAAAATATTCCTAAAAAAAATAAAAGAATTAAGCCTATACTATATATATATATATATATAACACTTAACTAACAAGAAAATAAAAAAAATAAAAACTTACTTACCTTAATGGCAGCCCACCCACTTAGGAAGGAAAGAAAAAAAAAAAACTCTTAATATGATTGTATAGAGAGGCCAAGAAAACTAAGGAAAAAAAAGAATAAAAAATTCCATGATATATATATATATATAGAGAGATGTTATAGGCGGCTAAGGAGGAAAAGAAAAGAAAAGAAAAAAAAAAGAAAACGGTGAGGGGGTGACGGGTGGGTATAAGAGGTGGCAGCCGAGCCGATTTCTTAATTGCAAAGTTTTTTTCTTTTTTTTTTTGGAAATCCTTATATGAAAATGTCAAGTATTTAAATTTCTAAAATAAATACACTAGGTATTAAAAATAGAATACACTCACTTATAAACCTTAATAATAAAACCTCAATATAATAAAATTTTATTCCTATTCCTAAATATCCCCAAAATACCACTAAGTGCCAAAAACACTATATCCCACCAATATAGATCAAAACTCTATTTTTATTACGTCCGAAATTTTAAAGTCATGCTTAGTGCTTACGGAATAGGGCGTTACAATAGTGCTTTTTCAACTCTCTCAAAATGGAATCTATTCCCAACATATATGCCATGGTTACTGACTTCGACCGGGTACAAATATCTAAATTTGATATTTTTAGATACTTTTTCAGACCTATTGCCAATACTAAGTAGCAGTCAAAAATTTGTATATATTTTTCACGATATTATGCATGGATCGGATATATCATGGCGAATTCTTCAGAAAAATTTGTGTCTTCCACAATGGAATCTAATAAGTTAGATTTCAAGTAAATGTTTACGTAATCTTCTTCTCTCTGAAGAAATGATTTATCGAAATAATGAGTCACCATTGATATCGACACATCTGAGATCGCCAAATGTTCGGGAGTTCCTCTATTCAATCCTTTTCCCTCTTCTTGTTGCTGGATATCTCATTTGTACACATCGTTTCTTTGTTTCTCTGGCCTCTAGTGAGTTACAGACGGAGTTCGAAAAGATCAAATCTTTGATGATTCCATCATCTATGATTGAGTTGAGAAAACTTCTGGATAGGTATCCTACATCTGTACTGAATTCTTTCTGGTTGAAGAATCTCTTTCTAGTTGCTCTAGAACAATTAGGAAATTCTCTAGAAGAAATACTGGGTTCTGCTTCTGGCGGCAACATACTTGGTCCTGCTTATGGTGTCAAATCAATACGCTCTAAGAAGAAATATTTGAATATCAATCTCATCGATATTGTTGATCTCATACCAAATCCCATCAATCGAATCACTTGTTTGAGAAATATAAGACATCTAAGTCATACAAGTAAAGAGATTTATTCATTGATAAGAAAAAGAAAAAATGTGAACGGGGGTTGGATTGATGATAAAATAGAATCCTGGGTCACGAACAGTGATTCGATTGGTGATGAAGAAAGAGAATTCTTGGTTTAGTTCTCCACCTTAACAACAAAAAAGGGAATTGATCAAATTCTATAGAGTCTGACTCACAGTGATCATTTATCGAAGAATGACTCTGGTTATCAAATGATTGAACAACCGGGAGCAATTTACTTACGATACTTAATTGACATTCATAAAATTATCTAATGAACTATGAGTTCAATACATCCTGTTTAGCAGAAAGACGGATATTCCTTGCTCATTATCAGACAATCACTTATTCACAAACTTTGTGTGGGACTAATAGTTTTCATTTCCCATCTCATGGAAAACTCTTTTCACGCCATTTAGCCCTATCCCCCTCTAGGGGTATTTTAGTGATAAGTTCTATAGGAAGTGGACGATCCTATTTGGTCAAATACCTAGTGACAAACTCCTATGTTCCTTTTATTACGGTATTTCTGAACAAGTTCCTGGATAACAAGATTAATGGTTTTCTTATTGATGATATCAATATTGATGATAGTGATGATATCGATCGTGACCTTGATACGGAGCTGGAGCTGCTAACTATGATGAATGCGCTAACTATGGATATGATGCCGGAAATAGACCCATTTTATATCACCCTTCAATTCGAATTAGCAAAAGCAATGTCTCCTTGCATAATATGGATTCCAAACATTCATGATCTGGATGTGAATGAGTTGAATTACTTATCTCTCGATCTATTAGTGAACCATCTCTCCAGGGATTGTGAAAGATGTTCCACTAGAAATATTCTTGTTATTGCTTCGACTCATATTCCCCAAAAAGTGGATCCCGCTCTAATAGCTCCGAATAAATTCAATACGTGCATTAAGATACGAAGGCTTCTTATTCCACAACCACGAAAGCACTTTTTCATCTTTGATTAGATAGAAAGGGAGAAAGTTCCTTGCCGAAAGCAATCCAAGGCTCTCTCAAATCTAAAAGGAATCGGACGAATGAGATGGATATTTGTTGTCCCAACCATTCTTTCAGTCCCGAGCCCAATAAGGAAGGGGGTAATTTATAAGAAAGTTTGCGTAATTTGTTGATTCCTAGGTGTAGTGCTTCTTCCCCTATGCTGCCTATTGGTACTAGTGGAGTAGGATTGACCCATAATACAGAACCTCTAGGTGTAACCTTTCGCTGAATACTAGAATCGACAATTGAAACATAGCATCTGAGGTTGCATTAGTCAAGGATACGCGACAGAAGGAATTATTCTATTTCCAAGCTTCACCTTCAATAAGCGTAGATTTTGAAAAAAAATTAATTTCCCGAATTGCGTGTGCCTTACTCGTAAGATGAGAAAAATAACTCAATATGAAAATAAATAGGAAATAAAGAAAAAAGAATCAAATCGCACCATTTTTGTAATAGGTAAATGCCTCTTTTTCTCCCAAAGTTGTCGGAATTATTCGTAATAAGATATTGGCTAAAATTGAAAAGGTCTTATTAATAAAATTTTCATGTATTCGCGATCTAGGCATGGTAGTAATCCATTCTAAAAAATTCCTCTCATTACCTCTCGTGAGAAAATGATCCCATAAAGAAAATAATTGTACAGTATGAAATAACATAAAAAAAATTAATTAAAAAGAAAGGACCCCTTTTTCAATTTCAAATTTCAAGTCCCTTCTGACATTGACAGGAATCAAGAAATATTTCAACCCAACTAGTCTTCATCCCAATGGAAATATAGTAATATAACATACCAAGAAAGGAACTATTCTGATTTCATTGAAGTTATAGATTAGAATAACTCGAGAAATTTGCATTAAATTATGATACTATGATACAAAGAAGAATGATATAAAGAAGAAGAAAGATCGAATAATCGATGAAAAATTTTCTATTTTTGGTTTTTATAGTTATAGTTAAAGTTTAAATTGATTAGTCCAACGATCCAATAATCTATTAATAGGAATATGAATATCAATTAATAGTAATATGAATGACTTGCTATTTACTCGGGTTTGGGGTCATAATCATTATATAAGAGAGATGGCCGAGTAGTTCAAGGCGTAGCATTGGAACTGCTATGTAGGCTTTTGTTTACCGAGGGTTCGAATCCCTCTCTTTCTGTTTTAATTTACCGATTTTACTAACAACAATGGGAAATGGATAACCCATTCCAACTTTCTTTGCTATCAATTCTCCTAATTGCTGTGACACATAAACTATTCGCAAAGAATTTCTTGGAATGGAAGAAGTAGCCAAGGGCTGAAAATATTCCTTCGGTCTAGGATCCGGAAAAGGGGGAAATCTGGATCAACCCCGTTAATTATTTTTAGGTTAATTTACTTCGACGAAAGGGAAGAAAATTGTCCGAACCTTTCTTTTTTATTTTAGCTAGGTTTAAGTCTAACGAGAATAATATTCTACAACTAGCAATTCATTTATTTTCAAACTAACCCATTTAATATCTATTATTTGATTGACTAATCCTTTATATTGGAATGGTTGAAGGATCAAATGGCTTGGCAATTCCTCATGAGTTGATGAATCCAGAGATTTTTTAATCAGAGCTCTGGATTTTTGTTCATCCTTCGCCATAATAATATCTCGAGGTTTACAGTGATAACTTGGTATATCTACTATACGACCATTAACTAAAATATGCCTATGGTTAACTAATTGTCGGGCTGCAAGAATAGTCGAAGCCATACCCAATCTAAAGAGGATGGTATCCAAACGCATTTCAAGTAATTGGAGTAAAACTTTATCCAAACGTATTTAAGTAATTGTCGCTCTGTAAAATCATAATAAAAACGCAACCTTTGTTTTTCTTCTAGGCGAATACGATATTGAGATTTTTTCCCCGAATACGATTGGTTTCTAAGATCATTTCCGACTCTAGGCTTTTTATTAGTTAGTCCCAGTAAAGCTCCCAGCCGGCGTATTTTTTTTCAAACGAGGTCTTCGGTAATGTGACATAAAGGCTCCTTATTGTAGAATTCTTTTAGAATGAATTTTATTATTATTTTATTTATTTAGTAAATTTTGATTTTTTAAACCTAAATTAAAATGGAAGTAAATGAAGCGAAGTTTGTAGAAGTAAACTATTTATGTACTCTAAAGAAGAATGAAAGAAGAATCAGACAAATTGGATAAATATCCAGACCACCTTGTATTTTCTATTATAGAAAAAGGGATCCCTTTCCTGACATAGTTGTAAGCTTAATAAATTGATGGATTTTGGAAAGGGGGGCCGATACCCTTTCAATATTTTTCAATATTTACTATTCTTTGATTTCATTCTCAATTATGTAAAAATTGGAAGAAATAGGAAAAAGCCAGCTATCGGAATCGAACCGATGACCATCGCATTACAAATGCGATGCTCTAACCTCTGAGCTAAGCGGGCTCGCATAACATCAATTTAATATGCATAGTAATTTTGGAATCTTATGTATTAACTATTATTTCTTATCTATTCCGAATCAATATGAATAGAAAAGAATAGAATATAGAATTTCAAATAAATATCGAATATTATAGACCATAACGATTAATATAGCGATATAGAATTTCTATCACTAATCACTAATACAATTTACAATTCGAATTTAATAATATTCGATATATTATTAGCTTAGATAGTAAATATAGATTAGATAGGAAATATTTTTATTTTAGTTTTATTTTCGATTTTAGATAGTTAAATTCGAAATTATTTCAATTTGTCATTTTTGAATTTGAATTCAAATGTCATTTGAAATTCTTTTTAGTACGCTTCTATATTTTATATATTATTGGATTCTATATCATCTATTTCGAATTAGGAATCATTAGTTCTAACTAATTAGACATTCGTCCGCTTTCATTCCATTCATGTAAGTAGTAAAGGGGGAAATTAAGACAACAAAAAAATCGACCGTTCAGGTATTCCAAATTGCATGGGAAGGGGGACAGGTATATATATATATATATATATATAAGATATCTATCAATCTATATTGAATTGGGGATCCAG